>JAVTVJ010000048.1:706972-1413944 GCA_034509425.1 Eopsaltria australis
TTGGAGGGACCCCCTGGAATCAGGCAGGTATCCCTGGCCCCGGCCGTTCAGAGGCATGGGGCCGGGAGTCCCAGGGCCGGGCGTGTGCCCTCCCTGTCCTTGGGGCTGGGCTCCCGGCCCCCGGGCTTTAGGCCATGAGCTGGACCGCCTGAGTGTAGAGTCTCGTTCCTGTTGCCATGGGGGAAGGCCGAGCTCTGTGGCTCCCTGGGTGTGGACCGGCCTGTAAGCAGGCTGCGGGTCTGGGAAGCCTTTGTGCTCCCTTCAGCTGGCAGCCTGCGTGGGTCGCCCCGTTAGTGGGGAAGTGCCCCGGAACAGGAGAGAAGGAGCCTCCGTAGGCCTTGGGGGCCAGGGCCGCCCTGTAAGTCAGGGCCAGTGCTCTGGAGTCCCGGGCACTTTGCAGTGCAGGCAGTGGCTTGAGGCCCCTGTAAGCAGGGGGGTGCAGCCTCTTGGCCGCTGCTTTGCATGCCCAGCTTCATTTGCCCAGAGGGCCTGGCTCCCAGCACCGCGTGGGACTGCGCCGGACGTCGCGATGGTGAGTCAAGCTGAAGTTGTAGGCTTTTGGGCAGCTGGGGGTGTCTGTGGCTGGGTGCCTTGAGGGTCTCGCTGTGGGCGGGGCTGTTGGGGTGCAGTTTCCTTCTCAAGCAGGAGCTTCTCAGGCCTGATGTGTGTCGTCATCGATTGGCAGGACTCGTGGGACGACGAGGTAAGAGAGAGCAAGAGGAGCAGGAGCTTCGAGGTCAAGAGCGGAACGGCGGGGCAATAGGGAGCAAGAGGAGCAGGAGCTTCGAGGTCAAGAGCGGAACGGCGGGGCAAGAGGGAGCAAGAGGAGCAGGAGCTTCGAGGTCAAGAGCGGAGCGGCGGAGCAAGAGGAGCAGGAGCTTCGAGGTCAAGAGTGGAACGGCGGGGCAAGAGGGAGCAAGAGGAGCCACGGCTTGGAGGTCTGGGGTGAAAGAGCGAGGTAAGGGCAGCAGCTTGAAGCTGAAGTTGGAGGCTTTTGGGCAGCTGGGGTGGGGGTCTGTGGGTGGCTGCGTGAGGATCTCCCTGGGGGGCTGTTGGGTCGAGCTTCTCTTCAGGCACAGGGGCTTGAGGTCAGGCGTGAGTATGTTGTCGTCCATTGGCAGAAGCCGTGGGACGACGAGGCAAGAGCGAGCAAGAGGAGCAGCGGCTTTGAGCTCAAGAGTGGAACGGCGAGGCAAGAGCGAGCTTGGAGCTGAAGAGGGGGCACGAGAGGCCCTCTGGGCAAAGGGCCTTCCCGGCATGGCCGGGGCACCTTCAGGGTGCCGCGGCTGGCTCTGCGCTGGGCGACCTCCCTGTGTGCAGGGCTGGGTCTTTGCTGTCGTTGGCCTTTTGCCGTTGTGCTCCTTTGGCTGCCTGGAGAGAGGGGTGAGCCTGTAAGGAGGGCGAGAGCCCCTGTCTCCGCACCTGAGGGGGGGAAATGGAGCTCTCCCGGCCCCCAGCTCAGCCGCCCTGTAAGCAGGGCTCGGCTTTTCCCCAGCCCCAGCCCCGGCAGCTTTCTGCCTGCTGCGGGCCCCTGGCCAGCGTGACCCCCTGTAGTCGGGGCGCGTCACAGCCTTTGTCCCCGTGCCAGGCCTGAAGCGCCTGAGCCTCAGTGCCCGGGCCCCTGTGCCCTCCCTCCCCGTAGTGCAGGGGCAGGTGTGATGCTTTCCTCTCCCACCCTAGCCCATCCCAGCAGTAGGGATGGCTCCCCCGCAGGTTGGCTGCGCAGAACTTGCTCCCTCTTCTGGGACTGTCTTCCCGTCCCCTGTCTTCCCCTTAGTTGGTGTGAGTGAGCAAGCGTGTTTGTGCTTTAGCCCCCCCTTTAGAATTAGAGCAGTGTAGCTTAGACCTCCCAGGAGGGAAAGAGGAGGTCTGTGCAGCCACAGGGAGGTCCCCAAAAAATGCATGGGTGGAGGAAGTGTCCGGCCTTGCCCCTGCTTTCTGAGGACGGAGCGAAGCCGCTTAGCGGTAGCGTGGGCACCGTGACCCGCCTGTAGCCAGGCCCTGGGTCTCTGCCTCTGCTGTGTGGCTGCCAGTCGTGCTGGTGAGCTGCCAGCGTGCCGTCGCTGTACTCGGGGCACGTGTCACGACCTTATGGAGCCCTTTGTTCCCAGGAGCAGCCCCAGATCCCTGTAAGCAGGGCTAGGGAGGCTGCTTTAGCCAGGTGACAGGAACGAGCGCACCCGGGCCCTTGCCAGGGTGCGGCTTGAAGAAGTGCTGTGCGGCACAGGGCGCAGTCCCGCCTTTGGGGCTGCTTTGGGCTGCTGCCACCTCCCTGCTGGCCTTGCTGAGGAGGCTCCCGGGGCTCCTGCAGACGGCTGTGTTGCCGTGCTGCGCTGCGGCCAGGCTCTGGCCGGCCCCTAAGTGGGGCGCAGGCCAGAGCCTGTGCTCCGTGGTGCCTGTTGGGGGTGCCGGGCTGCGGGGGGCGGCCCTGTAAGTGGGGTTGTGTGCGTCCCCTGGCCTCGGCGGGCGGTTGGAGGGACCCCCTGGAATCAGGCAGGTATCCCTGGCCCCGGCCGTTCAGAGGCATGGGGCCGGGAGTCCCAGGGCCGGGCGTGTGCCCTCCCTGTCCTTGGGGCTGGGCTCCCGGCCCCCGGGCTTTAGGCCATGAGCTGGACCGCCTGAGTGTAGAGTCTCGTTCCTGTTGCCATGGGGGAAGGCCGAGCTCTGTGGCTCCCTGGGTGTGGACCGGCCTGTAAGCAGGCTGCGGGTCTGGGAAGCCTTTGTGCTCCCTTCAGCTGGCAGCCTGCGTGGGTCGCCCCGTTAGTGGGCAGTGCCCCGGAACAGGAGAGAAGGAGCCTCCTTAAGGCCTTGGGGGCCAGGGCCGCCCTGTAAGTCAGGGCCAGTGCTCTGGAGTCCCGGGCACTTTGCAATGCAGGTAGCGGCTTGAGGCCCCTGTAAGCAGGGCGGTGCAGCCTCTTGGCCGCTGCTTTGCGTGCCCAGCTTCATTTGCCCAGAGGGCCTGGCTCCCAGCACCGCGTGGGACTGCGCCGGACGTCGCGATGGTGAGTCAAGCTGAAGTTGTAGGCTTTTGGGCAGCTGGGGAGGGGTCTGTGGCTGGGTGCCTTGAGGGTCTCGCTGTGGGTGGGGCTGTTGGGGCGCAGTTCCCTTTGCGAGCCGGAGCTTCTGAGGCCTGATGGTGTCGTCATCCACTGGCAGGAGTCGCGGGACGGCAAGGCAAGAGGGAGCAAGAGGAGCGGGAGCTTCGGGGTCAAGAGTGGAACGGCGAGGCAAGAGGAGCGGGAGCTTCGGGGTCAAGAGTGGAACGGCGAGGCAAGAGGAGCGGGAGCTTCGGGGTCAAGAGTGGAACGGCGAGGCAAGAGGGAGCAAGAGGAGCAGCGGCTTCGAGCTCAAGAGTGGAACGGCGAGGCAAGAGGAGCGGGAGCTTCGGGGTCAAGAGTGGAACGGCGAGGCAAGAGGGAGCAAGAGGAGCCGCGGCTTGGAGCTCGGGGGTGCAAGAGTGAGGTAAGGGCAGCAGCTTGAAGCTGAAGTTGGAGGCTTTTGGGCTGCTGGGGGGGTCTGTGGGCGGCTGCTTGAGGATCTCCCTGTGGGGCTGTTGGGTGGCACTTCCCTTCGGGCACAGGGGCTTGAGCTCAGGCCTGAGCGTGTCGTCGTCCATTGGCAGAAGCCGCGGGACGGCGAGGCAAGAGGGAGCAAGAGGAGCAGCGGCTTCGAGCTCAAGAGTGGAACGGCGAGGCAAGAGCGAGCTTGGAGCTGAAGAGGGGGCGCGAGAGGCCCTCTGGGCAAATGGCCTTTGTGGCACGGCCAGGGCACCTTCAGGGTGCCGTGGCAGGCTCTGCTGTGCTGGGCGACCTCCCTGTCGTGCAGGGCTGGGTCTTTGCTGTCGTCGGCCTTTTGCCGTTGTGCTCCTTTGGCTGCCTGGAGACAGGGGCAAGCCTGTAAGGCGGGCGAGAGCCCCTGTCTCCACACCTGAGGGGGGAAACAGAGCTCTCCCGGCCCCCAGCCCAGCCGCCCTGTAAGCAGGGCTCGGCTTTGCCCCAGCCCCAGCCCCGGCAGCTTTCTGCCTGCTGCTGGCCCCTGGCCCCTGGCCCCTGGCCAGCGTGACCCCCTGTAGTCGGGGCGCGTCATAGTCTTTGTCCCTGTGCCGGGCCTGAAGCGCCTCAGTGTCCGGGCCCCTGTGCCCTCCCTCCCTCCCTCCCTCCCCACAGCGCAGGGGCAGGTCTGATGCTTTCCTCTCCCACTCTAGCCCATCCCAGCGGTAGGGATGGCTCCCCAGCAGGTTGGCTGCACAGAACTTGCTCCCTCTTCTGGGACTGTCTTCCCTTCCCCTGTCTTTACCTTAGTTGGTGTGAGTGAGCGAGTGTGTTTGTGCTTTAGTCCCCCCTTAGAAGTAGAGCAGTGTAGCTTAGACCTCCCAGGAGGGAAAGAGGAGCTCTGCGCAGCCACAGGGAGGTCCCCAAAAATGCACGGGTGGAGAAAGCGTCCGGCCTTGCCCCTGCTTTCTGAGGACGGAGCGAAGCCGCTTAGCGGTAGCGTGGGCACCGTGACCCGCCTGTAGCCAGGGCCTGGGTCTCTGCCTCTGCTGTGTGGCTGCCAGTCGTGCTGGTGAGCTGCCAGCGTGCCGTCCCTGTACTCGGGGGGGCACGTGTCATGACCTTGTGGAGGCCTTTGTCCCCAGGAGCAGCCCCAGGTCCCTGTAAGCAGGGCTAGGGAGGCTGCTTTAGCCAGGTGACAGGAACGAGCGCTCCCAGGCCCTTGCCATGGTACGGCTTGAAGAAGGGCTGTGCGGCACGGGGTGCAGTCCAGCCTTTGGGGCTGCTTTGGGCTGCTGCCGCCTCCCTGCTGGCCGGTCTTGCTGAGGAGGCTTCCGTGGCTCCTGCAGACGGCTGTGTTGCCGTGCCGCGCTGCGGCCAGGCTCTGGCCGGCCCCTAAGTGGGGCGCGGGCCAGAGCCTGTGCTCCGTGGTGCTTGTTGGGGGTGCCGAGCTGCAGGGGGCGGCCCTGGAAGTGGGGTTATGTGCGTCCCCTGGCCTCGGCGGGCGGTTGGAGGGACCCCCTGGAATCAGCAGGCGGGTATCCCTGGCCCCGGCCTTTCAGAGGCGTGGGGCCGGGAGTCCTAGGGCTGGGCTGGGAGCCCTCCCTGTCCTCGGGGCTGGGCTCCCGGCCCCTGGGCTGTCGGGCTTTAGGCCATGAGCTCGACTGCCTGACTGTAGAGTCTCGTTCCTGTTGCCGTGGGGGAAGGCCGAGCTCTGTGGCTCCCTGGGTGTGGACCGGCCTGTAAGCAGGCTGTGGGTCTGGGAAGCCTTTGTGCTCCCTTCAGCTGGCAGCCTGCGTGGGTCGCCTCGTTAGTGGGCAGTGCCCCGGAACAGGAGAGAAGGAGCCTCCTTAAGGCCTTGGGGGCCAGGGCCGCCCTGTAAGTCAGGGCCAGTGCTCTGGAGTCCCGGGCACTTTGCAATGCAGGTAGCGGCTTGAGGCCCCTGTAAGCAGGGCGGTGCAGCCTCTTGGCCGCTGCTTTGCGTGCCCAGCTTCATTTGCCCAGAGGGCCTGGCTCCCAGCACCGCGTGGGACTGCGCCGGACGTCGCGATGGTGAGTCAAGCTGAAGTTGTAGGCTTTTGGGCAGCTGGGGAGGGGTCTGTGGCTGGGTGCCTTGAGGGTCTCGCTGTGGGTGGGGCTGTTGGGGCGCAGTTCCCTTTGCGAGCCGGAGCTTCTGAGGCCTGATGGTGTCGTCATCCACTGGCAGGAGTCGCGGGACGGCGAGGCAAGAGGGAGCAAGAGGTGCGGGAGCTTCGGGGTCAAGAGTGGAACGGCGAGGCAAGAGGAGCGGGAGCTTCGGGGTCAAGAGTGGAACGGCGAGGCAAGAGGAGCGGGAGCTTCGGGGTCACGAGTGGAACGGCGAGGCAAGAGGAGCGGGAGCTTCGGGGTCAAGAGTGGAACGGCGAGGCAAGAGGAGCGGGAGCTTCGGGGTCAAGAGTGGAACGACGAGGCAAGAGGAGCGGGAGCTTCGGGGTCAAGAGTGGAACGGCGAGGCAAGAGGGAGCAAGAGGAGCCGCGGCTTGGAGCTCGGGGGTGCAAGAGTGAGGTAAGGGCAGCAGCTTGAAGCTGAAGTGTGAGGCTTTTGGGCTGCTGGGGGGGTCTGTGGGCGGCTGCTTGAGGATCTCCCTGTGGGGCTGTTGGGTGGCACTTCCCTTCGGGCACAGGGGCTTGAGCTCAGGCCTGAGCGTGTCGTCGTCCATTGGCAGAAGCCGCGGGACGGCGAGGCCAGAGGGAGCAAGAGGAGCAGCGGCTTCGAGCTCAAGAGTGGAACGGCGAGGCAAGAGCGAGCTTGGAGCTGAAGAGGGGGCGCGAGAGGCCCTCTGGGCAAATGGCCTTTGTGGCACGGCCAGGGCACCTTCAGGGTGCCGTGGCAGGCTCTGCTGTGCTGGGCGACCTCCCTGTCGTGCAGGGCTGGGTCTTTGCTGTCGTCGGCCTTTTGCCGTTGTGCTCCTTTGGCTGCCTGGAGACAGGGGCAAGCCTGTAAGGCGGGCGAGAGCCCCTGTCTCCGCACCTGAGGGGGGAAACAGAGCTCTCCCGGCCCCCAGCCCAGCCGCCCTGTAAGCAGGGCTCGGCTTTGCCCCAGCCCCAGCCCCAGCCCCGGCAGCTTTCTGCCTGCTGCTGGCCCTGGCCCCTGGCCAGCGTGACCCCCTGTAGTCGGGGCGCGTCATAGTCTTTGTCCCTGTGCCGGGCCTGAAGCGCCTCAGTGTCCGGGCCCCTGTGCCCTCCCTCCCTCCCTCACAGCGCAGGGGCAGGTCTGATGCTTTCCTCTCCCACTCTAGCCCATCCCAGCGGTAGGGATGGCTCCCCAGCAGGTTGGCTGCACAGAACTTGCTCCCTCTTCTGGGACTGTCTTCCCTTCCCCTGTCTTTACCTTAGTTGGTGTGAGTGAGCGAGTGTGTTTGTGCTTTAGTCCCCCCTTAGAAGTAGAGCAGTGTAGCTTAGACCTCCCAGGAGGGAAAGAGGAGCTCTGCGCAGCCACAGGGAGGTCCCCAAAAATGCACGGGTGGAGAAAGCGTCCGGCCTTGCCCCTGCTTTCTGAGGACGGAGCAAAGCCGCTTAGCGGTAGCGTGGGCACCGTGACCCGCCTGTAGCCAGGGCCTGGGTCTCTGCCTCTGCTGTGTGGCTGCCAGTCGTGCTGGTGAGCTGCCAGCGTGCCGTCCCTGTACTCGGGGGGGCACGTGTCATGACCTTGTGGAGGCCTTTGTCCCCAGGAGCAGCCCCAGGTCCCTGTAAGCAGGGCTAGGGAGGCTGCTTTAGCCAGGTGACAGGAACGAGCGCTCCCAGGCCCTTGCCATGGTACGGCTTGAAGAAGGGCTGTGCGGCACGGGGTGCAGTCCAGCCTTTGGGGCTGCTTTGGGCTGCTGCCGCCTCCCTGCTGGCCGGTCTTGCTGAGGAGGCTTCCGTGGCTCCTGCAGACGGCTGTGTTGCCGTGCCGCGCTGCGGCCAGGCTCTGGCCGGCCCCTAAGTGGGGCGCGGGCCAGAGCCTGTGCTCCGTGGTGCTTGTTGGGGGTGCCGAGCTGCAGGGGGCGGCCCTGTAAGTGGGGTTGTGTGCGTCCCCTGGCCTCGGCGGGCGGTTGGAGGGACCCCCTGGAATCAGCAGGCGGGTATCCCTGGCCCCGGCCTTTCAGAGGCGTGGGGCCGGGAGTCCTAGGGCCGGGCTGGGAGCCCTCCCTGTCCTCGGGGCTGGGCTCCCGGCCCCTGGGCTGTCGGGCTTTAGGCCATGAGCTCGACTGCCTGACTGTAGAGTCTCGTTCCTGTTGCCGTGGGGGAAGGCCGAGCTCTGTGGCTCCCTGGGTGTGGACCGGCCTGTAAGCAGGCTGCGGGTCTGGGAAGCCTTTGTGCTCCCTTCAGCTGGCAGCCTGCGTGGGTCGCCCCGTTAGTGGGCAGTGCCCCGGAACAGGAGAGAAGGAGCCTCCTTAAGGCCTTGGGGGCCAGGGCCGCCCTGTAAGTCAGGGCCAGTGCTCTGGAGTCCCGGGCACTTTGCAATGCAGGTAGCGGCTTGAGGCCCCTGTAAGCAGGGCGGTGCAGCCTCTTGGCCGCTGCTTTGCGTGCCCAGCTTCATTTGCCCAGAGGGCCTGGCTCCCAGCACCGCGTGGGACTGCGCCGGACGTCGCGATGGTGAGTCAAGCTGAAGTTGTAGGCTTTTGGGCAGCTGGGGAGGGGTCTGTGGCTGGGTGCCTTGAGGGTCTCGCTGTGGGTGGGGCTGTTGGGGCGCGGTTCCCTTTGCGAGCCGGAGCTTCTGAGGCCTGATGGTGTCGTCATCCACTGGCAGGAGCCGCGGGACGGCGAGGCAAGAGGGAGCAAGAGGAGCGGGAGCTTCGGGGTCAAGAGTGGAACGGCGAGGCAAGAGGAGCGGGAGCTTCGGGGTCAAGAGTGGAACGGCGAGGCAAGAGGAGCGGGAGCTTCGGGGTCAAGAGTGGAACGGCGAGGCAAGAGGAGCGGGAGCTTCGGGGTCAAGAGTGGAACGGCGAGGCAAGAGGGAGCAAGAGGAGCAGCGGCTTCGAGCTCAAGAGTGGAACGACGAGGCAAGAGGAGCGGGAGCTTCGGGGTCAAGAGTGGAACGGCGAGGCAAGAGGGAGCAAGAGGAGCCGCGGCTTGGAGCTCGGGGGTGCAAGAGTGAGGTAAGGGCAGCAGCTTGAAGCTGAAGTTGGAGGCTTTTGGGCTGCTGGGGGGGTCTGTGGGCGGCTGCTTGAGGATCTCCCTGTGGGGCTGTTGGGTGGCACTTCCCTTCGGGCACAGGGGCTTGAGCTCAGGCCTGAGCGTGTCGTCGTCCATTGGCAGAAGCCGCGGGACGGCGAGGCAAGAGGGAGCAAGAGGAGCAGCGGCTTCGAGCTCAAGAGTGGAACGGCGAGGCAAGAGTGAGCTTGGAGCTGAAGAGGGGGCGCGAGAGGCCCTCTGGGCAAATGGCCTTTGTGGCACGGCCAGGGCACCTTCAGGGTGCCGTGGCAGGCTCTGCTGTGCTGGGCGACCTCCCTGTCGTGCAGGGCTGGGTCTTTGCTGTCGTCGGCCTTTTGCCGTTGTGCTCCTTTGGCTGCCTGGAGACAGGGGCAAGCCTGTAAGGCGGGCGAGAGCCCCTGTCTCCGCACCTGAGGGGGGAAACAGAGCTCTCCCGGCCCCCAGCCCAGCCGCCCTGTAAGCAGGGCTCGGCTTTGCCCCAGCCCCAGCCCCGGCAGCTTTCTGCCTGCTGCTGGCCCCTGGCCCCTGGCCAGCGTGACCCCCTGTAGTCGGGGCGCGTCATAGTCTTTGTCCCTGTGCCGGGCCTGAAGCGCCTCAGTGTCCGGGCCCCTGTGCCCTCCCTCCCTCCCTCCCTCCCCACAGCGCAGGGGCAGGTCTGATGCTTTCCTCTCCCACTCTAGCCCATCCCAGCGGTAGGGATGGCTCCCCAGCAGGTTGGCTGCACAGAACTTGCTCCCTCTTCTGGGACTGTCTTCCCTTCCCCTGTCTTTACCTTAGTTGGTGTGAGTGAGCGAGTGTGTTTGTGCTTTAGTCCCCCCTTAGAAGTAGAGCAGTGTAGCTTAGACCTCCCAGGAGGGAAAGAGGAGCTCTGCGCAGCCACAGGGAGGTCCCCAAAAATGCACGGGTGGAGAAAGCGTCCGGCCTTGCCCCTGCTTTCTGAGGACGGAGCGAAGCCGCTTAGCGGTAGCGTGGGCACCGTGACCCGCCTGTAGCCAGGGCCTGGGTCTCTGCCTCTGCTGTGTGGCTACCAGTCGTGCTGGTGAGCTGCCAGCGTGCCGTCCCTGTCCTCGGGGGGGCACGTGTCATGACCTTGTGGAGGCCTTTGTCCCCAGGAGCAGCCCCAGGTCCCTGTAAGCAGGGCTAGGGAGGCTGCTTTAGCCAGGTGACAGGAACGAGCGCTCCCAGGCCCTTGCCATGGTGCGGCTTGAAGAAGGGCTGTGCGGCACGGGGTGCAGTCCAGCCTTTGGGGCTGCTTTGGGCTGCTGCCGCCTCCCTGCTGGCCGGTCTTGCTGAGGAGGCTTCCGTGGCTCCTGCAGACGGCTGTGTTGCCGTGCCGCGCTGCGGCCAGGCTCTGGCCGGCCCCTAAGTGGGGCGCGGGCCAGAGCCTGTGCTCCGTGGTGCTTGTTGGGGGTGCCGAGCTGCAGGGGGCGGCCCTGTAAGTGGGGTTGTGTGCGTCCCCTGGCCTCGGCGGGCGGTTGGAGGGACCCCCTGGAATCAGCAGGCGGGTATCCCTGGCCCCGGCCTTTCAGAGGCGTGGGGCCGGGAGTCCTAGGGCCGGGCTGGGAGCCCTCCCTGTCCTCGGGGCTGGGCTCCCGGCCCCTGGGCTGTCGGGCTTTAGGCCATGAGCTCGACTGCCTGACTGTAGGGTCTCGTTCCTGTTGCCCTGGGGGAAGGCCGAGCTCTGTGGCTCCCTGGGTGTGGACCGGCCTGTAAGCAGGCTGCGGGTCTGGGAAGCCTTTGTGCTCCCTTCAGCTGGCAGCCTGCGTGGGTCGCCCCGTTAGTGGGCAGTGCCCCGGAACAGGAGAGAAGGAGCCTCCTTAAGGCCTTGGGGCCCAGGGCCTCCCTGTAAGTCAGGGCCAGTGCTCTGGAGTCCCGGGCACTTTGCAATGCAGGTAGCGGCTTGAGGCCCCTGTAAGCAGGGCGGTGCAGCCTCTTGGCCGCTGCTTTGCGTGCCCAGCTTCATTTGCCCAGAGGGCCTGGCTCCCAGCACCGCGTGGGACTGCGCCGGACGTCGCGATGGTGAGTCAAGCTGAAGTTGTAGGCTTTTGGGCAGCTGGGGAGGGGTCTGTGGCTGGGTGCCTTGAGGGTCTCGCTGTGGGTGGGGCTGTTGGGGCGCGGTTCCCTTTGCGAGCCGGAGCTTCTGAGGCCTGATGGTGTCGTCATCCACTGGCAGGAGCCGCGGGACGGCGAGGCAAGAGGGAGCAAGAGGAGCAGCGGCTTCGAGCTCAAGACTGGAACGGTGAGGAGCAAGAGGAGCGGGAGCTTCGGGGTCAAGAGTGGAACGGCGAGGCAAGAGGAGCGGGAGCTTCGGGGTCAAGAGTGGAACGGCGAGGCAAGAGGGAGCAAGAGGAGCCGCGGCTTGGAGCTAAAGAGGGAACGCGAGGCAAGAGGAGCCGGGAGCTTCGGGTCAGAGTGGGAACGGCGGAGGCAAGAGGGAGCACGAGGAGCCGCGGCTTGGAGCTCGGGGTGCAAGGAGTGAGGTAAGGGCAGCAAGCTTGAAGCTGAAGTTGGAGGCTTTTTGGGCTGCCTGGGGGGGTCTGTGGGCGGCTGGCGTTGAGGATCTCCTGTGGGCTGTTGGGTGGGCAACTTCTTCGGGCACAGGGGCTTGAGCTCAGGCTGAGCGTAGTCGTCGTCCATTGCACGAAGCTCGCGGGACGGGGCAGGCAAGAGGGACAGAGGAGGCAGCGGTCTTCGACTCAAGAGTGGAACGGCGGGCAAGAGTGAGCTTGAGCTGAAGGGGGGCGCGAAGGCCTCTGGCAAAATGGCTGTGGCCGGCGGGCACCTTCAGGGTTGCGTGGCGGCTCTGCTGTGGCTGGGCGACTCCTGTGTGCAGGGCTGGGTCTTTGCTGTCGTTGGCCTTTTGCCGTTGTGCTCCTATGGCTGCCTGGAGAGAGGGGTGAGCCTGTAAGGAGGGCGAGAGCCCCTGTCTCCGCACCTGAGGGGGGGAAATGGAGCTCTCCCGGCCCCCAGCTCAGCCGCCCTGTAAGCAGGGCTCGGCTTTTCCCCAGCCCCCGCCCCGGCAGCTTTCTGCCTGCTGCGGGCCCCTGGCCAGCGTGACCCCCTGTAGTCGGGGCGCGTCACAGCCTTTGTCCCCGTGCCAGGCCTGAAGCGCCTGAGCCTCAGTGCCCGGGCCCCTGTGCCCTCCCTCCCCGCAGTGCAGGGGCAGTTGTGATGCTTTCCTCTCCCACCCTACCCCATCCCAGCGGTAGGGATGGCTCCCCAGCAGGTTGGCTGCGCAGAACTTGCTCCCTCTTCTGGGACTGTCTTCCCGTCCCCTGTCCTCCCGTCCCTTGTCTTCCCCTTAGTGGGTGCGAGTGAGCAAGTGTGTTTGTGCTTTAGCTCCCCTTTAGAATTAGAGCAGCGTAGCTTAGACCTCCCAGGAGGGAAAGAGGAGGTCTGTGCAGCCAAAGGGAGGTCCCCAAAAATGCACGGGTGGAGGAAGTGTCCGGCCTTGCCCCCGCTTTCTGAGGGCGGAGCGAAGCCGCTTAGCGGTAGCGTGGGCACCGTGACCCGCCTGTAGGCAGGCCCTGGGTCTCTGCCTCTGGTGTGCGGCTGCCAGTATTGCTGGTGAGCTGCCAGCGTGCCGTCGCTGTAGTCGGGGCAGGTGTCACGACCTTGTGGAGCCCTTTGTCCCCAGGAGCAGCCCCAGGTCCCTGTAAGCAGGGCTAGGGAGGCTGCTTTAGCCAGGTGACAGGAACGAGCGCTCCCAGGCCCTTGCCATGGTACGGCTTGAAGAAGGGCTGTGCGGCACGGGGTGCAGTCCAGCCTTTGGGGCTGCTTTGGGCTGCTGCCGCCTCCCTGCTGGCCGGTCTGGCTGAGGAGGCTTCCGTGGCTCCTGCAGACGGCTGTGTTGCCGTGCCGCGCTGCGGCCAGGCTCTGGCCGGCCCCTAAGTGGGGCGCGGGCCAGAGCCTGTGCTCCGTGGTGCTTGTTGGGGGTGCCGAGCTGCAGGGGGCGGCCCTGTAAGTGGGGTTGTGTGCGTCCCCTGGCCTCGGTGGGCGGTTGGAGGGACCCCCTGGAATCAGCAGGCGGGTATCCCTGGCCCCGGCCTTTCAGAGGCGTGGGGCCGGGAGTCCTAGGGCCGGGCTGGGAGCCCTCCCTGTCCTCGGGGCTGGGCTCCCGGCCCCTGGGCTGTCAGGCTTTAGGCCATGAGCTCGACTGCCTGACTGTAGAGTCTCGTTCCTGTGGCCGTGGGGGAAGGCCGAGCTCTGTGGCTCCCTGGGTGTGGACCGGCCTGTAAGCAGGCTGCGGGTCTGGGAAGCCTTTGTGCTCCCTTCAGCTGGCAGCCTGCGTGGGTCGCCCCGTTAGTGGGCAGTGCCCCGGAACAGGAGAGAAGGAGCCTCCTTAAGGCCTTGGGGGCCAGGGCCGCCTTGTAAGTCAGGGCCAGTGCTCTGGAGTCCCGGGCACTTTGCAATGCAGGTAGCGGCTTGAGGCCCCTGTAAGCAGGGCAGTGCAGCCTCTTGGCCACTGCTTTGCGTGCCCAGCTTCATTTGCCCAGAGGGCCTGGCTCCCAGCACCGCGTGGGACTGCGCCGGACGTCGCGATGGTGAGTCAAGCTGAAGTTGTAGGCTTTTGGGCAGCTGGGGAGGGGTCGGTGGCTGGGTGCCTTGAGGGTCTCGCTGTGGGTGGGGCTGTTGGGGCGCGGTTCCCTTTGCGGGCCGGAGCTTCTGAGGCCTGATGGTGTCGTCATCCACTGGCAGGAGCCGCGGGACGGCGAGGCAAGAGGGAGCAAGAGGAGCGGGAGCTTCGGGGTCAAGAGTGGAACGGCGAGGCAAGAGGAGCGGGAGCTTCGGGGTCAAGAGTGGAACGGCGAGGCCTAAATCTCACTTGTGAGATTAAGCTTGGCTTAGCATTTAGGTTTTGGATTACGGAACAATATCTGCCTCCATGAAACAAGCTTTCCAGAGGCGGGCTTTAACTCAGTCTCCCTCTGACTTCAGAAAGACAGGCTGTAATTTTAGATTTTTTTTTTTTTTTCTCTCAAGATTAGAGAACTAATCTGGGTTTAAAAGCAGGGAATTGGCCCAATTTCTGAGGCAGTAGTTTCCTGCCCTTCTGCTTCCACTGGAACAAACACCCTGAGCGCAGGGAAACTTTAATTAGCTTTGCCACTAGAAGATCTATGAAACCACCTGTCAGCTTTTACGAAAAACAGTAAATCTCACTCAAAACATTACAAAGTTTCCCTAACAGTCTCAAAACTAAGTTTCAATGAGGTTTAATTGGACCAATCTATGTCAGTTACTTCTTCATGATTTCTAGAATGTATCTTAGGTCTGTTCCTATTCCTAGAAAATGCCATCAGTTAGGAAACATGTAAGCAGTTTTTCTATTGTAAACTACTCAAGAAATTTTCTTTAAGTAGTATTTGGCTCTACCCACTACTAATTCTTGAAACTTCATCTCCAAACTAAATTTCAGTGTTGACTTTCTTTGTTGGAAGACCTTTCTGGGATTAAGATCTATGTAAAACGTGTTTTCCATCCATTTTCATCAGGCAATAAATCTGCCTAGTTTTATTAAAAGAGAAGAGTAAACAACGTAATTTAATTCTGGTATCATCCTCAACTTGTAAGATATCACCCAGTCACCAGTGGGGCCTGGATCCTGGCTCAGAATGCTACTGTGTTTAAGAGAAGAAAACCTTTAAAATCTTTGAGTCCAATTGTAAACTCCATAAAACAACTCCTTTAATAATTTATTCCACTCTCTGTGAAGAGCACTAAATAATAGAAGCAGCACCATAGAATACAGTGAGAAAGATGAAGAAATAGGAAAAAGAACAAATGGTTGGATTTTGTTGTGAATTTTACTTCAGAGAGTCCAGTTATTGTACAGAAATTAAGAGCTATGACCTCAAATGGTTGACAAAATCATTTAAAAAAAATCTTTCAAAACTGCTGAAAAGTGTTAAAGTTTTTGCGACTTTAGAAAGAAATAAACAAACCAAGCAACCCTCCCAAATCTAGGGCTCAGTCAAACACCAGCAGAGTCCCAAGGGAGGGCTGGCTGTGTAGCTGGCTGAGAGGAACATTATTTGTAACCTCCCTAGTTCCTTCTCATATCCATTATCCTGGTCACTATAGGCCTTTTGTCCCCAGAGCTGGAATCCAGAGCAGGCTAGTACTGGAACAATAAATCTGTTGGAGAAAACGTGAGGTTCTGAACTCCCTTTGGCAGGTTTTTAATTGCTTTATGATTTTCAAAAAGCTCTGCAGCCGAGTAGAGACCAACGAAGTTGAGGTCTGTGCAATGGCCAGTATTGAGCCCTTGCCTTATATACCAGGGCTGAAGGGAATCATCTGTTCCTATGATGTTTTTATTTGTTATTTTTGTGCAACAAGAGCTAATATGCAGTAATAACAAGGATTTATTATAAATGTGATAAACTGCTTTTTAAAACACTAAGTGACTCTGGTGTGGCTTTGATTCAATGAACCCGTGGAGGTTTCTGGACTTTGAGCATCTCTGTCTTTAGAAGGTAGAAGCTTCTGAATTCAGGATTACACCAAAGCAAAAACAAAACCAAAAAATAAACACATGCAGGAGAAGACGTCAGGCAGAGTGATCCCAAGCCTTGTTGGTCTCAGTGTTTCTGTTTTGCTGAGGAAAGCAAGCAAGGCAATGTGAGACATCGCCCCACATGGGGAGTCTGGGGCCTTCACGCTGCACCAGCCAGGAGAGAGCAGAGGAGAAAAACAATTTCCAGGATGAGATACGAGAGGGAGAAAGAAGTGGAAAGGAGCAGCACTCAGCTGAGCCAGCCAGCAGTGCTGGTCTTTGCCTTTCTGCTTTTATTGTGCTTTTGAAATGCAAAATTCTCGGGGGGAAGAGGGCGGTAGCCTTTGTTTCAGATGGACACTCTTTTTCCTCATGCACTGAAACTGTACAAAAGTGTTTACATTTACAGCCTTAAACAAAAGCTAATAATTGCACATTTGTAATGGATATCTATTTAGCAGTTAAATGTCCTAAAGATGCTGCCTGAGATCTCCAATCCTGGGAATGGCAGAACATTATAGTTATGTTTCTGGGATCACCTGTGGGTGCTACAGGCAGTCACCCAGACTGAGAGCCAGAGTGCTACCAGCCCATTCCCAAATTGAATTTGTCCAGAGAATATCCAGAAGGGTAAAGTACTTTATTTTCATTAAGGGAAAGGTAAAGCTTTGGATGTCATTGGGGATGTCCATAGGAAATGCCAGAGCAAGTTGGAAGAAGCTTATTTCAGTGTTAAGGGGAGAAAATAGGACAGGATAATGGGGAGGACAGATGGTAGGAAGTAAAATTGTGATGCATAATTAAAATTGGTATGTAAAAAGGGATTGGAAACCTGTAGAATGGGAATGAAAGAACTATGAGAAATGTCACACTGGGGAGAAATGGTTGTGGACAAGTGAAAAAACAAGAACATGGAATTTATGGTAAAAAAACGGATGGGTTGGAACTCCCTGGCACCATCTGTAGGGCACAGAGTAAGTATTTTGGGGATAAAGGCGAGGAGTTTTATTCCCACTGGACTGTGGAAATCTAGGGAGGACATGTAGCAGACATTTTTGGCAGGAAAATCTGAGGTGATCTCTGGGGGACAAAATTGTCGTTGTGGAAAAGTCTGAGGCAATTTGTGGAGGACAGGCAGAGAAAATTTGTGATAAAACCAGACGTAATTTTAAGAGCCAGAAAGAATATTTTTGGGATAAAATTTAGGGTAATCTGCAGGGTAGTGGATTAATATTTTAGATAGAAAATCAGAGGTAATTTGAATGGGACAAATCGGTAATATTTCTGAGGGAAAATCTGAGGGGAATCAGTAGGGGACAAAAAGGACACTTTGGAGGCACAACCCAAGGTAATCAGTAGGTGGCATTTTGGGGCACATATCAGAGGTAATATACAGGTCCAGATGGGGATGTTATGAAAACATCTGAGGTAATCTCAATGGAAAAACAAACATTTTGGAAGGACAATCTGAGGTAATCTGTCGGGAGCAGAATGAAGACTGAGGGAGCCCCACGGGTGCCTCTAGGGATGCAGAGGCGATGTGAGTCTCTGAGTGTGGCCGCCCGCCTGCCTCCTCGGTGGAGTGGAGGTGGCTACTAGCAAAGGCGGAGGCGACTTGGGTCCTCGGAGGCCAGCGTTGTTCCCAGTCGCTGAGTGAATCTTGCCCTCGCTCCCTGCTAGCTGCTTGGTAGGCGAACTCTCCCACACCTCAGGGGCATCTTCCAACCCCGGGATGAAAAGACACAGACACGAGATCCTGCACTCTGTGACGCCGGAGGTCGGATGACCTCGATTCCTCTGTGACACAATCTTTCATTGTTCCCCCGGTGACCAATCACCAGGCAGAAGTGGGGAGGAACCGGGGAGGAGCAGGGGACAGGGAGCGAACCAGGGACAGAGGGGGGATGAGAGAGGGTTACAGACAGGGGAATGATACAATGAACAACCGAGTAACTGACAACTCTCTAGAAAACTGGGCGTGACTGACTGAGATGGGCAGGTGGCGCTCCCCAATGAGCCCTGGGGATGTTCACCTGTCTCGAGCCCAGGCTCTTCTGGGCTAAACTATTGTTTGCTCCACCTCAGGGGACCACTCCTGCTCCCCCCAGGGCTTTCTCATTGGAAATTCTTCTTCTGGGGTAACCTGCACCACCGCCACATCTGAGGGAATATGAGTGTCTCTGAGGGGCCATGTGCCCGTGAGGGAGTGGCAGGTGCCGCCAGTGTGACCGAGGCACTAATAGGTCAGAGCAGGAATGGCCGATTGCCCGTGTGATGCTGAGGGGACGTGAGGGTCCCTGAAGGGAGGTAGATGCCCCTTGTGTTGCCGATGGGCACCGCGGGGCCGCGTTTCCCGCCCAGGCGCGGGCGGCCGAGCCCCGCCGGTCCCTCAGCGGCGGAGGCGGGAACTCGAAGCCGCTGTGTCCGCCCAGGTGCGGCAGCCTCGCAGTGCGCTCCCCTCAGCCGCAGCGGCGGCGGGAACTCGAAGCCGCTGTGTGCGCCGCTCTGGGCGAGGCGAGGGCTCCATAAGCGGTTCGGGAGGCGCCCACGGGCAGCCCCTGGGCTGGGACGCGGCGGAGGAAGGGACGGCGGCCGTCGTCACAGGACTACGCGGTGTTCCAGTTCGTGAGGGGAAAAGATGAGGTAAGTCAGAGGGGACAAGAAAAAGATGATGGGGGAGGAATGTTGGAATTCTCTGGCGTCACCTGTGGGTCTGGGAATTAGCATTTTGGGGTAAAATTGAGCAGTGTGGGAGCAAAAGCTGCGGTCACCTATGGGGGACGGGCAGGGGGACATATTTGGGCGGGAAAATTTGAGGTGATCTCTGAGGGGGAAAAGTCTGAGGCGATTTTTGGAGGAGGGGCGGAGAAAATTCTGAGGTAACTTTTAAGGGCCTGAGGTAACTTTTAAGGGCCAGAGGAATATTTTTGAGGTTAAAATCGAAGGCAATCTGTCGGGGTCTGAATGAATATTTTGGAAGTAAAATGTGAGGGAGGAGAATGAACGGTGCCCCTAGTAATGGTGAGGGGATGTGGAGGTTACGGAGGGAATGTGAGTGTCACTGCGGGGAGCTGAGGGAGTGGCAGGTGCCCCGTGTATCACTGAGGGCTTAAAAGGCTCGTGAAGGAAGGGCTGATTCCTCGTGTGATGCTGAGGAGCCATGGTACATGCGGTACACTGAGGGGAGGTACATGTGAAGCCCAAAACCGGGCAAGAAAAGAAAACTGTAGAGTCAGGCTGCTAGAGAGCAGGTGTTTGTTTATTCAGCGCTGCGAGTGAGTGGCATACTCCTATTTGCATAAAGTTGTGTCGTGGATTTAGAACAGTTTGATGATTTCCCGCGTGTGTCTGTTCGTTTTGTGGTGTTTCTCGGTTTTCTGTTGGTCTTTTGCCGCAGACCTTTGTAGTCTTCCTCACGTTTGAACTTTTTACCTCTGTCTTCACTGCGTGCCTTGTGCTTCTTGTTTTTCAATCGAATTTGTTTTTCAGTCTAAATTTGCCGTTTCCAATTTCCTCTAAAACGTGCTCTCTTGCTCTTGGTGGTGCTAGTTATCTCACTGGCTTTGGTATTTGCTTGTTTTAGCTGCACATGTTGTTACAGTGTTATTTGTGGTGTGTTGCGTTCCCTGCTTCGGTCCCACCCTGGTACTGGCAGCAGAGTCCTAGCGCTACCCTAGGAAGTCGTTCGCGATCGGGAAGACTTCCTCGGAGTGCCGGCAACGGGCACAGCTGGTCCGCATTCGGTCCGGGGAGATGTTGTCCCCGGAGCGTGGTGAAACAGCAAAGAACTACCAGAGAAGGAGGTCTCTTGGTATGTGATTTCGGTAGGTTTATTGTCTCCAAAGGGAGCACATGAACCAAGAGCCAAGAGCAGTTTATTACATCGGTATTTAAGGGAGGAACAACACCCAATAGGATGAGGGCAGGGGACAATACAGGGGAGGGGCTGGGGTACATGATCAAATGGGGTTTAGGGAGGGGAGGGGAACAGAGAGAACAACGAATGACCTATGGAGTGACAGGGAATTTCCCAGGACGGGAATACATAACAGACAAGTCCAGTAACCAATAGCCGGAGCTTGGGGTCCGTGGATTGGTGGTCCAACAGCTGCCCCTGGGAGCTCCGGGGGGAAACCCTCTGTCCGTGGAACCTGTCCGGAAGTCCTCTGGTTCCGAACCACCGCAACAGTGGTGAACCTTTTGTTTCATACCACTAGGATTCAGATGCCACTTGTGTTCGTCTGAGGGGGAATAGGAGCATAATTTGAGGGGAGGCGGGAGCCCCGTGTTCCTCTGAGGGGACACGAGGGTCACTGAAGGAGCGGCAAATGCCCTGTGTGTTGCCGAGAGGGCACGGGGGTCACTGAAGGAATGGTGTGTGGCCTGCATGTTGCTGAGGGGAGGCGGGGGACAGGTGTCTCGAGTGTCGCAGAGGAGCCGTGAGGGTCTCTGAGAAGAGGCGTCCGGGTACCCTGCATGTAACGGAGGCGGCGGCAGATGCCCTGCGTGCCACTGAGGGGGCGTGAGGGTCGCAGAGGACGATGCGGGTGCGCCTTGAGGGACACGGGAGGGGCGGGCGGGTTCCCGTCGTGCGGCCGCCGCGTCCCGATTGGCACGGCCGGGCCGCGTTTCCCGTGCGGGTGCGGCGGCCCTGCCCCGCCCGTGTCTCGGCGGCGGCGGCGGGAACTCGAAGCCGCTGTGTCCGCCCCGCTGGGCGAGGCAGCGAGCGGGTTCCAGAAGCTGTGTGGGGTTCGCCCTGGGGCAGCCCCTGGGCGGAGACACGGAAGTGGGACGGGATGGCGGCCGTCACAGGACTGCACGGTGTTTGAGTCTGTGATGGGGAAAGCGGGGGCAACTCAGGGGACAGCAAGAACGTGCTGAGGGAGAAATGCTGGAATTCCCTGGCATCACCTGGAAGGCTCGGAATAGACATTTTGGGGTAAATTAGAGGAGTGTGGGAGCAAAAGCTGCAGTCATCTATGGAGGGCATGTAACGGTCCTATTTGGGCGGGAAAATTTGAGGTGATCTCTGAGGGGGAAAAGTCTGAGGTGATTTTTGGAGGACGGGCAGAGAAAATTTTGTGATAGAACCTGCGGTAGCTTTTAAGGGCCCGAGGAATATTTTTGGGGTTAAAATCTAGAGGTAATCTGCAGGGGCGTGAATATTTTGGAAGGAAAATCTGAGGTAATCTGTGGGGAGCAGAATGAAGACTGAGGGAGCCCCTAGGGACGCTGAGGCGATGTGAGAGTCTCTGAGGGAATATGAGTGTCTCTGAGGGGCCATGTGCCCGTGAGGGAGTGGCAGGTGCCGCCAGTGTGACCGAGGCACTAATAGGTCAGAGCAGGAATGGCCGATTGCCCGTGTGATGCTGAGGGGACGTGAGGGTCCCTGAAGGGAGGTAGATGCCCCTTGTGTTGCCGATGGGCACCGCGGGGCCGCGTTTCCCGCCCAGGCGCGGGCGGCCGAGCCCCGCCGGTCCCTCAGCGGCGGAGGCGGGAACTCGAAGCCGCTGTGTCCGCCCAGGTGCGGCAGCCTCGCAGTGCGCTCCCCTCAGCCGCAGCGGCGGCGGGAACTCGAAGCCGCTGTGTGCGCCGCTCTGGGCGAGGCGAGGGCTCCATAAGCGGTTCGGGAGGCGCCCACGGGCAGCCCCTGGGCTGGGACGCGGCGGAGGAAGGGACGGCGGCCGTCGTCACAGGACTACGCGGTGTTCCAGTTCGTGAGGGGAAAAGATGAGGTAAGTCAGAGGGGACAAGAAAAAGATGATGGGGGAGGAATGTTGGAATTCTCTGGCGTCACCTGTGGGTCTGGGAATTAGCATTTTGGGGTAAAATTGAGCAGTGTGGGAGCAAAAGCTGCGGTCACCTATGGGGGACGGGCAGGGGGACATATTTGGGCGGGAAAATTTGAGGTGATCTCTGAGGGGGAAAAGTCTGAGGCGATTTTTGGAGGAGGGGCGGAGAAAATGTTATGATAGAATGTGAGGTAATTTTTAAGGGCCCGAGGAATATTTTTGAGGTTAAATTCTAAGGTAATCTGTAGGGGACTGAATGAATATTTTGGAAGTAAAATGTGAGGGAAGCTATTGGGGCCAGAATGAACGGTGCCCCTAGTAATGGTGAGGGGATGTGGAGGTTACGGAGGGAATGTGAGTGTCACTGCGGGGAGCTGAGGGAGTGGCAGGTGCCCCGTGTATCACTGAGGGCTTAAAAGGCTCGTGAAGGAAGGGCTGATTCCTCGTGTGATGCTGAGGAGCCATGGTACATGCGGTACACTGAGGGGAGGTACATGTGAAGCCCAAAACCGGGCAAGAAAATAAAACTGTAGAGTCAGGCTGCTAGAGAGCAGGTGTTTGTTTATTCAGCGCTGGGAGTGAGTGGCATACTCCTATTTGCATAAAGTTGTGTTGTGGATTTAGAACAGTTTGATGATTTCCCGCGTGTGTCTGTTCGTTTTGTGGTGTTTCTCGGTTTTCTGTTGGTCTTTTGCCGAAGACCTTTGTAGTCTTCCTCTCGTTTGAACTTTTTACCTCTGTCTTCACTGCGTGCCTTGTGCTTCTTGTTTTTCAATCGAATTTGTTTTTCAGTCTAAATTTGCCGTTTCCAATTTCCTCTAAAACGTGCTCTCTTGCTCTTGGTGGTGCTAGTTATCTCACTGGCTTTGGTATTTGCTTGTTTTAGCTGCACATGTTGTTACAGTGTTATTTGTGGTGAACCTTTTGTTACATACCACTAGGATTCAGATGCCACTTGTGTTCGTCTGAGGGGGAATAGGAGCATAATTTGAGGGGAGGCGGGAGCCCCGTGTTCCTCTGAGGGGACACGAGGGTCACTGAAGGAGCGGCAAATGCCCTGGGTGTTGCCGAGAGGGCACGGGGGTCACTGAAGGAATGGTGTGTGGCCTGCATGTTGCTGAGGGGAGGCGCGGGACAGGTGTCTCGAGTGTCGCAGAGGAGCCGTGAGGGTCTCTGAGAAGAGGCGTCCGGGTACCCTGCATGTAACGGAGGCGGCGGCAGATGCCCTGCGTGCCACTGAGGGGGCGTGAGGGTCGCAGAGGACGATGCGGGTGCGCCTTGAGGGACACGGGAGGGGCGGGCGGGTTCCCGTCGTGCGGCCGCCGCGTCCCGATTGGCACGGCCGGGCCGCGTTTCCCGTGCGGGTGCGGCGGCCCTGCCCCGCCCGTGTCTCGGCGGCGGCGGCGGGAACTCGAAGCCGCTGTGTCCGCCCCGCTGGGCGAGGCAGCGAGCGGGTTCCAGAAGCTGTGTGGGGTTCGCCCTGGGGCAGCCCCTGGGCGGAGACACGGAAGTGGGACGGGATGGCGGCCGTCACAGGACTGCACGGTGTTTGAGTCTGTGATGGGGAAAGCGGGGGCAACTCAGGGGACAGCAAGAACGTGCTGAGGGAGAAATGCTGGAATTCCCTGGCATCACCTGGAAGGCTCGGAATAGACATTTTGGGGTAAATTAGAGGAGTGTGGGAGCAAAAGCTGCAGTCATCTATGGAGGGCATGTAACGGTCCTATTTGGGCGGGAAAATTTGAGGTGATCTCTGAGGGGGAAAAGTCTGAGGTGATTTTTGGAGGACGGGCAGAGAAAATTTTGTGATAGAACCTGCGGTAGCTTTTAAGGGCCCGAGGAATATTTTTGGGGTTAAAATCTAGAGGTAATCTGCAGGGGCGTGAATATTTTGGAAGGAAAATCTGAGGTAATCTGTGGGGAGCAGAATGAGGACTGAGGGAGCCCCTAGGGACGCTGAGGCGATGTGAGAGTCTCTGAGGGAATATGAGTGTCTCTGAGGGGCCATGTGCCCGTGAGGGAGTGGCAGGTGCCGCCAGTGTGACCGAGGCACTAATAGGTCAGAGCAGGAATGGCCGATTGCCCGTGTGATGCTGAGGGGACGTGAGGGTCCCTGAAGGGAGGTAGATGCCCCTTGTGTTGCCGATGGGCACCGCGGGGCCGCGTTTCCCGCCCAGGCGCGGGCGGCCGAGCCCCGCCGGTCCCTCAGCGGCGGAGGCGGGAACTCGAAGCCGCTGTGTCCGCCCAGGTGCGGCAGCCTCGCAGTGCGCTCCCCTCAGCCGCAGCGGCGGCGGGAACTCGAAGCCGCTGTGTGCGCCGCTCTGGGCGAGGCGAGGGCTCCATAAGCGGTTCGGGAGGCGCCCACGGGCAGCCCCTGGGCTGGGACGCGGCGGAGGAAGGGACGGCGGCCGTCGTCACAGGACTACGCGGTGTTCCAGTTCGTGAGGGGAAAAGATGAGGTAAGTCAGAGGGGACAAGAAAAAGATGATGGGGGAGGAATGTTGGAATTCTCTGGCGTCACCTGTGGGTCTGGGAATTAGCATTTTGGGGTAAAATTGAGCAGTGTGGGAGCAAAAGCTGCGGTCACCTATGGGGGACGGGCAGGGGGACATATTTGGGCGGGAAAATTTGAGGTGATCTCTGAGGGGGAAAAGTCTGAGGCGATTTTTGGAGGAGGGGCGGAGAAAATGTTATGATAGAATGTGAGGTAATTTTTAAGGGCCCGAGGAATATTTTTGAGGTTAAATTCTAAGGTAATCTGTAGGGGACTGAATGAATATTTTGGAAGTAAAATGTGAGGGAGGAGAATGAACGGTGCCCCTAGTAATGGTGAGGGGATGTGGAGGTTACGGAGGGAATGTGAGTGTCACTGCGGGGAGCTGAGGGAGTGGCAGGTGCCCCGTGTATCACTGAGGGCTTAAAAGGCTCGTGAAGGAAGGGCTGATTCCTCGTGTGATGCTGAGGAGCCATGGTACATGCGGTACACTGAGGGGAGGTACATGTGAAGCCCAAAACCGGGCAAGAAAATAAAACTGTAGAGTCAGGCTGCTAGAGAGCAGGTGTTTGTTTATTCAGCGCTGCGAGTGAGTGGCATACTCCTATTTGCATAAAGTTGTGTTGTGGATTTAGAACAGTTTGATGAATTCCCGCGTGTGTCTGTTCGTTTTGTGGTGTTTCTCGGTTTTCTGTTGGTCTTTTGCCGAAGACCTTTGTAGTCTTCCTCTCGTTTGAACTTTTTACCTCTGTCTTCACTGCGTGCCTTGTGCTTCTTGTTTTTCAATCGAATTTGTTTTTCAGTCTAAATTTGCCGTTTCCAATTTCCTCTAAAACGTGCTCTCTTGCTCTTGGTGGTGCTAGTTATCTCACTGGCTTTGGTATTTGCTTGTTTTAGCTGCACATGTTGTTACAGTGTTATTTGTGGTGAACCTTTTGTTACATACCACTAGGATTCAGATGCCACTTGTGTTCGTCTGAGGGGGAATAGGAGCATAATTTGAGGGGAGGCGGGAGCCCCGTGTTCCTCTGAGGGGACACGAGGGTCACTGAAGGAGCGGCAAATGCCCTGTGTGTTGCCGAGAGGGCACGGGGGTCACTGAAGGAATGGTGTGTGGCCTGCATGTTGCTGAGGGGAGGCGGGGGACAGGTGTCTCGAGTGTCGCAGAGGAGCCGTGAGGGTCTCTGAGAAGAGGCGTCCGGGTACCCTGCATGTAACGGAGGCGGCGGCAGATGCCCTGCGTGCCACTGAGGGGGCGTGAGGGTCGCAGAGGACGATGCGGGTGCGCCTTGAGGGACACGGGAGGGGCGGGCGGGTTCCCGTCGTGCGGCCGCCGCGTCCCGATTGGCACGGCCGGGCCGCGTTTCCCGTGCGGGTGCGGCGGCCCTGCCCCGCCCGTGTCTCGGCGGCGGCGGCGGGAACTCGAAGCCGCTGTGTCCGCCCCGCTGGGCGAGGCAGCGAGCGGGTTCCAGAAGCTGTGTGGGGTTCGCCCTGGGGCAGCCCCTGGGCGGAGACACGGAAGTGGGACGGGATGGCGGCCGTCACAGGACTGCACGGTGTTTGAGTCTGTGATGGGGAAAGCGGGGGCAACTCAGGGGACAGCAAGAACGTGCTGAGGGAGAAATGCTGGAATTCCCTGGCATCACCTGGAAGGCTCGGAATAGACATTTTGGGGTAAATTAGAGGAGTGTGGGAGCAAAAGCTGCAGTCATCTATGGAGGGCATGTAACGGTCCTATTTGGGCGGGAAAATTTGAGGTGATCTCTGAGGGGGAAAAGTCTGAGGTGATTTTTGGAGGACGGGCAGAGAAAATTTTGTGATAGAACCTGCGGTAGCTTTTAAGGGCCCGAGGAATATTTTTGGGGTTAAAATCTAGAGGTAATCTGCAGGGGCGTGAATATTTTGGAAGGAAAATCTGAGGTAATCTGTGGGGAGCAGAATGAAGACTGAGGGAGCCCCTAGGGACGCTGAGGCGATGTGAGAGTCTCTGAGGGAATATGAGTGTCTCTGAGGGGCCATGTGCCCGTGAGGGAGTGGCAGGTGCCGCCAGTGTGACCGAGGCACTAATAGGTCAGAGCAGGAATGGCCGATTGCCCGTGTGATGCTGAGGGGACGTGAGGGTCCCTGAAGGGAGGTAGATGCCCCTTGTGTTGCCGATGGGCACCGCGGGGCCGCGTTTCCCGCCCAGGCGCGGGCGGCCGAGCCCCGCCGGTCCCTCAGCGGCGGAGGCGGGAACTCGAAGCCGCTGCGTCCTCCCCGCTCGGCGAGGCGCCGGGCGGGTTCCATAACTGGTCTGGGAGTGGTCGGTGTTGCAGTTTGTGAGGGGAAATGCTGTGGTACCTCAGAGGCTACAGCAAGAACCTGATGGCGGAGAAATGCTGCAATTCTCTGGCGTCACCTGTGGGTCTGGGAATTAGCCTTTTGGGGTAATTTTGAGCAGTGTGTACGCAAAAGCTGCAGTCAGGTATGGAGGACATGCAGTGCAACTTTATGGCGGGTATATTTGGGGTGGTCTCTAGGGGATAACTTTGTTTTTGGGGAAAAGTCTGAGGTAAGTTTTGGAGGACAGGCAGAGGAAATTTTACGATTGAACCTAAGCTACTTTTTAAGGGCTGGGAGGGACATTTTTATGGATGAAATCTGAGGAAATCTCCACGGGAAAGAAGGAAAGGAAAATCTGAAATAATCTCTATGGTATAGAACATTTTTAGATCAAAATCTGATGTAACCTAGAGGAGGCATTTTGGAGAGAAAACTTGATGTAACCATTAGGGGAGAGAACAAATATTTTTGGGGTAGAATCTTAGATGCCATATAGGAGACACCTAGGGGGCGATTTGGAGGGAAAATCACAGGTGGCCTGTTGGGGGGGTCCGGAGTAAATTTCTTGACAGAAAAGCTGAGGTAACTTATATGAAACAATATAGTACTTTTTTGACAGGAGAATTTAGGGTAAATTAGAGTGGAAAGAAGAACGTTCTTGGGGGATAGTCTATTGTAACACAGCAGTCGGAGGCGCTATATTAGACAGAAAATCTGGGGTAACTTCAAAAGGAAGGAGGAGACATTTTCAGCTGAATACGTGGGATAGTTTCTAATGGTTCTGTTGAGGACATAGTGGGAGCTGCAGAGAAAATCTGCTAGAAAAGCCCCTGTCCTGAGTCATGGAGTGCAAAACTAACCCCTTTGCTTTCGAAGCTCCTCTGATGGGAATCTGGGTGTGGTTTAATCCAATCTTAGCCCCACACACTGGTCATAGTTAACGCTACAAAATTTTATAGATGTAATTACACCTTTATACAGTTTTTACTTAAAAATATATATCAATATAAATTTAAATGAATTATTGTGATAATAATTGGAAAAAAAATCTTAGTAAGGATTATTTACTATCCAATAAAGAAGTGATCAAAAGAAGTACAGCATAAAGAACTATTTTGAACCAACACTGAGATCATAATACAAAAGCTAGTAAAAAACAACTACTCAATAGCAGATAATGTAACTTAGCAGTAAAAAAGCTGGTGGAAAATCCCTTTTCCTTAGCTATAAGAGGTAACTGAGTGGTGTCCACACTTAGAGAGAGATCATTACATACACCATTCCGAGAAGCTATGTGGTGGAAGACTTACAGCTAACATGTAGGGCTCCATGGGTTGAGGGCCTCCCTGTGGGGCTGTTGCAGTGAGGTGCGTTTTGAGAGCTGAAGCTTCTCAGATCCGAGCGTGTCGTTGTCCATTGGCAGAAGCCGCAGGACGGCGAGGCAAGAGGGAGCAAGAGGAGCAGCGGCTTCGAGCTCAAGAGTGGAACGGCGAGGCAAGAGTGAGCTTGGAGCTGAAGAGGGGGCGCGAGAGGCCCTCTGGGCAAATGGCCTTTGTGGCACGGCCAGGGCACCTTCAGGGTGCCGTGGCAGGCTCTGCTGTGCTGGGCGACCTCCCTGTCGTGCAGGGCTGGGTCTTTGCTGTCGTCGGCCTTTTGCCGTTGTGCTCCTTTGGCTGCCTGGAGACAGGGGCAAGCCTGTAAGGCGGGCGAGAGCCCCTGTCTCCACACCTGAGGGGGGAAACAGAGCTCTCCCGGCCCCCAGCCCAGCCGCCCTGTAAGCAGGGCTCGGCTTTGCCCCAGCCCCAGCCCCAGCCCTGGCAGCTTTCTGCCTGCTGCTGGCCCCTGGCCAGCGTGACCCCCTGTAGTCGGGGCGCGTCATAGTCTTTGTCCCTGTGCCGGGCCTGAAGCGCCTCAGTGTCCGGGCCCCTGTGCCCTCCCTCCCTCCCCACAGCGCAGGGGCAGGTCTGATGCTTTCCTCTCCCACTCTAGCCCATCCCAGCGGTAGGGATGGCTCCCCAGCAGGTTGGCTGCACAGAACTTGCTCCCTCTTCTGGGACTGTCTTCCCTTCCCCTGTCTTTACCTTAGTTGGTGTGAGTGAGCGAGTGTGTTTGTGCTTTAGTCCCCCCTTAGAAGTAGAGCAGTGTAGCTTAGACCTCCCAGGAGGGAAAGAGGAGCTCTGCGCAGCCACAGGGAGGTCCCCAAAAATGCACGGGTGGAGAAAGCGTCCGGCCTTGCCCCTGCTTTCTGAGGACGAAGCAAAGCCGCTTAGCGGTAGCGTGGGCACCGTGACCCGCCTGTAGCCAGGGCCTGGGTCTCTGCCTCTGCTGTGTGGCTGCCAGTCGTGCTGGTGAGCTGCCAGCGTGCCGTCCCTGTACTCGGGGGGGCACGTGTCATGACCTTGTGGAGGCCTTTGTCCCCAGGAGCAGCCCCAGGTCCCTGTAAGCAGGGCTAGGGAGGCTGCTTTAGCCCGGTGACAGGAACGAGCGCTCCCAGGCCCTTGCCATGGTGCGGCTTGAAGAAGGGCTGTGCGGCACGGGGTGCAGTCCAGCCTTTGGGGCTGCTTTGGGCTGCTGCCGCCTCCCTGCTGGCCGGTCTTGCTGAGGAGGCTTCCGTGGCTCCTGCAGACGGCTGTGTTGCCGTGCCGCGCTGCGGCCAGGCTCTAGCCGGCCCCTAAGTGGGGCGCGGGCCAGAGCCTGTGCTCCGTGGTGCTTGTTGGGGGTGCCGAGCTGCAGGGGGCGGCCCTGTAAGTGGGGTTGTGTGCGTCCCCTGGCCTCGGCGGGCGGTTGGAGGGACCCCCTGGAAACAGCAGGCGGGTATCCCTGGCCCCGGCCTTTCAGAGGCGTGGGGCCGGGAGTCCTAGGGCCGGGCTGGGAGCCCTCCCTGTCCTCGGGGCTGGGCTCCCGGGCCCTGGGCTGTCGGGCTTTAGGCCATGAGCTCGACTGCCTGACGGTAGGGTCTCGTTCCTGTTGCCCTGGGGGAAGGCCGAGCTCTGTGGCTCCCTGGGTGTGGACCGGCCTGTAAGCAGGCTGTGGGTCTGGGAAGCCTTTGTGCTCCCTTCAGCTGGCAGCCTGCGTGGGTCGCCCCGTTAGTGGGCAGTGCCCCGGAACAGGAGAGAAGGAGCCTCCTTAAGGCCTTGGGGGCCAGGGCCGCCCTGTAAGTCAGGGCCAGTGCTCTGGAGTCCCGGGCACTTTGCAATGCAGGTAGCGGCTTGAGGCCCCTGTAAGCAGGGCGGTGCAGCCTCGTGGCCGCTGCTTTGCGTGCCCAGCTTCATTTGCCCAGAGGGCCTGGCTCCCAGCACCGCGTGGGACTGCGCCGGACGTCGCGATGGTGAGTCAAGCTGAAGTTGTAGGCTTTTGGGCAGCTGGGGAGGGGTCGGTGGCTGGGTGCCTTGAGGGTCTCGCTGTGGGTGGGGCTGTTGGGGCGCAGTTCCCTTTGCGAGCCGGAGCTTCTGAGGCCTGATGGTGTCGTCATCCACTGGCAGGAGTCGCGGGACGGCGAGGCACGAGGGAGCAAGAGGAGCGGGAGCTTCGGGGTCAAGAGTGGAACGGCGAGGCAAGAGGAGCGGGAGCTTCGGGGTCAAGAGTGGAACGGCAAGGCAAGAGGGAGCGGGAGCTTCGGGGTCAAGAGTGGAACGGCGAGGCAAGAGGAGCGGGAGCTTCGGGGTCAAGAGTGGAACGGCGAGGCAAGAGGAGCGGGAGCTTCGGGGTCAAGAGTGGAACGGCGAGGCAAGAGGGAGCAAGAGGAGCAGCGGCTTCGAGCTCAAGAGTGGAACGGCGAGGCAAGAGGAGCGGGAGCTTCGGGGTCAAGAGTGGAACGGCGAGGCAAGAGGGAGCAAGAGGAGCCGCGGCTTGGAGCTCGGGGGTGCAAGAGTGAGGTAAGGGCAGCAGCTTGAAGCTGAAGTTGGAGGCTTTTGGGCTGCTGGGGGGGTCTGTGGGCGGCTGCTTGAGGATCTCCCTGTGGGGCTGTTGGGTGGCACTTCCCTTCGGGCACAGGGGCTTGAGCTCAGGCCTGAGCGTGTCGTCGTCCATTGGCAGAAGCCGCGGGACGGCGAGGCAAGAGGGAGCAAGAGGAGCAGCGGCTTCGAGCTCAAGAGTGGAACGGCGAGGCAAGAGTGAGCTTGGAGCTGAAGAGGGGGCGCGAGAGGCCCTCTGGGCAAATGGCCTTTGTGGCACGGCCAGGGCACCTTCAGGGTGCCGTGGCAGGCTCTGCTGTGCTGGGCGACCTCCCTGTCGTGCAGGGCTGGGTCTTTGCTGTCGTCGGCCTTTTGCCGTTGTGCTCCTTTGGCTGCCTGGAGACAGGGGCAAGCCTGTAAGGCGGGCGAGAGCCCCTGTCTCCGCACCTGAGGGGGGAAACAGAGCTCTCCCGGCCCCCAGCCCAGCCGCCCTGTAAGCAGGGCTCGGCTTTGCCCCAGCCCCAGCCCCAGCCCCGCAGCTTTCTGCCTGCTGCTGGCCCCTGGCCCCTGGCCAGCGTGACCCCCTGTAGTCGGGGCGCGTCATAGTCTTTGTCCCTGTGCCGGGCCTGAAGCGCCTCAGTGTCCGGGCCCCTGTGCCCTCCCTCCCTCCCTCCCTCCCTCCCCACAGCGCAGGGGCAGGTCTGATGCTTTCCTCTCCCACTCTAGCCCATCCCAGCGGTAGGGATGGCTCCCCAGCAGGTTGGCTGCACAGAACTTGCTCCCTCTTCTGGGACTGTCTTCCCTTCCCCTGTCTTTACCTTAGTTGGTGTGAGTGAGCGAGTGTGTTTGTGCTTTAGTCCCCCCTTAGAAGTAGAGCAGTGTAGCTTAGACCTCCCAGGAGGGAAAGAGGAGCTCTGCGCAGCCACAGGGAGGTCCCCAAAAATGCACGGGTGGAGAAAGCGTCCGGCCTTGCCCCTGCTTTCTGAGGACGGAGCGAAGCCGCTTAGCGGTAGCGTGGGCACCGTGACCCGCCTGTAGCCAGGGCCTGGGTCTCTGCCTCTGCTGTGTGGCTGCCAGTCGTGCTGGTGAGCTGCCAGCGTGCCGTCCCTGTACTCGGGGGGGCACGTGTCATGACCTTGTGGAGGCCTTTGTCCCCAGGAGCAGCCCCAGGTCCCTGTAAGCAGGGCTAGGGAGGCTGCTTTAGCCAGGTGACAGGAACGAGCGCTCCCAGGCCCTTGCCATGGTACGGCTTGAAGAAGGGCTGTGCGGCACGGGGTGCAGTCCAGCCTTTGGGGCTGCTTTGGGCTGCTGCCGCCTCCCTGCTGGCCGGTCTTGCTGAGGAGGCTTCCGTGGCTCCTGCAGACGGCTGTGTTGCCGTGCCGCGCTGCGGCCAGGCTCTGGCCGGCCCCTAAGTGGGGCGCGGGCCAGAGCCTGTGCTCCGTGGTGCTTGTTGGGGGTGCCGAGCTGCAGGGGGCGGCCCTGTAAGTGGGGTTGTGTGCGTCCCCTGGCCTCGGCGGGCGGTTGGAGGGACCCCCTGGAATCAGCAGGCGGGTATCCCTGGCCCCGGCCTTTCAGAGGCGTGGGGCCGGGAGTCCTAGGGCCGGGCTGGGAGCCCTCCCTGTCCTCGGGGCTGGGCTCCCGGGCCCTGGGCTGTCGGGCTTTAGGCCATGAGCTCGACTGCCTGACTGTAGAGTCTCGTTCCTGTTGCCGTGGGGGAAGGCCGAGCTCTGTGGCTCCCTGGGTGTGGACCGGCCTGTAAGCAGGCTGCGGGTCTGGGAAGCCTTTGTGCTCCCTTCAGCTGGCAGCCTGCGTGGGTCGCCCCGTTAGTGGGCAGTGCCCCGGAACAGGAGAGAAGGAGCCTCCTTAAGGCCTTGGGGGCCAGGGCCGCCCTGTAAGTCAGGGCCAGTGCTCTGGAGTCCCGGGCACTTTGCAATGCAGGTAGCGGCTTGAGGCCCCTGTAAGCAGGGCGGTGCAGCCTCTTGGCCGCTGCTTTGCGTGCCCAGCTTCATTTGCCCAGAGGGCCTGGCTCCCAGCACCGCGTGGGACTGCGCCGGACGTCGCGATGGTGAGTCAAGCTGAAGTTGTAGGCTTTTGGGCAGCTGGGGAGGGGTCTGTGGCTGGGTGCCTTGAGGGTCTCGCTGTGGGTGGGGCTGTTGGGGCGCGGTTCCCTTTGCGAGCCGGAGCTTCTGAGGCCTGATGGTGTCGTCATCCACTGGCAGGAGCCGCGGGACGGCGAGGCAAGAGGGAGCAAGAGGAGCGGGAGCTTCGGGGTCAAGAGTGGAACGGCGAGGCAAGAGGAGCGGGAGCTTCGGGGTCAAGAGTGGAACGGCGAGGCAAGAGGAGCGGGAGCTTCGGGGTCAAGAGTGGAACGGCGAGGCAAGAGGGAGCAAGAGGAGCAGCGGCTTCGAGCTCAAGAGTGGAACGACGAGGCAAGAGGAGCGGGAGCTTCGGGGTCAAGAGTGGAACGGCGAGGCAAGAGGGAGCAAGAGGAGCCGCGGCTTGGAGCTCGGGGGTGCAAGAGTGAGGTAAGGGCAGCAGCTTGAAGCTGAAGTTGGAGGCTTTTGGGCTGCTGGGGGGGTCTGTGGGCGGCTGCTTGAGGATCTCCCTGTGGGGCTGTTGGGTGGCACTTCCCTTCGGGCACAGGGGCTTGAGCTCAGGCCTGAGCGTGTCGTCGTCCATTGGCAGAAGCCGCGGGACGGCGAGGCAAGAGGGAGCAAGAGGAGCAGCGGCTTCGAGCTCAAGAGTGGAACGGCGAGGCAAGAGTGAGCTTGGAGCTGAAGAGGGGGCGCGAGAGGCCCTCTGGGCAAATGGCCTTTGTGGCACGGCCAGGGCACCTTCAGGGTGCCGTGGCAGGCTCTGCTGTGCTGGGCGACCTCCCTGTCGTGCAGGGCTGGGTCTTTGCTGTCGTCGGCCTTTTGCCGTTGTGCTCCTTTGGCTGCCTGGAGACAGGGGCAAGCCTGTAAGGCGGGCGAGAGCCCCTGTCTCCACACCTGAGGGGGGAAACAGAGCTCTCCCGGCCCCCAGCCCAGCCACCCTGTAAGCAGGGCTCGGCTTTGCCCCAGCCCCAGTCCCGGCAGCTTTCTGCCTGCTGCTGGCCCCTGGCCCCTGGCCAGCGTGACCCCCTGTAGTCGGGGCGCGTCATAGTCCTTTGTCCCTGTGCCGGGCCTGAAGGGCGCCTCAGTGTCCGGGCCCCTGTGGCCTCCCTCCGCACAGCGCAGGGGCAGGTCTGATGCTTTCCTCTCCCACTCTAGCCCATCCCAGCGGTAGGGATGGCTCCCCAGCAGGTTGGCTGCACAGAACTTGCTCCCTCTTCTGGGACTGTCTTCCCTTCCCCTGTCTTTACCTTAGTTGGTGTGAGTGAGCGAGTGTGTTTGTGCTTTAGTCCCCCCTTAGAAGTAGAGCAGTGTAGCTTAGACCTCCCAGGAGGGAAAGAGGAGCTCTGCGCAGCCACAGGGAGGTCCCCAAAAATGCACGGGTGGAGAAAGCGTCCGGCCTTGCCCCTGCTTTCTGAGGACGGAGCGAAGCCGCTTAGCGGTAGCGTGGGCACCGTGACCCGCCTGTAGCCAGGGCCTGGGTCTCTGCCTCTGCTGTGTGGCTGCCAGTCGTGCTGGTGAGCTGCCAGCGTGCCGTCCCTGTACTCGGGGGGGCACGTGTCATGACCTTGTGGAGGCCTTTGTCCCCAGGAGCAGCCCCAGGTCCCTGTAAGCAGGGCTAGGGAGGCTGCTTTAGCCAGGTGACAGGAACGAGCGCTCCCAGGCCCTTGCCATGGTACGGCTTGAAGAAGGGCTGTGCGGCACGGGGTGCAGTCCAGCCTTTGGGGCTGCTTTGGGCTGCTGCCGCCTCCCTGCTGGCCGGTCTTGCTGAGGAGGCTTCCGTGGCTCCTGCAGACGGCTGTGTTGCCGTGCCGCGCTGCGGCCAGGCTCTGGCCGGCCCCTAAGTGGGGCGCGGGCCAGAGCCTGTGCTCCGTGGTGCTTGTTGGGGGTGCCGAGCTGCAGGGGGCGGCCCTGTAAGTGGGGTTGTGTGCGTCCCCTGGCCTCGGCGGGCGGTTGGAGGGACCCCCTGGAATCAGCAGGCGGGTATCCCTGGCCCCGGCCTTTCAGAGGCGTGGGGCCGGGAGTCCTAGGGCCGGGCTGGGAGCCCTCCCTGTCCTCGGGGCTGGGCTCCCGGCCCCTGGGCTGTCGGGCTTTAGGCCATGAGCTCGACTGCCTGACTGTAGAGTCTCGTTCCTGTTGCCGTGGGGGAAGGCCGAGCTCTGTGGCTCCCTGGGTGTGGACCGGCCTGTAAGCAGGCTGCGGGTCTGGGAAGCCTTTGTGCTCCCTTCAGCTGGCAGCCTGCGTGGGTCGCCCCGTTAGTGGGCAGTGCCCCGGAACAGGAGAGAAGGAGCCTCCTTAAGGCCTTGGGGGCCAGGGCCGCCCTGTAAGTCAGGGCCAGTGCTCTGGAGTCCCGGGCACTTTGCAATGCAGGTAGCGGCTTGAGGCCCCTGTAAGCAGGGCGGTGCAGCCTCTTGGCCGCTGCTTTGCGTGCCCAGCTTCATTTGCCCAGAGGGCCTGGCTCCCAGCACCGCGTGGGACTGCGCCGGACGTCGCGATGGTGAGTCAAGCTGAAGTTGTAGGCTTTTGGGCAGCTGGGGAGGGGTCGGTGGCTGGGTGCCTTGAGGGTCTCGCTGTGGGTGGGGCTGTTGGGGCGCGGTTCCCTTTGCGAGCCGGAGCTTCTGAGGCCTGATGGTGTCGTCATCCACTGGCAGGAGTCGCGGGACGGCGAGGCAAGAGGGAGCAAGAGGAGCGGGAGCTTCGGGGTCAAGAGTGGAACGGCGAGGCAAGAGGAGCGGGAGCTTCGGGGTCAAGAGTGGAACGGCAAGGCAAGAGGAGCGGGAGCTTCGGGGTCAAGAGTGGAACGGCGAGGCAAGAGGAGCAAGAGGAGCAGCGGCTTCGAGCTCAAGAGTGGAACGGCGAGGCAAGAGGAGCGGGAGCTTCGGGGTCAAGAGTGGAACGGCGAGGCAAGAGGGAGCAAGAGGAGCCGCGGCTTGGAGCTCGGGGGTGCAAGAGTGAGGTAAGGGCAGCAGCTTGAAGCTGAAGTTGGAGGCTTTTGGGCTGCTGGGGGGGTCTGTGGGCGGCTGCTTGAGGATCTCCCTGTGGGGCTGTTGGGTGGCACTTCCCTTCGGGCACAGGGGCTTGAGCTCAGGCCTGAGCGTGTCGTCGTCCATTGGCAGAAGCCGCGGGACGGCGAGGCAAGAGGGAGCAAGAGGAGCAGCGGCTTCGAGCTCAAGAGTGGAACGGCGAGGCAAGAGTGAGCTTGGAGCTGAAGAGGGGGCGCGAGAGGCCCTCTGGGCAAATGGCCTTTGTGGCACGGCCAGGGCACCTTCAGGGTGCCGTGGCAGGCTCTGCTGTGCTGGGCGACCTCCCTGTCGTGCAGGGCTGGGTCTTTGCTGTCGTCGGCCTTTTGCCGTTGTGCTCCTTTGGCTGCCTGGAGACAGGGGCAAGCCTGTAAGGCGGGCGAGAGCCCCTGTCTCCGCACCTGAGGGGGGAAACAGAGCTCTCCCGGCCCCCAGCCCAGCCGCCCTGTAAGCAGGGCTCGGCTTTGCCCCAGCCCCAGCCCCGGCAGCTTTCTGCCTGCTGCTGGCCCCTGGCCCCTGGCCAGCGTGACCCCCTGTAGTCGGGGCGCGTCATAGTCTTTGTCCCTGTGCCGGGCCTGAAGCGCCTCAGTGTCCGGGCCCCTGTGCCCTCCCTCCCTCCCTCCCCACAGCGCAGGGGCAGGTCTGATGCTTTCCTCTCCCACTCTAGCCCATCCCAGCGGTAGGGATGGCTCCCCAGCAGGTTGGCTGCACAGAACTTGCTCCCTCTTCTGGGACTGTCTTCCCTTCCCCTGTCTTTACCTTAGTTGGTGTGAGTGAGCGAGTGTGTTTGTGCTTTAGTCCCCCCTTAGAAGTAGAGCAGTGTAGCTTAGACCTCCCAGGAGGGAAAGAGGAGCTCTGCGCAGCCACAGGGAGGTCCCCAAAAATGCACGGGTGGAGAAAGCGTCCGGCCTTGCCCCTGCTTTCTGAGGACGGAGCGAAGCCGCTTAGCGGTAGCGTGGGCACCGTGACCCGCCTGTAGCCAGGGCCTGGGTCTCTGCCTCTGCTGTGTGGCTGCCAGTTGTGCTGGTGAGCTGCCAGCGTGCTGTCCCTGTACTCTAGGGGGCATGTTTAATGGCCCTGTCGAGCCCTGGCTTTTTGTCTGTGTGAAATTGATGTACTGTTCCTTTAATCTTAACCTTACTAACATTTTCTTCTTTAAAAACAGACACACAGGTCCCAAACCGACTGCATCTCAGCAAACACCTGTATTGCCGCTGAAAGGTCTTTTGCTGATATATTTTTCCCCCCTTCTCTTCTTGATCACACCTGTCTAGCTCTGGGCAAAATAAAATATTCACATAGCTGCCAGAAGTGAAGTTCTTTTCCTGGCTTGCGCTACTGTGTGTAAAGATATCCAAAGAAACGTCAGATCACTTTATTGAATCCTACTGAAAACTTGTTTGACAGTAACATGCAGAAAGGATCAGGACCTTTCCATAATTGCCAGTGGCTTGAAAAGAGCGTTTGTTTTGAAGGCTTAAAAATGTGAACTTTTTTTTTTCTCTCTTGCGTTTTTCTATATTGTCCTTTTTTTTTTTAAATCTATGTGTCATGAGATTTAAGTGCATTAAAGTACGCTGCTTGTGTATTTTCATAGGTGCATTAGTGCACGCTGCCTGCATATGAACACACAGGGAGGGCTGGAGCTGCTGCTTGATTGCAGCCACTTCCATCACTGCCAGAGCCTAGCCTGCAGCAGCCACAGGCTCAGTACATTAAAATATGCAATTTTTCTGGTGCTCTGACTTCTCACGCGGGTAAAAAAGCAGCTTTATGTAAAGGGCTTCTGCCCTCGCCAAGCCCTGAGTGTGTGCAGGTCAGAGCTGCCTCAGAGAGGTGAGTTCTGCCCCCTGCACCCTGTGTATCCCCGCCCTGTCGTCCCCTGAGTGGGAACAAACAGCTATTGTAGTGGGGGAAATAATTAGGAGCAGGTGAAAGCCCATTTTTAATGACCTTCTGACCAAACTGATGTTTAATTTACAACAGGAGCCGTTGCCTCTGTAGGTCCTAGCCGGCTGCTCCCACATGTTAATTATTGTTTGTCATTCCCCTGTCTGCTGTGTGAAATACGTATTTCTCTGAGCCAGACCCAGTGCTGAGCTCTGCCTTGGCTCTCTTCTTTAATTGTTCTTTGATTTTGAAAGGAATAACCTGGGATTGCTGATATGATTGAGTTCTGGAAACCCCAATTTTATCTGAGTTTTCCATTTAGCTTTAGTCTGAGCTGGCCTGTGTCTGTAGGCTACCAGATCTCAAACTCTGGTATATGGGAACACTCAAACTCCAAATTTGGGTGTTTTTTCCCCAAAAGCTGTTCCTGTTAGCTCCAAATAAAGCTCCATCCTCAGATAAGGGCTCTTTGAGATATGCATTTTCTGTTCCTTAGGCTTCCCCAACTCCTCAGGTGATGCCACATCTGGAGTTTTTTTGGTTTCAAATCCTGGCACCTGACTTTCTGCTGTCCCATGTCTTCCATGGTCATTTCCCTTCTGAATGGTACCTTGGATATCAGAGGTTTTTGGCACGCCTGAAGCCACCCGTGGCACAAACTCAGAGAAATCTCAGCCCCCTTGGCTTAGACTTAAGTGCAGCAGGTTCAGCGAGGATGGTGCTCACCTCACCTCCCTTTAGATGCCCACAGGGCTGGTTCAGCAGTCTGGGATGGCCACCTGCCCTTTGCTGCCCAGAGAAACAACCAGGAAGATCATGAGGACAGGTTCAGCTTAAAGAGACATCAGAGGAGTTTCCACCTTCTCTGGATGGTCTAAGTTAAGGGGGTTGGACCATTCCTTAGGTCTTTATCTCCATGTGGACTTGGTTTTGACAGTGAAACACAGCTGCTGGGCTATGTTTTTGTTCTTAGAGCCATGGAATATCCTGAGTTTGAAGGGACCAAATCCAACCCTTGGTGGAGCCAAAGTGATTGAGTGCCTGAATGTGGTGTGCATTGTACACGTGGACATTTATTAGAGTAGATTTGGCATTGTCCTCTAGGCATTTGGGGCTTCCTGAGCTGCAAAACAGAACAGTCCAAGGCAAAGGAGCTTGGCCAAGGTCACAGAAGGAGCCGGACCTGTGACAGGACAGAACTGAAGAAGAAGAGGTGGTGAGGGCAGTGTTTTCAGCCTGGAGATATTGACAGCACAATGTGTGGTTGCTGATGGTGGTGATTTTTACTGTCCCGCTCTTCCAGACATCACATTTTACAGCTGAGGGAATGACCTGACCTTGGCTTCTTTGTCTTTATCAACAGGAGCCCTATAATTATGCAACAGTCTAAGCCAAGTCCCCTTGTAAAACCAGCATCACCCAGGGATTGACCCTAGGAGAGACTCCACGCAGTGGTGGTGATTTTGAATATGTCCTGTGTTCAAAAAGCTCCTGGAGTCACCATTCTGTCTCAGAGATTGATTGGGGAGGCCATTGTGCCCCTCACCTCCCATCTTGTTCCAGTGGCAAAAGGCTGGTTTGGCATTCGAATCCCTCACCTATTTAATTTTTGTTTTTCATGGCTGCAAGTAAGGAAGGGGAGGTGTAGGCTAAGTCAGCAAGTTTCTCCTGGTGATGAGGAGCCTGGAGTTTGCAATGTCCCAAAAAAAAAAAAAAAAAAGGATCTCTTCCAGTGGATTTAGCAGCGCTGGATGAGAGGAAGCTCCCTGAATTAGAAGTAGGTCTGAGTGACAAGAAGAATTCCAGAGTAGGTCTGCCCACATCAAGCTTACCCTAAAACTACCCAGTTGAACAACTTTGGCAGGGCTGCAAAGCTTTTTCTGTGTCAGTCTTGCAAGAGAGGCTTAAAAAGCTTCTATTCCAGGACATCCAAAGTCATCAGATGAGCTAGGAGTACCTGATACCATCTGATATTTGTTCTTTGGGGTCGCATATGCCTTGGTTAGCAAGTAGAACTTTCTGCAGAGCCCTCCTCCTGCACCGTGCTGCTGTCTGCTGGATCTCACCCACAGAGACACCTGCATGAACATAGAGTTCTGCCCATGCTTCCCAGGAGTGCAGCCCCAGGGCTGTGCCAGCGCATGCAGGATCCCACACAGGCTGTGCCGGGCTGTCCTCCTGCACGGAGCTCTGCCACCACCTCCCTGCTCCTCAAAACCTCCTGCAGAGCCTCTGCTGCCCAGTCAGGCTGGTGGGAACCCTCTCCTGGGCTCCTGCTTCCCCCTCACAGCTGTTTATCCATGTGTGAATATCCCTGTCCTTGGATGCACATGGACAGATGGATTCTGCGTCCCGTGTTGGAGACTCACAGCCCACTACACCTGCAAGTCCAAGAAGAAATCAGGAAACTGAGCTGTATTTATTTATTTTTGTGCTACACTATGGTAAAACTCATGCTCTGATCTTTCCCACCCTCCTGGAATCACAGAATTACCTGGAATCACTGGGTTGGAAGAGACCTTCAAGATCATCAAGTCCAACCCACACCCCTGATACCTCTATTAAACCATGGCACCAAGTGCCGCGTTCAATCTTTCTTTTAGCACATCCAGGTGACTCCACCACCTCCCTGGGCAGACAATTCCAGTATTTAACCACTCTTTCTGTAAAAAACTTCTTCCTAATATCCAACCTATATTTCCCCTAGCGCAGCTTAAGGCTGTGTCCTCTTATTCTGTCAGTCACTGCCTGGAGAAACAGACTAACCCCCACCTGGCCACAGCCCCTCTTCAGGGAGTTGTAGAGAGTGATAAGGTCGCCTCTGCGTCTCCTTTTCTCCAAGCTGAATCACCCCAGCTCCCTAACAATCACCATTCCCTTGGAGAGGGACAGACCTTCCCAGGGGCAAGTCTGACCAGGGGAGGTCCAAATTGCCCATTTGGATGAGGTTTCCTCAGAAACTTCACCCTGCACATGAAGCCTGATTGCAAAATCAGTCTGAGTATATGCATCCGTAGAGGATCTGGTGTTTAACAAACCCAGGGGGTGTCCAAGCTGGAGCTACGGGTTGCTCTGTGGAGGTGGGGGAAAAAAATCAAGTAGGATTTAAAATCTCCAGTGTGCTCTGACACTGGGAATCCAGCACTCATGGAATTTCAAACTAGCACCTCCAGCAGGTCCCTGAACAGAGGTGGGACCTGCAGCAGGTGCTTTTGTCTCCCAAACATTTCCCATGCAGTGTTTCATCTTTGCCAATATTAGTTCCCCATGGCTAAATCATCCCTGTCTCACTCTTGGGATTGAAAATTTGGTAATGGGGTGAGGGCCTGTTCTGCACAGCATCAGCTCCCAGTGCCACGGGGACTTCATCCCACCACAGCAAACTCCCAGGCTTTGCAGCTTCAGCATTCACTAATCACTGCTAAATAAGCAAAGGGGCAGGAAGGGCACTGAACTCATAACAGGCGTGTTTAAATCAAGGAAAGAAAATCAGAGGCCAAAAATTAAGGTGCTTTGATCCTCGATTTTATGTCAACAGAGACGAAAGAAGAACACTAAGTCTTTTTACTTTTTACCAGCTGCTGCTTGAAACAAAATAATTGGATAATTAAAAGGCCTTGCCTTTTGTCAATTTTATTTAGGTGCCTTGATCCACTGATGGAATGTGTCATTGATAGAAGGTTTAAGAGCTCGTTAGAAAAATCCCCGAGATAAACCCAGGGCTCAGCCCCTTCAAAGGCTTGTCAGCTGCGCGGGTAACAGCGATGCTGGCCTGGAGTGTCCCAGGGAATGGTGCCACCAGGGAGAAGCTGTGCTGGGCAGCAGCTGGAGGAAAGCAGGTTGTGCCTTGAGTGTGTCTGGTTCTTTGGATGAAGACCTTGTCCTTGAGTCACCAAATCCCAAAATTTTGTCACAAGATTCTGCTGATAACTATAAAAAACTTAAAATGCTGCTTTTTTGAAAACACCCCCATGTTAAATACACACTTTTAATGAGGGTTTGACCTCTCATGTAAACACTCTTCCTTGTGTAAATGCATCCCTTTAGACCTAAGGCTGGGGATAATTTACAGTTCTTGCCTGTGAAAATGATTAAAACATTTGGGACAGAGAACAATTTATTCTGAATATTTCTTCCTGCTATGGATTTTGGGTGAATGCTTGTAAGCAGGAACAGAAGGTCCATGAGAGGCACATCCCTTAGTCTGTTACTTGTGTGAGTCTTTAAAAACAGAGTTCCAGATGCTGATGGGTGGATGATTTGAAAAATGAGCTGTTATCTGAAATATCTGCATCAATTTGTTGACTGTGGTATATGTGTGTCTAAGGTCTGTGTATGTATAGATGTCTTTAAATAGAAAGAAGAGCAAAGAAATATATTTAAAAAAAGAAATAGATGTATATATATTATAATACGTATCAATAAATAAATAAATACATGTATCAGGGACAAATTCAATCTGTATGCAAAGGGTTTTTACAATTTTTAAACCCTCCTAAACCTAATTCCAATCCTAAATTCAGGATCTAATTAGCCAATCCAATCCAAACTCCATGTGTGCCATGTTTGGGACTCCAGTTTCTTAATCATATATGTGTATATATCTATATCTATATCTATATCTATATATATGTATGTGGTATATGTGTCTCTAAGGTCTGTGTATATAGATGTCTTTAAATAGAAAGAAGAGCAAAGAAATATGTATAAATAATATATATATTTAAATATATAGAATAGATATCTATGTATCTATAAAGAAATATTTATAATAGATATTATTTTATACATTTATAAAGAAATATTATATATATATATATATATGTGACAATGTATATATCTATCAGGGACAAATTCAGTCTGTATGCAAAGGGTTTATACAGTTTTTAATCCCTTCTAATCCTAATCCTAAATTTAGGATCTAATTAGCCAATCGTATCCTAACCCTATGTGTGCCATGTTTGGGACTCCAGTTTCTCAGTCATATATATATGTATGTGGTATATGTGTGGGTTTATCCCTCTGATGGATTTGGTCCCAGAGGTGAATTCCTGTGGAGCTTCTGGATATCTGTGTGTGAAGTGTAAATATAAGAAGGCTCCTAAATGAGACAGTGATAAATTGAAATATTCCTTAATCCAGCTACCAGTTAGGGTTTGGATTGGGGCTGCTTTAACCAACAGAAGAGTCCAAAAATTTGGGTGAGCAATGGCAGGGATGGAAAATGGGTGAGGGCCTCATTCTCAACAGAGACACCAAAGCTGCCGTTGGTAGTGTAGTCCTAAGAAGATGCTGCACTTTCATCATCCCAGAATCCTGGAATTTGGTTTGGACTGGAAGGGACCTTAAGACCCATCCAGTTCCACTCCTGTCATGGGCAGGGACACCTTCCAGTGTCCTAGGTTGCTCCAAGCCTTGTCCAACCTGGCCTTGGACACTCCTGGGGTTCCAGGGGCAGCCACAGCTTCTCCAGGTACCCTGTGCCAGGGCCTCCCCAGCCTCACAGGGAGGGATTTCTTCTTAATATTTCATGTCAGTCTCCCCTCTTTCCGTTTAAAACCCTTTTTTCCCTGGAGCCTTCTCCAGGCTCAGCAATCCCAACACTCTCAGCCTTTCCTCAGGAATGATTCAGTGGAATGAGTTCATGTGAGCACACAAATGGAAAGGAGGAGTCCAAAAAAATGGGAGGAATGCAAAGAAAGCCTTCCCCTGACAGAAAGGATGAGAGTATTTCTGAGAATCGTTGTGCTCGCAGGTGTAATTCTTTCTGCAGGCAATTCATGACGAATTCCCATCTGATGGTGTCTGTGTGGAATCGGGTTAATTGGGCTGGGAGTGACTCATGTGATGATGCTTCCATGGCTCTCACGGGGCAGAGTTTGTCCTTGTCCTCTGCCTCAGTTTAGGGAGAGTTTCAATGACCAGAGAAGGGCTAGGATTCCTGTCCCAGACTACTTGAGTATAAAAAGCCAGAGAAACATAAATTCCTCTTTGAACTGGAAAGTATGTTTAGATAAAACATTTGTATCTTCTAAAATCCGTATGATGTGAATTGTCATCCTCTGCTAAATTTTCCCACCACACAACCAACTTCAGTGTTAAAACAGGTGCCGTATTTGGTGTTTGATTATAACTAACTTTGGTTGTTTGGATTTAAATGTTCTCACACCTTTGTGTGACGGACTGAAGAGCTCTTTATTACTGAACCTCCGTTCCATGGGCTCACAAACCACCATCCTTCTATCCACTGAGCTGATGGACTGAACTCCTCTAGAGGTTTCCAACCTTGTCTCCATTCCCACGGTTCCTCCAACTCCTCTTTGATTTAACAGCACTTTTTCATGACTCTACCTCCTGGTATTCCAGCACTGCCCAGTTTGCAGCCTGGGAGGACTGGCCTGGGCAGTGGGAGGACTTAGCAGGACCCCCATTCCTGAGAACCTGCTTTGGATCCTGCCCAGCAAGAACCTCCCCCTCCACTGCCTGCTGGAGCAACCCAGAGGGATGCAGGGGCTCTCATAGGAGTGTGGGGTCATGAGCACATCCAAAAAATTCAACATTTTCTCCTCAGTGTCCAAGAGCATTGGAGATTTCAGCAATAAACCTCAATTGTAGGCAGTCTGGGCTGAATCATGGAATCATGGAATATTCTGAGTTGGAAGGGGCCCACAAGGATCATGATTCCAACTCCAGACACCCCAACGATCCCACCCTGCTCTGGGAGCGTTGTCCAAGTACCCCTAGAGCTCTGGCAGCCTTGGGGCTGTGCCCATTCCCTGGGAAGCCTGGTCAGTGCCCCATCACCCTCTGGTGAAAGAACATCTTCCTAAAATCCTACCTAAACCTCCTTTGGCACAGCTGCAGCCTTTCCCTTTTGTCCTGTCCCCGGTCACAGGGAGCAGAGGTTGGAGCTGCCCCTCCACTGCCCCTCTGAAGGAGCTGCAGCCCCAGTGAGGTCTGACCTCAGTGCCCTCTGCTCCAGCTGAACCAACCAAGTGCCTTCAGCCTCTCCTCTGCCTGATGTGATGCCCAAATCTCTTCCTGCACTGCTCCTCCCCAGGAGGGGGAACATGGCCATATTGTCCTCAGCTCATCTGCCTCTACATTTGGTCCTCAACCACGTAAACAAGGGAGTCTTTTTCCTCCACCCCACTGACCTCAGACTCTTCCTTACCTGCTGATCCAGTAGACCTTGTGTTGCCATCAGCAAATTTTAATTTTTTTTTTTCCAGGACGTGGAGAAAATGTTAAAATGTGCATTGAGGAATGGTTCCCTGTGGGACCTGGCTGGGGACACACCCATCTGGCAGGCATCCCTTGTTTAGAGGAACGCTCCGAGACCTACGTTAGCTGGTTTTTTAATCCCTTTAATGTGTGCCATGTTTGGGACTCCAGTTTCTTAATCAAAGTATCACACAGTACCCAGGCAGTTGCCTTGAGGAAAAATCCGAGTAAAATTACATCAGCACTCTTCCCCTTATTAACCACGCTTGTGCTGTTATCACAAAATGCATCAAATTAATTTGACAAGATCTATTTTTCATAAACCCAAGTTGATTGGCAGCAATTATATTACCTTCCTTTGATTCCATAATAAACAAATCTCATATGAGCTATTCCATTATTGGGTTTTTTTTGCTGGGATTATTGGCACTCTAGAACCCGTGTTGTCCTCTTTTAAAACACCAACAGAACACTCATTTTCTCCTGGTCCTCTAGAACTTCCCTGGGGTTCATAGGTTTTGAGCAGGCTCCAATGCCTTCTTGGCCAGCTCTTTAAAACCTCCTATATGTAAATGATCTGAATCTGCAGATTTATTAACGGCTAGCTGTGGGAGATGCTGATTACCATCTCCTTGCGTATGGTTGGAGCCCTAAGTGTGATCATCAGCAGTGTGTGGTAGAAGTAGCTTGTGCAGCTTTTTCTCAAAATGCAGAACTGAGGTCTTTATTGAACACCCAGGGCTTTTCTTGGTTATTATCCATGGTTCCACCATTCCCCCGGAGTAACAAATTAACGCTCTCGTCAGGGTTTCTTTTGTTGCTTGCACAAGAAAAGTGCCTTCTTTTCAACCTTGACTCTGCTGACTATAAATATTTCTCCAAGTCCTTTATTTCCCTTATTGATTTTCCCCACTCCTGAGCTCTAGCTAGGACAAAAATGTCCTTTTTACTCCACACATTACGCTGGTTTTACTTTAATACAACAATTCACTTGTTTTATTCCTTATCTTAAATACCTACTTTTACTTTCCTTCTTAATCTGCCTTGAAGAAAAGCCACTGTGGTCCCTCTCCTCGTTGATAAGGGCTGTAGATTTTAAATCAGCAAGCAGAAACACTCTTGAGTAGTTCACATATTGACTCTTGTAAAGTGTCTCCTGCTGAAGCTGCTGCTGTTTGGCCACTTGGACCTGTTCCTCCTTTGTTGTAAGACAAGGGTTGTAGGGAATTCCTCTCCCTGTGATGGATAAATCCTTACCATCCTTAATTTTATGAAATGTTAAAGGTTTTTCTCTGGTGTGTGGCCCAATTTTCACCATTCAGCTTCCACCTGTGTGTTTCTAGCATCCCTCACGGAGCACCGAGGGGCTGGAGAACATGGTAGTCTTACTCTTCACTCAAACCTGTTTGTCATTAATTCACATTAACACCTGATCTGCTCTTCCTTCTCGTATAGTTATGAAGATTTGCTGATCCCTTCCTTTCCATGCCTCGCCTCTGGACCATTGTCACTGTGGTTGTGGACAGTTAACTGGTGTTGCTGTGTTCATCCAGAGTTTTCCCTCACTTCTGGATGAAATTCTTGCCAGGGACCTTGGCAATGAAGCCGCACTTCAAAACCATGTTGGTCCTTAGCTCTGGACCTTGTCTTGGAATTTTCTGGTCCCAGGTTCTGTGGTTTGTTCCTGGTCTGCCCTCACAGCTGGCCTTGCCTGGAGCAGGTGTTTGGAGGAGAGATGGAGTCCCTTCCAAGCTGAATTATGCTCTAAGCCTATTCTTTAGTTAATCTCCTCACTTCAAAACAAAAAACAGTGTATGAAAACCAAAATGTTCAAATTTGGCTAAATTTCAAATTTCTCTCTTCCAACTAAAATACATTTCCAGGTAGGTGTGAGCACCAGACTTGGGCACCTACATTTGGATGTTCCCAGCTTCTAAGCTTGTGCCTTCCTAATGATGACAGACATAAAAAAAAGAAATGTGAGCTCTGGGATCTGGTCCTGAAAGGCTCATCTGAGTTGCTGACAGGGCTTGGGGGAGCCCTGTTCCCTCTGCAGCAATAGTTAGGAGAAGATTCTTCCCCCAGAGGGTGCTGGGCCACTGACCATGCTCCCCAGGGAATGGTCATGGGCACATTCCCAAGGCTGTCAGAGCTCCAGGAACATTTGGAGAATGTTCCCGGGGATGCATAGGGTGGGATTGTTGGGGTGTCTGTGCAGGATCCCTTTGGGTCCCTTCCCACTCTGAATATTCCGTAATTCTGTGATAGTCTGAGGCACCAGGGACTGAAGTGGAAGCCCTGACACCCAAACCCCCTATAAACACCCAGCATGCAGGTGTGAGTCTGGGAATGAGGCCCTTGGTTCACTGGACATGCAGGTATTTGGTCAGTTGGGCTCGATTACCTCAGAGATCTTTTCCAACTTTGATGATTCCATGAATTTTAATTATTCAGCGTGAAAAAAACATCGGGGAACTCCTGGAATCTGTTGCTACAGAAGGTTGTTGAGGCACATAATATCATCAGGTTCAAAAATTAAGGGATACCAGGCTCAGCCATGAATGGAGAAGCAGCAGAGGGGCTCTCTCCAGCATCCCTGTGTGGTGGAGGTGGCTGCTGGGACACCATGAGGGCAATCCCTGCAGAACATGGCCTCCCTGGAGAGCATCTCTTGTCCCTGGGGTCCCAGACAGGTTCCTGACCCACCCTTGCAGCTGCTCTGACTCAGTCAAGTCTTTCTTGCACTTTTTCCATACAACAGTTCTTGGTGTGAAAATGCATTTTTTTCATTTCAGATCACTTTGAAATTTGTCTTTCCCTCCTCTAACGTTGAATTCCCTACAAGGTTGCCAAGAATTGCTTTCTGCACATCTCTGTAGGTGTCTAGAGGACCCCAAGCCCACCATGGACATGTCCCACACTCTTGGCCTTGGAGCCTAGCTGAGCTACAGCCCCCTGCCCAGGCACCCTGTTCATTTGAGGTGGCTGTGAGTGGCTTGGATGGTCCTTTCCTCTCCATGGGAGGTTCTGGGCTCTGCACAGGGGATGCCTTACCTGGACTCTGATCTTGGCTCCCGAGCCAACATATTTTATAACCCGTTTTCCTCAGTGTAAACTGACATTGGCAGGAGTTTATGTCAATATGTTGGGCCAATCCCCGAAGACTCCAGATAAGAGGCAAACACTCCACTCTTCTGCTGCCTACAGCATTGAGAGAGAGGCCAGACTCGATCTAATCTCTCTGTTTGCATTATAAGCATGCCTGGAGGCCTGCTGTGCTGGGTCCTACACGTCAACCTGAGGAGAGACCGTTCCTGCCTTGAGTACCTGGCAGCCAAATCTGGCCATGGGCATGGAAAATGTGAATGGAGCAAAAAGCACAGGCTCACTTGGCAGTGGCCAGTGGGATACTGGACTCCTGGTGACCAGTTAGAGGCCTAGGACTGTTATGTGCCCCAGTTAGGCCAGCCTAACTCTTTCATCAAGCTCTTGTGGCTTGGCATTGTGAATTATGAATGGTCAGCATGGATTGTTGTGAATGGTCAGCAGCAAACCCGACTTGGCATTGCTCTTGAGGGTGCTGGAAACATCTCAGGAGAGTGAATGCATGGCTGTCTTAATTAGCTAAACGAGGCCCTGGGAGCTGGGTGTTGGAAGCTCTGGTGTTTAATTGCACTCTCACATCATATCTGCTCGCCGAGCGAGCCCCACCCGCTTTAGTCATAGAGAAAAAAACCAGCAAAAATGGATATTTCACTGGTGGGAATGGGGTAGGAAAGGGCAATGAACTCCCCAGAGCTGTGCCCGCATTTCAAGCCTGACCAAGCTGCGGTGGCTCAGGGTGTAACTTCATATTGTTGGTTTGGGTTTGTTTTCTTTTTCCCCTGAATAATTGCTCTTGCTGAGAAACTTGATGGGAGGTGACTGCTGGCAAAAGGGCAACGGGCTGGAAGTCACGCTGGGAGGATGCTGAGGTGCACCCAGCCTTGCAGGGGAGAAGGATGGATGTGGAGGATTCCGGCTGGTATGGGAGTCCAGCAGAGGGCACTTGCTGAATGCATCAGCACCCGGCCCTGGGCCACGGTTTAATTACAAAGCTTGGCACTGGAACCATCTCATCCTCCAGAGTCCACGCTTACTCAGTGTATTGGTTTCATAAACTTGCCTGCCTGCCCTCCGTGACTCAGTTAATAATAATTAAATGATTCTTTAACAATGCTGGGGAGATTTCCAGCTATTTTTCAATATGCATTAATAACGCTTAATGCTGGTGCACTTCCAAAATTCCTGGGGTCTGGGTTGCTGAAACATACCCACATTGATGGGTCTGATTCTCTGTTCCCTTGGGCGGTCATTTACTGGCATTTAAAATGCAAAGTAGGTGTAAGTGAGCAGAGAGTGCTGATATTGGGAGGATTTTCTCTTAATGGTGCTCGGGTTTGTGAACCTGCTCCAACAGCCCTTGGTGATGCAGAAAGCTTCAGCAGGCTTTGGAGGGCACTGGGCATGGCTGTGCAAGGTGAGAGGCATGGGATGTTATCCAAAACTCCTCCAAAGGCCTCAACTTGCTGACTCTGTGCAATTAGGCAAGTGTCTCCTGGGAACAAACAGGCTTCTCTCGTGCTGTGTCCTGCCACAAGGGAAAATGTTCAGGTGCAAAATTTCCTGCAGCATTTGGACCCATCCATCTCTCCTCTCTCCTCTCCTCTCCTCTCCTCTCCTCTCCTCTCCTCTCCTCTCCTCTCCTCTCCTCTCCTCTCCTCTCCTCTCCTCTCCCTCTCCTCTCCTCTCCTCTCCTCTCCTCTCCTCTCCTCTCCTCTCCTCTCTCCTCCACCTGGTTTTCTAGCCAGAACATAAATTTGGAGAACAAACCTTCAAGGGGATTTCTCTTCAGTTGATCTTTGCAAATCCAACCCCACATGGTCACATTTTTGGGGCAATTTCAGACTCTGAGCCATTAAGATTAATGAAGAAAAAATTAAACTCTTAGACTCCTAGAGTTACCTGGTGGGTAACAAAACAGGGAATCATCTGATCGCTGGCATTATACAAGACCAACTCCACTTGGTGATTTCAGGGGCAAGTTTTAAATACCAATCCAAAATCTGTTTGAGGAAAAAAGGGCAGCATTGGTTTTACAAGGGTGTGTAGTGATAGAACAAAGGGGAAATGGCTTCAAACTGAAAGAGAGCATGGCTAGATGGGATATTGGGAAGCAGTTGTTCCCTGTCAGGGTGGGGAGGCCCTGGCACAGGGTGCCCAGAGAAGCTGTGGCTGCCCCTGGATCCCTGGAAGTGTCCAAGGCCAGGCTGGACAGGGCTTGGAGCAGCCTGGGACAGTGGGAGGTGTCCCTGCCCATGGCAGGGGGTGGAATGAAATGATCTTTGAAGTCCCTTCAAACCCAAACCATCCTGTGATTCTATGATTAAATGAGTTTATCTCATTAAGTTGTAAGTTAATTCCACTCCAAGTCAAAAGCCAATGCTTTATTTCTCGCCCCAGCTGATGTAGTGAGTCATCTGTTTAATTTTAGATATCTGCTTTAGGAAGGAATTTACAGATCTCTGGCAAAGGTTGAGGGCTACACACAAAATCTGGTTAAAAACCTTGCTTAGTTATCAATCTGTGCCCACCTGGGGCACCAAGGCTCAAATCCTCAACAGAAAAGGTGAATCCAACTTTTCCACTCCCATGACAACCATACAGATACGAGAGCTGTACCCCACTACTTTGGGAAACTCCCAGCAAAGGTTTTCAATCCCTAAACTGGGGTTAAATCACCTTTGAATCCCTTCTTGACTCATTTGTTAAAAGGATCAACAGGACAAAGTCTTAAAGGACTCAGAAACATCTTCTTTGCAAAGGAAGTTTTATCCCAGATGACAGTGATTTTGTGATGTGCTTCTTCAGTAGAGGTGATGGATCAGCCACTGCCAGAGATAGGAAGAAGTCTTTAAGTTTTGAGGCCAACATTATGAAAATACTCTGGAATTCATGCTTGTGCTTCCTGCAGGACAATTTGCCCCTCTGAAGGTTTTCAGGTCCTTGGAGTCAGTGGGAATTAATGATGAGGTTCAGGTTTCCTGCTTTAGGGTGAGATAGGTTGCACTGATGGTACTACCCAGATCTCCATGGTCCCTCAATGGAGTCCACAAGGACCAGAAAAAAGCCAGAGGACTTAATTTTCTGTTTGCACTTGGCCGGATGATGTCTGCACAACATCTTCTCCATCTGCTGCATGAAAAGTCTTCTCTAAATTTGTGAATCCTCTATAAAGGCTGAAGTGCTCCTCAGGTGAAAGAATATTCCCCTCCAGTCATCCTTCTTCTGGGATAGGAAACACCCAAGACACCATCTTGTGGAACAGGATTTTAAAAAATTGTATCAAGGCATAGAACAACATTTAAGTGCTCAATTCCATATTTTATTTCCAAAGTTATTTTGCTCTGGGATGGCACAAACTGGGCTCACAATTTTCTGTGCCTCAGGCTCCTCAGTGCATTTATTTTTTCATGCCAAGAAGCTGTCTGGTGGCACAAGCAGAGGGTCACTCCTCCTACTTGCCAACTTTTGAAATGAATTTCAATGGTGCTAAGTATAGATTTTGTGGGAAATAAAGCGTCTTTCCATGGACATAAGGGGGCTTTGTGTCGGGTGTAGTGGGGTGGCTATGTCCTTATGGGAACCCAGGAGAGTGAGGATGGGATGTTTGCTCAAATACACCTGTTTTAGAAGAGAACAGGTGATTCTGCTTCCAAAATGTTTGGTGACAGGCTCAAGCCATGGCTGGGGCCTGGATATTCATTTGGATACAAAGATGTAGATGTGCAACCTCTCTTCCTTATGGACTTGTATCCTTTTTTCTTTGAAGTGACACCTTTGTGCTCCAGGATCCAGGCTGTGGGAGGTGATGGATCTGCATCCAACCCAAAATCCAAAAGGCCAAATTCTCAGCTGGAACAGCAGCTTCCTGCAGAGGTCAGTGGAAATGCACTGATCTGTATCAGCTGGATTGGCTGTAGGGATTTTATGTGAATTACCCTCTGTTTTCTTGAGACAGGGACAGGCTGGAGCAGGTAAATTATCCTTGGGACACTCTGCAGAGAACACCTTTCACCTTGATGTCATGTTTTTAATAGACCCAAGCCTTGGCTTTCCACTGTTACACACTGAAGGTGATCTGAAGGAATCATCCCTCATTATCAGACTCATCCCATTATTGAAATAGCTCCAATGGTTCCTGACAATTACAATGCCTAATTTGCCCTTTGAGCATAAATGAGATTAACACCAGTGACGTGCTCAGCCCTTTTTTCCACCTGCAAATGTTTTGAGTAATCATTGCAGGTGCTTCTTTATAAAGTGAAGCAACTGCCTTTAAATATTTCAATTATTTTTATTAGATTCCACTGTTTTGCAAACCTCACTGGCTGCTAGCCAGTCCTTAACCTATTCCCCTGCCTTTTAGTGGCTTAATATTGGAGAGGGCTCGCCTTGCCCTTGGACTGGATGTGTTTGTACAAGTGAGCTGCCTGTTGATAAAAGCAGATGTGCAAACCCCAGATCTCTGGAATGTTTGATCCACCTGAATTCCTAAAAAAGGACATTTTCTCCCCAGCTGGTAACCTGGTGTGGATTACTGTGTGATGTGATGGTGTTTGGTGCTAGGTTTAGGTTTAAAGGTGGGATTATGGTTTGATCCTAGGGATGTCCTTGGGTTCTCCTGTTTGCCTGAGACTGATTTCATTTACAGGTGGCATCAGATGGAGCCACCTTCACCAGTCCCAGCAGATTGTTTTACTTGGGGTTTGACACCAAGTCCACACCAAAACTGCCACCATCTCCAGAAAGAATCTTGTGTGGATCAGTTTTGGGGGATCAGACACCAGAAATTACATTATGGAATTTCACTACTCTTCCATTTTCCTCTCTTTCCCTGTTTTTTTCAGACAAGCATTACTACTCTGGAAAATTGCCTGGAATATCTTTAACAGAGTTACATTTCCATGTCCTTTTTCTCACAGCAGCCACGCTTTCCCCCTCTGTTCTGAATCCTCCCCATTTCTGACTCTGTTTCCCTCCACAGCCACATTATTTGGAGACAACAAGAAAGACCTAAAACAAGTTTTACTGAATATGAGGGGTGTCTTTGCCTGGTTAGTAGATGTAGATGTGTTTGGGGCTGGTTGCATGGCCAATTCTTACGTTTTGGGAAGATTGTCATGGTTCTGTTTTCTAAAAGTCAGACCAAATATCTGCTTTGCTGAACTCTGCAAGCAGCTCCTGCTCCCCTTCTCCCATCCAAATGTCACCAGCAGGATGAGATATGGAGCAAGGAAACCCCTGTGCCTCCCTGGAGGCCTCCAGTGGCCCAGGGCTGTCTCCAGGGCTGGTGTCTGGGCTCCTGCCTGGCCCATCTGGCCCATCCCAGGCGAGGTGAGACAGCCATCGCCTCCCCTTGTTGTGCCAACACTTCGCCCCTTCACCCAGCTGCTAATTGCACTTCACAAGGAGGTGCTTGTAACACCTTTCACCACCTTTACCTTCTTGCTGGGAAAATGAGGCACTTTATTGGCCCAGGAACAGATATTCAGACTTCAAAAGGAAATCCTGTTTGTCTCTGGAGGAGGGGAGACCCTGGTTTGGGCTCCCAAAGTGGATGCAGCACTTTGCTTGCAGATCCTGCATGGATCCACCAGGATGTGAAGGGAATTCCATCAGAAGAAATGCTAAATTGTTGCTGGATTTAACCAAAACTGAGCATAAAAATTTAATGGGGGAAATCAGGGGATGGCCTATGTGGTATAAAAGCCCCAAAATCCCTGCTGAGAGCCAACAGGTTTGAATGCATCCCCCCAGAGGTGCAGGATGCATTTGCTCCCACATCAGGTTTCTCAGCTCGTGGTGTTTTTGCTGGCCAGGTGGAGGGTGGTGCACACAACTGCTGCTTTTTTTTGCTTCAGTGGGTTCCCAAATTGTTCAGAGAACCAAAAAACGTCAAAACCGTTTTGCCTCGAGATGAGCGGAATGCTGCGCTTGGCTCCAGAATGGCCCATTTTGTGTTGCTTCCAAGCTCTCCACAGATTATTTTAATCACTTAATGTTTGATTTTGTTTAAAGGCAAGAAACACCTAGTGGGAAAAAAAAAATAAAAAATGAGGGTTTGATGTTTTGAGATGTTCCCCCACATCCCCAAGAGCCTTTTGTTTAAATCGTCATAAATTCTCCCACAAAATGACCTGGGATGAATCAAAACCATGTTGGGTCTCTGATAACTTCTCCCCTTCACAGATGGGGGAGAGGGAAGAAGTGGAGGCTTGGCTGGTCAGGATGTTGAGGTATTGACCCATTCCTCATCACCATGCAGTGTCTGCATCCTCACACCTGGATTATCTCTGCTCCAAGGGGAGGGTGGACAACACACAAGATTTCCCTCAGGTGGGAGATGAAACCTCCTGTGAGCTCCAGGCTGAGCAGAATCCTCTTGGATCAGCTCTGCCTGTCCCTTTCTCAGCCTGTGTGCCTCTGGCCTGTGATTTTTTTACCTGAAAGAGGTATTTTCTGCCCAATATCCTGGATTTTACCTCCGGAGGGGAAGAATTGTGAAATGGCTGGTGGGAATGAAGATTAATTTGGGCTTAGTCCTGCACAGCCTCACTGGAATGGAGGTTGTTATCCCAGGTAGTGGGGAGTAGAGATGGTGAGTGTGGGCTGTTTTTGAGGGTGTATGGGGTGACTTTGAGGTGTGTTTTGGGGTGTGCTGAGCTGTGAGCACAGATCCAGAGCTGCTCCCATGGGATCTCAGCAGGACACCCATCCTTAGGGAGTCAGGACAGCTTCCCTCTGGCTGAGATTTCTGCCTCCACCCCAGGGCTCTGATTTCCTACAGTGCTGTCTCAAAGGCATTTGGGCATCTAAAATCCTTAGTCTCCCCTAAAAAAAAACCCCCAAAAAACTCTAAATAAAAGAAATCCAGCTTCGGCTTTGTCAGATTTTCCCTGGTTTTCCAGTGCAGTGGTTGAATCACCATCCATGGAGAGATTTAAAAGCCATGTGGATGTGGCACTTGGGGACATGGGCTAGTGATGCCTTTGGCAGTGCTGCGTTAACGCTGGGACTTGATGATCCTGGAGGTGTTGGTTATTCTGTGGTGAAGGAAGGGAAAAGCAGTAACTCAGCTGTTACCTGACCCAAATCAAGTCCAGGGCCTGGATCCAGATAATGGAGATTTTAGCCCCACCTGCTGCTCGCCCTGGAGGAGCTTGGAGTGATTCTGGAGCAGCTTTTGGGCATCTTGGAGGTCCTTTCCAACTTTCATTATTCCATCACCAGAGGTCAGTTTTGGTGACTGATTTCCTAGGACATGGAGCACTTGGCTGCTGGATTATTCTGGATCTAGAACTTTCCAACATCACTAAATTGAGGATCCAGAGTTTAGGTTCTTACTTCAAACAAAACTGAAACAGGGACAGTTTTCCACCTCCATCACACACAACCTCCTGGAATGGTTTTATGGTTATTTATTTTTAATTAATAACGAAATTCAGATTTCCTTAATTGGGCAGGTGGGTAACAGCACCATGGGTCTTGCCTTGACATCCACCTGGGAACCATCTCATCCAAAGAGTCTGGAGCAGAGACTCCCACACCTGCTAGCTCCCCCTCACCCTGCAGCCCTTGGGTAAGAGCTGCATCTCTGCACATCAGGCCAATAAATAATGGCAGGTCAAAGACATGAACTTTCCATTTCCTGGCCCAGCAGCACCTGGAAATGCACATTTCTGCCCCATTTTACAGGCACAACTTATGCAATTCGCAGTCCAGTCCTAATTTAAACATCAGATGGTTGGGTTTTTTTTTTAATTCCTTCATGCCCATCGAGAATTTCCATTTCAATCTAATCAGTTGCTGCATGGGCCCATCGTTTGTGCTTGGAAATGCACAGGACGTGTCCATACAGCTCCACAGCACTGCTCCCCTCCCTACACCCTCTCCACCCCCGCTTCCCACCTCCCCCCTCCCCAAACTATGACTCATCTCAAGGCAGAAGGTTAATTTAGGTTAATTATCTTCCTGGTTAGCAGTGCATACATGTCCTGAGCAGCAATAAAGGGTTTGACACCCCTCCTGCTGCTGCAAATCAATTTTCTTCCTCATTTACTGTAAATGGAAACGAGCCAGCTCCTCTGGCATCAAAGTAAACATTTCCCTGCATGAAACTCAACTTGTGAACCTGGGTAATTTCAGATTTACTTATAACACGCGCACTTGCCAAGGGAAAAAAAAAAAAAAAAAGAACAAAAAAAAAAGAAAAGCAGCTGTTTGATGTCTCCAAAAACTAGAATTAGCCCTGTAGATCAAACATCACTTCTCCTGCTGCTTTAATAATGGCAGGATCCAGTTGCATGAAGCACGAGGGTATCATTACAGCATGCACGGTGCTTACACACAAGCTAACCCCTAATTCCCCTACTTAGCAGCTAATGCATGTTATTATTATTTACTCCTGCAGCGAGAGGCTCAGCCGTGATGTGATCCCAGTCCTGCGGGGTGAGGTGCTCCAAAGGAGAGTCCCTGCCCCGCAGAGAGAACTCCAGACTCTAAATAAGACACGGGAGACAACAAAGGAAGTGTTGCTGCCCCCGGGGCAGGGGAGCGAGAAGGGACACGCAAATGCCCTAGAGCAAGTGTGCAGCACAGGCAGGAATAAGACGCTTGTGGTTGCAGCCCTAATCGAGCCAGCTGCCACTCCTGGAGGTGGTGTCAGGGAGGTGGAAGTCAGCTCAGCACCCTGAAAATTAAGTTTTTCATCTGAGCTGCTCGTTCCAGCTGTCTCTGTGGTCAATGGAGACAGGTCAGTGCCTTCAGAGGGTGATTTTGGGCTTAAGGAGGAAGTTTTTTAGCATGAGGGTTGTGAAACGCTGGAACAGGTTGTCCAGAGAGGTGGTGGATGTCCCATCCCTGGAAATATTCCAAGCAAACTTGTACAAGCAACCTGATCTGGTGGAGGTGTCCCTGCCCATGGCAGGGGTTGGGTGAGAGCAGTTTTAAAGGTCCCTCCCAACCCAAACCATTCTGGGGTCAATCTGATGATTCTGTGACTCACTGCATCCTCTACAGGTAGGAATACCTTCCCACTGACCACAGAGTCTGTGAATAATTTGTCCAAAATGAGATTTCACAGCCCTTTGAGATGCCTTGGAGGACCTACAACAGCCAGGAGAGTTGACAGCCGTGGCACACACACCAGAGACTCCAAACTGATGAATCTGGGAGATGCCAGGAGGCATCCAAAGGTGTTCCCACTGAGCAGAGCCCTGCAAAATAAGACCAAATTTGATGACCAAATAAGAGTGAACATTTCAGCAGAGGAGGTGAATCCCAAACCCAGCTCCCAATCCCAAGAGCAGGACTGTGGGATACAGGGTATTTTTCCCTCAGGAGCAATTGCACCTTTCCATGAGGTGTAGGCAGAAAGTGGTGTGAGAAGTTGTGAGAAGAAATCTTGATTAACAAGAATTTCTCACCTGAGCTCCAAGTTCTGTTCAAAGACAGGCAGCACCACCTTGGCATCACCTTTTCTTCTGTGTAGAGGAAATGGTGATCCCTGCTTTTGTCCCAGATGCTGGTGAAAGTCTCTGCTCAGGGTTAATGAAGTGCTCTGAGAACCTTGAGAGAAAGAGAGTGTAGAAATTCAAATTATTCCTGCAAGGTACAACACCAACTGAATATTGCTGCTGTGTGATCACAGACTCAAAACACTGACTGCTCCAGCCTCGGTCTGAGGGGACAAATGTCCTTCTCTTGATCTTCTCCCCCATCCATGCTGGTGCCAGAGTAAGATTTCAAATGCATTTCTCAGCTGAGTGTCTCCACCTCTCAGATTAGCAGAATGTGTCAAATGGCCAACTCTGCCTCTTCTGACCTCTGTTGTTCTATGAATTTATGGGAAATTTTTGAATATGGCCTGATCCAAACTTATCCTGGAATTGTGGGACCAGCACTTAAATTTCACAGTAAACAGGGAAAATTGTTTATTGTGATAAATATTCAAATTTAGGAAGGAGGGACTGAGCAATGAAAAGGGAAATGATGAAAATTTTCAAAGGTTGAAAGACTTTGAGCTGGTTGGATTTGCTGGAAAGTATTAAATAGTAAAAATCACTGAGAAGGGGCACTGAAAATCTGATGGAGGTAAAACCTGGGATCTTTCCCTCCCACACCTCAAGAGTGCCTCCAAGTAGATTTCTTACTGAGTTCTGCCTGGTCCATGAGCAGAGAAAGGGGGAATTACACTTAACTTTATCTCAGAATGTAAAAATGGAAGACAAAAATTTCTGGCATTTGTATTTATGAATTGTAAACTGTCAGGCTTTAGAACTAGAGCTGCTCCAGGACAGCTGGACACGGATAACCACAGAATCTTCATTTCAGTCCATTTGGGAAGAAAAAACCCTTAATCCTTCTGTAATTTCCTTCATCCTGTTTATGACCTTCCTTGAAGGTCCTTAGAGACTGGGATGCAGCCCTCTCAACTCCAAGGAAGGATGTGATGAGTGGATAAAGTGATGTCACAGAAACTAAGTTTTTGAGAGGACAATTAATTGCACAAATCTATAATTGATCATCATGAGTCACATTTCCTCTCTGATGGCTAAAGGAAAAAAGAAAAACCAACCCTTTTCATGCTGTGTTGCAGAAATTGAATGACTGTGATAAGAACAAGCCAATTAGGGACATCCTTGAGGGGATGTTATATTTAAAATAGAGTTAATTTTGCTTAGAGTGGAGAGACAGAGCAGATTTCTCCAAGCAGGATTATCTGTGGCTGTAGAAATGTTCAGGGCTCCAAGAAGAACACAAAAAATAACCTTATGGTGTGGATTATTTAGGTCAGGAATTGCAATATATTTAATAGATTCTTGTAATTTTACTTTTTGTTTTTCTTGCTGAGGACAAAGTTATCGAGTTAATGCTGTCCATGAATTTCCCAGGGAAGTGGTCATGACAAGTCCAGGAGCATCAGGCACATGGTGGGGGTTTTGTAGTTGTCCTTTGCAGGGTCAGGAGTTGGATTCAATGATCCTTGTGGGTCCCTTCCAGCTCAGGATATTCCGTGATTCTATGATGCTGCAGCCCTGGGTATTTTGTTGGGATTGCAAATTTAAAAAAACCAAAGATTTTCATTTGACTTGGTGGCTTAATGAAACAGTGTTTGCTGCAGCTCAAAAGTTCAAAACTCAGTTGGAAAAAAGCAGCATTTCTACTTTGTCTTGAATTCCTCACAAACTGACACACTCATACACAACATTCTCTCACTTCAGGCCTTCCTGAGCTTTTTCTTGACTTGCCTCCAGAACAAGAAGAAATAAACACAAAGGTAGAGTTGAGTTACCCCCTTAGCTTGACTGATCTTGACAGATGAACTCCCCATCCCTTTTTCCATGGTTTCTCCTGCTTCTGAAACCCCAAATTGAGAAATATTCCTGAGAAATATTGTGCTGGTATTGGAACACAACTGGCAGGGAGATGACAGGCAAAGGTATCACCCCTGGCTAAGAGCAACAGGTGACTGGAAGCTGAGAGGGAATAGGTTTTTGTTGCCATTTTAAACTTTTGTTTTTTAGCAGCATCTCAATTCTCAATGAAATGAAGTCTCCACTGTGCTTGGAGCTTAAACTCTGCATTTGTGTGTGGGCTAAGTGTTGATCTTCAGTCATGTGAACAACTGGAAACACCTGGCTGGCATCAAAACTCACTTTTCCCTGAAAACAGTGCAGCTGCATCCTTCCTCAGGCTCCCAAAGTGAGCCAGCCACTGGACAGGGTTGATCAGTGCCAGGGGCCAGGCTGAAAATTCAATCAAACTTGAGTTATCCTCAAACCCATGCCTTTTCTGTGCTGCTGGAGAGGGGCAGTTGTCACCTTAAAGAACTGATGATGAAGGTGTTGTAGAGGGGGAGGAAGGACCCAGTACAGATATCCCAGGAGCTGTGAGAGAATTGTTTTCAGACTCTCAAATGGCAACACTGACCCCACCATGCAGGTGGTAATCATGAAAATTAGATAAGAGCTGAGTATTTTGAGGGAGTTGCAGTTTCCTGGGGGCTCAGAGTCCCAAGGATGGCACTTCAACCAACAAATGGCAGCAGCTTGATTATTTTTAATGAAGTTTTCATAATCACAGGAACTCACAGTTAGGAAAACACTAAAACTGGTAATAAATTCTAAATTTATCTCCTGCTTGAGCAGTTCTTCTACAGTGAAATTGATCCCAAACTTTGTCACTCTGTCCCCTGAGTGTTGCAATCTCTGCTACTATGTTTATGGATTTCTGGTCCTCTTCAGTGCTGTTTAGGGTTTATCTGCCCAAGCACAACCATCTAAGATAAATCAGATAAATGATTCTCTAATTCTTATTCCTCCCTGCTGACCCTGAGAGGGTTCTTGTGTGAGCAGCTCACACCTGAAGTGAGCTGAGATGAATCCCATCCCTGCTGCCTGCACCCTGCTGGCTTGTGCCGGCTTGAACACCTCACTTTTTCAGCTCTGGATGATTTCACTATTCCCAGGCACCTGGAATCCACAGATCATCCACCTAGGAAATGAGATATATTCCTCATCTCGAGGAATCAGAGCCTGGTTGGGAGGAGCAGAGCACTTTCCCTTGAGTTTTGTCATGTGGGACCTGGTGGCACTGATGTCCCCTGTGCACGTGCAGCAAATCAGGAGGTGCAGCTGAGCAATTTTCCTTTTTTTTTTTTTTTTTTTTTTTTTGGCTGAGAAGGCAAGATTTGCTTCAGGATTATTTATGCAAACAGCTCGCTCTGTGCACGGCTATAAACACTAATTTGGAGACCCACACCAAGCCAAAGGGCTGTTTATGAGATGTTGATGAGACGGAGGCCAAAGAGGTGTTTATGAGGCTGTGGTGGTGCCAAAGCCAAGCAGCTCCTCTGAGCCACCACTGGCACGGTCCCATCTCTCCAGGCTCAGCCACAGAGGGAGATTTTTGCATTCACTGGGAATTCTGATGAGGAACTCTTCACAATTAACCCAGCAGTGGGATGGACAGGCAGGAACTGAATCCTCCCCAGGTTCTGGCAGCTGAGCAAGAAACTCTTTGCAAAGATGGCAGAAAAGCTCATGTGAGGAGAAGAGTGGGGTGCTGAACCCTTTGGATAATGTGTCCATGGTGTCCTTTCCTCATCACTCTGAACAGCCTGAAATCAGAGCTTTTTCACTGTCCTTATAAATCCTTGTAGGAACTGCAATGTTGTTTCAGATCTTCCCTCCATGAGCTCTTCTCCTCCTGTAGTCTGAGGCCTCCCATGCTTCCAACATTCATTTTTCAGTATGACGTGATTTGTGTTTCTTTATCTGTTTAGACATCGTGTTCTCTTCTGTCCTGTGGAGATCCTACAAAGCTCTTGGTCATGGAAAGGACATGACTGAGAACCAGCAAGGACTTTATGGGAGAAACATTTTTTATCAAAAGTCAAGGTGTTTTGGATGGACACTTGTACATAAACCCTCTGCTGAGGGTCTCTGCTTCTAGTTTTCAGCCTCTTCTTTTCCACACCAACAAATCCCTTCCAAGCTTCATTATAGACTTTTTTTCCTAAATATCTTGGAATTATCCTTTCTCTACCCTTTTCCAGCTTGTCTACATCTTACTTAAAATTATGTGTCCAAAATTAAACCATTAACTCTGTTCACCCACGCTTTGCTTAATCAAGACATAATTTTTAAATAAGGAGTTTCTCTCTTTTATGGTTATTCTTAACTCCAAATTTTGTAGCTCCTCGGTGTCTGCATTCCCAATGAGTATCTCACAGTATCTCACAAATTACATAAAAGAGAACAACTTCAAGAAGAATCTCTGCCCTTCCTTTAGAAATCCATATTCCCTACAAATTCAGTGATTTCCTTGTTTTTGTGGATCAGAGGTCTGAGGACTTGGGGGCAGGTGAGGTTCAGTCTGGAAGGTTCTTGGTACAAATTGTTCTGCCCAGGATGGAGGTGGAGAATCCTAAAGGAGGAACCTAATTTAAATTTCCTGTGTAAGTTTTTGTGCCAGTGTTGAGATCCCAGCTGGATCAGGGGGCTTCCAAGGAGGATCTGATAGTGGAGTGACAGTGTCCAAACTTCCCCAAATTAGGAATGGTGGATTCTGGCACAGGAGCTAGAGGTGGTGAGTGGAAGGGGATGGATGGGGAGGATGAAGAAACGGCATTTCACAGCTCAAAGGGATGTTCTGTCACCAGGACAAGGCTTTGCTGGGATCCTGAACAGAGATCCTGCTGCAAACAGGGAATGTCACCTGCTCCAGAGGCAGATCCTGAACTTCCTCCCTCCTCTGTCCTCACCAGCACTGACCTTGTGCAGATGTTCACTGAAAACATCAGGGCCACAACACAACCAAAACAAAATCCCCCCCAAACACATCCTGTGGAGGAAAGCACAGATCCCACGCCATTTAAATTGGGAAAGGGGTCAGATAGTACAATAAGAATATTGGATAAAAATAAGATTTTTTTAAAACAAAAACCAGCAATTGAAAAATGAGCATAGGGGAAGGAGAGATACCAGCTGCTGCCCTGAAATAATATTGCAATTGCAATAAGAAACTCCTTTTATAATAAGAGAACATGCAAACGTCAGCAGTGTGGCATCACCCCGAGCTGTTTAGATGCTCGATGTTTATTTACACAGCAAAGAGCCACGTGGGAAGGTGTTTTGTCTGCACTGAGTGAAACCTTGTGGCTTAATTTAGAAGAAAGACCTTTCCAAGATAAACACAGCTGGTGTTGTGGCACAGGAACACGGGACTGGGAAAGAGGGAAAACAAAAAAAAAAGCAAAGATGACAAGCCAGCATCTTCTCAACCTTTGGTTAGAGGCTGTTGGAGTCATAATTCACTCAAAGGTACAAGAACAAAACTCTCGTGGTCCCCTCCCACCACGCTGAGATCTGAAAGCCCAGATATTGTGGTGGACAGTTCAGGAAATGCTCTGTCAGGTGGGGAGATGGGGAGATGAGGTTTTTTCCAGGCTGTGTGAGAGGTTGGTGTGCCCATCACTGCCCCCTGAGCTGCAGCTCCTCTGCAATTACAGCCTGCCTGTGCCCTTCATAAAACACAGGTTGGCTCATTATTCACATAATCACCCGGAAAAAGCATTTCTCAGGCTTGTTCTCTGCTCTATCAAAGCTTTGTTTCTATATCTCTCTCCTTTTTTTCTGTCCCCCCTCCCCTCCTTGCCCCTGTGAAGCGACCAGGGATGTCTTGCAGTGGAGCCCTTGCCTGTGATTAACGTGCTGACCTAGCAATTATTCACATCTGGATGGGTCTTTGTTCCACTTTGAAGTCTCTCAATGACTTCTCTTTCCCCTCACCTGCCTTCATTTTCCCTATCCCACCTCCTCCCTCCCCACCTTGTCTATCAGCCCTCAGAAGTGCCAGTGGGCCCAAAATGAAACACAGGACGGACCCGAAATTCCTCCTTAATGGGCCCAGGTGAGCTCGGGGTGGCAAAGGGAAGGTTCAGACCTTGAAGATGACCTTTCCAAAGTGCTCAAGTCAATAACAGTGTGCAGCCCTCCCCAGCCCCTCGCTTATAATTGACAAGGTGGAGATGGACTGGAGGCTCTTTCTTCTCTCTGAGCGCAAGAGATCTTTTAATCTTCACCCAAAAAGAAAAAAAAAAGGAGGAGAGGGAAAAAGGAGCAAAGAGCTGGGTGATGGAAGTGATAGGGTAATTGGCTGGGCACAGAGTGAGGCTGGGGAGCTGTGGTCCTGCCGTGGTGGGAGAAATCTCAGGTGAGCAGCAGCTCCTCTCACAAATCTTCTTTTGTGCAGCAGGAGAGGAGGAGGGGACGCCTCCCTCACCCACATTCCTCCATCCAGCCACCCAGCCACATCCACCAGCCGCTGGCTGAGGAGAAAGATGAAGGGTTCTGGGGCTGGGGGGAGTGGGAAGTCCCTGTGCTTTGAGGAGATTAACTTTTGGAGTAAAACACAGGGCGATAGTCTTTCAAAATTGCCTTCCAGCTGTGACAGGCAGTGCTCAGATAAATCAGATTATGGATGCTCTTTTATATCTGGCAGATGGGTTGGGACAAGGTGGGGTGGGGGGCTGGGAGAGAAATGCTTCATTTTGGGTTTTTTTTTTTTTTTTATTCCACACTGCTATTTTTTAATGCAACACAGGTGTTCCCCACCTGCTTCCGAGCCCAGTGGTCAGAAAAAGGCCTCCAAAGGGTCTGAGTGGGCTTAGGAAAACACAACTGGAGCAAGCGCTGCTGTAGGAGGACATGAAGAAAAGATGTCCACAGTTTCAAAGGAAGCAGAAGGAATAGATGTGAAATGTAAGATGTGAAGGAAACATGACCAAAATTAGATTTTTTCCTTTATGTAGAAGGTGGAGGTGAAATGGTTATGGGAAAACACAAATTTTTGGTACCCAAGGAATTGCATCCAAAGGAAGCTGTGCTCATTTCTAGCACAGAGCATTCCAAGAGTTTCGGGCTTATGTTTACATATTTTTTATCCACTCAACTCCTTTTCTCCAAGTTTTTCTGTAAATAATAAGAGGAAGCAGTCTGTACTTTTCTCCTGTGGGTGTTGGAAAGAGCAGGGACAGAAAAATGCACAGACTGAGGATACATTTAAAACAGAGCATGAAAAATGTGGGGTGAAGTCACAAATTATCAAATATCTTGCAAAGGAAACCTGCTGTTCCAGGAACATTGCTACAGAATAATTTTACCTACCTTTAGATGTCCAAACATTTAATGCCAAGCAAGGTTCCTCAGTCACATTTTATATCCAATTGCCAGGAGCAGGCAAGTCCGGGGATGCTTCTCTGCCTTTCAGATGGGATGAAATTCATGGATTAAATCTCCTGAATTGGACAAGGCCGTTTTGGCCAATTGTCACCATTAAATCCCGATCTACAGCTGAGCAACCACTGATTGTTTTAGTTCATTTCCACCTTCTGACAAACTCAAAGATGTTCCCTTCCAAAACATGTGGTCCACTCAGCAGAGGTTTTTCTCGCCTTGGTTGACCTTCCAAGATGCAAACTGTCCTTGGATGGACAGCCATGGAGCTGTGAGGTCATGAGGTGGTCTCCACTCTTGGTTTATGAAATTCAGCATCCAGGATTTGAGTCTCTTTCCAGGCTCAAGGCTGATCACAACCACCCAGGTTGGTCCTTCCAGCGAGAGCAGTCAGGGCTGGAGGATGCAGCATCCATGTGGATGGAGTTGGATTGAAATGTGGAACTACTCATCCACATGGAGCAATAAAAACAGCAGCCTGGTGAGAACAGGGAGCTTGAGACACAAACAAGATCTGAAGATTTTAAAGAATGAGCCCTGGAGATTGGTCAAAATATTTGTGACACTGAATGCAAGGGCATGGCAAGGGGACAGCTTGTGTGGCCAAAATTAGGACATGGAATTCCATGGAGTAGGGAATGTTCTGTTTTCTGAGGAAGCTGCAGCTTGGAGAACTTGGGGGACAGTTATTGGAGAGCTGGGTCTGTGGGGGGAGTGTATCCTGCAGGATGAGACAGCCACAAGGATAACAGGAGAATGTTTCCTGGTTTAAGCCCTACAGAGCTGGACAAATCCTGGGAAAAAAGACACAGATGGCAACACCTGTCCCTTGTGTGGGAACCTCTCCAAGGTGCCACAAACCCGTGTCTGGATCATCTCTGCCACCACCACCTGCTCAGACCTTATTGATCTCTGACAGGGTGAAGGGACCTCTTACAAAGATCACTCTGGACTTGTTGTATCAAGACAATCCAACTTTCCCAAAATTCGTTGTTTGCCTTCAATGACTGTTTCCTTCTGCTCTCAGAACTTCAGGAGAACTTCAGGAGTCATTCACAGCCAGAAGGTTCAACCCAGGAGTGCTTTTTCTCCATGGTGGGGACCCTGCTGTTGGGAGCAACAAGGACTCACAATGCAGCATGACCACCACCAAACCCCTCCTGGCTCCATCCCCAAAATCCTTGGATGGAACCATACTTGGAACTGCTTTTGGGAGGCCTTGGTTTGTTTTGCACTCACAGGACAGGCGGACACGCTTCCTCGAAGATCCATCCTGGTCCCTGCTCCTGGCCAGTCCTTCACTGGCACCTCTCCAGGCTCCCAACCAAAGCCAGGCAGATGTTCCATACTTTGGAGGTGACATCAACACCACGTGGGTGACACCTGAGAAACTCCCTCATTTTCCTTCCAGTTCCATCTCCCTCTCCCTTTGCTGCTTGCAAATGTAACCATGGATGGGCCTAGAAAATTTCCTGGTGAGACAAGGGAATGTTTGTCCATCACCATGTCCCATCTGCCTCCCTGCAGCTTCTGAACCACTCCTATTTCATGGAATCATGGAATTGCTGAGGTTGGGAAAGACCTATAAGATCATTGAGTCCAATTGAGCTGGCAGGGTTTGACGACTACATAAAAGTGTGCAGAGAAAGAAAATGAAGTAAAATATGAATCCCAAAGGATTTTCATGGGTGGATGATCTTCCTGTGGCAGGCTCTGGTAGGAGCAGCTGATCTGATCATGCTCATGGCTTTGTCTGAGACTCAGGGAGCATCTCCCCACCCCAAACTGCTGTTCAGGGCTGCACCAAATGGCCCAAATTCACCCCAAACATGGATCAGTTGATAGATTGTGCTGCTTTTCCACCGTGATGTCTTTATTTTTAATTTTAAACCAGTGTCCCATGGTGACATCCCACTGTCACCTTTACCTCTCAATTATGCAGGGATTACTGCAGAATTAAAGGTGCATTTATAAGGCTTTTAGGAGGAATCTGTGCTCTGCCACTGGCCATGGAAATGAAGCATCCCAGGCACTTTTATCTCCCTTCCATCCAATGCAAAAAAAGCCTCTTTTCTCTTCAGCTTCCATACCTGCCTGTAAATAACCTGCCTTGGAACAACCCCCGACCCTCCACACTCCTTCCACTCAGCTTTCTTCCTGTAATAGGTCTGGAAAGGTTGAAAGGTGCTGAACTCTTGTGCAGGGAATTCAGCTTTAAAGACCCTGAACTCTGAGATTCCCCGAGGGGCACAGAGGAGGGGAGGAGGAGGAAGGAGCGGGAGGGGAGGGGGGGGGTGTCTGGTGCTTTAGCAGCAGTGACCTAAATGATACATCTCATGTACATGTCATGTCAAATGTCATCTCCAGGGCTGGAATTACTCTGAATAACCTGTCTGGTCAGTGGAGGTGACTGAGAATGCTTAGCTGCAAGCCATTGCTTTGAGAAGGTCTTGCCTTTTATACTTCCTTTTTTAATTTATTTATGGGCTGGGGATTTTTTTCCCCTGTCCTTGAGCAAAACCCACCAAGTGATTTTTGCTCTGACCAATTGTAGATCTGCCTGAGGAGCAGCAAACAGCAGCTGTGAACAGGAAAGAAAGAGGGAATCCCATTAGGAGGTGTGGTTTTTTGGGGTCAGAAATGAGAAAATGGGTCCAGAAACTATGGCTGGAGGCAAAACTTTGAGAAATTTCACTTGGCTGGGCTCAGCAGGGAAGAGAAAACTCAACTGGGACCCCATGTCCTGCAAAGCCAAGCAGTGGTGACAGGGTGTGGTCATTGTCCATGGGGGTGATGGCCCCATTCCCCAAACCACCTCCTCTCTCCCACCTTTTTCTTCTCCAGAGCCTCCACCACCATAATTTGGGAAGCTCCTGTGGAATTTCCAAGGGATGGTTGCCTTGGGGAACGAGCACTGCCTGCCTAAAGGCCCTTCAGTCCACCCAAAAATAGGCAGTGGGAGATGGAAACATGGATTAATTCACACCAGAAACAAGACCCTAGGAGGAAAAAACCAGCCCAGATATTTGCCTATAGCAAAAGGAAATATTTGGGACAATCTTCTTGGATAAACATGCAAAATTTAAACAAGTGATGTTTAGGATGCCATTAAACAGCGAGGGAGAAGATCCTGAAGCAAAGCCTGGGATCACAAGCTGAGCCTTCCTCTGCATCAACAACAAAATAAATCCCTACAAAGCAAAACCTGATGTTTGCCCAAGATCTGATCTTGGATATCTGGATCAGGACCATTGAAACAGGAATAAATACAGAGCTGGGTGTTTCAGGCTTAGCATTGACTTCTGCACCTTTGGAATGAGAGAGGCAGGTCTTCATCTCAGCAAAATTATCAGGACTATTCCTTCTATCAGACTGGCTGAAATGGTTTTTGTTTGTTTTTCTTTTTTTCCAGGCAGTGGAACTCAGAACTTGAAATTTGGGTATCTGAAATTCAAATCAAGAGCTCAAACCCCTCCAGAGGGAGAAGGTGGCCAAAGCTGGAATGGTTTTGTCAACACTCATGTGGACACATCTGAGAGGGTTTTTTCTTCACCAGTTTTGGAGGACAGAAAACCTCTAGCAAAACAGTGTCTAATCCCTGTTCCTGCACAGCAGAGATTCCCAAAGGAAGATTTTTCCAAACTCAGCGCTGCATTTTGCCATTTTACCAGCAGGACCCACTTCATACTTCAGATTTCAAATGAGAAAGCAAAGTTAGATTAAGCCTTCCCAGCAACTCCTATTAAAATTTGTTGGGTTTTGTTTGCTTTTTTTTTTTACATAGATCTACACAGTGATGGAATTCCTTTGGCATTTTGATAAACACTTTGAACTCCCAGCTGTTCCTGTGAAGAGAAAGAACATCAAAGACATTTCTGCAGAGGCCATTCGTGTACCTGAGCAGCTCAGGGCTCTGTTCTCCTCTTGGGGTGCCTCCAGGAGATTGTGGAGGGACTGAGGGTGTGAAAGTGTGGGAATTCAGGAGAATTCCCTGTTTTCTGTGATAGACTGGCCTTTTTATCAATCTTCATTAAGGATCTTTTTCAATCCATCACTGTTCTTCAAGGACCCACAACATCTCAGTGCTGGTTGCCCCCCAGCCACGTGCAACATTCCTTTTCTAGGTCCTTCCACAACAATTTGGACCAATAATGTTTGAAAATACCGAACAGCAACCAATTAATCGCTGAGAAAGGCAGGTCCAGGATGGCTCTGGGGCTGGGCCACTCCTTGTGGGTGAGATGGGAAGAGGCTCCCATGGCACAGATTTCTTGGGTGAGTGACCCTCAGCTGGTGTCTTGGTAATGAAAAGTGGATTTGGGGTTGCTCCCTCAGCCCAGAAATGTTCCCTGATGTGCAGGTGAGGCTGTGAGGCTCAGACAGGGAGGGTGGAAGGACTTGGAGCAGGAGGAATCCCCTCACTGGGTGGGTGGCTGAGTGAAGAGTGTTCCCCCTGCAGGGAGCTCCCTGCAGCTCCTGAGCCTCTTGTGCCCATGGTTTTGGGGAAGGCAGAATTATTTAGGCAGCCAGAAGAGCAGAGGTGTGTGATTTATCACGGGGAATATCCTGAAGTTGCTTCAATAGTTGCTTAAACAGAAGGTAGGAATGACTTAGGAAGCAGCACCTCTTCCTTTTGAAATCAGAGCCTCAGTGAATGCGTGTTGGGACTGGAGACAGGAGCTGCTCTTCTTCATTTTTAGTTCCTTTTATTTTCTCCTTGCTTTGTTTTTTTTCCCTCTTAGTTTCCTGAGAAGAAAGCGTTGCTTGCAGAGAATCTATAGAAAAAAACCCCAGAGGATTTGAGAGATAAAGGATCTGATTATGCAGATTAATTTCTTTCCAGTTCCAGAGCTGATGTTAATAGGGATGGAGAAAAGGAAGGGAAAACTTTTGAGGTTTATTGAGAGAAGGAATTTTTTGGGGATCTGGGAAGAGTTTCTAGCATTGGGTTGGGGCCCTCCACCTGAAAAGTTATTTCAAAACAACTTCATTGTCACTGAACTTTTCTCCTGCCTCTCTTTTCCTGTGCTCTTGTGCCCAATTCCAGAGATGGGAGCTCGCAGTGGGGATGAGTGAATGCCCAGGCTGGGATCAGGGTCTGGAGATAAACTTGGGGTTCAATTATTTTAGCCCTTTTTCATAGGTAATGGGAGAGGAAAAAGGAGAGAGGAGAGGAAAAAGGAGAGAGGAGAGGAGAGGAGAGGAGAGGAGAGGAGAGGAGAGGAGAGGAGAGGAGAGGAGAGGAGAGGAGGAGGAGAGGAGAGGAGAGAGGAGAGGAGAGGAGAGGAGAGGAGAGGAGAGGAGAGGAGAGGAGAGGAGAGGAGAGGAGAGGAGAGGAGAGGAAGGAAGGAAAAGAAAGAAAGAAAAAGAAAGAAAAGGAAAGAAAAAGAAAGAAAAAGAAAGAAAGGGAGGAGAGGAAAGGAAAGAGGAAAGGGAAAGGGAAAGGGAAAGGGAAAGGGAAAGGGAAAGGGAAAGGAACCAATACCTTCTGTCCCATGCTGATAAATACTCTGACCTGAGAAAGGTTTGAGGACAGGAACAGGGAAGAAAAGATAAGGGGAAAATTGGTGATCCAGCCCCTTACAGACCTTTCCAAAAGCCCCCGTGACCTTCTGAATGTAGGAAGTATCTGCAGATCTTTGAGGATAACCTTGACCTCCCTCTGGAAGGAAAAAAACAGGGATGTACTTGAGTGCTTAGGACCCATGAGAACCTCTTATGCTAAAGAACATTTAATTTTGAGGGAAAATTCAAGATAGGGGATAGGGGATGGGGAAAAAAAATTCAAAAATGGGTGTCTGGGTCTTCTCACTGAGCATAGGTGGATACAGGAGGTTGGATTTTAGGTGGTGGATGCTGGATGTGACCTCCTAAACCCTCCTAAACTGTGAGTATCCAGTAGCAAAATTGACGCCTTAAGGTGAAACAGAGGATTCTCCTCATTCAGCAAAAGTCTACCCTCAAAACAAGTTAAAAAAAAACAGTGAAAAGGCCTGTGACTCTATGAAAATCAAAAACTGCATTCTTAATAAACAAAATCAGTGGAAAAAATTGCTCAGAAATGATGGAGACAAAGTCAGTTGCTTTTTTTTTTTGGCATTTGAAATATCCATTTGAAAAAAATTGTTTAAACCAACGAAAAATATTTTTGATAACAAAAATGGCATCAGGTCACATTGGAGACTGGAAACCGCACACCTTCCTTTGGAAGTGCTGAAATAAAACAGTTCCATTTTCCTCAGACAGGTATTTTTATTTGTCCTTTACAAAGCAAAATTAAGGAAAACCACCAGTTAAGAGTGTCACAAACTTAAAATGCATTTCAGAACTGGAGAGAAAAGGCCAAAAAAAAAAAAAAAAAAAAAGATGATGGATGAAGAAAAGCAACTTTGGTGAGCTCTTGCTTTTGCCAAGGAATTCCCAATGCTTGTCTGGAGTAAAACAAAAACAATTTTACTTAAAAAAGTGTGGGATTGGGTTTGCTTTATCCCGGGAAACACATCTGGGATGCCACAGGCAGCTGCTGCCCAAAGATGCTCGGAGACATCAAAGGCCGAATTATCCGAGCCCGGAGTGTGACACATCCCCATTTTCCTTGGGAAAACATCCCAACCAGCCCCCACCCGGGCACAGAGGGATGGAAATGCAGGAACGCCGTCCCTCCGGGGTGCTCCCCGTTATGGCTGGGGGGGTTTGAGGCTCGCAGGGAGCTGATTGCACCCCCGAGCCTTTTATATGGTCATTAGGGGACCAGAATGAGGGAGGCTGCGGGGGCTTCTCACGCCTCAAACCCAATCCTGGCTGCAGCCCCTCTCTCAAGTACCTGCTAACAGGTCCCCTGCCTTTGGTCTCAGTCAGGACACCGGGCACCATTTCCTAAGCTAATAGGTGTGAGGGCAGCCAAGAATGTCACTCTTTTTTTTTGGTTTGGTTTTTTAGGGCTTTTCAAGGCTGTAAACCTCTTGTTTTCCTCCTCCTCCTCCTCCTCCTCCTCCTCCTCCTCCTTGGCTGGGTTTGTTGCTCTGTTTCCTCCCCCTCTCCCCACTCCCAGGTGGTGTTAAAAGTCAACAAGCTCCTTTATTTCGGGGTTGAGGGATGCTGGAGCAAATCCACATCTCCAGGGAGGTGGCAGTCCCGCATCCTTTGGGATTTTCCAGGTCCTCACAGGGGCTTTCCCCATCTTTTCCCATTGGGGCACGGTCCTTGGTGGGGAAGTTGCAGCCAAAAAGGGCTGGAAATCCTCATTTTCCTTCAGTTTGCGGTGGTGCAGCTCAATAAACCCTGCAGGATTAGGGCTGGATTTGGTGATCTGAGAGGACTTCTCCAAATTTAATGAATTTATAGCGAGCTGCAGAGGTGCTGAGGACAGCCAGGCAGGGGATGGAAGCTGAGTTTTCCTTTCTTGTCCTGGGTTTTCTTTGGATATCTGGAGAGATCCCAGTTTGTCTTTTACCTCCTGGTTCACCAGCCAGGATCCCAGAGCAGCAATCCCACAGCACTGGGAGCCCAGTTGACAGCCTGATCCTGCTCTTTGCACATTCCCACTGGAATAAAAAGGCCCTGAGCTGTTTTCCCAGTGAAGCAAGGGGGGATCAAGCCCAAATTTGAGGCTGATTCAGTGACTTTGGTCCAAATCCCCACCACTTTCTTTTAATTCCAATGTCCCAGATCTAAAACATGGTTTTCTTCCCTCACAGTGTAACATTGGAGCAAATATCCTTTAAATTTACATTCTCCCTATAAGAATTGCTGGATGGCATTGAGAAAAAAAATTGTAATTTCCCCACCAAATTTGTAAAGGTCTTCTCCTTCAGACGAGGTGGGTTGGGCTCTGCTCTCTAAAGACCTGATTTCAAATCCGTGGCTGCTGGAAAAGCAGAAAAAGTAGTTTCAGGAAAAATCATATGGGAAGGATAATTTTGGTTTCTCCAAACACCACCATAAAATTCTGGGATCTGCAATGAGGCTTTGTGTGAAGGGCTTGAAGTTCTCATCACCCCAGTGCAGGAGAAGAATCAGACTTCAATAATTTTCTACTTCAGTGGGTTTTTTTTTCATGGCAAACTTGATTTTTAACTCTTCCACATGCTGTTTCTAATGGAATGACATCCAGAGGTGTCTCCAACCACCACCTCCAGGAGTGTGCCTGCTTCTCACCTCTTCCCCTCCTGACAGCACCGTCCACCTCCTTGTCCTGGTGCAGTTACAGCTGAAACACCAAATCCCCTTCCAAGGGGAGAAAATTCCTTGTGTGGTGCTCAGAAAACTCCCACCAAAATGTTCTCCTGAGATATTCCATAAAATATTGATATTCCATAAAATCATGGAATCACAGAGTGGTTGGGATTGGAAGAGGCCTTAAAGATCATCCAGTCCAACCTCTCCACCACGGGCAGGGATTCCATCCCTATTTCCTAGGGAAAACTTTAGATTTTGCAGAAAAAAGGCAGTGCAAGAGCTGTAAAAAAAATCCTGTTATTAGGGAAATCTCAAGGACTGTCTTTCTGAACTGGGTAAGGCAGCAAGAATTGTCTGAACTCACCCAAAACTTGGCTGTGTCGTTCCTTCTCCAGCTGCACTGGCTTTCCCAGAAGAGAAACAGGGAATTTGCTGTTGGCTTCCCATGGATTTTAAGACTGGAAAATCCTCCATGTGGCTCTGATGCCTCTTGTGGAGGGCAATGCACGATTTGTGGGTGTGAAGCCTGGGAGATGTCACTTAAAAACCTTGGGAAAATTCAGGTGGACTCCTACAGTGTCTCTAAATTTCCACATCCAGAGGGGATGAACGGTTGGATCATTCTCTCACGCATTTTTTGGTTCATGGGTTGGGCTTTGGACACCACCCTGGAGCTGGTGGGGATGGACATGGACCAGGGGGTTCTCTGGGAAGTGCAGCCTGGGGTGCTGAGGGTTAATTGTATCAGGACAAATACCAGAGGAATTAATAATGATTTGCAGCTCATCAGGCAGCCTTCCTCGAGAAATGCGACACAAGAAAAAACACGTTGGGAAATGCCAGAAAAATGTGGAGAAAAAAGGAATTGTGGGGGTGTGGGGGTTGGTGGCGTGAGGAAGCATTTTGGGACCCTGGTCTGGCTCAGTCTAGGAGGTTTTTCCCTGCTGGATGAGGCCACCCAGCACCTCAGGGCCTGGATCTGCCCTTTGCTCAACTCCAGGAGACCGAAGGTTTTGGGGGATTTCATGGAGGGCACGACCTGTCTTGCCGTGGTGCTGCAGCTCCATAAAAGGAGCTCGAGGGAAAGAATCCATCTGCTCTGGAAGGAGAGGCAGGGCTGAGGTATGAAAGGCATTCCTGAAGAGGATGGATCACCTGGGTTCCTGTCAGAGTCAAAATCAGGGATGAAAACCCACGAACAGCTGTGGTGTTGTGTCCCCATCTGGGGAACTCCTTGCTGTGCCATCATAAAAAGGGAAAGGGACAAAAGAAAAAAAGGAGAAATACAGTGATTTACAGGAGTAAAAGCATCTGAAGGAGTGCTTGGACCTCTGAGAGCCCACAAGTTCCAGGGAATAAGAAAGTGAAGTAGGAGTTTTTTACAACTACCACTAATTTTGCATATCAAGGATAAAAGTGGACAACCAGCTTGGCATGGGAGCATCCCCAAATTCCCAGATTTCCCTGCTGCCACAGGGATGTCCCCAGAGGGCTGGCAGCGGTGCAGGGAGGTGGCTGAGCAGTTTGGAGTGGCACAGGCTGACGGGCCAGGCTTGAGCCACATCCCCACAATGGCCCCTTATTTCCTGCCTGGGCACTTGTCCAAGTGGCCACGACCGTGCCCTGCCAGGGACGTTGGGTGTCACAGGGTGGGGGGATTGGGAACAGGACACATTCCTGCCTGGCATCCCATTCCTGAAATGAAAAATCCCATTTTCTCTGCAGAGTGGAACCCTTTGGTTTCCATCATTCCCACTTTGTCTTCCTCATTGATTCCCACCGCTGGTTTTCCCTGAGGTGAGCCTGGTGTGAGTTTGGGACCTGATGGATATTTTGGATATTTAGGCAGCAAAAGACAAGAGTTTTGTCGTGAATTTCCTGATGGGCACCCAATTATGGCAGGGATGTTAATAAATAATGAGATTTGGGGATTTTTCCTCATGTTTTGGAGTCTTTTGCGATACCTACTCTAATTATTAGGAAAATAATCAAAATGAGTGCAATTTGTTGCTGTCGGCTCCACTGCCAGAGAGCTGCCACAGCTGGTTTTGGGGTCAGGATGAGTTTTTTGGTGACCAAAATCCTGTTGTGTCACCTGCTAGGAGCAGGGAGCTGCATTGTGCCCCTGACCTGGAGCCAGCTCATTGATAGATGGTTTTGGGAGCTCGTGCTGCTGCCAAACAGCTGCTGAGCCACTCCTCAACCACCACTTCTGCTGTCTCTTGCCAGGAATGATTTGACTCTTGAAGCTGTGGGGTTGTTGAAATGTGGAGAATGATTTTGAGAACAAATTTGCAATAGTACTGTGTCCCAAAAAGATGATGTAGAAGGAAAACATCTGGCTAAATCCCAGGCATCTATTCCACTGGTCTTGGTGAATATTGGAATTAATTTATGAAAATCCAAAAACCTTCAAAAGCAGAGATTGGATCCTGGCAGCTGGATTTTACTTCTGGTATAATCCTGCCTGTATCATTTTTCCTGAATCTGCCCTCCCTGTGAGGAAAGCAGGGGGGAAAAAAGGAAAATCAGGACAATTTGTGTCCATTTACAGATCTGTGGTTCAACACCCCAGCTCATTCTCTCCTTTCTAATTGCTGCTTTCTTCTCTTCTCAGGCTCCTTTGTCTCTCTCTGCAAGCAGCTGCAGCTTTCAGATGTTTTAGGGTCGTTCCTCCATGTGCTGCAATGCTGATTATTCCTCCTGCCCTAATTGGGGTTTCCACAGCACTCCCAGGCACACCCAATTCACATGAGGAACCCTCCCCACAGGACAACACACACAAAAAAAAAGAGACACCAGGGAGCAAACCATGGGTTCCGTCATTTCTTAATTATTCTGTCTAAATTAGAAGGTTCCCAAACCCGCTGCAGCCATGAGCCCAATTTGCCCCATTAACACTTTGGAATGATGAAGATGGCACTGGTAATAGCCAAGACTCCTTTTCTTGATGTTTTTTATCTACAATATCCAAAATATTCCAAGTGGAAACTACTCCCAACACTTTCCAGTTAATGAATGATTTGGGGGAAAACTCTCTCTCTCTCTCTTCCAGACAATCTGAGAAGTGGTGCTGATGTCATGGAACAGGTCCCATTCAGAAAAACCATTGACAAGAGTCCAAATTCCTCCAACTGTTAAATCTCCTTTAATTTCTTCTCTTTGTGGGAATAGAAGCTGTGGGGGTTTTGTTTGTTTGTTTATTTCCCCCTCGTGGAGAGTGAGTTTTAATTTAATTTGCATGTTGGGTTGCTGCTCTTTTTGTGTTGGTTTTTAATATATTCAGAGCATTTGGGGAGCCTGAGGTATGGAGGCAGAGGAGGGGGAGATTGTTTTTCATTGATGGATTTGGCTTTGAGAAAAGAAAGCAAAAAACTGGGGAAAATAAATTCCACGAGTGCCAGCACAGGCAAGGAAAGGAAGGAATTTTTTTCCATACATTTTTCTGAGGAAAAATAAGCAAAACACTGTATTTCCTCCTTTTTAAATAATATCTGTTTTAACAGAAATAGTTGCAGCAATGTCAAGGAAAAAAAAAAAAAACCCAACTAGGCAGGGATTAAAGTAGATAAATTCCAGGGAAAGATCAATCAGAAGGATGCATGGAAACATGCAGCCCCCACCCAAAAATACCCTGGAAAATGAATATGAAGAGGATTATGCAGAGCTCTCCACGGCATCGGCATCGTTGTGTCCTGTGTGGTGAGATGGTGTTTTGCATCCTGCCCACGAGGATGAGGCTGTGTGGGATGGAGATGCGTGGATGTAGGATGTTTTCTGTTCTATAAACCCCTCTTTCCTCCAGATCCCTTCTTTTCCCTCTCCTCCCCACCCCCAGCTTGCTCCTTTCCAAAGCGGCATTCCTAATTTTGTGTTTTAGAGCCCAAAATGAGCAACGTGTCACAAAAAAGAGGTTCCCTCCAGGCTGAAGGAGGTGACAATGCTGAAGGCTCCTTGCTGAGGACCCTTGTCTCTCCTGAAGAGGGATTTAGTATTTCTGAAGGGTTTAAAAAAAAACCCCCAACACCAGCTGTAGGAAGGTTTGTGGCTGTAGGAATGGGCTGTGTGATCTAATCAGACTCTGCCACCCCGAGCTGCTGAGGTTTGGAGTGGTTAAAACACAGGACCTGGAGCAAAAATCTCTGTTTTTTGGGATCTTGTGGCCAAACCCAGACTTAGCTGTCAAAATGAGAGAGGAGGGTTTATTTTTCCCACTTTACCCCCCAAAAATGCACATTTAGAGCACCCAAGGGATGCGAGGACTGGCCAGAGGTAGGGACAGGTGACACTCAGGGATGCTCAGACCCAAACCTCTGCTTTTCCCACTCAATACCATCCCCGGGTCGATGAGAATTCCAGAGGACAATGCCAGCTGCCTGAGGCCGATGAAAGGCTCCCGCCCTGCTGGGTCTTCGGGGAGATAACCCCGACAAAACCCCCGGGAGCCTCCCCCCGGGGGGAACCCGCGGGCTTGTGTCCCCCCCCCAGCTCACAATTTGTGTGTGTGGCACCATTAAGAATTGATATACTCGATATGAATGGCCATACTTCAAAACGCCTGAATAGAGCTCCAAAAAAAAAAAAAAAAACCCAAACCAAAAAAAAAACAAACCCCAAAAAAAGTTGAAAAAAAAAACATTGTTGGAAAAAAAAAAAAAAAAGTCCCCCTACTCAGCCTGGGAGGGAAAGTTTGTGTATCAATCTAGTTTTATAATAGTGTAATTTAGTGTCTAGGCCCGGGCTCTGGTGGTGATATTGTACTGCAATGAATGAGACAGAGGGCTCCAGGCTGAGCAAGAGCTCGAGGACCCGGCTGGTTCTATTCAGGCCAAACTAATCGGCTTCAGCTCAGCTCTCCGCCAAAGCTCCCCTCTCAGTAGTGGGTTTTTCTCTGGGTTTTTGTTACTGTTTCTTAAAGAGCTCAGCTGGCCGCTGAGGCTGAAAAGAATCAAATTATTAAAGATTTTGTGGAAAATCCAGTGAGAATGGGCCCATGCAAGAATAATAGCATTGTGCCACCGTGGGCCATTCCCAGCTTCCAGTCGGGAGAAATTGTCAACTCTGTCTTTGTTTTCTTAACCCTTTCAATGGAAACAAAATAATATTTAGCTCAGCACAAAATACCTTCTTTTTAATTTCTAATCCTTTCAGGTTCTTTTTTTTTTTTCTCCTTCCCCACTTCTCCTCCTCCTCCTCTTCCTCCCTCTCTTTCTCCCTCTCTCCCTCTTTTTGTTGGCTGTCCTCTGAAATACATTTATATCCCTCATACATTCCCCTTTTCCTTGCCAGTTGGCCAGAGGGGCATCTGTTATCAGGAAAGCCCCTTCTTTTTTCAACAGGATGTAAAATGGGTGATTAAATCCTTTATTAACAGTTGCCACCAGAAAAGGGAAGAGGAAAGGGAAACATTTTCTTTCAAGCTTCTATTTTCAAACATTTAGAAGCAGTTAATAAATCATCAGTGTGTTGTACAGTGGGCTGGCTATAAAATGTGTCGTTTTTACAAATGTCAATACATTTTAAATTTAGAGAAGTATTTAATTAGCAGATTGTAATGGCATTAAAGATCAGCAAGGAAATGTCTGCCTGTCTGTCTGTCCACCCTCAACCCACCAGGGAAGACACAGACGAGCAATTTAATCACTCTCCTCTATTATTTAGGGACTAAGTAGCTTTTCACATGTGATCCATCTCTTTTCCAGGCTGTTTTCCTCTGCACAAACCAACCCTAAAGGGATTGAGGAGCAGCATTGTCTTGGGGATGGGAGGAAAAGGCTGCTGGATGTTGAACCCAGCTGGTCCCCCTCAACTTCCAGAGGAACTGGATGCAGCCCAGCTTTCCAGGGGGCTTGGAATCCATGGGCACAGCTCCTCTGCTTGGAAGACAAAGTGGCTGCCACCTTTTCCAGGTTTTCTCAGGAATGGAGCAGAAGTAGGAAAAAAGAAAAAAATTATAATTATCAGAACAAAACCTCTCCATCCCAAGCATCCAGCACCAGGGATGGGGTGACAAAGCACATTGCCAGATCTTCTCCTGGTGTAAAACTGATGGCAGCAGAGTTAAGCTGGACATAAATCAGACAAGCCTGTAACCCTCTGAATCATAACATTGATAGAAAGCCCAGAATCAGGGGCTGGGGGTGAAAATTATGGCACAAAAGGGCACTCACTGTCCCTTTGTGGGAGATCCCTCTAATCGGGATATTCTCCCTCGACTTTGCTCCGCTCTAACCTGCTGACAACAGAACTGGGTCACCCTGGTGAATGGGGCAGATTTGGTGCCTCCCCCGTGTCATTGAGGCTGGGAGGGGTTGTCCAGTGTCACAAAGAGACCTCCTGTCTGTCTGTCTGTCTGACCAGGGGCTGGACAAGGGGTACTGGACTGGCCTTTTCCCCGTGACAAATGGAGGGTCCCATCCAAGCTGCCCTCGCCAGTTGGCTTTCAGACAGGGGAAGCTTATTCATGTTTGCAGACCTCAGCCAAGTTCAGTCAGGAAGCCTGAGCTGTTTTAAACCAGGGGAGAGGCACAGGGACCCGGGGCTGCTCCCGTGCCAGCCGGGAGGAGGGAGGTGCTGCATTATCCCAGTGTTTTCTGGAGTTGAGTCCCTTTTGTGTGCTCTCCCAGGGATAGAGTTGTCTCCCTGCCCCTGGCATGATGCTGGCTTGGGAGGGGACTTTTTTTTGTTCTCCTGGCACTTCTTGAGAGGACAAGTCCACCCCTGCTTGCTTGAATCACCCACAACAGTGGGAGAAGCGGGGAGGATGAGGCTGCTGGTGCTGAGGGATCTCAGCAGTGACTCAGCCCAGTGTAGGTGGATATTACACTGCAGCCCAAGACACTGACACGTCTGGGGATGAGCCAGACACTGAGAAGCTGTTGATTATCTTCCTCTGGAGAAGGTGTTTGCTCCTCATCCCACCCCAGGATGTTTCCTTTTCTGTCTGCTCCGAGGAAGCAGAGAGCATCATCGTGCTTTCCATCTGAGCTCATGGGGGAATGTCCCAGAAAAACACTCGAGCCTCCTCTGTGTCATGTTGCTCCTGGCCCTTTTCAGGTGTAAAAACATCCTCGGATCTTTCAGAGCAGAGGATGAGAAGATTTTCTTCTAAGGAATCCTGCCCTAGAGATCCCTCAGACATTAGCTCACGACCTTACACGCCTTTTCCTCGTTAGTCAAACCTCACCACCATCACTCTGCTGCCCTGGATCCATCTCTGCCCATTTTCAGGCATGGTTCAGGAATGACACCTCTCCCTCATTGAGCACCACATCCTGTGGACACGCGGGAGAGAACACCCTGCACTATCCATCAGGTTCTCCACAACTTCTATGCTGGGATTCCCACTCCTGACCCCACAGCCACTCCCCAGCTCTCTTTGTGAGGTCAGGATGAAGGACCTACACCTGCACAGGGCTAAGCAGGGGTGACTGAGGGTGTTTATTGGAGCAAAACCTTCTCCAGGACACTTCTCATCATCAGTTTTTGTCATCACAAGCTTGGAGATCAGACAAGATCATCACAGGAATCCTTCTCAAAGTGCCCTGTTTCTTGTGGTCATCTCTAGCTGTCCTCTTTTGCAGATGAATTTTGGAGCTCAGGGGGCTTTTGGTTGATCCATGAGAGCTCTTCTCGAACTGTAGGATGCTCGTGGAGCTGCTACAGCCCGCGCTGAAGATCTTCTAATACAGGAGACTGTGTGTCCTAAACTTGGCTTTATGCCTGATTTAGAAATTAAAGGCAAATAAGGCAACCTAAGCTCTGGAACTGCATCAAAGGCAAAGCCAGGCTCGATGGGAAGGATCCAATTTCACAGTTAGGTTTGTTAAACAGGTGGGTGGTGGCTGCTGGTGGTGCACACGTCCCTTTATTAACAATTTAAAAATGAAAGGTCCCTGCCTGGAGATAGCTGGAGGATCAGAGCTTTTTTCTGTGCTGCCTTGCCACAGGTGATCCTACTCATGCAAGGTTCCTACTAAACCCAGCAGAGCTACTCCAGGAGGACCATCCTGGATAAACAGAATGTAGAGGCAAGGACAGTAAGAAACCCTTGGCAGTCCCAGCACAGCAGAAACAATCTGACAAATCTGCCTCTTTCTTTTTTCATTCATGGGTAGTCCATGAGGAAATAAGTGCCAGGTAGAAATTATTCATCTGTTCATTCACAAAAACTTGAGTTTTGTTTCAGATGGCTTCTGAATTTCCCTGGAATCAATTATACTCCAGGGTGTTCCCCTTGCACTGAGCTCCTGACTGCCCTGAGGTAGAAAAGGCAATAATTTGGCAAAGAGAATTTGCCAGATGATTTTTTTTCTTCGGGTACAAATCTTAATGTCATCAGCATTGGGTAGTCATTAAAACCAGAGTTAGCAGAGATTTTACTGACAACATTTTTCAGATCTCTCTGCAATGCGAAAAAGATTTGGTATAACCCTAGAAAATTTTAATAATTTCATTCCAAGACTCTCGCATAAGTTTGTTTGCAGTGTTCACTGGACACGAATTATCAAAGGTGCTTCCTCTACCTACATCAGCATCAGGATGAACAAATTTATTTTTCATTGATTTTTGTACATAACTTTGTGTGCCCTCTTGAATTATTGCTACTTTTGGCCCTAATTTTTTTCTTGCTTATGGCAATTTAGGATTTCAACTGCAGAGCTTTTATATCTGGACATTTCCTCACATTTACATTTTCAGATAAATGAGCTGAAAAAAAACAAACCTCTTCCCCGAATTTTAGCATTCAGAACCAGGTTGGAGAAACACCCCCATGAGGACTCAAAACTCAGAAAATAAACTGCAGGGATCCAGCATGAATTATTTCTGAGATGTCACGACGTTTAGACAGATCTGATCGTTTTGGCAGGGAAATGCCTGGAGAGGCTGTTGGGCTGCTTGGCAAGGGCAGCGCTACACGAAACGCTCCTGGAAACAAAAGGAGGTAATTAAAATACATTTGCCAGAAAAGAGCCCAGATTTCCCATGCAACGTGGAATCCTCGACACAGCAGAGCTTTTCCTTTCTGTGCTCCCCTCAGCTCCTTGGTTTTATCATCTCTCAGTCAGAGGCAAGCAGGACAATAGACATCCTTTGAGAAATTCACTACAGGGGACACGACGCCGAGGTCTGTGGTGCCAGTTTTACATCTCCTTAGGACTTGTCTTCATAGCAAATGTGACCAGAATAGCTATTTTGGAATTAGCTTTCTGTGGTGTCACTATTCCAGAGGAAAGGGATTTTATTCCAGATGAGTTACCCCGTTGAGGAAAGCGCTGGGGTTTTTTTTTTTCAGCTGAAACATGTTACGTGTAGAACAGCACATGGTAACATGCAGGGATATCTGACATAAAGAGGGGCAGATGTGATGAGGCCACGTTAATGCCATGCTCAGATCATGGTCTTATCTGCAGCATCATGTGGGAAAAATAAAATATTCCTCCCTAAAATGTATTTTACTAAAATACCTTGTCCAGCACGAGCTGCCCACCTCGTCTCTCTCTCTCCAAATAATGGGGTGAGAGGATCCTCCAGAAGGATCTCAGCTGTTCCAGGTATCTTTGGGTGGAAGAATTGCTTTGTATAAAATTTTGCCCCTCTTTGATTAGAAAGGAAGCCAAAATTCAGAGCTTAATCTGGAACTGTGAGAGTGGTGATGAAACGAATCCTCCTTTGGGTGACTTCTCTTTTCAAATGGGAGGTGGGAGTCCAGATCAGGTGCAGGATGTGTTTCCAGCGTGAGCACATCTCAAAGAAAAGCTATTGCAGTCCTGAGATAAAGGTTTAAGATGCCAGAGAGTCACCTGTGAACAAAATCTTTGCTCCTGAGTTCAGTGGTGTATCTGGGTTTCTTGGAAATTGCCACTTTCTCATGAATTCCCCCATGCTGTCACTCCTTGCCAAGCAGTGTCTTTTGTGGGGCTCAGCTCCCTTCACCTGCACATTCTGCACTAGATTTAAAATGTTTTTAAGCCTTTTGGCTCCACTGGGAAACTGTCCCCCACTGCTTGGCACTGACCTGCCTGCAGAAATATCCATCCTGTCTGTGGTGGAGGTGCTGCTTTTGTTTTTTAACCATGGGGAATGGTAAAAATAAACTGTGAGTTTTCAGGCAGCATTGGAAAGGATCTCTGAGCCACAGAGCCTCTGTATCAATGGCCCCAGAGGAGAGATGCCTGCATGGCTCTCTCAGTTTGATGGAAAAGAAATAATCTAACTTTTTTCTGGGGGGGGGGAAGTGTGAAGACGTTTTCTCCAGTCGAGTATTGTTGTGGAAATTGGCCCAGCCCCGATCTTGCAGTGAAAGATGCTCCATATATGCAGGGGAAAATCAACCCTACAATGGGTAAAGGCCACTCAAGAGCTTGTGGAGAGGGGGAACATCTTTTATTGGGCCATCTGATACGACCAGAGCAGAGAAATGTGCTTCTGGGTACAGAGGATCCTCCTCTCATCTAGATCAGTAAAAAATTAGGAGAGATTAGACAAACGAAGTCATTAGATTAGACTGTGCCCTGTGGTGGTGAAGGGTTTGCAGCCTCCCAGCTCTGACGTAGGCTGAGCCTTATCTCATCAAGTTATGCTCAGAATGACCCTCAGGGGCCTTTTCCTGCTGCAATCGTTTGTACAGTTCCTGAGGATATGGATGGACAGCTCTGGAGAGCACAGGCTGCAAGGCCAGAGTGTTGAAAGACCCTTTCCCTACCCAATATGTGCATCAAATATTGGCTAAAAGCATCTTACAAGGGTTGGGTTGGCCCTTCGGATGCAGGGATTCAATCCCTGGGACGCAAATGCAACATTCAGGGATTTATTTGCTGTGGGACCAATCTCACATTATCTCTTAAAAATTAATCTCTAATCCAAAGTAGTCTTTCACCCTCTGCAATTAATTAGAGAGGTCTGGTTGTCTGGAAAGTGATTTATCCCATCCATGTTTGGGGTAGAGCAAGACTCCAACTCCTGCAGTGGCACATCAGCCTCAGTTCAGGGGCATTTGCAGAATGAGACATCTCCACCTGCTTCTCCAGAAGGCAGCAAGAGACTCAACTCCTCAATTTTAGGAGACCAAAACCAAGTGAAACAAATCATCCCCTGGTTCCTTTGTGCTTGTGCTCCTCGTGTGTAAAATAAAGATAAGCAGCCTCTGCTCCATCACAGAGAAGGTGTGGACAGACGTGTCAAAGAACATGAGGTGTGTGCTGTGGCCACACAGCTGAAGCTGTGGTTGTCCATCCCTGGAAATGCTCCAGACCAAGTTGGATAGGGCTTGGAGCGGCCTGGGATAGTGGAAAGTCCCTGACCTTGATTTGTTATCAAAAGAAATGGTGGTGGGAAAACATGGAGGGCTGTTGTCACTGGAGGGTGGTTGATGCCCGAAACTGAACTCATCAAGTCTGCCCATCACAGTGCTGCCACTTTTGGCCTCCTCAGCCTGATGGAAATGTTGATTTAAAAACCTTGTCCAACACAGAGGAGCAAAGAGTCTCTGTCTCTATGGAAGCACTTTTGGTGATGGGCACTTCACAGCCCACAGCAGCCACTCAAGATCCCGGTACCTCAACAAATCCCCCCCAAAAATAAGGAGAATGGGAATGCTGCACTTCAGGTCTTGGGGTGCCAGGATCAGTGGGAAAACAACGCAATGTGAGGCAGCACTGCAGAATGGAGCTCACTTGGGTCATTTTTCCTTCCCCACTATTTCATCCTCTGTGAGGAAAATTTCAGATCAAATCCTTGTGCTAGTGACTCTTTGGGTTTAGAGTCTGGCGGGATTTACAGCCAGCAAAGACGTCTCTGGATGGAGACATCAATGCTCAGCTCTAACATCTGAAGTTCTTGAGAAGGTTTCATGTTGTGAGAATGGGAAATTTGGAGGAATTAATGACAGTGCCCCTGAAGGTTTAAACTCCAGATCCTGGTTTTAATGCTGCACCTCTTCAGCCAGATTTTGTCTTGGAGGACTGCAGCCAACCCTCTCCCCCACCTGGATCTCTGCTCCAAGTGCAGAAGAGCTTCTTTTGAAGTCTGGTGGGACAAAACCTCCTTTTTTCCCAATATTTTGTTTGGAAAAGTAGAAATCAAGATGGGATTGACTGTCATCCTTTGGATGTGCTCTGAGATGAAATGAGAGAGCAGTATGATGAGAGATAGAGGCTGTCAGCAGTCTACAGTGAAATCCAACATCTGAGGCACCAAGAAGAGATCCATTGTCTCAACAGACACATTTTGGCACATTTTTTGCCCCAAAGAACAGATGGAAGGTTTGATATTGAAGTGGGAGATGTGGCAGAACGTGTTGGCTTCAAGTGAACTCGGTGGTGTCATGTCTCTCAAGGGACATGTTCTTCTTGAGTCATCCCCTTCCAAAAACACGTCCCCAAACTCACATTTCCTGCAATTTGCTTGCAGAAAAGCATTCAGCCACCAGATGTCTCTCCATGCTGCCCTGGTGAGCAAGGATGGCAAAACTGGAAGTAGTCATATGGAAAAATGATTATTTATAGGTTTGTACTCTTGTCTTGGTTAAACAAGATGCTTGGAATTGGTTTTTCATCATCTCAGTGGATTATCTGCTTCAGGGGAGGGGTTTGAGGCATCTCCATGAGTTGAGAAGGCTGGAATAAGTTGTCTCTGGAGCTGTTTTTGCCCATGGCACTGTGAAAGCTTAGTGGTAATGAGGTCACTTTGGAGGTCAGAGGAGATTTATGGAAGAGATGGTCCTTAATGAAGGGGTTTCAAAGTGAGGAGTGTCCAAGGTGGAGAGGAGCAGCCAAAGAACATCCAACCATGAATTCAGAGCATGGAGAACACACCTACAGAAGTCTCAGTTCCAGTCTCTACTGTTGCTTCAAACTGCTGATTCCCAAGCTTTTCATCAGTAAGATAGCCAAGGTTCAAACATTCCAAAATCTGAGACAACTTTTGCTTTCTATTTGTTTTGAGAAATTTATAGTTAAAGACCGTCGTGTCAGCTTGACAAGTTAGAGTATTCCAAATAAAATGGGGAATTTCCTATGGAATTGCACATTCCTGAGGCTAAGAGGTCATGGACCTGGAGTAAGTGCAAGTTCCTCTGTCCTGACAAATCCTGCCTGACTTCATTTCCCAGTGGGAAAGATCATTTAATTCGGCTTGGTGGTCAGTCTGCAGCAGGTTAGGAACGAAATGTCCCAAATTTCTCCTCTTTCCCCATGGAACATCCACGTTTTTCTTTAAAAAACACAGTGCGAGCTGAGTTTGTGGCACTTGAGGAGTCACAGCCACTTAAATTAACTCTCCAAAATCAACCTCAATTTGCGTTTAAAGACAGCTCCTGAATCCAACAGAAATCCTTGTGGAAGTGGAAGGCAAGAGCTCTGATGACTTTGGGTCTGGAAGAGGAGCCCACTCACCACCACTGGCACACTGGGAAAGGCTTAGTAAGGTGAGGGCTGGCTTTGAACACCTTTGAATCTTCCTGGCAGCCACAGAGTCGAAATCCAGCTGACTCAACTCAAGCCTTTTGTGCTTCTTCAGCAGCTGTTCAGATTAATCCCATTAAGGATTTATTATTTCATGGTCTGGGCAGACGTTGGGGCCATTTTTTGGTCAAAAATGGAGTTTGTTTTGGTGTCTTCAGCTGCAGATTTCCCTCTAGTTAGAAGCGGCCTTCACTCTTCAGGTCCTCTGATTATCAAGAGGTTTTCCTTCTTATGGAAGGTGTTGCAAACTTCTCAGGGAAAACTATTTTTGGGACATGCTCAAAGGAAATTTTGATACCAAAATTTATTTAACCCATACAAACCACTCTTGAAATACATGTACATTTCCTTTAGTGCTTTATACCCTTTTTTGGATACTTTTCCCACCTCACCACTGAGATTCCTGCAAATCTGAGGCGAGGCGTGCAATTTTGGGAAGGTTTCATCAGCCCTAATTTACACCTCTAAAAGTGAGATGCCCAGGTCCAAGTCAGTCAGCCCAGGCTTGTTTTGTGGTCAAGGGAGAGGAGAGTCACCCCCAGGGGGAGATTCATCTCTTAAAACAACCCAAGGTTGGTCATGCAAATCACTCGCTGGACATGTCCCGCTCTCTGCTTGGCTGCAACGATTTGTCAGGCTTTTAAAGCTTTTTAAAGTCAGGTGAAATGACCACTGTCTTCATTTTTTCAGTCAGACTTAGAGAATAAATGACCTTTTTCTGAATGTTATTCCACCCTGAAGTGTTGAAGGAATATGAGTCTCTCCCAGATTGGTTTCATGGATGTTTACATCAGATGGATTTATGATCAGCTGGGCTCAATCAGGTCGTGTTGGTCTCATCTCCTGTCTCTGATACAGCCCAAGTGTGACTGGGGAAGAGCAGGAAAACAGGAAAAACCCAGTTGAATTTCCATTCAACTCCCAGCAACTCCCAGTTGGAATTTCCAATGGAAGACTTGAGTCTTTCAGTGTAAGAACTCCTCACGTGTCTTTCTTTGGTGAAAACTGTCCAGCTGCATCTTAAATTTGGGTAAATTTAAATACCTTCTGCTCCCTGTGGTGGAGATTTCTATCAAACCCCACGAGCAGAAAACCTCTTTTCTGTTTTCTCACCCTAATTACGGTGGATGTCTCCTGGGTGTAATATGATGAGAAATGGTGGGTATTTGATCCATATTCACCTCTCAGCACTCTTGTGTCCCAAGGCCTGGCTGCCCCAAGGATTTCTCTGGTGGATTATGCCAGCTTGCACCACATAACCTGTGCTTACAGAGCAGTTCCCACCTTCTTCGTGCCAGCAAGCCCTAACCACATGCTTGATGAGCTAGCAGAACGTTAAGTTTTTTATTGGCTTGTGCTAATTGCAAGCCACAAGTGAAAAAAAGTAATTTCCTTGACATTACAGGTTTGATAAATGGTGCTGAAAGGTGGACCTGACTTTTCTCTAGTTAACCAGCCATTGTACTGTTAATAATCTGATGTTTTTCTGCATTTGGATGATTTGCAAGGCATCTGCTTGACACGTAGAGCTGTGTGACCTCCTTGGGTACAGTTTTTACAAACTGGCTCAGGCAGCCCACAGCAATTGTTTGGAGCTGGTTTTATTTATCAGCACCACCGTGGATGTAAACAGAGATAGCCAAAACCAGACCACTGGGCCTGGAAGTTCTTCAGGACAGGGTCCACCACCCTGTGCTGTGTGCGGGCATCACCCAGCACGAGGGATCATCTCCAGGAGTGACAGCCCAGAGGCACCACCTCGAGACAAGGACTATCATTGTGATAACACCAGTGACACCAGGATCTCATTGTGTTCCCCAGCTATCAAAACACCCTAATTAAAGTGGAGGAAAACTAATCCATCCCGAGTTGCACAGCCAGTCCTCTGGTCACATTTTATTCCATGTTTGGAGTATCTGCTGCCTTTTAATGAGTAACCTTTCTCTCTCCCCCCAGCAGGAACAGCATCTGCTGCTAAGGCAAGGTGTGTCAAGCAGCCCCCGCCAGCCTGAAACAGCGGCTGGGAGCCGGGGAACTTATTCAGAGCTCTTGAGGACCACTCAGTTATCATTCATTAACAAGCCTAAAGGTTAGCTCCTTGCCAGCCCTCCATGTGCCAAACTCCTCCTGTGTGACTGCAGTGCTTGGAGGGTGGTGTCCCACTCCATGGCGTAACCAGGAGTGAGTTTCCTTATTGATTTAGCTGCTCATGTCAGCCAAAGTCCTTCCCTTGCCCACTTCAGGACTATTTACTTGTCCTGCCCTCTCCACTTCACCGAGACACCGCACTGTCCCAGCGGACACTGCGGAAAGCACGACAGAGAGAAATCCCCTGCGAAGTCCTGGCTGGACTCCACAGCCATGTGGGAGATAAAATCATCTGTGGGTGTCTGAAGGGGCTGTGTCTCATCACATTCCGCACTCAGGGTGACAAATCTTTGTCAAAGAACTCCCCCATCTTCATTCTGATTGACCAAAATCTCCCATGTGGTCCCTTCTGTGAACTTGGGTGCAAAGAGTGAGTAGGACCCAAGTTGCTTCTTTGTTTTTGGTAGCCCCTGGAATTTGGGTGTGTTGCGTGTGAAGGAGCAGCTTGAGGAGCAGAAATTCCAGAGGAAGCATTTGTCCTCTGGAAAGCAGCAGAAACCAGAATTCCAGGGGGGTTGCTCAAGCCCAGGCTGGAGTTATCAGTCCCTGGTGACTCAGTCAGGGCATTGGCTTCAAGTCTCTGTCTGATAGGGAGGGGAGGCTTGTGCCTGGATTTCCATATGCTGCCATAAAGACCTTGACATTCCCAGGATGAAAGGCACTTCCTGCACAAACCTGCTGCATTGATGAGGACAGAACAAACAGGTTCAAGGCTCTCCCTGGATTCCTGCATGAGAGGAATTCTCCCTGTAGTAAAGCTGGCACTTCTTTACTGCCACTGCTCTTTCCCACATACAGAATTGAGGATTATCTCGCATATTCCTGGGGAAAAAATTATAGAGCAAATGTATTTCTGAGAGCTGAAGGGCTTGGTGGGATGTAGCCAACATAGCCTTGCTGTTCCTCCTCTCTGACAAAAGAGCAGATGAAATTTAGGGCTTTGGGGTATTCCTGAACCAGGGAGAATGGCACAAGGATTCAAAGGGTCAGGTCCAGACCACAGATCAGTTTTAAATCACTGTTAAAGCGATTTAACCTTGCTGTCTTTGCACGAAACCAACCTGAAGAGAAACTGAGCTGACCTCACCTTAACACCACCACCAAGTTCATTAGTTAACACTTCACCTGTTGACACTCGCAGGCAAATCCCAGACCGGATTGTAGCCCTGTGGAATGCAAATCTGGCTATGTGCCTCCAAATGACTGCATGATGGGGGGAAAAAACCCTTCCACACCTGCAAATAAAAGACATCAGTAAGCAAATTCCAAAGCCAGGCTGGGTAGCAATGAGATGGCAGAGCTTTCAGATTTTATTGGGTCACAGCAAGTTTCTTTCTGGCCTGGTGAGCTGCTGGTCAGGAGCCGCTTTCAGCTGGATTTCGCAGCTTCAAAGGATGTTGGATTGGACTGATTGCTCAAGCGGGATTCAACTTGCAGATTAAGACATCTTAATTTGGGTGGCAATATGCAAAGTGCTGCCTGCATGTGCTCGGAGGCTCTGAGCTCCTGTTACAGCCGGTGGAAATCAGATTTTCCATCTGCCTGACTGAACACATGTGTCCTGCACCATCTGTGGGATCTCAGTGTAATTCCTCTGGGTATCCCCCTGCCAATCCAGAAGGACATGGACCTCCCAGAGGGTCTGTGTGTGCCAAATCCATGTGACATTCAGATGTCCAAAGGGATACAGGCAGCACTGAGCCCTTATGGTGAAATGAATCTCTCAATTTGTTGTGAACAATAACAGGAACTTGGAAGTTCAGGCACATTGGGCTCAGTCACTTGGCTGAAGTGTCTAATTCCTGGTGACATGTCCTTGGGGATCTGAACCATCTCCATGGAGCTCCCAGACATGACATATTAACCCCTCCAGATCCTTTTAGGAATGAAAGAAAATGAGGTGTTGGTAACTTATTGCTGCCTCATGACCTGGACTTTTCATTATAAGGGAAACTCTTATAATGAAAAAAAGTTTCCTCTGTTTTTAGACAAACAGTTATTTCCCCCTCCATGGGAAGGCAGCACAAATTATGGCCACATTCAGCCGTGGCAGTGGCCTTTGCTCATGATAACCCAGGTCACAGAAGTCACCTGAAACTGTTCCATGAGCAAGTGGGAGATATTTGACACACAGAGCCAAGAGTCAAACCTCATTCCCAGGTGTAATTTAAGGACTGATGTGCTGCAGAGAGGTACCAGGACAGTCAGAGGAGTTGAGAGCTCCATGTTCCTGTGGCAAACAGTGCACTCAACTTGGGATTGGTTTATAGCAAAAAAAAATCACAGAATGGTTTGGGTTGGGAGGGACGTTAAAGATCATCTCATTCCAACCTCTGCCGTGGGCAGGGACACCTTCCACTATCCCAGACAATAAAATTTAAAAAATTAAAAAGAATAAAAAAATTAAAAATTAAAAAATAAAAAATATAAAAAATATAAAAAATAAATGACCTGCAGGAGAGCTGTGGTTCTCCTGGAGCAACACCTGGAGGACAGGCAGAGCACTGGAGCTGGAAATGCCCAGAGGGCACCCCCGTGCCCGTTTGTGGTTCTGTGGGCACCTTCACTGCTGTGAGTGAATCCATGAGCTGAATCCCACTCCTTGCAGTCCATGAGGCCTGTGTGGCAAGGCTGTGAGTTCAGGGAGGCTTTGGGTGCCTTGCTCACACTGGGGGTGGTTGGTTTCCACCAGGCTGGTGCAAAAGGACTCGGATACAGAACAATTTGCACGATTCCTATGGACCTGGGACATCCCAGGCTGCTTTGAGTCACTGTTTGTGCAGGACTGGAAAACCTGTGCATGGAAAGCAGTCAGGAGAGGGGATGAAATGCTGCCAGAAGTGTGAATGTGGCCATGGTTTGCTTAGGAGGAGTTCAGTCAGTGCTGAGGTGACAGGCTGAGAAATTTGGGGCTGTTCAGCCTGGAGAGGAGAAGGTTGTGTGGAGACCTCACAGCACCTTCAACGATCTGGAGCAGCTGTAAGAAAGCTGGAGAAGGACTCTGCATCAGGGACTGCAGTGATGGGAGAATGGGAAATGTCTTCAAACTCAAGAAGGGGAAATTTAGGTTAAATACAGGAGAAATTCTCTCCTGTGAGGGTGGTGAAGCCCTGGTTTCCCAGAGAAGCTGTGGCTGCCCTAACCCTGGAAGTGTCCCAGGCCGGGTTGGATGGGGCTTGGAGCAACCTGGAACAGTGGAAGGTGTCCCTGCCCACGGCAGAGGTTGGAATGAGGTGATCTTTAAGGTCCCTCCCAACCCAAACCATTCTGTGATTTTTTTTTGCTATAAACCAATCCCAAGTTGAGTGCACTGTTTGCCACAGGAACATGGAGCTCTCAACTCCTCTGACTGTCCTGGTACCTCTCTGCAGCACATCAGTCCTTAAATTACACCTGGGAATGAGGTTTGACTCTTGGCTCTGTGTGTCAAATATCTCCCACTTGCTCATGGAACAGTTTCAGGTGACTTCTGTGACCTGGGTTATCATGAGCAAAGGCCACTGCCACGGCTGAATGTGGCCATAATTTGTGCTGCCTTCCCATGGAGGGGGAAATAACTGTTTGTCTAAAAACAGAGGAAACTTCAAGAGTTTCCCTTATAATGAAAAGTCCAGGTCATGAGGCAGCACTAAGTTACCAACACCTCATTTTCTTTTATTCCTAAAAGGATCTGGAGGGGTTAATAGCATGTGTAAGCTGTGAGTAACTCAGATATCCACTCATTTCTTAGTTTTCCCTATTTAGGTAAAAAAAAAAAAAAGTAAAAAAGGCTCTTTCTCAAACCTGGCAAAGTAGGCAACACAGCTTAACAAACAGGCTTATCTCAAGTGCTCTTTAATAAGAATGTTTATCATTTATTTCTGGAAAATATGCTGAGCCTGGAATGCTGAAAGCTCTCCGTGGTGTTTGACCTGTGGCGTTCAAAGCCAGGCATGGGGAGTGTGTTTAGGAGGGGGATCATTTGTCTGAGGTGTCCCAGTGCCCACATCCCACCTCCCTTCCCAGGGAAAAGCTGTTTTCATTTGTAGATGTGTTCCTTTAGAGCTTCTGTAGGAAAGTAGGTTTCTCCAGAAGATGACTGATACCAGCTCAGGTCTGTGTTATAAATAATGGGGATAAATCCCTGAATATGCCTAAATCCCTTTATCAGTTATGAAGAAGTCATCAGAGTTGGTTTCAGAGCAGGTTCTTACTCTGTGAGGGATAAAGTTGGGTGGCTTGTAACTATCTTAAAATTAAGGCCACAGGAATTCCTGAGGGATCTGATCCACTTCTGTTTGAGTGGGGTGGAAGGTGATCAGGCACAGAGCCACTGGAGATGCTGCCCTGTCCCCACTGCAGCCTAGCTACCCTCTCTTCACCCCATCCAGACAAACTGAAAATCCCAAAGAGAAGCTGTGCTGGTTTCTGGATCAATGAACCCATGGCATGAGGGGAGCTTTCCTCACTGAGGACAGAAAAATTGGGAAGGTTTTCGCAGGGCTCCTTTCAGGAGCAGATTTCTCTGCACAGCCCATGGAAGGCTCAATGGAAGGTCACCATGGTGGTTCCAATTAAAGGAACCTGGTTTTCCCTATTTTGCCTGTCAACAGTGTCTTCCCATAATTGTATCCCTGCAATCTATTCCTTTTTTCAGCATAATTGCAGCCTTGGAAGTTGCAGGATTGTCCAAGAGGCTCCCAACCTAAAGTACTAACTGAGGAAGGAATGATTTGAATTGGAAAAACCAGCGCCAAACTTCTGAGGGCCTTCCAGAGACACTGTGAAAAGTCACCCCTTTATTATGTTGGGTTTTTATTGCTCTGGAGGAAGAAACTGGGTCCCTGTCTTGGTGATGCTCAGCTGAGAAATGGACTCGAGGCAGTTTTAGTGGTTTTGTTTAATTCATATTTGGGTTGTGACCCCCCACAGGAGCTGTGCATGGGTTAAATGGTGACAACACAGGTGACATCTCTTCTTCCAAAGCACACAACTCCTGTCCTACAAGAGGAAATATTTCCAACTTCTCCCCAGTTGAATTTCAGTGATATGAAATACCATCCAGTCAAAACTATGGAACCAAGGGAAAAAACACCCAAACACAGGTTAAAATTAATGCTTTTTTTTCTTTTTTTTAATTTTCATTATAAAGTTAACACATCTATTAAACTTAACTGGTAACAAAAAAACAGTTACAAGACATTGCTAATGTGCTGTCAGTAGAAAATAGGGTAAAAGCCAATGAGGTCACAAGCACAACAGCAGAGCAACAACACTGTCCCGATGAGTTATTTCCGCAAATATATACTCTTACTAATATATACATTTATTCATAAAATAAATAATCATAAAAAAATCATCAGACTTAACAAAATACTGAGAGGAGGAGAGGGGAAAAAAAAAAAAAAAGGTGACAACTCTACTTTGTACAATAGCTTTGGAATTCCAGGTTGTATCATACATGCAATCTGTACAGGGGGGTGCTGGGGTGGGGTGAGGGCAGGGGTCACAGACAGTGATGGGGCTTTGAAGAGGGCGATGTAATCAGGCAGACAGTCTGTGGGAAGGGAAAGCAACGGTGAAAAAACCCACTCACAAGAAGGTACTTGTCCTTGACTGCTGGACAAGCATGTTTTGTACCGTGGGGGAATCCCCTGGGGTGCTACGGGTTTGTGTTTTGTGTCTTCCACGCTGCTGGTGGGCTCGTCAGAGTCCAGAGCTGTGACAGGTCCTGTTCAGGCAGGTTTGGTCCTGGCAGTGACAGAAAGTGATGCCATAAGGGACTGGTCGAGTGGTTCCCCACTGGGATGAAGAGGTGAAGGCTATCAGATGGGGATAGGGGCAGTGGGACAACCAGGACTGCACCAGAGACTGAGGAGAATTTTATCTGTATAGAAATATTTTGGAGTTTTTGGGAGCCTGATTGAACAGACCCAGGCCTCTGGTGCTTTCCAAGTGGTAGCAGCAGGTGGCAAGTGTGGGGAAGGAGCTCTGACACGATGGTGCTGTCCCCAAAAAAACCATGGGTGACACTCAGCTGCTTGCTCAGCCTGAGTCTGTAGCAGACCCGCCTTCAGGATTTTTGGTGGAGTGGAATGAATGGAGAGAAATAAATAAATACTAATAAATAATTCAAGAAGAAACTTGGAAAAGAAAGGGAAGCAGGGAAACATCTCCTCTCACTTTCCCAGCTTCCATGCAGGGCTGTTCAAGACCTCCCTTGGTGTGAAGAACTTGTGTAAGAAAAGATCTACAGAGAGAGGAGGAGATCATGTGGAAAAGACCCTTGTGGCTGTTGGACCTCAGGACCTTTCACCCTAAAAGCAGGATTTTGCCTGTGGATGACTTGGTGGGACCTCTCCACTTCCACCATGTACTCCTTAACAGGAAGAGCAGAGATGCTCCCTTAGGGTCAAAGCCATGACAAACCAGGCAGTGCAGTGGATTCAAATAATTATTTTTACAGAACAGGTCCACCTTCTGCTCCCCTTGAGACACCTGTGCCTGACTTTTGTCAGTTTAAGAGAGAAGAGAATTGAGACCATGAACAGCTTTCTCACCTTAGAGAATACAAGGAGAGTTTGGAATCTGGAGTGGGATCCTCTCATGGATGAAGAAACACACGTGTGGATGTCCACAAGGCTGAGTCTGCATGGGAGTCAGACATCTAAACACCCATCTCTGATGGAAAAGCATCTGCGTGGATCTGTCAGATGTGCTCTGAGATTCAAGGGAAGCCCACATTCTTCCAGAGTAGCTTTTGGGAGCCAGTGGGGTACCCTGGAGCATCCCAGATGGCTCTAGACACCTATTTCAATAATTTAGTTCAGCCTCAAACACTAAGTTTAGGCAAATGGAGCCCGTAATTTGGCTCGTATGAGAGTTCAAGCACCTTGCTCACATGTAGATACCTGCCTTTAAGCATCTCACTTTGGATTCCAAATCCCACTGGGGGTACCACTGCCTGGGAATCAACTCCTGGCCTTTCATTTGGGCTTGAGAAAAATCTCCTCCTCCAAGGTGGAGATGCAGCAAAAACCCCCCTGGAAAATACAGCAAGGTGGGAGCAGATGAATTGCCCAAGCCCATGAAGACACTGGGAGGGGCAGGAATGAGGACTAAACCCTTGCTTGAAATGGAGGTAGAGGAGCCTCCATTTCCCATCAGACTGAGGAATCTGCACCCCACAGGTGTTAATGGAGACCTGAGCCAGGGGATGAGGAACTGCAGATCAGGAACTTTGCTGGAGAACACAAGGGGAGGGCAGGAAACCTGAGGATGGAAGGGTTAAGCCATGAATAAAACAATTCAGCCAGATCCCACCACTGCTTCCAGTGAGAAAGCAGAAGCCTAAAAAAAGGACATACTCGTATAATGAGAGGTCACCACTAAAACAGCAAAGACTTAGCTCCAAGGGAGGTAGAAAATAGGACAATGTAGGTATGAAGAAGAGATGAGATCTTGTCCTGTCCAGCCCACCTTCTCTCCCACCATCAAAAACTTTGTTCCATCTTCTTGAGTTCAGCAATGACAGATCTGAGCAAACATGTCCCTCACTCTGCCACTGCCAGCAGGGTGATCCCTTGCCAGCAGCCTCAGCCCTGGAGCAGGACTCTGGAAGAGCCAGGAGTTGTTTCCCTGTGGGCAGTCCATGGAACCAGGCTGATACCTGAAGGGCACCTGGATTTGGTGCCTTTCGTGGCCCTGTTTTCATCTTCCCGAATGGATTTTGTTAAAGCATCCAGGGAAGTCTGGGGTAATTTCCATAGTGCAGATCCCAGGACTGGATTCACAACTCCCAGCTCCTGCAGAGTGCTCGTGCTGCAACCCTGACTATCCTCAACAACATCAAACAGCAGATTTTCAGCACTGAAACCATTCCTTGAAGCTAACAACACAGTGACCCAAAGCTCAGAGTGTTTCTCCTGTGCATGAATTTAAGGATGGGGGCATGACCAGCATATGAGCACACCCAACAAATATAATATAATCCATGGACATCTCTGTGGCAACAGATCTGAATGCACTGAAAACATAAAAAATATCTGAGATAGAGAGGCAGAAGAAATTGTTTTCTGAGGTTTGCTATTACAGAAATCCTGCAATGCTCAGCTGAGATGACAGCACTGCAGGGCTGATGTGGACAGTGCTGACTCTGGGATTTCTGTGCCATGTTGCACTTTCTGGTGTGGTTTTCTCTGCAATCCCCTCCAAAAAATGAAATCCCAACTGCTTTAATTCTGCACATGGAGCTTCCCCTAAGGAGTGGAAGCAATTCTGGAGGCTTCAAAATGCTTTGGAGAAGACTGTCAGTGCTGGGCACGACACTCAGCTGAGAGAGATATACTGGGGTCATGCAACAGAAAATGTCATGCACTTCCCTCCCCATATTTCCATTTTCTCTGAGAAAGAGAAGCCCCCAAATTCTAAAACTAAACCAAACCAAGGAAAAAAAAAAAAAAACAAAACCAAACTCCTAAACTTTCCATTTCTTTCATAGAAAGAAAAGAGATGAGGCCAAATTCACCCCTCGCAGGTAACTCCACTGTGTTTAATAGGTTGGATGTGGAACTGATGGGGCCCATCTGACCCATCTGTTCAGCTAAAGGAGAGGTTGGATTGGATAGCAGCACGTGAGAGGATGGAATTATGGTCATTTTTGACTTCTATTTTTTTTCCATTTGTTACTTGGTTGGTGACATCTTGTCCCTTTTCCCCAGCGCTGCCAGACACAGCCCTGGTACAAACCATCTGCCTGAGGGCAAAGGACACTGAAGGGGAGGACACCAGGGGTCACAGAGGTGGAGCTGGCCAGCTCCCATTTGGGGGAAATTATTGATGTCTTCCTTTTGATTCTTAACTGGAGCATTACAATGAAGTGGAGGAGAAGGTTTGACAGAAAACCATTTCCAGAGAAGTGCCCAGTTCAGCTGCCTACACAAGGAAATCTCGGGTCATTTTGGACACCCAGTGGTCTCTGACTGCTCAGGTTTGAGATTTGTGTGGGTCTTAGGCCATTGAAACAACATCTGGAGCCCAACAGGACATTGTAGGGCACCCAATATGTCACCAGATATTTATATTACTGAGTGAAATGCCAAGACCCTTCCATAAGGAAGGTCCCACTGTTTCCACAGGAGAATCTGAGGCAGAAGGCAGCTCTGGGTGGTATTTAGACCATCTCCTGTGGGGAGGGATGGCACCTCACTCACCATTGACTCAATTTTTCACACCAGTGCAGTGGAAGCCCTGACTTGAGACTCCCAGTGTAGGCAGTGGGGTGGGATCTCATTTTTCCAAAAACATCTCCCAAATTCCTGTGTAACAGTGAGGGATGGCCCAAGCCCCTTCTCCAAACCATGGGGTCAGACACAGGCCCAGCTCCCAGACCTGTCACAGGCTCCTTTCCCCCCTCAGGGATGGGCAGAGTCAGACCCAGCACTGGAACCCTCGGGGTGATGAACAGAATTCACTCAGGCATTTTTCATTGACTTTAGTAGCAGCTGCTCAACCCCTTACATTGAATCCTCACAGAGATGATTAATTACATAAGAAACCCAAACAAGTACCCACAGGCTTCATTAAAAACCCCTTGAATAATGGGGGAGTCCCCAATCACTGAGCTGGTTCAAGCCTGACCCCAGCTTGGAGTGAAGGAGCACAACTTCCAGCCCATCTCAGCTGATGATCAAGTTGTAGCTTCACCTCCTTGACTCATGGTGGACCTCACATCATCAGTCTGGACCCATGGAAGAGCTCATCATCTCCTCTGAGCTCAGCAGCTGAAGTCAGAGATGCACTCAGAGGGAACTTAACCGAACATAACTCAGGTACCACCCTCAGTATAGTGAATCACTCTCTGGATTTGTTTCTAGCCATTGATCCCAACAGAAAATCAGATAAATAGCTTAGACCAGATGAAATAAATCCCACTGTTGCAGTCAAAATTTGTTCACCTCTAGAGGCAATTGCTCAGCAAATGCCCAGCTTCAACATTCCCCCCCCCTGCTTCCAAAAAGCTTCACCTGCTGGCGATGCTGGGCTTGTTCTGGTGCAAAAGCAGAAATGGTGAATGCAAACATGCTGTGGATGGGCTGGGGTCAGATTCCAGCTCCCAGGAATGGAAGCCAAATCCTTCAACCCATTCCTTCACTGGTGTGGTATAAAAGAAGGAGTTTGAAACCACTTGGCATGACAATCTTAGGGTAAAACCAGTTGTGGGTGTGACCCTGCTGAAGTCAATGGATTGAAGAAACCTTGGCCAGCAGTGATTTGAATTTTCACTGTCAGGTCACCATTTATTGACAGAAGTTCCTGGTAGGACGTGTCTGACATCTCTCACTGTGGCTGCTTGCACTGCATCATGTTAAGTAAATCAGATGTATCTTCCCTTATCCTATCCTCTCCAATTTATCAATGTCTTCCACCCCACGCGTGGCTTTCTGCAGCATTTGCTTTCTGGACAGATTGTGTTTGAGTGCTGGCTATAGGTGCAATCTTCCCCTGCAGTGGCTTCCTTCTCTATTTCCCATAATGATTATTTCCTTTTCTCCAAGACTGCATTATGAAAATCAGCCATGCCTCCATTAATCGATCTTTATTTAATTTTTCAGTGATGTACTGCCTTCTACCACTGGGTTTGTGGCCATCAGTGAGGTGCAGATATCACAGATTGGTTTTCTCCCCACATTTTCCTTTGCTTCTCTTGATCTTCTCCTCTCTCCTTCTCTCTCTTCTGCTCTCATTTCACTGCAGCTTGATTTTTGCAAAGCACTGATAGAAGTGCCTCCATCAATAAGCAAATCTTGCTGGTGCCCTTGGGCACAGCCCTGAGACAAATGGGTGATGCATAAACTGCACCAGCCTAGGAGTAGTCCCAGGAGACGCCGTGACTCAGAGTCAACCCTCCGAGGCATCATTTCCTCCTGTTTTCTCTCTGATGGGATTAAGCTCTGTTTGTTCCCTTCTTCTTCTGCATACTCCCTCCTTTGGTTCCTGGGAAAAGGCTGACAAGCAGAGAGCAGCACTCTGATTTCTCTACACAGATTTCCAGGAGTGAACCAGCCAACAGCCATGGTTACTTTGCCATGAGATGGGAATTAACTCATGCCCTGTTTTCCCTTCCTATGCTGAAGAGACAGAATAAACACCAATCCATTGTCCTTTTTCCAGGATAGGAACCCAAAATCAGGGGCAAGGCAAAGAGGATGCAGGGCAAGTGCATCTGAGGCTAAATCAGGCTGCGACTCCGTGCTTGGTTCACCCCTCATTCATCCCAGTACTGATCAGGAATAACACAAGCAGGGTTACAGAGCTGTAAACACCAAGGTGATGGGCTGAGTTCATGCCTGATCTCCTGAAGGAAGTCCTGATGCCCATGGAGGAGGTGAGAGCTATTTCTATAAACTGTGATTCTGATCTGGAATTGGAAGCAGAACAACATCAAAGCTGGGGAGTCAGGGGTGAGCAGCAGAGATGGGTCAGCACTGCCAAGCTGGGATTTGGCTCTATGTCCAAACTTACCCAAACTCTGGGCTGGTTCAGACCCTGGGGTTTGTCCATTTTAATCTGTGCCACCTGTAGGAATTAGGTGTGGAACCAAGTTTGTCCTGAGTCTGAGACTGCTGCAGCTTGTGGGGTGTGGTGGTGACGGTGGGTTGGTTCACCCTCATGTAAATTGATGGGTGACAACGAGTCCTTCAGATCCATGTTCCTGACAGACCTGTGGGCTCAGGCTGTTGCCAAGTGCCCGGGAAGCCTGCAGGAGGTGCAGAGGGTGGATGGACTAAGTGCACTTTCCACTGCTGGCAACGGAATTCTCCACCGAGGTGGGAAGGGTGAGCACTTTCCCTTTCCATCCTTTCCCTGGGGTGCTGAGGGGATGGATGTCCTGTGCTCAGGAGGGAGTGTCCAGCCCCAGGAGACTCAGTGAACCACATTTCCAAGGAAGACTCACTAAGCCACATCCCAGGCTGGAGAGCTGGAGCAGCATTCCCATTTGTGGAACTGTCTCCTTCTCAATGCACACACTGAGTCCTCTTCACTTCACACACAAGACACTGAACTTTTCCGTGCTGTGCACATCACCTGTGTGCCAGCAGGGCATTTGCAGGAACTCAACTGCAGTTTTCTCTCTTTCTCTCCCTCTTCTTCTCCCTCCTTCCCTTTCTACAGATGTCGCGGGATCCTATGTCAAGTCTGGCAGAAGCTACTACGCTAAAAATTCACGCCAAGAGCTTGCCCACTTTCCAGCTCTGTTAGATATTTGTAGACTTCTCTGGTTCCAAGGCAAAAGCAAAGAAGTAGTCATGTTCTTTGTTTAAAAAGTCCTTGATTTATCTGTTTTTATTTCTTTTGCTGCTGTTGCTCATATTACACAGTCTGGCCGTTTGGGTTTGCAGAGAGATCTCTCGGAAAGCTCAGTGCTGCTGTCCAGCACAGCTTCTGCCTGGCTGAGGGAAAAGGAGATGCTTAGGAAGATGCAAGTCTTTCAAAGGACACTTAACCACACGAGTCACTTCAGGTGGGTGAGAGCAGAGCAAATCCATGCTTTTGCTAATGCTCTTCTTTCCAGCTCGGTGTTGTGGCCTGGTGGAAAAAGCTGCTCTCCTGCCGGAGGCATCGGCGTTGGGGCAGAACTTGTGTGACTGCCAGATGTACCTCGGGATAGCCCAGAAGTCATTAGACCTATTCTATCCAACCAGTTTTAGCCTTTTTAAATTTATTTTTTTTGTCCAGTTTTTATTCTTTTAATATCAAAAACAGTAGACTTCTCTCAACGTCTGCAACCTCAGAGGAAGTAGGTTCAAAATCCATCTCTCCACGCGGAGCCCAGCGAAGGGTTTTTGCCTGCTTTATTTGCACGTGTGGACATCGTAGACTCGTATGCACTCCTGGCAGCGCACGTAGCAGCACCAGTGGAAGATACAGTGGCACTTCTCTTTCCGTTTCTCAGTCCTCGTGTTGTGCCCGCGGCCGCAGCACAGGAGGTCGCAGCCATCGATCCCGTGGGACGTGACATTGCAGATCCTGTCGCGGGTCCCGAAGGAGCCCGTCTCAGGGTTGGGCTCACAAAAGTTTGGTGAGTTCTCATAGTAAACCAGGTCCTTCTCGGTCGGCGCCTTGAAGAAGTTGTATTTGGGCCGCAGGGTCTCCACCCAGCCGCGGGATTCACGGTGTTTCTCCACCACCATTTCAGACGCGCTGTCGTACTTGTCCTTGAGGTAGTCGCCGATGACCCTGAAATCCGGCTGGGACCACCAGCAGGTCTTGACCTCGCAGCTGCCCGAGAGCCCGTGGCACTTGCACTTGAGGTGCATGAGCTCGATGATGGACTGCAAGAGAGAGGAAAGGCAAAGGAGAAGGGACACGTTAGTCTGTATTTAAAACACGACCCTCTGCTGCTTCGCCATGATTTTCCAAAGAATTGTGAAAATTTTCATAGATATCTTTACACTCTTGTGAACAAAAATCCCCTCATGCCCCAGTCAATGCCTTGCTTGCTGCCAGGTCTAAGACATAAAACTTCTGTACTTTACTGTTTTCTGATTCCCACCTCTAATTTAAGAATTTACCAAAAACCTTCACCAAGGAGATTTCTGAGCTTTTAAAATTCTGTCTAATCAATGCTCATGTGGGAATATTGCAGTGCTGTCACCCATGGTCACAATTCAATCACATCTGGGTAGAGAAGCCGAGAACACACTAAACTACTCAAACAATATCTTCATAAATGAAACACGCAGCTTTTCCATTGGAAATTAAATATGAATATGAAATGTCCTAGCTACCTAGAACAGAATTCCATCCTTTGCATGTGTTACTTCAGCAAACAAGGTTCAAGCCTTGCTATGGCTGCTTTCAGAAACTGGAAAGGAATTTATTTTTATTTTTAAGCCAGGGTTATGATTTTTCTAAAATGATTTCAAAGAGAAAAAAAAAAGAGCCCGACTTTTGATTTGAAAGCTCCAGATTAAACACAAAACACAGTCCTGGGATAAATGGAAAGGTGATTATTGATCCCAGGAGTTTGGCACTCATTTTTTACCTCTTACAAAATGAGTTCAAATATTTCTAGAGGTGTTGCCCTCCAGTACTCTGAGGTGGGAGACAACCTTATGCAACCAGCTTGATAATCTGCATTTTCAGAGCGATCAGCAAATTTCTGGGTACGTGAACAGGCGAGTGCCAGCCTGAGCCCATGAGATTTGCCATGAATCAGCACCTTGCTGCTCACCAGGTGCTTTCCTGTGTTATTTACGGAGTATCACCCGCCACAAAGCAGGTTGTAATTAGCCATGAGAGAGAACCACAGAAGGTTTGGTTCGTATAATCACGCTGAACTTAATCAAAACTCCTGGCAGGGTGGTAGGGTTGGAGTTCCTATGGGAACTAATGTGAAACATTGCCCATGGCTCAGGTTTAGCTGGGAATGCTCAAGTATGGAGGCCTGGAAGAGCTGTCCTATGGGTGCTGGTGAGAATGGAAAACACCAGTGCTTTCTAAACCAGTGGGATTTCAGATTATGGTGTGGCATCTGCTCTCTTATCTCTGACACCTGGAAAATGTCCTAAAAGAACTCGGTGTCAAGGAACAAGATTTGGAGTAAAACGTCCTCTTCAGTCCTGTGAACACAGGGATGTTTGCTCAAACTCTTTGCTTTCCAAGGATTCTCACTTTAAAGCAAATTCCTCCTTTCCTCTCTATCCTGCTTCTCCACAGCCCTCTTTGTCCCACTGCATATCCCAGGAACTGCCACCAGCACTGCCCCATCCCTGGGAGCACCTGGGATCATTTAGGCCAGAGCTGGAGGAAACCACATTACTGCTTGTGGTCGTCTCCATTGCAGGCAATTTTGGTTTCTGGTGGTATTTCCCTTTCAAAAGCTGTATTCCAACAGCTCTGCTGTGGTGTGAGGTGGGTTAACTCCACCAGGGGATCATGGAATCCACTTGAAGAGCTCTCAAGAAGCCCCAGCCTGCCTCAGGACAGGTGTCCCAGCACAGTAACTGTGGTGACTTTGGTGCAGCTCACTGCACAAATGTCATCCTGGATACGTGCAAGACCTTCTACTGAGGGGACAAGACCACCTTAGTCTGTTATCTCAGAGAAGCTGTGGCATGGTCTCTGCTAGAAAGGGCTTTGTGGTTCAGTTCCACAAATTGTTTCCCAGAAATTACATTCTTCTGGATATTTTTGAGATTTAAAAAAAAAAAAAAAAATCCTCTTACTGGGATTATTCCACCTAGGGAAAAGATTCATTGTGTCTAAGGCAGGTTTTGTGCTTTCTTTTCCCCAACACATTTTGTTCCAGGATTGTTTGAATGAAAGCCAGCTTCAGGGCATGGTCCAAGTTTAATCAGGAGGTACCAGAGTCATATTGTCTCTAATTTTCTTTAAATATATCCTGGGAAATAGAACAGGGTTGAGAAGATTGGTTGTGGGAAAATCTCTCCTGCTCTTCTCCTCCCTCAAGGCTGCAGAGAAGGGTGATGGACAATTGCACTCAAACTTCAGGTGCCCCACAGTCAGTGGAAGGGAACAGGCACAATTAGGATGTTATTAACTAAGTTAATTACTCTAATCATGGAATCACTGAATGATTTGGGTTGGAAGAGACCTTAAAAATCATTCAGTTTCAGCCACCTTGGCATGGGCAGGGACACCTTCCACTAGACCTGGTTTCTCCAGACCCTGTCCAACCTGGCCTTGACACTTCTAGGAATGGGGTGTCCACAACTTCTGGGGGTAGGTATCCTCATGAGATGGGATGAAATCCCATCCTAAGCGTGCCTTGATCCATCCTCCATAAAAGAGATCTGGACAGCTGACTCCAAGGCAGGCATTCACATCCAGGTGGGTGAATTTATGTGGAGCTTTCATAGATCAGGCACATCAATCTAGAACTATCACAGGACAGGTATTACCATCTTGTGACATAAATCTGCCCAGACTTAGGTCTTTTTAATCCCCTCAATTCCCTCCCACCATTCATTATGCCAGGCAAGAAAACAACAACAGGAAAGGTGAAACTTAAACATCCTTACAGTCCTTCCAGCCTCGTTGTTGTGCCTGTTCATGGCCGAGCGAGCGTCGGGCCTGTTCTCCCGGGCGTCGGCGAACTCCCGGGACACCATGCTGCCAAACTCCACGTCCTCGCTGCAGCCCCCCCACTTCCAGCCCTCCCCGGGAGAGCCCTTGTGGCGTGTGTCACACCCGCAGATGGTGGCCGAGCCCTCGGCGCAGGATCTGGTCACGGCGAAAGCCACCCCGGCGGAGGCGATGGCGTGGACGAAGGCCGACTCCCTGGTGGCTGTGGAAGAGAGAAGACAGTGAGTAAAGGCCAGCAAAGGATGGGTTTGATCAGTCCTGTGAACGTCTTCTCTGGAGGGCATGGCAGAAGGCCAGGAAATCCTCCTCTTCCCTGTGGTCTGGCTTGGACCCTCTCCAAAGACATTTTCTTTTGCTAGGAAATGAGCTCCTGCGCAGACAGGACCGGGCTTGATTCAAGGCCACTGAGGTCAGCCAAGAAGTTCTGACTGGGGTCATCCTCAGGTCTTTGGATAGGGCCACGGCTGCACAGAAAGCTGTGCAAACCTGAATTTCAGGGGGCACATGGAATATTCTGTATGGTACCATGCAGTCAGTGCACCACACAGCCATACCAGGAGCTGTGGGCTTGGCTTCAGACACGCAGGATTTGGGTATGCTCCCAAAAAATGGAAAATGAAGGTCTGCACTCAACGACACCCTCACTTTTAGTGGTGGGACCAGCACCAGGTAAAGTGTCTCTTCCTTGACAGGGAGAGGTTTTGGTGGCTGGAAGGTGGGAAAATGCCAGGATGGTCCCATCCTCAGTCCTCAGGATGTAAACCAAACATTGTCCCCACCCTCCATCCCTTTCCCCCCCGAGGCTGTGCCTCTCACTCAGTGACAGTGCTCAAGGTGCACCCTGCACCTGCCCCACGTTTTCCTCACTTGCCTAATTAAGGTCCCTGCCAAGGGGACTGGAAATGAGCTTTCCTTTCCTGCCCATTGCCTCAGGCTGGAGGGTGGGATCAGCCAAAAGATGTCAAGGTTAAGGACTGAGGACCTTTAGTCTTTGTGGAGAACTTCCATCAAAGCCTTCCATCCCAAAGAGAGTCGGGCAGGGAAGGGGAGCAGGGAAGGCTTTCCTGGATTGCCAGTGCTTTCTCCACACTGTGCCAAACTGAAAACCAAACTTTTCAAACTGCTTTGCAAGTAGGGAATACCCAAAGATACCAACTTTTATTTCCCTTCCTCCTCACAGTTTTGGTTCCTTCACTCACAAGAAATGACCCTGCAGTTTGACACCACATCTCAGAAGGCACCACTGCTTTTTGGCTGCAGTAAAATGGGATTTTCACCGCGAATAGGACTGTTCAAACCCTTGAGGCAATGCTAAGCAGACACAATAGTTCTGATAACTGGCCTCCCTTACCCTCCTGTACTATTCCCCACTCACCTCATGCCTACAGACAAGTTATCCTTGAAATTGTGTTGTTCCTGACACTTTTCAGATGATATAGAAATATGGGACATAGAAATATGAATGGACCCATAAAGGCACAAGGTCACATTTCCAGTTGATGCAACTTCACCAAAGCTTCTACTGTGCTTTGTATCAGCTGACTACTCAAAAAGCACTCCAACCTTCCCTGCACCACATTTTGCTGATCTGAGCTTTCCCTGGGCATTAATCCTTGCCTTCCAGATGTTTCCAGGCTTTATTAATGTGAAGAAAGTTTAATGTACCAAGCCAAAAAGTCAACATGTTTTCGGGGAGCAATCAAAACTGCAGAGCAGTCCTGGGCTGAAGGCTTAAGCAAGAACTCAAGCTCTGCTTTGGGAAGGCTACCAAATACAACAATATGTAAATCCCATAATGTGCATGAACCTACAGGCTGGAGGGATGAGCAATGTCCTGGAACATGTTTGTCAGGGCACTTGGGAGGTTATTAAGTCACCGAGGGCTACGACCAAAAAAAAAAAAAAAAAAAAGCAAAATGCAGGAACCCCTCAGGTCCCCAATGTGATTTTGAAAAACCCTTGTTCAGCATCTGTCCAGCCTGGAGGATCCCAGCATCCTGCAAATGATGACCATGCAGTTCTTGATTGTGAAAGCTCAGCTTTGAGCATGAACAGGAGAGCCCCATTCTAGCAGGACTTGCCTAAGTCCAGGTGGGATCCACAAACCAAATTTGGGGGTCGAGAGCTTGGTTTGAGGTCTCCAGGGACATTTTTGACCAGCCCTGGAGTCTCTGACAAGTAAAAGGTTTCTGACAGAAGCCAGTGAGATGAGGTCGTGTTAGGGAGGTGGAAGGTGCAGTGTCAGGCCAGAGAAAAGCTGACACACCTTCCACATCCCCCCAGTGTGGCCCAACTAATCTTGAAACCTCTTCATGAAATCATAGAATGGCTGGATTGGTAGGTCCTTAAAGGTCATGTAGTTCCAATATTCCCAGTCTTTCTACTCAGTCTTTCTGAAAGTCTTTCTGCTTTCACCCCATTCTCCACCCAGCCTGTGTTTGGGATTGGGATTGGCCTGACCCCTGTGCAGGACCTTGCACTTGGCCTTGTTGAGCTTCATGAGGTTTGCACAGACCCACATCTCCAGCCTGCCCAGCTCCCTCTGGATCCATCCCTTCCCTCCAGCCTGTGACAATGCCACAGCCTGGTGTCACCAGCAAACTCCCTTAGGGTGTCCTGGATCCCACTGTCCTTGTCACCAACAAACAGTGTCCAGTCCCAACACTAACCCCCAAGGAAAACCACTGCATCTCTCAGAGTGCCATCATCCAGATAACTCCTGACCCACCAGGCCATCCATCCATCAAATCCAGGTATCTCCAGTTTATAGACAAGGATGCTCTGCTTTTCTCTGACTAAATCATGTTCCTTGGTTAGGTCAGCTCTCATTTCTTGGGAATCATCCTTTCCTCTGCTCAGGAAAGATCAGATCCAAGCCTTTGGTTTATTGGGAAGGTGCTGTAGGTGCTGAACTGATGTTTGCAAACCTCACGGAGACCCTCTGTGCCTTACCAAGCTTGGGATAAAAAGAAAGCATACACAGCCATGGTGTTTGTACAGAAAAACTTCTCCTGTGTGGGTATGAGAGGGTGACTTTGGCTTGGGACTCCACGGTTTGTGGATCCCAGCTTGGATTCAGCAGCAGCATCAGCTCAGCACAGAGATGTTCCCTGTGCATTCCCCTCACTACAAGATCGACATTGAGGGGCTGGAGCATGTCCAGGGAATGGAACAGAGCTGGGAAGAGGCTGGAAAACTCTTGAGAGAGCTAGGAAAGGGGCTCAACCTGGAGCAAAGGAGGCTCAGGGAGGACCTTGTGGCTCTGCACAACCCCCTGACAGGAGGGGGAGCTGGGGGGGTTGGGCTCTGCTCCCAGGGAACAGGGACAGGAGGAGAGGGAACGGTCTCAAGTTGTGTCACAGATTGGATATTAGGGAAATTGGATATTTAGATCGAATATTAGGGAAAATTCCTTCACTGAAAGGGTTGTCAGGCCTTGGCACAACTGTCCAGGGCAGTGGTGGAGTCGCCTGGAGGGATTTAAAAGGATGTGGCACTCAGGAACACGGGTTATCAGTGGATATGGCAGTGCTGGGTTCATGTTTGGGCTCAATGACCTTGTGGGTCTTTTCCAGCCTTAAAGATTCTACGATCCAAAGATTCTGTCCAGGTGCAGAGCTCTCCAAACCCCAGGGAGCTTCAGGCAGCACAGCCTGGAGAATTCCTGTGTCTGCCAGGACTTGGCCACAGCCAAACAAGCAGTTCCAGTCTGACAATTTTGGCTGTAGACACCAAACCCTAAATCTCAGGTCCATCACCTAAACTGTCCACTGTTTTTAACCCTGTTTTTACCCAGGAGGGTATTTCGATGGGATTTGCCTTAAGAAGCACCAATGACACCGAACTTTTCCCAGAAAGCGCTCGGTGCCTTTTACAGCCCGGTCAGGACTCAATCACTCCCCTGCTTTTGAAATGCAGCCACCACTTAAGAGCACACAACAGGAAGCAAATCGCGTTGTATCTGATCGTAACTACCTGGGGAATGCAGGCAGGCAGGGCAAAGGAGCCCAGATCTGGCCCCGGGGCGCTGAGCTGAGGCGTTTTGTCTCTTGAGAAAGTCGCAGCCGATTCTCTTTAATGACTGCACGGAATTAGGGCACCGGGTTTAACATCTCCTGCCCCTAACTTAAGGCACCGGGTTCAATACTGACGCAGATGGAGCGGTGCCACGGTGTGAATCACGTCCTGCCACCTCCCCAAGCCATGGGACTGTCCTGCCTCAATTCACCGAGCATCCCCGACCCTGTCGAGCTCTCCCCGGGTTGTAGCCGGAGGCGGTGCGGCTGCAGGAATGGAGAAGGAGCGCATGGAGATGGAGATAAGCAGAAGGAAAGCATGCACTTGTAATGGAAATGAGGGGTTATTAAGGTGCCATATAAAAATGCGAGAGATCCAGCGGAGATAGCAGGAAAGCGCCGTGTGTTTGTCGGGTCGCCTCTCATTCCTCTCTGGGTGGTTCTGGTAGCAGGAGGCAGCGGCTCGTTGGGGCTTGAAGAGAGCTCCTGGGAAGTCACCTGCCAGGAGGAGGTGAACAGGGACCAAATCTCACTGGGATGTTGACTTCGGAGCGTTTTAACCACCTTTATTACGGCGCAGCACAAGGTCACCAAAGCTCGGTTATTTCCTGCCTGCTCCTGAGCTTCCCTGCAGGGCCCAGACACTTGGATGTCTGGTGCTCCCCGAGAAATCCCTCTCCATTCTGGGGGGATTGAATATCACTGAAAAAGTGCTCAGATTTACAGAGGGCCTTTAGGGGTGTCCCTAAAGGTCTCCAAGTCAGTGATCCCTTCTGGAAAGTGTTTCCTAAGATGCCCACACTGAAATCTGAATGGCCCCTGAGTATCCTGTGCAGAACCTCTCTGACCACTTGTCCCAGCACCAAACCCATCCTGAGATGCAAAAACACTCGGCTGAGCTGTTTAATTCTGATAATCCAGAGGATGATGTGACTTTAGATTTGCTTTTGTGCCCTGACAGGGTTTTTTTATGTGACTTTGGGCAAATCCTTTAGTCACTCCCTGCTTCTGCTTCTTTATCTGCACACCTGAGGACAATCCTGCTTATCTCCCCAGGAGCTTGCAATGCTAAATTCAGTGATGTCTTCAGAATTGCAAGCAGGAAGAACTGGAGCCGAGCAGAGGGGTCTCAGATTGTGGGCAAATGACAAACTGCACAAATATCTCAGCTGTCCTATACACGAAACCTGCTCTCATTTGTTCTACCCAAACAGTGACTTATTTTCCCTGAATCTCTCCCTGAATGAGGAAATTATTAACCCCAGGTCAGGTAGGTATCCCGGATATGTGGGATGATGGACTATGGTGATGCATTAGGATTAATATAATGGTTTATTTTGCTCTGAAAATCCCTTTTTACCACATCTATACCATAACTCTGAGCCCTACTGTCCCCATTTCTGACACGCTAAATCTTTCCCTTTTGAAGCAGAGTCCTCTGGAGTGAAGCACTGCCTTAGTGCCTTTTTGGGCTGGATAATGTATGAACAACATGGAAAATAATAGAATTATCCCAGACATTGAAAGAAAGAATTCCCAGCCACGTCTGCTCTTGAGGAGAGGATCCTGCTCCCTGTTCCATGATTGGAAAAATATTGGAATGTTGTGCCTGTGATCCCTGAATTTCTGACACTCCTGGAGTGTTCTTGGGAGAGGCACTTAGCAAGAAATGGAGAGAACTAGAGGAAATGGATTAACTGTTTAGCAGGACTGTGGGGAAGAGTCGTGGTGAGTTCTCTGAGCTCTGTTTTTCAAAGCTAAACGTCTACACAAAGGTACCTCTTGCTCCAGCTGCTTGAGACACCCATCTTTGAGGGGTGGAAGGTGCAAAGGCTTTCCAACATTTTTCTGGTAGGGCAGACTCCCTAAATACACGAGAAAAGGTTTCAATGCCCTCCTTGGCCCGAGGGGATATAAACCCACAGCTGTCAGTTAGGATTTGCACAACAGTTGACACTACACTGACTCTGGATTAAGAGGGGAAAAACACGGGCAAATAAACTAAATAAACCCCAAGAACTGAGAAACTGGAAATAGAACTGGGGACAATCTGGTGTTTCTGGTATTTGGAGCAGCACAACACAAGCTTTTACACTAGGGGCCTGTCCTAGCTGAATTTTCCCTGGTTCCTGTGGTACTTCCTGCACTTTTGGCATCACAGGAGTTGGAAAGTGCTATCGAAAGGAGAAAAGTGGTGAGGAATTTGTGAAGAGTTTTGGAAGCCCAGCCTTTGACTGAGGTGAGGTGAATTTGGGTTTTGACTGCAGTGTGAAGGTCACCACCCAGCTGCTCTCAGCACGCTGTGCTCTCCTCCTTGAATCCATCAGGGGAGACACCTTCCCTGGAACTGGGGGCAGAGCTGTGCCATTCCCTCATGGGGAGGGTCACCCACAATCTTCTTTTCCATGAAGATAATCCAGAAGAGTTTGAATGAAAGTTCATGCTGCACCACTCTGGATGAAAAAGAAGAATCCCTGATAAGATTAATAGCAAATGAGCCTGCTGGGTTGTTAAGCAGCTGGTGGCCCCTGGGAGAAGGAGTTTCTGTAGGCTCTGACAGCCTTGCAGGCACAGCAGGAGTGAAGCCCAGCGGGGCTGGTGAGTCAGAGCTCCCAGGATTTGCAGAAGCACATGGAGGCACCACTGCTGGCTTATACCAACACAAATGGCTTTGCCTGCTGGCCCTGAAACCCACGTGCAGCAGGAGCAGTGAGCCCAGCTTGTCCCAGATTCCAGCAGAGGATTCTCCAGTCCCTCAGCCCAGCTGGGCTCTGCTAAACTTGTTCACCAGCAGATCCCTGAAAGCCAAAAACTGAGAGTTCAGGGTAGGGGGATGATGTTCCCTGCCCTACAATGCTCTTTGGGCGTTTAGAAGAAAGCTGGGCCCTATTGAGCTAAAATAGGGCAAATGGTTTTAAACTAAAAAAACGCGGATCCAGGCATAAGGAAGAAATTTTCTGTGATGAGGGTGGTGAAGCCCTGGAACAGGTTGTCCAAAGAGGTGGTGGATGCCCCATCCCTGGAAATGGCCAAGGTGAAGTTAGGTGGGGCTTTGAGCAACCTGATCTGTTGGAAAGGTGTCCCTGCTCCACTGCAGGGGAGTTGGACTAGATGAACTTCAAAGGTCTCTTCCAGCCTAAACCATTCTAAGAAATGAAGGTTCACATTTTCACGGGACAGATTTCTCCCCAGGGAAAGGAGTGAAGGTGGGGATAAAGAAATAAACACATTAAAAGCCTGTTTGTTTCTTTTTTTTAAATGATCACCAAGCAGGAAATCGTTTGCCAATCAGAGCTATTAAACATTGGCCCAGCACCAAGGGAAGGCAGAGAACAGGGAACTCCTTGGCACACGCTGGCTGACAGATCCATCCACAGACTGTGCCCAAGTGCTGGAGGGGAACATCACAGGGGAGGAGCAGGAGGATCACAGGGGTGTCACGGCTGCTGGGACCCTGACATTGCTCAAGGGGAAAATACTGGGAACGTTGGAAACCAAACATTGGCTCTGGCAGCCTCGGAGGCAGGGGAGCTTCAGGTTGCCCACATTCCTCTGGATTGTAGCAAGAGAGGATCCCATCCCAGATAAAGCAACCAACAGAAGGGTGTTACATAAGCCTGGCTCAGCCTCAAGCTGCCTTCAGCTCCCCTCTGGAGAGATCCCTGTTTCCAGTGTTCCCATTTCCCTTGACCCATCCTCACCATCTACAGAGTGCTGGTCTCCTGCAGCACCTCAGACCTGGCACCTCCTCAATCACCCCTTTACTCCTGAAAAGTGGGGCCTTGTCCCACACTTGCTGCTTGCTTTCCAGCCTTCAGGATGGAAGCTGTGGCCTGGGATGTGCTCAGCTCAAGGGCTGTAAAAGGAGGGGACAAGTCAGGCTTCCTGGTGGGAGAGAGACTCATTCCACTGGGCACATTCCCAAATTTTACAGTGTGTGCTGTGTTCATCCTGGTTATGCTGAAAAATCCTTTTCTAAGTGAAAGCTTAAGGAGGAGATCCTGAGATTCTGAGATCTTTAAAGCTTTTCTTTCCAAGCCTAAACCACCAAGTGCCCTGACCCTGATTTTCTGCTTGACCACAGCATCAGCCAGGGAGCCCTTGTGGTTACCCTGAGAAGACTCCAGAGGCTTTGGGAAGATCAGAGCCAGCTGGTTGCCTCACCCAGTGGATACAAGTGCTGCATGAAGGGACTGTCTGGACATGAGTGACCCCAAAACTCTGCCTCAGCCTCCCCATGGGCAGAAAGCTCATCTCACACTCTCCAGCCTGAGCTCTGGGCACCCATTCAGCCTGCAGCATTCCACAGGAGAGGGGCAAAAGGGAGGAGTTTTCTCCTCAGTCGGTGCTGCCTGATTGCCTCAGGAGTGATGCTTTGCTGGGATCACTGTTTGTCCATGGGGCCTTCCAGAAGAACCTCAGCACCTCTGGGCTGAGTTGTGGTCACCTCATTGCAAATGGGTGGGACCAGAGGACCTTTAAATGTCCCTTCCAACCCAAACTATTCCAGTATTCTATGACATGGAGAGTTTCTAGGCAGCACCTCAGCTGGTTACAGGCCTTGGCAGCAGCTCCAGGGTATTCCAGAGCAGCTCTCTGTTGCACTGAGATGTGTCCTGGGTTATATAAATCCCCATCAATCTTATCCTGAAGACCTTGATTACTTGGGAACCTTTGAACAGGAGCAGTGTCTGAATGGCTGCCTGGGATCTCTTGGATGCAGAAGGATCACCATTTCCACTCCTCAAAGCTCTCTTTGTAAGACTGGAATCAGAGAATTACAAAATCACAGAATGGTTTGGGTGGGAAGGGACCTTAAGATCATCTCATTCCAACCCCCTGCCATGAGCAGGGACACCTTCCACCATCCCAGGTCACTCAGAGCCCCATCCAGCCCAGCCTTGAACACTTCCAGGGATGGGGAACCCACAACTCCAGTCTCTATGCAGCTTACAGACTGGCCTGAACGATCTGGAGTCATTCACCAGTGAAACCCAAGCTGCTGCTGCCATTGCCTGGTGTGCAGGCTCGTGTCACATCCCCTCCTCTTCAGCAGCATTCCCACGTGGGTTTATCTCCAAATTTGGGGAAACCCACTCTGCCAGAACAGCAGTCCTTGGGTATTGTGGGTGACTGAGGCTTTTCCTGGAATGGGATGAGGGTGGCTGCAGCTCTGGGAGAAATGCAGCATGCCCAGCACAGCAGGTGATGCCAGCCAGGAGCTCTGTGTGACAGCACAGCCTGTCCCCTCCCTCACAGACAGCCCTGCCCAGCTGATTCTGCACAGTTTCTCATCAAAATCCAGCTCCATGTTTTGCCTGGCTTTTTTAACCACTTAAAAATCAGGCCCCTAAATGCAAAGCCTTATGCAAATGCATAATAACAAGAAGTTAACCACACTTTTGCATATCTTAAAGGAAAGGTGAGGTTTGGGTCCCATCTGTGTTTTGAACGGAGCTCTGATTGAGTTCTTGTTTCCTCTGAACCAGCTGTGCTAGTGTCAACACATCCCTGGGAAGATGAAAGGCCCTAAAAAGACATTTGATCAGATTAGCCGTGATTCAGCTCATTGGAGGGAAATTATTAAATGGGCAAATCCTGCCAGGGAACATGAAGGCGATACAGATAAGAGGCAATGTTGGATTGAAGGAGGTTGGAGTAGCACAGCTTGTAAAATCCCGAAGGCCAAGTTTCCCTAAAACATCTGAATGATGAGTTTTTTCTTATTTTTTTTTTCTTCTCACTTTCCCTGTGTTGGTTGTTCATGGCTATCATTGCACTGGAACACAACAGAGCTGCAACCTCCAGCGTGGTGCTCCTACTTCCAAACTTCTCTTGCACTTCCAACCTTTTTTGCACTCCCAAACCTTTCAGGCTCTACCTGAAACAGGTAAAGGCCAGCTCGCCAGATGCCAAGCCTTGTGTCCAGGGAGCAGGGCAGTGCTCCCTGCTGCCCTCTGAGCCCAGGCTGGGTTGAAGGCTGGAATGCTCTCGTTAATTAGCGACTGTCAAAACAACCCCAGGTGATGTCGCAGGTAACCAGACCCCCAGATAGGCAAATTAGCAGGACGGTCTGGTATCAGTAACCCGAGTCTGATACCTGCAGAGCAAACACCCCCTTATCTCCCTCGCTATCGCCCTATCTCCCTGCTGATCTAATCATTACCGTGTGTGTCTCCCTGCCTGCCCTGCTCAATGTTTTATCTGTCTTTCTGCTGGCTTGGTCATGTGTGAAACACTCGGGTGGTGTCTGATCCCCCCCTCCTGCCTTTTCCTGTATATTCCATAATCCTGGAGCAGCACTGTCCTCTCCATCCACCCTGAATTACCTCAGTCCTGGTCTCTCCAACATCCCTGGGAGGCTCTGGACAAAAGGAAGCTGTGGGTGATTAGCAGGGATACAGGGCACTCATTGTGGCAGGACAGGGTCCTTAATGAAAGGGGAAGGAGGAAAAGGAGCAGGGCGAAATTCTCCAGGTTAAAGGATCCTTGGGGACCCTCCTGGCCTCAGACAAAAAGAAAAATAAGGCAAGAAAAAGATGGCAAACCCCAAATACTGCTGTGCAAAACAGCCCCAACGGTCAGTAGGGATACAGGGAAGCAAAAAAATAAAAAAAAAAAAAAAAAGGGAATATAATTGTATTCTGTTATCAGAAGCAACATGGTGGAACAAAAGGATCACCCTCGCCCACCTGAGAATGGAATGTGAGGCTCCATTTCGCTGCTCTGATCGTATTTGACAGCCCCCCTCGAGACTGCCTGGTTGGTATGGCAAATCGTCCTTATTACCTGCTGGGGTGAATGAATCCCCCTTTGTGCTGCCACTGTCACGCCGCATTAGGTTGACAATGGCCCGAGATATTTTATATGAAATTTGCCCTCACTTGTGATTAGCCAGCACCAACTAAGTCATAGCAACCTAGAACTATGCATTGGCCGGGCCCCGTTGTCGGCCGAAAGGGAAATCCCTATTCAAATGGTTTAATAAAACAATCTAAAGGGCGTGTGAATCGTGAAAAGCATTTTCACTTTTCTCTTTAGCTTAATCTCATGGTCGCTGGGATATTGTGCTCCGAGCAGACCCCAGCAGGGTGTGGGCTAAGGTCCCCCATCAACTTCTTTTACAGCCTCCTTTTCTGCGAGTTAATGATATACCGGTGTGATTGCCTCCCGCAGCAAGAAGAAACACGCATTTGATGAAAAGGATGGACCTCCTAACACATCCTAAATGGCAACAATTTCTCATCCAAAGGTCACAGGTCGTAACCTGGATTTTGAATCACCACCCAGATCTTTTTCAAAGCCCTGCTAAAGCTGGGGGATTCGGCGAGGCCGTTTTACACACACACACACACACACACACACACGGCGTTATGTCCAGAGGTTCCTGCTCCGCTTGAGTCCTGAGCTTAGTGCTTGGAAACAATCGGATTTTCCCCTGGTTTTGGGGCTACAGTTTGCTGTCTTTCATATCCTCTCAGCCCTGGGGAGAGGTGGGCAATGCAGAGATGTGCACTCCCTGAGGGTCATTCCAAGCTCAGCAGCACCTGGGGTACAAGCAAAGCCCTAGCTTGAATCAGCAGCTGCCCATTCACCCCAAACCTGTCACACTCCCAGCCCCAAACATCACCTCCAGCAAGGCTTCGAGGTCTCAGAACTCTCCCCACTCGCTTGAAGGTGTGGAAAAGCTCCCCCAGTGCTGACCCCTTGATAAAACGAGATCTCCCACGCACGGGTGAGATGCAGCCACAGAGATTTGGCAGTGGAGTGGGCTGGGAGGAGGGAGAAGGAGAAGCACAGGGTTCCCCTTCTGTGTTTTTGCTCCACTTCCTCACTCAGGGTGGGAGGAAGCAGGGTCCCTGCGAGGCTCGTGCTCCTCTCAGCTTTTACCCAAGCAGGGGAAAGCTTTGCCTCTGCAAGAGCAGGCTGGAAATCCCCAGGATAGCAAGCTCCCTCATGAACCTCCTGCAGCCCAATCTCCAAGCACAAACCAAAGGTGAAGGGGAAAGCAGCACAGGAACCTGCTCATCTTTCCCCACTTTCCTTTCCTCTTCTTTATTCCCCTCACAAAGCCTTGAGCCAGGTGGGGCGTTCATCTCCTGGTTGAACACCAAGATTCTCCCCTGAGGTTTTCCCACCAGAGCTCAGCAGGAAGAGTGGGGCTGCACAGGCTCTCATGAGGGACCCTCTTGGCTCCCAAAATCCACATGAACCTCTCCTAAAAGGTGTACACATGAGCTGTGGTGTGTTTCCACTGCAGCTCCCCACATAACTGCCAGCTATCTGGGGCAAGGAACGGTTCTGTTATTAAGAGCTTGTACTCTATTTAGCACAATGGGGCCCTGATCTCTGCTTGGGGCCTCAGAGTCTACTGTAATACAAATAATTAACCATAATAGAGCTGGGAAAATATCTTAATAAAACCATGGAATCAATTTGAGGCAATTAAGCAATTTTTCAGCTTGCAGGAGTTTTTTGCTTTGCAGGCTCCATTTGGAGAAGGGAGGGGGTCTGGGTGCTGGGGAGCTGCTCACCTCCCTGCAGCAGGCTTGGGCAATTTGGTTTTGGTTTTATTTTTTTTTTATTTTCTGTGGGTTTCAGTTTCACCCAGTTGGGGAAGCAGAAAAATTTGCTGTAGCTCCCACAGCATAAAAGCCACTTTTTATAAATAGCTTGTGAGAGGAAGCATGGTTTGGAGGCTGGATCTGTGGTTCCTAAGGGAGAAGGGGCTCAGTCCTATAAAACACCACTTTCAAACAGCTCCTCTGCCCCAGCTGCCCACCTGTGAGCCGGAGAGCCACCATTATCTTCCCACTTTCCAATCCCAAACACTTGAGGACACTGCTAGGGAATTTCAGATCTCTTTAGTCACCGAGGAATAAGGAAATGGCAAAGCCCCAGACACGGGCTGGGTGATTTACAAGCAATTTTAAGCCAGCAGATAAGCTGTGGATGACAGATATTCTGATTATAGCTGGAGCTCTTGTGTAAATTTCCAGCAGAAAAGGGAGCTGAATATATTGAACACTTGTCTGAAGCTGTCTCCAGCTGTGAACGTGTCCATCACTGGGGGAGTGCACGTGAGGACACTGCTGAAGGAGCTCAGCTCCTAAAGTTGGGAAAAGCAGCAAATCCCCTGCCTCACCCAGCCAAAACAGGAAGCTCAAAAACTGAACTACAGCTCCCTTTCCAGAAGGAAATAGCTCCACCTTCCTTGGACACATCTGCTGGCCAGGTGGATAAAAACTTAGAACTTTGTCATGCATAAATGTTTATGGTCCTTGAACATTTATCATGGAAACAGAGAATCACAGAGTGGTTTGGGTTGGAAGGGACCTCAAAAATCTGGTTTCAACCCTTCTGCCATGGACAGGGACATCTTCCACTATCCCAGGATGCTCCAAGCCCCGTCCAGCCTGGCCTTGGACACTTCCAGGGATGAGGCAGCCACACTTCTCTGGGCACCCTGTGCCAGGGCCTCCCCACCCTCCCAGCCAAGAATTCCTTCCCAAAATCCCCTCTAACCCCACCCTCGTGACTTGAAAACCACCCCCCTTGTCCTATCACGACTTGCTCTTACACCATGACCAACAGTTGTGTTCTGAGACATTCCCTTAAATCTTTCAATCCTAAGAAAACACAATCAGAACAACAAGAACAGAAAAAGTGGAAAAATACATTTCCTCCTTCCACTGTTGTGCATTGCCAGCGTGGCTGAGAAAAGTTGATCTGGTGATCACCTGGTGCTGGTCCCAGATATGGAGAAATGAGTCCTAGTGCTTAAAAACTGAAGGAAATTATCCTGACCACAATTTCAAAGCAGACCTCACCCTCTACTGCACCATGTCCTAATGACATTTAATTTCAGCCACCATGAGAAGTCAGCCTGACATCCTGTTGGGCTGAAAATGTCATTGGGAAGCTGAGCAAAAACATGGAAAGTGAATCCCTGGCCAGGAGACCTCCTGGGAATCAGTCACACCCTGAATAAGACAAGGACCTTGTGTTCTTGGTGAATATAAGACCACAGAAATGAGATGGTGGAAGTTTTCAGTTGGCTTCACTGTCAAATCATAGACAGGAGTTAAATAATAATGTTATCAGCACTAAAATAGCCAGAACTTGCATCTGCTTGTGATTTAAAACAATGAAGCCCTCACTGTGCCCTCACCACCATGAGTGGGCTACTTGACCTCAAAAAAACCTCAAAAATCAAATAGCCTCCTGTAGAAGCAGAGGATACCAAACACCTCCAGATAATTTTCTCAGCCTGTCATCATTTGCATTCACAAGACAAGCCAATTTCATTCATCTGATGCTTCCCTTGTTTTGCCCAGGTTTCTTAAGCTCACATAATGCCCATCTCTAATCAGGGAGATGCCCTGTGCCACGCACTGCTCAGCCCTCATGGCCAGAAATCCTCTCTCCTCTGGAAATTATCTCTTCCAGCCTTAACTGCACATGGATTTTGCCCTCCCAGGCAAGGAAAGCGGTGCGGACCCAGAATGGGAATGGGAATGGGAATGGGAATGGGAATGGGAATGGGAATGGGAATGGGAATGGGAATGGGAATAACCCCTGAGTGGGGATTGGAGTCTCTCTGAAGGGACTGGGGCTGTAAGTGAGTGGGAAGAGCAGGGAAGTGCTCTGGGTTTTGATCCAGCTTCCATCTCTGTCTCTGGCTTCACCCATTTTAAGCCAAAAGATAGCAGATCCTTTGATGAAGCCTTCCCTTCCTCAGGCTAGGTGTCATTACAGTGTATTTTCTTCTTTTCTTTCACGTTGTGAGGATTTTCCAGAGCTTTGCCAACCTGACTGCAGGAAAACTCAAAATTCCAGCTTTGACTTCTCATTCTTGCTGCTGTCAATTCACCAAATTTCTGTTTCCTCTTATATCAACCCTGCCTACATATTTGAGGACTGGACAAGATGTTTTTCATGATTTGGCATCTGAGGTTCTGTTAGAGGTTCTTGAAGAGCATCCACACCCCCCTGTGTGCTCTCCAAAGCTGGTGGGAACAGCTCACGGCTCCTTATCCAGAATATCAACTTGGAGGGGAGGAGAGGTGACAACCTGTTCTGCTTACACTGATTTTGGTGACTTTCGTGGGAGGGAAAAGCCACTTGCCAAACTGCTGGAGGAACCCAGCACCTTAAGGATTTACTGACAGTGCACATCCCTTTCATCCGTGCCTGTCTTAGAGCAACGAAATCAAAGCTCCGCATCCTGCGCTCCCTTGGGATGGGAATTGCTGAAGATTCCTCTCTCGCTGTTAAATGTGAGCTCCCTTGGTGGCAACACTGCTGCTGCCCTGTGTAATGAGTGGGGGGATAGATGACATGTGAAGTGCAAAAAAAACTGAAAAAAAAAAAGAACCAAGCAGCCCTTGGAAATGTCTATGCAAATAAGTTACTGAATAAATCGAGTCAAGTAAAAATATATATATTTTGGCCACCAGCAGAAAAACACATGGCCTGATTCTCCTCTTGGCCTCGTGTAAATCAGAATAACTTTTATCTAATTCAGTGGAAGTGGTAGAAAAGTTAAGGCAGTGTAATTAGGGGCGCATCTTGGTGTTAAAATACTCTTTTATCCTACAAAAAGCTTTCTTTGTTAATGATACTTTTCACTTTTGATTTTGCATGAGTATCTGGATAGACTGGCAGGCTCAGAAGCACTTAAAATCCCAGCTATCAGCCTTGGACCTCGCAGCCTCGTGCCCAAAGGCAGGATCCACTCTGCCTGAACCATCCCTGACAGATGTTTGTCTAACCTGTTCTCCAAAACCTCCCAGGTCGGAGCTCCCACCCCGTCCCGGGGCGATCTCTGCTCGCGCTTCGCTGCCCTCACCGTTACTCTGCTGCTCCCAAACTCTGCCCCTGCCCCCTGGAGTGGACGTGGAGGAGAACTTGTCAAATTAACCAAGGGAAGGGGTGGGAGTGGAAGGAAAGGGAGCACAGAGCTGTGGAGTTGTGTAACAGATCGGAGGCAGAGCTGGGAACAGAGCTCAGGGCCCTGGACTCCGTGAGTTATTCCTGCGTAAGCAAGGGAGCCCTTAATTCCTAATTCCACTGGGAACCTCGCCTTTCTCCTGGCCTTTTTAAAAATATGTTCCCCCTCCACGCTGTCTTCCATCTCTCATGCTAATTTCCCTTCCCTCTCAGCATCTCTCACATGTGCCCTGGGAGGGAGAGGCTGCTGTAACACACACGCAGTCCCTGGCTGAATCATCCCTTTGCTCCTGCATGACTAACGCCCCTGCTATTTGTCTAACTATTTCCACTGGTGCACATTTAATATGTAAAAAGTTAATTAAAGCCTTATTCATAAAAAAGTATCTGGGCCAATTTAATATTTTTTTTATAAATACCCCAAGGGAGTATTTCAATTAGGGCCTAAATGCCAGAAAACACTGTCAGATTCACTCTCCCCCCCACCTCCCCATCTCTAATCAAAGCATCAGGTTTTGATATTATAAAGGAAAAGCCACTAAAACCACAACAATATTTAGAGGAATTCGCTCTGCAGGTGCAGAGATCAATCCTGAGAAAAGCTGAGAACTTCCAGCTCTCGGTGGAAACCAGTGGAAGTTACTCTGAGGAGAAGCCAATTCCATGCCCAGAGCTCCTTCCCAAGCGGATTTCTGCCCATGCTGGGATTGGAGAGCCTGCTGAATCTTTCTAATCAGTTTGGTCCTGCAACCTTTAATCATGCAAATGGCTCATGTCTTCTGTGCAGCTCCAGACTTGCCAGCAAAAGGCTTGCAGGACTGAAATTGGGATTTGTCCTGGCACACCAAAGTTGCTGATGGTTCCAGGCCAGAAAATACATCCCGACAAACAGATGCTTCTCCCAGGGCAGCTGGCAGGAGTGAAAACTCTGGAGCTGGTAAATCACATGGCCCAACAAGTCTCATTAGTGGGCAACATCATCAGTGGATATATTGGTATTGCAGGGAATTCCAAAATGATGGGATGGTTTGGGCTGGAAAGGAACTGGAAGATCATCCAGTTCCAACTCCCTGCCATGGCAGAGACACTTTCCACTATCCCAGGGTGCTCCAAGTCCTGTCCAACCTGGCCTTGGGCTCTTCCAGGAATGCAGGGGCAGCCACAGCTTCTCTGGGCACCCTGTGCCAGGGCCTCCCCACCCTCACAGGGAAGAATTTTTCCCCAGTATCCCATCTAACCATCTTCCCCTTCAGCTTAAAGCCATTGTCCTTTATCCTGTGAATATCCCATCCCCTGTAGGTGACTGTAGAACCAGATGGCAAAGCCACCTACAGAGTATGAATTCTGTAGATATCAGAAGGAAGTTCTTAGAGCACAGTAAGGCCCTGGCACAGGCTGTCCAGAGAATTTGGGGAGGCCCCTGGATCCCTGGAAGTGTCCAAGGCCAGGTTGGACAGGGCTTGGAACAACCTTGGACAGTGGAAGGTGTCCCTGCCCATGGCAGGGAGTCAGAATTGGATGATCTTTAATGTCCTTTCCAATCTGAACCATTCCAGGATTCTGATTCTGGGAAATCGCAAAATCTGCAAAACCAAAAATTAGTCCAATGAAAATGCCGTGTGTCACAGGAAAGGAGCATTCCCCAAACTCTCCAGCAAAGGGACAGTCATGAGATTCATTCTGAGGAAGATCTCCAGGCCCATTTTACCCAAGTCTTCACTTCAGGAATTTTTATGGGGTCGTTGCAAAGGCTCCTCCACCTATGCCTTCAGAGAGAGACAGACCAGAAGGAGTTCCTGGTACGTGATTTCCCTCCATGGAGCCTTGCAGGGCATACGTAGGAGCTGTCAGAAATGCTAATATGGCAGCACAGGCCTCAACTGGAAACCTTAAGAGGGGATTAGAGCAGATGAGTCCTCATTTATCTTTCCAGAACAACAGCAGAGATAAATCTGGTTGCTCCTTTGGAGGGTGTTAAAGGAGGATTTCCTGGGAGGTGGATCCCCTCAGTGGGGTGTTATTGTACTGGGAAGGAATGGATTAAGGAACTGGCAGTGGGATGTGGGGCCTTGGCCTGTGCTGACAATGGAGGGTGGAAAGCTGTCAGTGGGTGTAGGAAATCAGGGCTGGTTCCTGGATTATTCCTGGAGGCCTCACTGCTCCTCTGGAGCTGAGAATCCCTCCTCAAAAATTCAGTCATGGCTCTGCTGAACCTCCTGGTGTGGGAGGCAGCCAGGCAGAAGTTGGGTCACCCATGCACTGCCCAGTCCTGTCCTGCAGTAGAACAATGCCAATACTGATGATAAATGGTATTTCCTGCCCATAAATGACTCCTAGGTCCCACCATCCTCTTGACTTTCTTGAGGAAGCACAATTTTTTGTGCTGTTTCTCGACTACAGTGGGAATTTTGGGATGTTTTCATTCCAATCACCATGTTTGTTGTGGATAAGCGCAGGTGCTTTGGACATCACTGCCAACCTTGGTGCTAATTTTGGGGATTGGTGGAAGCCTACTGAGGGTTCAGGAACTGGGAGCTCAGTTGAGCAAAGCAGGGAGAGATTTTGGTGAGGAACTGCAGGGATTCTTCGAATTTCAGGGCCTGTGTTTGCCCTCACTTTAAAGCTGAGTGCAACACACAGCCGTGAGGCTCAGAGTTCTCCTGAGTAAATACATTTTTTAACCCAAGAAATAAAAGGCCCACGATCTGCAGTTCCCCACAGTCTCACAGAGCTGCTCAGAGGTCAAGCACAGAGATGAAGAGCTCACAGATAATGAGTTTTACACGAGGAAGACAAATCTTTCAGCCAAGCTGGTTAACCTCAGTTAGGTTAAATCAGTTTTTACGGCAGAGCAGTTTGTGCACTTGCTCAGCTGAAGTTCAAGGCAGCTTTGGGAATTATCTTGGGTGAGGAGCTGAAGTTCAAGCTGTGAGGGCTGGAATGACTCCCCAGGAGCTCCTGGATCACTTGTGGCTCTCCAATATTTTGTTTATGGTTTCTGGCCTGGCTGTGGCCTGGCTGTGCCCAGGGGGGGTGGAAGCCCAGCACCAATGGCTGTGTCACTCTGGATGTGGTTTTCCTGCCCAGATCAGCTCCAGAGGAGCCACCACCACCCTCTGAGGGAGTCCTGGTACACCACCACCCTGGCCTTGCTGATGGGCATCACCTGTGGTGATAGCGGGAGGAGGATCCACCATCCCACACTGAGGTTCATCCCAAGCTCTCTGATCCCAATCAGGACCAAATTTAACTCCTCTGTCATTTTAAGCCAGGCTAACTTCCCCACTTGCCCAGCCTGGACAAAGAACACCCTCCTTATTCTGGCCAGGTTGATGTAACCAAATAAAACCCTAAAGCACCACGAGTCACAAACCTCACAAAAGAAGGTGCAGCCTTCTTGGAATTTACAAACCAGCAGTCAGCTCCAAGCCTCTTAAGTATCAGAAGACCCATCCCTACCGAGAAAAGCCCAATATACCTCCAGCTTTCAGCCAACCACATTAGTGGTCAACCCCATAAAATGGGTAAATACATGCACTGAATTGTCTGGGGTGCTTGACGCAGTGACCTCACTGAGTTGCAACACCAGTGATTACAGGCTCCTTTCCAGCTGGAATGCTGATCCATATGCTTTTAAATTGCATTTATCCCACTCTCCAGACTTGGAAGAACTAATATTTTGTGGCCAGCACTGGTGTAAGAGGCTTGTGCTGTACTGGTGACTGTTAGAGCAAAGTATAATCTGCTTCTAAAGTATCTACCTGAAAAATCAGGTTTAATATGGAAATATATTTGGAATCCTCAAAAAAAAAATCAACCGACAAAGCAAACACCTTTTTTCACTTTCTTTTGAAAAAACACTGGCTTTGTGTCAGGTTTATTTAAGGATTCCGGGGATGTCACAGGAGCTTTGATATGTACTGGGAACATCCAAAGTGAGGTTGATGTGGATCTGAGCAACCTGGCCCAGCTCAAGATGTCCCTGCTCATGGCAGGGCTTGGACTAGGTGACCTTTAAAGGTCCCTTCCAAACCAAACTATCCTGAAAATGAACAAAAGTCTTAATGACTGATGGGGCAGGAATGTTCTGAAGGCCAGTGGTTGGCTTTGGGTCAAGTGAGGAGATTTTTGGGAGAGTTTTTGACATTAAATTTGGTGTATTGTAGTTGGAAATTTATGCTCTTTAAGCCCCCTTTCAACCCAAATTATCTTATGATTCTATTACTTGATTTTTCTCACATATTGGTTATTGATTACTTGATTCAGTTACTGAACCCTTGGGAAAAACGCTGGAAACACAGAACTGAAAACTGAGGTGGTGATTTTCTGCTGGCTGGGAAGTTCAAAAGTTCTGTCCTCTTGAGAGCCAACACCAGCAGGCAAAATCCATTCTCTTTCCCAATGGAAAGACAGTAAGAGAGAGAATTTGATGATAAAAGATTTGTATCCTCTTCAATCTTTCCTGATCCATGGAGATCAATGATATCAGGGTGTGTTTGGGCCAGGATTATAATTAATAAAACGATAAACAGAACTTTACAAAACTTAATATTTGCCTTCAGAGTCACTAGATCATGTCTGAAGTGTTCAGGTGCAAGTGATGGACTTTGAATGAGAAGATCCCATGCCCAGGGTAGCAAAATGCAGAGAATATTCTTAGTTTTAGGTGCTGGGCACAGATAATAACTCGAATATAAATCTCACCAGACTACCACTGAACATTTCCCATTAAAATTGGGCTCCAGAGCTCCCATCTACCCCTCTCAGGATTCATTTACGCCTTCAGATTCACCTCTTAAGGATTCTGTATCTGAAATCCAAGCAGAAAAGCAGACTGGAAATGTTGTATGAACAGAAACAGATTTCTCCACCAAACCTAACTGTACTAAAATAAATCTTCACCTTTCATTTCTTCTCTAAGAAGAATCTGTACAATTTCTTGTGGGAGCATCTTAATGTCAGGACTTGGTGGTTGTTAACTCGAGAATGAACCACAGATTTGGGTCTTATCTCTTACAGCTCTTGTTTTACAGAGCTGTGAGGCTGCTTTATGAATTTAGAGGGGTCTTTAGGTGACCACTGTTCATTTTTAGTTCTGGATTTAGGCAGAATGAAGGAGTTTGGAGTTCATACCATGGCTAAGGCTGGCAACGAGGGCCAACAAAAATTAACATATTCTAGGAAATTCTGTCTCCATTTTTATATCAGATGGACCATGTAAGAGTGTGAATTTTTGGGCTGATGAAGTGTTTTATCTTGTTAATGTCAGATTTTCTTTGATTGAAGGTAGAAGATAAAGTCATTCACCATCAATAATACAAAAATCACTTCAATATTCTATGAAATACTAAAGATGCGATTCTACGATGGTTTAATGATTTTCTGTTTTGGCATAAGATCGCATTTAAATTAAAAAGAAATAAAATGCCGCATTTTCAGTCACTCAGATGAAACTATCTGAAATGTGCAAGAAAACCTCTCAGGAAAACCAAAGTTGTTAATTTTTTTTTTCCCGGAAATTTAGGGGAACCTGAAAAACACCTCCAGTTTGGTGCAGCTTCCTTTTCTGATGGAAAACTGGCTCAGAAGGATAAATAAACACATTTTTAACAAGATATAATATCTCCTAGGCCGAATCTTGTGTGCTTAGCCTAAGGGGTCTCCAACTTTTCCATGGCTCCGGGTGAGCAGAAACATCTCCTGGTGCCCTGCCCACCCATTCGCACTCCCACAACATCCCTGTGGCAACAGCTTCCCTGGGAAAGCAGCGTGATTAGGAAAGGATAAACCATAATTATTAGCTATCATTGAATGTGATTTAGCACCTGGAAATAATGGGGAGGAAACGGTGCCAGGCGCTGAGTCAGCAAACTTGCAGCCTAGCAGGAAGTGCTCCGCGGAACGTTGCTGCCCTGGCGATCCAACAGGAGAGAAACGCTCATGAGGAGGCCAATAAAAGTATCCAAATCGTGTTGCAAGAGCTGCAGGGCCCCACGTGTGACCTACTTTGGAATATCCACAGGGTTCTGTGGTGGCTCCATGGGAAATGGAGAGGCAGAGGAAGAACCAGAACCAGGATCTTTGTTTTCTGCTTTGTTCCCCATCGTTGGTCATGGTTGGGTCATGAGTGCTTTGTAAACTGCTTTTCTTCTCTGGGAAGGGTGAGATGAGTCAAAATGAAAGAAAAAGTGAAGGACACTCTCTGTTCCTCCAGTCAGGACCTGTTCCCAGGGTTTGAGGACAGCTCTGCATTTCCCAGGATCTGGTGGATTTCTGGATTTCTCTTTGTGTTTTCACAGAAGCATAGAAAGGTTTGGGGTGGAAGGAACCTCAAAGATCATCCCATTCCACCCCCTGTCACGGGCAGCATCTTCCACTATCCCAGATTGCTCCAAGCCCTGCCCAACGTGGCCTTGGACACTTCCAGCGATTCTGGAGCAGCCACAGCTTCTCTGGGAAATTTGTGCCAGGGCCTCCCCACCCTCTGAGTAAAGAACTTCCTAAAATCTATAGAATTCATATTTTATAGATGGCTTTGCCTTCAGATTTTAGGGTCACCTCCAGCCAAAGCTCCAGAGCTTCCCTGATGTTCACCATGACACCTTCCAGCTCCTTAAAAAGCCGACCCAGACCAAAACTAACCCACAACAGTTTCCTTCAAGTCGTTCTTCCCTGGAGCAAATCCAGAGTGTGACATATCCACATCTCTCTTTTATGGGCCCACCTGGCAGTGGTCTGCAGTGGACAACACTCTCCAGGAGCATCTCCATGGCCCCCAGGAGCACAGTGAAGGTGGGCAAGAGACAGAGAACCACACACTCCTCTGCTTGATGTCTTGGGGTCAACTTCACACAGCCCTCAGCTGCCTCAGCTTCTCCCATCTCATGCTGTTTTCCAAAAATTTCCACTTTTGTGGACCTCCTCTCCCTATCCTGGCAGAAGGAAACTCCCCACCTACATCAGGTGGAGCTCTCTGACCCCTTTGCATCCTCCAAGATTTTGGAGGCCCCCAAAACCTGCTTTCCTCCCCCTCCTGCTTGTCCTCACTGCTCAGAGTCAGCTGTGCCTCAGTCATTCTTGGGAGCACATTCTCATGCCCAACAGAAATCCAGAGTCACACCAATCCTTCCGAGCCATTCCCAGATCCCTGCCTCTTTCTTAACCTTGTGGATTTTTTTGGATGGGCAAATCCTCACTTTGAAGGAGATGCTCCCAGAAAGATGGGGCCGAGGAAACAAGGAATGAGAGGGGCTGATGCATCCAGGCACAGGATCCTTCCTGCACCAGAGCTTAGCAGGGAATGTGCTGAGCAATATCCCGCTGGAAAATGCTCTGAAGGAGACACCCCCATTCCCCTGCTGTGCAAGCCCATTGCAGAAAAACCCCAAAATATTCAGGGCACCTTTATGCACCCTGGTTTTCCTCTGGCTGCCCTGTCTTATCTGCTCGAGGATGGGGAGGAGGGAAATCTCTGCTTGTCACACAGGAATCCAACCAGATGATCCCACAGCCCCTCCTGGCCTTAAAATCCCCGCCTCTATTCAGCACTGCCAGCTCCTCACGCATCTCCCGGGGAAGAAAAGCCACATTCACGGGCTCGGATCCCTCTTTGTCAGGGCACTTCGCTCCTTTTGGCTGTTTGGGACACGGAATACACGTTTATCTCCTCAACCAGCAAAACCCACCCAAGGCACGGCACTCCCCGGATCCGGAGCCATCCCAAAGCAAACCCCAGGGCATCCCCATCCGCCCCCCAGCACTTGGTGAAGGCAACCAAGCCTCTGCTGTCTCTTCTTCCCCGCTTGGCTCCCGTCCATGCGTGTGTGTGTGTGTGTGTTTGTGCCTCCCGTGGCGCGCCAAGGGCCGGTTTGGGGCCGGGATTCTCCCGGGACAAAGGGATGCTAATTCAGCTCCCTCTACTGTTGCCTTTTGTCTAGGGCTAGCTCCCACGCTTGGACTTGGCACTCTCGAGATGCGGCAGAGGGAGCTCCTTGTTGCGACCAACCTGAGCCCGATTCGGGGAATGCGATGCACCCAGCAGGGAAAGGGGGAAGGAGGGGAGGGGATGGGGGAAGGAAATAAATCCATAACTCGGCGCAGCCCCGCTCCCTGCCAGCCCGGCGCATTGTGAGCGCAGCCCGAGGCAGAAGTTTCCAGTGCCTCCCGCCGCCGGGAGAGACGCCACCGGTTTTGTAGCCACGGGCTGTCTTGTTCCTTCTCCCCTCCCTGATCCCCCGTCTAATGTTTAAGTCGCCAGGAAAAGAAAAAAAAAACCCAGCAAACCCCCCTGCATGTCAGGGTTGACAGATGAGTGGGAGGTGGAGGGAGCGCGGAAAGCAAACGGGATCGGCTCCTGGAATTGCTGCCATTTCCTTTTCCCCCATCACTCCTCTCAGGGTTTGCAGCCTGGGTGTTGGCTGTTTACAGCTGTTTACACGGGCTGTCTCCTCTCCAGATGCACGGGAGGCAGATCTTTATCCCGGGATCGCTGTGCAGGTAGGGAGGTGATGAGGTCAGAGACTCTAAGAAACCCCAAAAACTCACTGAGCCCACTGGGGCACTGGGGATGGAGAGGCAGATGCTGCCAGATGTGATGTTAGCCACAGTCTCCCGGGTGCCATCCCAGCCCAGGGTTTGTCCTTGGACACCTCGGAAGTCACGAGAGGGTGAAGTGACTCCTCTGATGGTCCTGCCTGGCTTCAGCAGCAAGGGAAGGAGCTCCTCACCACCTCACTGGTCTCCTGCTCCCAAAAGCTGAGGGATAACACCTCGCACCTTTCCTCAGCATCTCAGCTGCCCTTGCAACCTGCAGCTCTTGCCAAGGCTCAGGGAAGCTGCAGATCTCCCAGGTCTCTGTGGGCTGCAAACCAGGGATGTGGCTAAAGCTCATCCAGACCTCCCCAAGCTGCTTGCCCAACGTGCTGCAGCTCCAACACGCTGCCTGTACTGAGCTAGGTACCCGAAACCCAGGTCAGGGATGCTGCAGCCTGGAATTTGGGCTGGAAGGGACTCAGCAGTGCAGCATCCCATGCAGCAATCTCCACTCCAAGCTCAATTTCCACAGGCACTAAACCCAACCGGTGCTCCAGTCTGGAGCCAGGATGTGCCAGCCTTCTCCTGGGCAGCTCTGGCGAAGCTCTGGCCCGCAGGATTTGTGCATCCTGACGGCTGAGCAGAGCTTGCACAGTCCCATTTCCAACCCTGATCCTTCCAGTTTCCTTCCCCATAGTTACAGGGTAGAGTTTGTAGATCTCCGTTGTTGATAGCGGGGCAGCTGCCCAAATTGCCATTAGCGGAGAGGTAGACGGGGTGTGGTTGGAAATCAGATCCTCTTGGGAAGAGTTTCATGAGAGAGCGGAGAGTACCTCCTACATGTAACAAACCTCCTGGATGGATCAGTATCTTGTGGCTTTCTGCTCATGCCTTACTTTATTGCAGAAGAGGAGAAGGCTGATCCAGAGCAGGGGGAAAAACGTTTGGCTCGGAGACAACCGAGATGCCAGAATGCCATCAGGAAAATATGATGAGATCTGCTGAACGTATTAATTTTAAATCATTATGAGATGTTATTACGCCTCGAACAGCGAGGGACTGCCTGCACTCAGTGGTCCTGGAGATCTTTTCCAGTGCCATGGGGTTCCATTATTAAAATGGCCTCTCCAGACGAGGCTGGATGTCAGGATTGCTTTCCAACAGGAGAAACGTGAGGGGTGGGAATTATTTTTCCCCAAAATGGGCCTCTAAGAAGCACCCCTGGAAGTCTGAGGCTGTAGCCCTAGGCTCCCTCTATAGTCAATGGAGAGAAATAAACATCTTGCTATGATTCATGTTATCCTGAGATAGGTGTCTGAGATAGGTCAGATGGATTGCTCCCCGGAGATGCCGATTGCTCTCCACTCACTACAAAGGGAGCCTGGGGTGACTCGCTCAGACTTTGACATTTACCTTTGGGAGATGAGATCAGGCCTATCAGGGAGCCTGGGGAGCGATGCTGTTATGACACAGCAAGAAAAAAATATGGAGGAGACTCATGTCTCCAAGGGATTATAACTGAATTTAAAAGTTTGGTGCCATTCTTGCCTAATCTGGGGAAAAACTCACGTGGATTCCACCAGACACAAGGTGAGCTTTCTCATCCACAAGGGAAAAGAGTCAACCCTTTAACACAGTTTTTTTTTTGGGCTGTCTTGAGAGAAGGAATGCATGAGGGCTATCACCAAAATGTCTAGAGTCCAGAATAAGCCTAACTTCACAATTAAACTGAGTCCAAAATCAGCGTGGCTGCAAAGGTGACAGTGCCCAGCATTCCACAAGAAACTGGATGTGATTTGAGTCCCACAACTCTCAGGAGCTAGACAGATGCCTGCTCTGCCCTTCTTGTAGTCCCTGGGAGCAAAAGTCTTCTCATCCAGAGCCGGTCTCCCTGGATTCCCCCAGTGATTGATGGAGAGATGTAGAAACGTCAGGGTGTGAATAATTTAATCCTAGCTGTCTGGAATACATCAGATGAATCATGCCCTGGAGGACCCCAGCAACAACTGGAACTACCCTGAGCTGTCTCGCTGTCTGGCATAAAGGACCCAAAGTTCTGCTGACCCGCTGCTCTTCTGCAGGCCCCAATTTTAACTTTTTAGGAAGTCTAAGGAGCAAAGAAAATGGGCAGTGCCAGAAGAGAAAAGAGAGTGGCTGGTTGTCAACACCAGAGCAGTGGAGGAGATTTGTAGAGAGGAGGCTGTCTATCTCTTGGTGATATGTCAAGGCAAAATGTCCTTTGGGAAGAGATGTTGCAGTCAAATTCAGATTTTGGGTTCATTCCAGAAGTCCGGAGGGGAAATTCTCCAGTCTGGATCATGCAAGAAGCCTGCTTGGATAATCTGACAGTCCCGTCAGGCTGTGAGCAGGCACTGTGTGCTCTGCTGGGGGAAGGAATGAGGCACTGGAGGTCCAGGGATCTCAGATCTCTGCCTGTAGCACACTGCTAGTGCTGCCCCTCTCCACTGCCAAGGGGCCTTCAGAGGGATTATTTGGTGTCCCTGCCTGAAGGACACTGCCGTGTGTGCAGGAACATGGTGAGATAATAGGAAGTTTTTAGGCTTTGTGATCAGTCTGGGTAAGATGACAGGGAGATCCCATCCCATCCCACCTTGATTTGAGATGGAAGTGCTGGAAGGCACGACACCTCCTCAGTTGAACACTCCATATTTCATCCCGTGCTCAGCCTGGTGTCTGCCCAAACAGGAGCTGCACCAGGAAGGCCGTGGCTTTGCTGGACACAGACAGGATTAACCCCGAGGGACACGAGCACTGGGTCACTCCACCTCTGCTGTGACTCTCGACATTTGCCTCGGAGCGGGGTCGGCGGCCAGCCGTTATTTCCGGAATGAATTTGCGCCTCCCGGGCCTTGGTCACCCACCAGGCTTTGATGTCTGTCCTGGAAGGGCGCATCCCATGGGTGCAGAGCCACGGGACACCCCCAGCCTGGCTCCTTCCCACCTCGACACACAGGAAAAGGGCTGGAGCACTTCCCAAGGCTGCACACGAGTGTTAAAGTCTAATAAACAAGCCCTGCCGGCCGGAGCTGAAAGAATCCGAGCCCTCCCCAACAAAGCATTTAATCCAGTTTGGCGTAACCTTTGACATTATTAGGGATCGCAGTGACCCTAATCCAATCAGATTGATTAACTAAAGCGGAGACCCCATAAGCTGACCCCCCTCTGGCCCCTGCTATTTAGTCCTGACCAAACAGTGGGAGAGTCGTGCCGTATTTACACCACAATGGGTCGGCGCTGAGAACCTGTTTCATTACAGAGAGACTTAAACTCCCATTACTCCATCAATGTATCATTCTTCAATAGTTCATTAAAAGCTGCTCCTCCACAATAACTATTTAACCATTTCTCAGCCCAGCTGGCAGGTTTAAAGCCCCGGCCAGTCTTTAGCAGAAGGAGGTGGGAGTGGGTGAAAGAAATAGATAGACAAGGGCTCCCTTTTTAAATTTAAACGAACTGCGGGCTTAAATAGTTGGAGGTAATTTACTTTTATTGAATGGGGGGAGGAGAGAGAGGAAACTTTTATTTTGACTTAATTATGTACTGAGGGTCCTTTAAAGAGACAGGGCCGTGATAAGCTTTTATTGTATTACTTCTCTCGAGATTGGTTCATATTTCTGCCCAGAGGAGTTTCAAAGAGAGCTCACAGGGCATTGAGAGACTCTAAACCCACAACTTAAGCATGAACAGCCTCTTCAGTCCACAAAAGCTAAAATAAAGGCAAAAGGCACAATTCGCAATGCAGGGCACTTCAGCTGGAGATGGAAAATGCCTGTCAGGTTGCACTGTTCACTTTCTGCTGTCAGTGATGGGGTGTCCTTCCCCTGTCTCCTCCAAAGTTTTATCCTGGGTATTTTTAGAGGCAACTTAAAAATCTTCCCTTCTCCTTGGTGAACTGAAAGATGCAACACTGGCATTAAAAACTGCCAGACCTCTCAGGTAAGTGGCTGAGCAGGAGCTGTGGCTCAGGTGGTCACTTCAGGCCATGTGGCCACGGCCAGGTTTTTCTCCACTTCATAAATGGAGAAACAAAGAATGATATTTTTCCTTTGGATATTACTGTTGGAAAAGTTTAAGTGAGGGGTTCTTCCTACTGTTCAGCAGTTGAGACTTGAGCTTCTGGGAGACCAGAAAGGAATTGCAATGTCTTTGTATTAGAAATGACAAGCAGATTAGGTTTAGCTAGAGAGAAAGAGGTCAGGCTGTATTCCTTCTCCATACAGGAATCCTGGATTTTGCATTCCAAGTAGGCTGGGCTGACCAAAATTCCCTGGGATTTGCAAGGAAAACCCAACAGTGACACTGCCAGAATGTTTCTCCATGAAGCTGCCCATACACTCCCAAGACCACAGAGGAGGAGAAAAACCCTGTTCCACAGCCCAGACCTTAAAACTCATCTCATTCCAATCCTCCTGCCATGGGCAGGGACACCTTCCACTATCCCAGGGTGCTCCAAGCCCCTTGAACACTCCCAGGGATGGAGAGTCCACACCTCTCTGGAAAATTGAATAGGGAAGGTTTCTTCCACAGCCAAGGACCTGCAAACCAGAGCAGTCAAATAGGGTGGGATGGGGGATTTCTGCTCTTCCTCTGCACTGGGTGACATACAAAGAGCAAGAGGGATTTAGGGTCAAGCCTGGCAAGTGTTGGCTTCAATGGCAGCAGGTCAGGATCCCCTGGCCATCACCACTCCCTGGTAGCCAAGCTCATCAATGCCATTCCTATTTAATGTGGGATTCATTAAGAATCCCAGAATTTTTAGGGTTGGAAGGGACCTCTGGAGATTAGGCCTGCCTAAAAATATTATACACAAATATAGTCTTTGCAAAAACATCTTTTTCCATCTAAAGGCTGATGGGGAAAAAGAGTCTGGTTTTAGATGAGATATCAGAACGTGGCTCTTTACAGGACCAGGGTCTGGTGACAGTTTGGCACTGCTGAATCACAGCTCAAGCCTAGCCCTGAATGAGCAATGAGGTACCACAGCAGCAAGGGCAGCCCATTCAGCCAGGCAGCCTCAGCGAGATTTGGGCCTGGAAAGGATTTCCTGAAGGCGTTAAAATCAGTCCTTTTCAGTGAAAGGAGTGCAGATAGTCTGGGAGGCAAAGGGGAGATGCTTTAGGAGCTGAGGGAGGATGGGGTCCCCGCTGAGACCTGCACTCAGATCCTGGGTGACTTCAAATCCCAGCTGCAAAACAGATTTTTGCCTCCTTGCTTTCTCTCTCTCCTTTTCCCCTTCTCTCTTTCTGGGTAGGAGCTCAAGTATGTTCCTACCCTGGGGGATCTGCCGCACAAGAATGCGACCGAGCTGTTTTTTTTTCTCCCCCCCTCCTGCTGTAGGTGAAGCAAAACTGAAGGGTGGTTTGATTCTCCCTCAAGGAACAACATTCTTCAGTTATGAAATCGTTCCAGTCTCCTCTCTCTCCCTGAGCCCGGCTACCGAGCCTCCAGCCTGGAGCAGGGACAGGCCCTTCGTGCCGGCACCGCTGGGAGATAAGAGTTTGGCAGATTGTGGGATTGGGGTTCCTTCGGTCAGCAGGGAGGTGAGGAGCAGTTTATCCACAGGGATAATTGCTACAGGACGTGTGGGGGGTGTCTAATCCCAGGCTGGCTGGGAGAACATTGCCCGGATGGGTCATGGGCTCCCCATCCCTGGAAATCCTCAAGGCCGGGTTGGATGGGTCTGGTGGGAGAAAATGCCCAAATCTATTCTGAGTAATGCAACAGAGGAAAAACTAAAAAAAAATAAAAATAGATGGGAAACACTGCAGAACACACCCCAAGGTAGGTATAGATCAATTATATACATCAGATTCTCTGAAATTATGCCAGGGTGCTCCCTCCCTCCTGAAGGAAGGAAGGATGGAAGGAAGTACAAGCAGTTCTCACAGGCTCCTACCAAATTATAAGGGAAAAGATACTCAGGCTTAGCTTATGGCTTAAATCTCACAGGATTCAACATCCTGGCCCAAAACATTTGTAAGAGTTCCCACTTCTATCAAGGGGAGCAGAAACAGGTGCCTGAATTTGCACCCTGTCCTAATTGACTGCATTCATAACCAAGGAAAGCAGAAGCATTCATTGATGGTGATTTCCCCAGGCCTTTGATCTTCATTGTATTTCATAACAGTATCAAAATTGATGTTATCTGAAAAGCCCAGTCCCCAGGAACCACCCCCAATAGCTCATCATTTCCCCTCTGCCATCACCTAGAGAGCTCAAATTACAGCACAGGGTCAGAAAAGGAGACAGGTCCAGCTTGACCACTGCAAACACAATAATCCTCTGTGTTCCCTCCCAGGGGTGTAGGACTGTGGGATAATTCATGCTGAAAGGGACTCAGGGAGCTCTCCAGTTCAACCTCCTGCTCCAAACTGGAACTGAGATAACCCCACTCTTTATCAAACTCAAGTCCAGTTTCCTGCAGGACATTTTACAGGACATTTTTCCAGAAAGGAATGAATTCACAGGAGGTTTCTCAAGATCTCTGCTGCCACTCCACCATGGACATTCATCTTCCCAAACCCGCAGCTCCTCACTCACCTTTATCCAGCACGGGCCCAAAGATGGCTAAGCTGTCATTGACAGTCGTGCAGTTCCACCTTCTCCCTCGGAACTGGTGTTGGCATTCCTGGATGCCAATCTTTACACCCTCTGCCACGCTGGGCATGATCTCCACGTAGTTCCGACAGAAGCGCAGCTGCTTGGGCACCAGGCCCGGGATGCTCCCGCACAGGATGGGCTGAGTCCCCAGGGAGGAGTACTGGTGACCAATTGCCAAGGACCTGGGCAAAAGAAACAGGAGAAAAGAGATGCTGTCAGGCTGGATTTCACATTTGTACTTGGTTCAGAAGAATGGGGATAGAAAATGAACATCTTCAGTTCCTCTGGATTCCCCTCACCAGAAAACATCATTTTCACTGTCATCCTTCCCCAAAACAACATCTCCTGAAGTTCCCTATGGGCCCAGCAAGAAACTCTACTTCTAATATCTTCCTTCCCTTTTCTTTATCCTCCCAAAGCCTTAATCCATCATTGTGAAATATATTCCTTCCTTCCTTCCTTCCTTCCTTCCTTCCTTCCTTCCTTCCTTCCTTCCTTCCTTCCTTCCTTCCTGCCTTCCTGCCTTCCTGCCTTCCTGCCTTCCTGCCTTCCTGCCTTCCTGCCTTCCTTCCGATAATTTCTCTTGCAACCAGGGGTTCAAACATGTATTTCTTTCTCTGAGACACAAGCACACCTCTCGAAGATGTTTTACAGGAAATTTTGGCGTCTGAGGAAGCCCAGAGATCAGACAAAAGCACTTGCAGAGCTCCACAAAGGAATAACTCCAGCAGCAGAAGCCATCAAGCTCCAAGCCTTAGGAAGGGCAGCACCAAGAATTTGGGAACAGCGTTTCTCTGTGATGCTTTGGCTAAGGTGAGGGGAGTGAAATTAAAACCAAACCAAACCAACAACCAAAAAACCAACCCCAATTAAACTTGAGTGCAAACTCTGTGCTCAGCGCAGTGGAAGTCTTGAAAGGAGTGTCCATGAAGGTTTATGTTGGTGAAGCCTTGGAGACAAACAAGTCAGCTCTGCTGGGAGATCAGCAGATATGCAACTAATTGGATAGATTTTTAAAGTGTTTTTTACTGGTGCTTCTAATAATAACCTTGATTACTAAAACTGAAGGGATTTTTAGAGTATAATTTCCTTTTCTTCTAATTAAATCTCTTGATTGTCTTCTTTTCTGCCCCGAATTAATGACAAAGAGGAACCTGCCTGGGCAGTGTGTATTTCTGTTTACATTCATTTTTTGCTGTGTGGTTTTCATTTGGGAGCAGCCTGGTGTGTTTGAATTATCAACAGGGCCGTCAGGGAATAAAACCTTCACTCTCTTTTGCTCTGACTTAAAAAATAACACAAGAATTCTGTGGTTGCTCAAGTCCAGAAGAAAATAAGCTTGACTTTAGCAGTTCTCTAGGCTGGGATAAAAATGATTTTAAAGTTTTAAAGAGAAGAGTCTTTGCAAGCAATTAACTCCTCTCCTGGAGGGGACCTGGTCAAAAGGGGACAGAAGTGAAAAGGAGGAGGACATTCACATGGTCAGGAGCCACATCTCAAGGGCTTTGCTAGCTCTGGAGCAAACTTTACAAATCCATCCTTTCCAGGCAAATGGGACACAAGAACATTCATTTCTGGATCCCAAATGGCTCCAGGTAGGAGGTCAGAACCAGGGTACCAAGATCAGCCAAGAACCTGCCCTCCAGTAAAGAAACTTTACATGGACAAGGTGGAAGATGTGTGGAAAAGCAAAGGATTTCCAGTTGATTTCCTAAATTTAGGTGCCTCTTTCCACCTCTGCTGAACTTCTAGGAGATGATTAATCTCAACATTAGCGGTCAATTCTTCCTACCCTGGCAGGGGGAAGCTGAGACAAATGGCATGAACTGCCCTCCAGAAGTGCCCCTCTTTTTCCATTGCATTAAGGGGGAGGAAGGCAGCTCACCCGGACCCGAAATTGTCCCCATGTCACCCCCATTCCAGTGCTTGTGACAGGGCTGTCTCCAGCTGACCCGCTCACCCCAGGCTGCTTTTGCAATCAGTCACTGGAGAGGAGCAGACACTTCCACACCACGATTCCCCTGCCCAGCTGAGGTGTGTGCTCCGGGCTGGGGTGAATCACGGCCTTGCCCCCATGGGCTGTGCTGGCGAGACTGCCAGAGCCCCTGGGTGACTGGAGTGGGGCATGTCTGCACCGTGGAGCTCTGCAGGTGAATCATGCCAGGATCCCTGACAGCGAGGATGGATAAGTTCCTTCAAACAGTCCCACCCAGGGAAGTTCAGCCCTGTGTTGAAGGCCATGCAGAGAGCTCAGCTGCAGGAAGGAGACAAGTTCCTGCAAGAGCCTGTAGGAACCCGCACGAGAAAACTGAGGAAAGGACCCATTAGACTGATTTTCCTTATCTCAGTGGCTAGATATGGGGTTTTTCTGAGCTTTAGAATAATTCAGGGTACACAGCTGGGAGAAAGCCTTCTGTGAAATGGAGCCCATGCCAAGGGTGCATTTTTGTTTCACTGTTAAATATTATACAAAACACTGGACCACAATTTCTGGACTAAAGACAGCTTCTTAAACACTGCATCAGGCTTCAGAGGACTTGTTGAGAGTGTTACCTCCGTGGCCTTGTTGGGAATGGAATTTTAGGGTGCCAAATACCCAAAATTCAATTCGCTGAACCCCCCAAGACTGGGACTTAGGAGGTATTCGCAGCTTTAGGACTGTGAGGTAGGTAGTCCTATCTCTGTAAACCATGTGGAGAGATGCCTTCATTGAAGTCTTCAGGGAAGAACATGAATTTAATTGTTCCAACTCATCCTCCAGCCATTGCCCATAGAGAGTCCAAAATGTGGATGTTTTCAAGTCTGAAGTTAACTTTGTTGGGAACATCTGTAGAGTTTGTTTCCGTGTCAACTGCAGTCACCAACATCCTTCCCAAAGCTTTCCAAAGCCTCTTTTACCCAGCTCCCAACAAAGATAAAGCATCCACTGGGTTGCCATCAACCTCTTGCAGGCTCCATCCACTGTGCTGTGAAGCCAGGAGGATTTTTTGGAGCTATTTCAGTAGGACCTGGATGAAGTTTAAGATTCCAGCCTCATAAACTTTAACCATGTGAACAGCCAAACTCAAGCCTGTCTCTGGGGTTTTCTTTTGGTAGTTACTACAGTGGTAGAATGAAAACATCAGTCATAGGAAGAGGAGTTTATGGGTTGGTGACCTCAACTATTCGTTTCCGTTGCTGGGAAGATCATGTAAGATAAAAAAAATACAAAAACACGTAGAAATACCTCTAACTGCTTTTTCACACTGCTCCCTGCTCAATACAGCGGGGAAACAGTCACACCTCGCTTTGATCTGCGTTACAGTCTGGAAAGTTTAATCTGCAAAAGACAATCTCCAGCAAGAGCCTTGTTCTCAAGGTGTCATCAGGCCCCGAGACGGTGCAATGCAAATTTGGCCTTTCGTGGGGCAGTGTGGAGTCACTTGACTCTCAGCTGAAGGTGCAGGATGGAATCTCAAAACATCTCAGTGGCTCTGCTTTTAACCAGAGCTGAGCCCAATCCTCCTCCTCCTGGCTCACTCTGGAGTGTGATAACATCTCCCCGAGCACCCTCTCTTGGTTTCTACTTTGCTTCCAGGTGTAAACACTTTCTCCCTCTCTAAAGTCAATTTATCTTTAGGAGAACCCAGTTCTTTCAGCTCCCTGTCATTATTATTGATCATCAGGTGGGAACCTTATGAACCTTCCAACCTTCTCCTCCGCCCGGAAAAACCCAACAACAACCCAACAACCAAACCTTCAGAAAAGGTTGGGAAAGTCTATAAAGATCAGAATCTCATTTCAGTGTTGCTCAACTCTCTAGTAGCTCCCATCATTCATTTTTTTCTCACTGTTTCCAGTGATCAAACCTGGCATTTGCATTTTTCCACTCTCCCGAGTTCTCCTCCTAAACAATCTCCTCCACGTGGGTAATTTTGAAAATGTGGTGTCCAGAAATGGGTCGAGTGTCATCTACTGCGGTCTAACCAGGCATCACCCTCAAATTCCTGAAGCACCAACACTTCCTGGATGCATTGACCCCAGCCTCTCCTTTTCCACTGGAGAATTCCTGAAGCTCTCAATTTTACAAACACACTCATGCCCAGAACAGGCGCTGCTCAGGTCTGAACCAAGGGAAAGGGTCAAAGAGTTGTTCCTTTCAAACCAGTCAGGCTTTTCTTCCCATTAGCACAGGAGGAGCCATGAAAACACTGCTCTGTATGTCCACAGCCAAACTCCTTGGCTTATCTTTAAGCCTTGCATGCCCTGAAGTGTTTAATTCAACCTCCAGTGAGCATTTTTCTTTGCCAACACACCTAGAGAGCTCTTCATTTCCCTTATCTCGATCTATCTGCTCCTTCAGCAGAGCCGTTGTAAATAAGTACCTGGCCACCTTCTTAATAAATTACATGTACCCTCCCTCTTGGAATGGACACCCCAGCCAGGTTAGGAGGGAGAAATATGCAGGAAATACCTGCTCAGGGCTTTTTTTTTTTTTTTTTTTCAGAAAAAGAGAAGGTTTCAGCTCTGGATGACCTTACTGTACAGCGCCATTCTACTGACTTTTCAAGGTCACCACCTTCTCAGCGTGTCAAAAGTCCTTGACACATCAGGAGCAGCACGTGGAGACTCCTACGGCTGCTTGCTTCTCCCTGAATCCTGTCATTCCTGAGCTTTGTAGGAGCTTTGTTTTGCTATTCATCTTGAAGAGGCCTTTTGAGAGCTTCCTCCAGGGATGTCCTTCCGGGGTCCCCAACACAGGGAAAATGACTTTATTTGTTAATGCTGAACAGCAAGGGTGCAACTTGCCAAATGATCCAGGAAAGATCCTGAGTGCACCTAAATTCCACCAAATACTGAGAACTGAGCAGCAGGAGTGACTTTGCTGCTTTAGTCCAGTCCTGGTGAAGAAGTTAAATCAAAGAATGTCCATCTGCTCATAATAGAGGAGATTTATTTTCTCTGGTAGGTGACTGAAATGCTTCTCCCTTTGCATGGAACCCCCTAACAGCAAGTTAACCTCCTCCAATTCCTTTCTTATAATCCATCCAGCTTTCCAGAGGTTCAGCTCAGACCCTCTTCATTTCTCACTCATTTTGGCTGCCTCTCTGTGGTGCCACGTCCCTTGGAAGATGAATCTCAGCCGCATGATGAAGGAGGGGACAAATTGTGTAAAGCAATTTGTTTAAAAAGATGCATTTTCACAACACATCTTTGGTATTATGGTTCCAAAATACTGAAAATGAGAATGTGGCTGGAGAAGGGTCCATAGGTTCTGAAAAGCTGTAAGGAAAACCACTCAAGGGCTGTCTCACATCTCCTAACATCAGAGGGGCTCACAGGGAAGCAGTAATGAATGGACTGCCCTTATTCCGTCCTACAACATCCCAAATAGACCCTCCCTGGTCTCTCACCATAATCCCTCAAGCTGACCAGCGTGAAATCCATGTGTCTGAGGCTGCCTAAAAACACATTTTGTGGAGAAATGAGCAGCTGGAAGGCTCTGAAGATTCCAGAAATGGAGGCTGCCATGAATGGCCGATGGAACTGAATCCTGGGGCAGGATCTGTAAGCCAGCCATGATCAATTCCCATAAACCCTCACCACACAAGACAGATGAAGTGTAGTGTCCATCTAACATGGACAGCTGGAAGCTGGGAAGGACATTCCAGAGGTAGAGACAAGGAACAGGAGATGGAGTTGAACCTCCTGGGTCTTTTCCACTCTGGACACATAAAGTTGATTAGAGGGATAGAACATCTTTCCTATAAGGAAAGGCTGAGAGAATTGGGTTTATTCAGCTTGGAAAAGAGAAGACTTCAGAGTGACCTCATCATGGCCTTCCAGGACCTGCAGGAAGCCACAAGAAAGATGGAGACAGATTATCTACAAGGGCCTGGAGTGACAGGACAAGGGGGAAGAGCTTCAAATTGCCAGAGGGCAGGGTTAGATGGGATACTGGGAAAAAATTGTTCCCTGTGAGGGTGGGGAGGCCCTGGCACAGGGTGCCCAGGGAAGCTGTGGCTGCCCCTGGATCCCTGGCAGTGTCCAAGGCCAGGTTGGACAGGGCTTGGAGCATCCTGGGATAGTGGAAGATGTCCCTGCCCATGGCATGGGTGGAACTGGATGAGCTTTAAAGTCCCTCCAACCCAGGCCATTCCATGGTTTTATGGTTCTATGGTTTGAACCACCAGCCCAGAGGCCAGGTGGGTGAACAGGCAGAAAAACTCCTCATTCTACACTCACTGAATGGCCTTGTTTGAAGAAAATACCAACATTCCAGCATATGCTGGAATGATTATTGATGATAATGATGATTATGATTATTTCTATTTTACTATGAAAACAAAACCTACAGAAATTTTCGAATGAAAAGAAGGGAAGTGGAACTTGCCACACCCCATTATTTTAAATGGAAAAGGAAATTGTTCTTTTCATTAACGTCCCTCCTGCATGGAAGTGATTTTTTTCTATGACATTAAAACTATCCCGAACCCAAGCAACTACAAAATGTGGACAATAACAAAAAATTTAATTGATGTTTTAGTTGAAAACTTGGAAACCACCTTAACACAGATCAGCAAAATGATAGGTTTGGCTCTAGAAGACATGAATCAAGTAACTGATTCTGATGAAAGATATTTTTTCAGTTTGGGGGTTGTTTTTTCTGTTTTGTGTGGGCCAGTAACAATCAAGCTCAGGCCTAAGCAGTCTAATTGCAGAAGTGTCATATTTTAATGCAGAAATTATGAGTCTCTGTTACATTGATTGCAGTGGGGTCTTCAACATTTGGCTCTGGGCATCTCTCTATCAAGACTAAGACATTCCAAAGAGGTCCACAAAAAGAAATCTAAGCCTGTCAGACAGCTCAGATTCACTGTGCAGGTGTCTGCCGTTCCAGATTTTTTTCCTCTAGCCTGGAAAAGGAAAAGGCTGCAACCTCCTGGGTTAACTGTTCTGGTTGGGCACCTCTTTGTTCATCTCAAAGAACAGCACAAGGGCTATATTTAAATCCTTTTTTTCTCCTCTAACCCCGAAAGTATGCACATAATTTTGTGGCCGAGTCCAATCCTGCAAACACGCAGGCACGGAGGTGACTTTTCTCCCAGAATAATTCCCTCACCCTTGCCCTGTATTAATAACAACGGTGGTGATGGTGATGATGCAGCAGCATTGTGTTTCTGCAGCACCTTTCATCAGAGGATCTCTGAGCGTGGGACTCACCTCACCCGACTTTGACCATTTAAAAGTTTGGGAATCTCGGCCAAGCTCGCTGTCTACCGGAGTCCGTGGAGCAAGATCAGCATCTCCAGAGGGCAACTCGGCCCATCCTGAGAGAGATGCCTCAGATAGGTGGGCTGAATCACTGGAGATGCCCAGAAGGCAGCACTGGCTGTGGAAAAATGAGCTGCATAAACTGGACACCTTTTTTTTTTCCAAACTAAAAGGAGGAACTTGGAATTTCACCCTTTTTTTTTTTTTTTTCTGAATCTCAGGAATCCTTGGCGAGCTGGAAGAGGTGGCCAAGAGAAGTCTTTGGTATCTCTAAGGTGGACCACGGCAGCTTATTTAAGGTAGTTTGAGGCTGGGTTTGAAAAACAATAAACTCAATGGCAGCTTCAAGTGGGTGCTAAGAAAGCAAAATTCCCTGAGCTGAGGTTTGGCCGGGACAGCGAATTCCCACAGGAACTAAGGCACACCACAACACTCAGCACCTTCCACTCTGAGTGCAAGAGATGTTGCCTTGGCTTTGTCTTCCCTTAGGATCTACAGAACAGGAGAGGAGGGAGTACAAGTATTAACAACCCGGTTCCTTGGAAAAAGTCTTTGGAACTCTTTAATTACCCAAGGCAATTAACTCCTTTGCTGTACATGTCATCTGAAAAACAACCCGAGCAGCGGAATAATGGCCCCTCAAACCACGTTTTCGAAGCTGGATCCAGGTCCCAGTGACCCTGGTGGTGCTTCCACACCACATCCAACATCTGGGGCTTCTCCCTGGAGGTCTCCCAGGCTGAGATCTGCCTCCATCCAGCCCCATTTATCTCACAAAACGTGCCAGGATGGCAGTGCAGGGTTTTAGAGATGTATAAGCCTTAACATTTTAATCTGCCACCTACACTGCAGTTTATGAGTGCTGTAAATCTCGTGGTTATAATGAACTCATCTAATGATATTGCTGATGGATAAATTTACCTGGGACGAGGAACAACAGTTACTTGCAAATGAAAGGGGAGTAATTTAAAGTTTCATGTAAACACCTTTGCTGCCTTACTTCTGACTTCTCCCAGCCTAACCCCTCTCAGGGTTTCATGACAAATGGAAAGAATGTGTGTTTGTGAGGCAACGACTGGCTGGCCTGGAAAAGAACCTGCCTCCCTTCTCCCCAGCACAATGCTTATATAACTTGGGCACTGGAATGAAGTTTTAGGTGAAAATAGCTCTAATTTTCTGGGTCAGGTGTGCTAAATTAGGGGAAGGCAGGGAAGGGATAAAGCAGAGTATTAGGCGATGAAAAATGCCTACACAATGTGAAGATATTTAGATTCCTACTCTGAATTTCAATAATAATTAGGACTGTGGCCAGTCCTAATGCTCCCAGTTCCCCCCCACCCCTAAAGCGTCCCAGCTTGAACCTTTTTTTAAATGATCAGCAATATAAAGTACATATTGTGGTTTCAAACCTCTCATTAAGGCTCATCCCCCTGCACTGAGGTCTGGTCTGGGCTATGTCAGTGCTAAATACCTCGGAGGACTGGGCTCAAAGACCTCAGATCCCTGCAAAGATTGGATTTGGACTTCTAAATTGCTTAAGTGCTTAAGTGCTTGGGGGAATTTTATCCTGAAACTCCTCCGTGATGAAGCCAGTTTTGAAATGAGCTGGAAAGCGCCATCATTTTGGGGTTTAGGTAAGAACAGCAGGATTTTCACTGCCCACTGCTCTAATAAAGCAAATCACTCACATTTCTCCCTCTTCCCTTCAAGAAGGTGCTGTGAATATGCATCGGGGTGTGCTGAACACACACAGACCCCCGCTTGTGCACACACACACACACACACACACAGGTCTGCGAGTTCCTCCTCTGGCTTTCACTGAGTCATCAGGCTCACCAAATGTGTGAACTCACGCTATAATGTTCTCCCAGAAAAATAACAAATTGATTTCATTTTTACAGGCTACAGCATGCTATATAATTGGAGACACTGCCTTGTCAACTCAGACCGGTCTGACCCGACCAGAGACATTGCTTACAGCTGTTTACGGAGCCATAAAGTTTCCTCCTCTTTGTTTTTCCTTCCTTTTGCACTCTCTCTCTCAGTTTTTTTTTTTTTGTTTTTTTTTTTCTTTTCCCTCTAATGAATCCTACAACTACTTTTTGTTCTGGCCATAAAATACTCTTAAGGAAAATGCAGGAAGCCTTGATTTAGAGAAGCACTTCAGCCGGTGCTTCACGTTAACGCTGGGATCAATGGGGCTTGAGCACATATTTAAAACTGAGCATGCATTTAAGGACTTTTATTGCTCCCAGAGAGTCAATAAGGAACTTGTTGGCACACTTGTATGTGCTTTTTTTTTTTTTTTAAATTTTATTATCGATACCAAATTAGAAGTTTGGATTGGGCAAGCTCAGGGATTGTTTCCTCTGCAGACCCACAGCACAGCTCCAGTTGCATCAGGAATTTTGCCATTTCTCATTGTCACCCTGTCCAGATCTTGAACATCTGAAAAAGGGCAAACTCCTACACTACTTTATCAATTCTACTGAAACTGCCAGCTAAGACTGGGTACAATTATTTACATTACAAAAAAATCCACCCTGAAATCTTCTGAGTTTGCCACATTTGCCAAGCACTCACAATAAGCCTAATTTTTTGACTAATGTAAAAATAACAGTTTTATGGACAGTGGATTTGCAAACGATTTTATTATCTTCAAATAGTCGGAAGCTCAGAAATTAAGTGAAATGTTTTGATTTTTGTGGGAAAAAAAATTTCTGATCACATGCCTGATTTTGCTACCATGAAAAAGTTGCTTCACTTTGAACTAATGAACTGAAAAAAAAAAATCCCAAACCCAAAAGGGCTTTTCATCTACTTGCACTATCCATCAAAATACCTTCTAAGTTCTTTGCAATAAATTATGGCTGTGCTTCCTTTCATATCTTTCATTCATCATGGAATCTGCTCCTCCTTTGGTCTGAAATGTCACAATTCTCCTTTCATTCAGTGCCTCTGAGCCACTCAAGGACTGATCAATAGGGAATCAGCTGTTCCAGAGTCACAAATAGACAAAAACACATCTTACACCTTCTTTGAGGACCATTTCTGTCACAGAATGGACTAAGGGGAATATTTATCTGGATCTTGATCCTGACATATGGGTGGGAAAGGAACATGAGAGCAGGTCAGGAAAGAAACTTTCCTCCAGAAATAAACTTCAGGTCTGTATTTCAGCTTTCAGAAAAATGTGGAAAGCAGGAGAAGGCAGAGAGTTCCTCATCCTCTCCTTCCCTCTCTTTGGGAAGAGCTGAAGCAGAAAAAGACCTGGTCTTAGACAAGAAAAAATCCACATGGAGGAAAGACACAAACAACCCCAGAGCCCAAAGAGAAAACAACTCTTATTTATCACTAATCCGCCATGAAACCAAAGCTCAAACTTTTTTTGCTGCTTCTAAAACCATTTTTTCTCAAATGAAAGCACAATTTCTGCTGCAACAGAACAACTGGATTTTTTTTTTTCTGCAGAGAAACTGCTTTGCATGGGAAAAAATCCTCATGGCTCCTTGACATGTTTCAGCTAGATCTCAGTAAAATTAAGGAGGTACAGACTGATGAGTCGCTCAGAGGTACAGGAAAAATGCCAGTGGATGTCCTGGCATTTGTATACACCTTGAGAGAGAGAAAAAACTCTCTCTCAGAGATCATCTCGCACAACAGAAAGAATAACAACCGCAATAAAACCTGGTGTAGAGAAGGAAGGGAAAGGTTTAATTTACTTCTACCATCGTCTGCGGACACCTCCTGTTTACTGAAATGGATGTGCTGGATCTCCCTCAGCCCAAAATTCATTCTGCTGTGAAGGGAACAGGCAGGGAGGTTCCAGCCATAAGGCAGCTTCATTTTCTTGGGTTGCTGAGCAAAATCCCTCAGTTTGGCAATCCCTCAACAGTGGCAGTGACCTAAAGTTAAGCCAAGGTTTTATAATCTGCTTTGGAGATAGGAATGTATATATTAATATACATTTACATGATTAGTTGTTACAAAGAAATTGCTCCCTGTGGGGTTGGGCAGGCCCTGGCACAGGGTGCCCAGAGAAGCTGTGGCTGCCCCTGGATCCCTGGAAGTGTCCAAGGCCAGGCTGGACAGGGCTTGGAGCACCCTGAGGCAGTGGAAGGTGTCCCTGCCCATGACAGGGGAAGGAATGGGATAATCTTTAAGGTCCCTCCCAACCCAAACCATTCCATGATTTTATGACTCTCATGTAAGAGGCCACCCACTCTCCAAATCTCTTGGGCGAAAAAAGGTGATTTATAGGAAAGGTTCTTCCAGTCTTTTGAGTGACCAAGCAACAGACCTTGTCTAAATTCCAACATCACATCCAGACCACTATGAAACCACGTGTACAGCTCCAAAGGACCAAGCTTTCTTCTCCAGGCTCCTCTCCCTTAAACCTGCTGGAGTCTGGTGTTCTCCCACCATGGCTCAAAGAGCTTCTTCTCCAAGTGGTTCGGCAGGTGTAGTGCCTTGAAGTTCCTCAGAGAAACAGAATTATTCTCCAGAATGGAAACTTCCTGACTGATGAGGCAGTGCCTGGATGGAAAAGCCCTGGAAGGGGTCAGGCTGATGAACAGGAAAGAAACCAGGGTGAGAGGAAGGATCATGGAATCACAGAAACACAGAGTGGCCTGGGTTGGGAGGGACCTTGAAGACCACCAACTTCCAGCCCACTTTCATGGGCAGGGACACCTTCCACTGTCCCAGGCTGCTCCAAGCCCTGTCCAGCCTGGCCTTGGACACTGCCAGGGATCCAGGGGCAGCCACAGCTTCTCTGGGCACCCTGTGCCAGGGCCTCCCCACCCTCACAGGGAAGAATTCCTTCCTGATATCTAATCCAGCCCTACTCTCAGTTTGAAGCCATTCCCGTTGTCCTGTCACTCCAGACCCTTGTAAATAATCTCTCTCCATGTTTCTTGCAGCTCCCTTCAGGTCCTGGCCACAATTAGGTCACCCTGAACCCTTTTTTTTTTCCAGGTTGAACCATCCCCACTAAAGGTAAGAGGGGAAAGATTCTGAGGAAAGACAGTGGGTAGGGGGTTGTCCTTGGAGCAGCAGAACCCCAAATCTCTGACTTGGGGGATGAAATGAGATTCTGGGTGAAGAGTGAACGACCCCTGAGCGCTGGGGGCATGGAGCCTTCGCGGAAGGACTCGGGAATCTCTCCGGGTGGCAGGAGCAGCACCTGCACATCTCCCTGAGCAGCATCCCAGCCTTAATGATTTCTTTCTGAGAGTGGCTGGGGAGCTGCAGACAGGCTGCCAGATAGTGATCAGCTCGTGGAGGGGTGATCACTATTAGGCAAAGATACCAGCTTTGACATGCAGCAAGGGAAGCGGCCAAGAATTCAGGAAAGCAATCCCAGCTTTCTGCTGCACGTTCCTCTGCCAAGACACCTCCTGTGTTTACTTTAGAAACCAGAGACGAGCCCTCCTCTTCATAATGATAATAATAATAATAATAATAATAATAATAATAATAATAATAATAAAGCTGCAGGGTCACTCAGCTTAGCAGATGGATTCCTTCCAGCTTGGATTTCTCTGCGTTCCCTGCAGAGCTGAAGCTCTGATGGATCTGGGGGATTATGCAACCTTCATAATTGGGTTTCACAGGAGATCTGAGCGGTGACAAAACCAGGCTGTGGGAAGGGAGCTCCATTGGAGACCAGCAAATCCACCCATGGATCTCATGTGGGGTCTGAGGAGCCTCAGTGGCCACAGGGACACGCAGCCTCTGCAGGAGCAGCTGTGTCTCACCAAAGAGCTGCAAGAGGCTGCTCACTCCCTGGTTTTCAACTTTTCCATGCTCCTAGACACTAAATACAGAGTTAAAGAATCATGGAATGGCTTGTGTAGGAATGGTTTGTCTGGGAACTTCAAAGGTCATCTACTCCAACCCCCCTGGAATGTCTTCAATGAGATCAGGTTGCTCAGAGCCCCATCCAACCTGACCGTGGATGTTTCCAGGCATGGGACACCCACCACATCTCCGGGCAACCTGTGCCAGTGGAAATGCATCAGGATGTGGAAAAGTAGGAATCTAAAGGAGATAATTTGACTGGCCAGAAATGTTTCACTGAAGAAATCCCTCAGGAGATTTTTTGATTAAGAAATAGAAGAATTTCCTACTGTCCACACTGCCTGGAAAAGAGAAAATTCACTTTTCTAGGAATTTTACAGGAATAACATACTAAATGGTTTACAGGTATTATAACTACTGTCTTAAAAGGCCCTGCACAACTCTGGGGTTTATTACAATAAACTGAATAATGAACTAATAATGAACTAAATAATTAATGGAACTCAGTTTCACAAATTATCACTGAGGTTCAGAGGAACAGGAGGGGGGTTAGCAAGAGTAAGAAGGGCTCGATTATTTTACACAAAGCAGGAACACCTGGAGATTTGACAGCACGAAGATGCCAGGGGTTTAAAGGTCTCAAAGCCCTTCACCTACAGGACATCACCCCATTTATCACCAGCCAGGGGGGCAGAGAGGACACTTTCTTTGGAAGGAATTGCTCCACTGCAAGGCTGAAAATGGCAGTGGAAGCAAAGCCATGGACACGAGAACGTGTTTGGCCCTGGTGCCACCATCAGATGTTCTCTGCCTTCTGTTCCCTTCCCACGTGTACCCACGCACGGACACACCTATTGACACATCCCTGGTTTTGGAGGCTTGATTGAACATCTCTCTGCTCTGGTGTGCCCAAACATCGACCAGAAACATCGAGGGTGCCCTCAAGGAGCTCTTTCTTACACCTCCTTTTCCTGCTAATACTGACTGATAACATTTGGAAATCTGGAGATCAGGATGAGGTGGGTCAAGTCTCCAGAAGCTGGTGAGCTATCTCAGGACATGGGAGGGTCACTTTGGTTGGGGGCACAGGGACATCTCACACCCTCCCAGCTGCACTTTGGGTTCAAGCCTGGCTCCCAAATGCCACAGGTATTCTGAAGGACTTGTGCAGTGGCTTCCAGCCCTACTTGGGTGTCTCAGGTACCAATGGGAGCCTACACCAGGAGTGGGACCTTTGATGTGGCCCCCTCAGTCATGTGGAGTTCAGCTCCTGTGGAAGACCACAACCCAGACCTAAGCCAGCCATCTCACATATCCCATGTGTCTAGTGGAAGAACTGGACACAACTAGGACACAAGGAATTTGGCCCAGTCAAGATACCAGTTCCAATTAGAAGTTAAATCATGGAGTTAAGTGCAGTTAAGAGCTGGACTGTACTGGCTATGAAAGAGCATCCCTGTGCATCCCTGGCAGTGTCCAAGGCCAGGCTGGATGGGGCTTGGAGCACCCTGGGACAGTGGGATGTGTCCCTGCCCATGGCAGGGAGTGGAACTGGATGACCCCTTCCAACACAAACCATTCCACGATTTTATGATACCTCAGGTGTGAGCTACTGACAGTGCAGGTGTCCAGCGGGATGAATCCCACCTGCACCTCAGGATTATTTAGTCAGGTGATAAACAAGAGGTTTGTATTCACCTGTACCAAACCCTTTGGCCAAAGGTCTGGTTCTGAGCTCCAGAGAGACTTGCTGAGAGGAGAAGTGGGGCTGCAGTGGGGTGGAAACCCCCTCTGTGGGACTTATAACAAATACAGGAGCAAAGACCCAAACCCAGCAATTCCCGCTGTAGACCAAGCCAGGGATGTTCCCACTAGGACACAATTATGGACAGAAGATTCATCACCGTTCCACTCACTTGCCTCCTTGTGAGATGGTTTTCCTCAGCTGGGGCAGGGGAGCTGGTGAGAGGCACTCACAAAAGCTTAGGAATTCTGCTGAGCTTCTTTCCAACAACCCTGTAATCTTATGGACTCATCCACGTCTATAATTACCAAGTTAGACCACCCATCAGCTCATCTCCTCCACACCACTGGCCATGGCTGAATCACCTCCTCCAGAAAGGTGTCCACTCTTGATCCAGAGATATCCAGAGATGGGGAATCAACCAGCTCCCCCAGGAGCTGACCCATCTTCCCTGCAGGATCTGCTGGTGCTGCTGGAGCCAGCCTCTTGTGGCAGTGGTGGCAAAGAGGTTTGTGCAGAAGGACTGTGGCTTTCCACACAAGGGCCTTGCAGGTGCTAATTTTGACTCTGCTGAAATCACTGCCACCTGAACCCTGTCTAGAACAGGAAGCAAGAAGAGGAAGACACTCAGTCCCCCATAATTTTGAACCCAGGTTTTGTTCACGCCCTTAAAAATAATAATTAGAGGCTTCACCCTCTCCCTGCAAGAGATCATTTATTGCTCCTGCTGTAAAAATGAGTTTGTAAGGAAATAACACTGGATCTGTCCTGGAAGTGCTGGATATTCACTGTAATGAGGGTGATCTCACCAGGAACAGGGGATGGTGGTGGGGAGGAGGGGAAGGTTTGGGGTTTTTCAGGAGGTTGGTGGGGGAGGATGAGGATCTGCCCTCCACCCCACGCTGCTTTCCCCTCTCTCCCCACTGTGCTCACCTCCTTTTCCTTTCTGAGCAGCAAACTGCTGCTGCTGTTATTGACACATATTTCAAACAAGCCCGTGCAAGGGACTCGAGACACATTACATTGCACATGGTGCCCCGGGCCACACATTCGCCTCCTTACACCGACAGCACGTTTTGCTTCATAAAGAATGTGCAGGCCTTCACCTGGAGCTATTTATCTGCTGTGCTCCAAAGAAAGGAGTCAGGGAGAAAGCCCCACATGCCCACGTTGGCTGTTAACCCCGAGCTCCAAACCCCACAAGTGGCCAAACATTGACCTCTCTGGCCATGGGGTCTGGGCCACTGTCTGCTGACAGACCTGGATCAATGCCTGCAGTCCACTCCCCACCTTTCTGAGCACCTGCATTTAGGAAAACCCCTTTTTGCACCCTCCCTGACCCACTCACAAAGCTCCCAGCGCACGCTCCATCAGGGAGCACAAGCAGAGCTCCCAGACTCCTGCATCACCCCACCCTGGAAGAGGAAGCCTATCTGGTGATTAAAAGTTGCTGATACACACCTCTTTCCAGGATCAGGGTAATATGCCCTTGCTGTTAGCAACATTTTTTTTTCTCCCCCTGCTTTCTCTAAATCTTTCCATCATTGTTATTACAACGATAACAACAATAATTATTACTATTATGCCTTGAACCCGAGTGTGAGATTAGGGCTCCCATTGTGTTAAGAGCTCGGTGGAGAAGTGTCAGGGAGATGATTCCCGCTGCAAAAAGCTCATTTTCTGCACTCAGGCAGGACGTGAAGGGGTGAAAGAAAGAGAGAAGGGGCCAGGAATGAGGCAGCAGCAAGGAGAAAATGAAGAGCAGTTAGCAGAATAGCAGGAGTCAGCACTGGTGCTTTGCCTAAGCAAACCCCACTCCTTGTCTGTGTCCACACATGTCAAATCTCGACAGGGAGAAGGGGAATGCTCCCTTGAATTTCCCAGCTGCAGCAATGTGGATTCTATTTTTTTTTTAATTTTTTTTTTTTTTTGACACAGCAGCAGCAGCAGCAGAGCCTTCAGCAGCTGCTCACAGCTCCTTCTCTGGTAGACCCCTGCTTCAAATGTGTCAAATGCCCAGAAAAAAAAACCCAACAAAACCCTTCCTCTGTGGCAAAATCAGGGTGGAGAACTTTCCACCACAAAAAAACCCTGCACTCCTCTTGCCTTGAAAAGAAATACCTGCACTCCTGTCCTTTTGGGGGCTGGAAAGCTGCCAGGGATCCGGGGTAAGGAGTTGCTAACATCGTGCCATACTAATAATTCTTCATTTCACCCACCTTTTTTTCTGTCTCTTTAGATTAGATTTGAAGTGCTGCAGGGCAGGGACTGTCTCTCGCTATGTGCTCAGGACAGGGAACCTTTCCACTTCCTTGGAACTGGCAACTGCTAAGGCAGAATAATAAATAACAGGGGAGATCTTGAAAGGCGAGGTGCAAAATGACAACAGGCTGGCTGAGAGGGGCTGGGAGGGTCCTGAAAAAGTTTTGAAACCTTTTTTTTTTTTAGTTTGGTAAATGATTAAAAAAAAGGACATATTTCCTTGTTCTGAGAAATCAATGCTGCTACCTGGACTGTGATACAGGAGCACTGAGCTACAGTGGGAGGGTAAAAGAAAATCTGTCCAGGTAGAGCATGAGAAGTTTAAGTAAAGTGAATGCAATTCCCTAAATGAGCACCTTTGCTCTTACAACAAAATAATAAAGGTAGGTGAAACAAAAAATAATACATGTAGGTGAAACCCTATGGGGTGTTTTAAAAGTCCTCCATCAACTCCCAGCACTGCTCATGAATCTCACTCTCCCCATTTCTACCTGCACTCCAAGACTAGGTGAGAAGAGTGGGAAATTGTGAATATAAATTAGGACACAATAAGGCAGATTAGTGATAAGGAAAGCCCAGAGTCGATAATCCATGGTTAGTGGTGCTAAGAACATGAGGATGACCAATAAATAATTGTTTAATGTGTTGTTAGAGAACTTAGAGAAATATTCAGGCACACATTTGTAGTCCCTAATAATGTATTAACCTCCCGTAGATAAACAAGGAGATAAAGAAGGAAGGGAATCTCGGATATTTCTGGATAACTGCTGTTAACATTTGTCATAAATCTCCTGGTGATGATGGAAAACAAGAGAATGCCAAATAGGTTAGGAATCCACTGTGTTGTTAAAGAGCAGATGGATAACTGTAAATCTGTTATCTGGCCCAAAAGGTAAATGGGTGATACAAGACTGAACCCACAGAGGATGGAAAAGTTGTAATATAATTAGTGGTAGTAACCACAGTTCTATGGAAAACTAATTTCGTGTAATTTTTGAATGAGATTGTTAAACAGAGGTGATAAAAGTGATGTTGGTACAGCATTTTCAGTCAGGATATAAAGAAAAAGAGTGGATAAAGAATTCAAAGTGGTCCTATTTAGGATCAGCACAGCACAAAGGAAATGCATGGGGAGTTCACAACTCTTCAGTGTCACTTTGCTGAGCAATTGCCATCAAAAGAGGCTGTTTTTAATTGGAACTCCCTGAGATCAGCTCAGTGCTACTGAACTTTCTCACCAACAGTCAAAAAAACTCCACCCCATCATCACTGAAGAAGCCTGAAGGATATGGACACAGTGGAAGAGTGAGACTGAAGGACATGGTCAGGGCAGCAGCACAGAGACAGGGGTCAGGATGTCACTGCCTAAAGCCACCTCCATGCCCCAGGTGCCAAGCCAGGCTCGAGGGAGTGACAGGAGCCATGCCAAGGCTCCAGGAGGATTTGGAGATTTGGGAATTGACCCCCAGGATGTGAATGCTGAGCACAGCAGGGCTGGAGAGTGAGCCCAGAGGAGGAGGAGGGAATAACCCAGCACACGGCACTGGGGATGAAAGGACCTAAAATGCCACATCCGGAAGTGCTGAAAAGCTGGAGCAGGCCTGGAAAAGCAGAAGGACATCCAAATGTGAGAGGAATGGTTGATCCATACCATCTGCTACATCATCCTCCCCTTCACAGGTGAAGATAATGGCCATGGGGCTGAAGCACGTCATGTACACAGATACTTTGAATATCACCAAACTTCTCTCTGGTGCTCAGAACCAGAATTTTAACCAAATTATTCAATCCTTTCTTGGTCTTTGACATTTCAGTAGGTTCCAATAAATTCCTCTAAGGTTTAAGAGCAGAGATCTGAATGTGAGCTACAGGAATTTTAGGAAATGCTACCTGGAAATGCCAGCTTTTGAAATGCCATTTTAGGAAATGCCAGTTTTTGAAATGCTCTAACTCAAACAGGGGTTATCAGGCCTGACAAAGGAGCCTCCAGGTGTAGCCCTCATGGTCCTGATGGTCCTGAAGATACAGAGTCATCCCAAGATTTCCTTGGAGGTTTCCCACCCAAGCAGTGACTCAAGCTGCTCATTGTTTTCAGGGAGGAATCTGACACCATCAGGCTCGAGATGATGCACGGCTCCAGGCCACAAAGTCCCCTATCACCGAGTGCTGTAAAATTCCCTGATCAGAGGAGAGGTCCCCACAAACCCTCAAAGGGCTAAGTACCAGGTTCTGCCTTAGACAATGGGATGGAATATATCTACAACCATATAAATAGCGAGCTGGATGAGACATGGATAAGATCATGGCTTTACAATGCTGCCCCTCCTGCTTTTAACCCATCCCAGCCTTGGCTGAAACCGGGATGTGGCAAGCCTCAAAGGGATTTGTTCCCTGGAATTCCCAGCCTTACAGGAATAAGGATGTTGATTCTCACCAGCAAATTGCTCCCACTCAGCACCGACTTTCCTCCTTGATCCTTTTAGCACCACCTCTTTGTTGGGAGCATCTAATCACTTATCAGCAAGGGTCTTCAACTAAAAACGCCGTTTGGGAACACCTCCCTGTGGCCCTTTCAGTCATTGTCCAGCAGCATCCTGCTCAACAAAGGCTTTGGCACCCAGGACTTTCCTGTAAGCCAGACTCGACTCACTTTGGGTCATCGTTGTGAAAGACACCCTGTGCCAGCACTGGGGAAGGAATTGCCTTGCTGCAATTCCGATGCTGCTTGCTGTGACAGGACAGAAATGTCTTTTGGGTACCCAGAATTTGGTTGGCGCCAGAGCTCTGGGAACAGACTGAAAGGCGTGGGTTGTTTTTGGATGAATCATGTTTTTAATCATCAAACACTGCCAATCAGGACTGCAGCAGATTTTTCCCCAGAATTTTTTTTTTTTCTGGTGTGTGTGTGTGTTTTTTACCTTGAGAGCGATAATTTCAATTTCAGGCTCACAATGCTGGATTAAACCCACAGAGGAACCTCATGAGCACTGAGCAGCACAAATTCTCAGCCCTCTTTTTTGGAGATGGAGAACCTTCAGCATTGGCAGGTTGGGTGGGTTATGAAACTGTCCCAACGCTAGATTTGAGATAATAATCATCCCAGCCTGCACACGGATCAATTCTGTCAGTAAATTACTTTAATTAGAAGAGAAGGTGATGTAGTTATTAAGGTGTGACTGTGGACTGTGGACTGGGGGCATTTTGGTTCGCCTCAATTTCCTACCTGTGGAGTGGGAACAACATCACCACACACATCCATGGAAACAGCCATTCCAGTAGGGAATTGAGGACAAAGCTGTTGACACGTGGATGATGGATTATTAATGACTGAGCTGTGTTTCAGTGGGGAACTGCTGATGGATCACTGGGTGGATGTTCTTTAGGAGAGGTGCTCATCCTGTCTCTGCCTATAACCAGAGATTTGTCAGTGGTTATGAAAACCTCACTTCTAAGCCACTGTGGCACCTATAAACCTAATTTTGGGTGAGGGAGGCTTCACTTCTATTTCTATTTAGGAATCTCCCTGCTTCACCCATAAATTTTCTCCTTTTAGTCTTTGGAACAACACCAAATGCTGTTGTTTTCTGCATTTCCACTCACGTCTTGTCTGATCACTGAGGGTTTTGTTAGGTTTTCCACCTCTCAACTCACTCCACCAAACAGGGCAGGTGGTGAGAAGCTGGAAATTTCCTTTTCTCCCTCCTGGGTCAATTCCATTTGTTCCTGGTTTACCCGATGGCCCAGCTGAGAGATGGATCACAGAGACACAAGTAAGAATGTCAGGATGTCCCACGTGCTTAAACATGTGGTTAAGTGTTTGGCTCAAGCAAAGTTTTCATAAGGATTAGATTTAATGCAAGGAAAATGAGTAATCCCACGCATGACCCAGGTTTCCCTGTGTCAGGTGCTGTCACATTGGACCCTACTCTGAAGAAACTGCTGTTCCAAGTGTTTTAAGACTTCTATAATTTCGAAACACAAAAATCTCCAAGAATTTTAATAAATAAATAAGTAAACCAGAACCAAAAACCAACAAAACCCCTCTCAGGTAAAAATTCCAATAAATCCACGTTCAGCTGTACTTTACCAACCATAATTATCCACTGAGGGATTTCATTCAAAACTTGTTTACTGAGGGTATTACTTATTCATATCAGTTGCTAAATTGACAAAGCTCTATTGGGATGTTTGAGCAGTAGTAGAAAAAATTGGGCATTCCAAAAGAAGACTCGATTCATAGCCTGATCCAAAATCAGAGTAAGAGATTTCCAATTAAAAGCTTCCTGGAAATCTCTGCCTCTGCAGCTGGAGGGAGCTGACTCAAAGGGGAGCACAAACAGGAGGGCTAAACAATATTCTGAGTTAAGAAATGACACAATTGTGGTTTTGCACAAAGTGTGTATTTAACATATTTTCACCTATTCTTTATATTTCAGCATCTTCTTAAATGATGGCAAACAGGAAAAATCCAGGAGAAAGCACAGGTAGGAAGCTCAGATGAACCCAGGGAAGACTCAGACCACAATTGCCTAAGATTTGATGCTCACAAAAGTCCTGGGCAGACTTGCCTTCAAGAGAATCACATAAACATGGCCCAGATTAGATCCCTGAGCCTCATACTCACTTTAAACTTTTGCATTCGTCCACTCTTGTGTGTGGTTTGTACATTATTAGTGTCTACTTTTATCAGCTCTCCTTTAAAACCACTTGGGAGCTTCTATTGTGGGGTTTTTTTAGGATGTGTGGAAAGAAACCACTGGGACAGCAAAGTTACACCTCTAATTTTTGAGAATGTGGGTCTTTAGGTTGTCTATTCTATTTCTCCTCTTTTTCATAGAGGCAGGTGAGGAACTGTGGTCAGGCTGTTCCTTTGAGGACAGGCTGTCCTCGCCTCGAGCTCAGCTCCTGCAGATTGGAAATCAAAAGGAATTTTGCCTGTTCCCTTCATTGCAAGGGCATCACTTCATCGTCCTTTGAGTGAAATCAGTATTTCCTGGAAAGAGCTGCCTTCAGAGGGCTTTGGATAAAGCAAATCAGGGATCCTGGTCATGTTCTTACACCCTGAGCCCTGTGCAGAGCTTTTGGATACCCCGTGCAGACGAGATCAACTCAGTGCGCAACCGAGATTGGGGATTTGATCAAAGTGGGGAGATAAGAACCCCAAAGGCCAACTTTATGGCTCTGTTACTGATAAGGTGGCAGAGCAGGGACTAATCTAGATACCAGCATAATTGATAATAACCTTGGAGCTTCTTGGAGCTGTTTAATGACCCAGGAATCTGGGGAATGCTGCTGCATGGCAGAATTCCTGCCACGTGCCTGCCACAGGTCCTACCTTGGGCTGAGAGGAGGCATTGGGTCAATACTGAGAATAAAGAATTACTCCAGCCCCAAATGTTGTGTGCCTGAGGTCTCAACTCCTCCTGCACCCCCAATCCTGGGATACCACACCATGAAGGTGAAGAAAAACGTGCATCTCTCCTGGATAATTCAGCACCTGGGAGACAGTCCAAACCCAAAATCACATCCAGGAGGAGCGAGGAAGCTGCGTGTCACACCTCAGCCTGGAATCAAACAGATTCCAGTAGCTATGGGAAAACATGCAAACAGTGACTTCCAGCTGAGACAAGTTCAGCACAGCTCGGCCAGCGGGGTGGAGGCTCCGTTTTTTGACTCACCTAATGGAGTTGCAGCCCAAGGACCACGAGGGTCCCTCTGCAATGAGCCACAGAGTCCAGCCTGGGCTGGGAGAAGGAGTGGAGAGGATCTTTGGGTGGATTTGGCTGGGAAGTGTGAGATCCTGCTGCCGAGCTTGTCTCAGCTGGAAGAAGCTCACCACAGACAAAATTCATCCCAGCTCTGTCCTTTCTGGACAAATCTGATCCCAAGGTGTTTTGGAGCAGCACAGAAGGTACCACGACAAGGCTGCTGCAATGCAGGGATCTCTGTCAGCTCCCTGGGAAGCCAGACCCTCAGGAGGGGTCACACAGCACTCCTGGGCTTTGAGAAACCAGGACTGAGGTCCTTAACACCATTTAGCAGCCAGTCTGTCCCTAAAGATACCAACCCCACCTTGGCTGCCATGGCAAAACCCTTCCTCCTTCCTCCCAGCTGCATTTACACAGGGGTCTGATGGCAACTCCACAGCCAAGAGCACCCCAGGATTCCATCCCGCTCACAAAGACCCCAAAAATCAGTTTGCAAGTTCTTCTATCAATATCTTGTCAGATCAGTCAATAAACCCTGTTTGCCACATAATTATGCATTTTTTGGCCATTTTCTGTGAGGAACCTCTTCTTAAACACCAAATCTTTGATTAAGGAACATGCTGGTGGCTTATCAGCAGGGTGCTAAGGAGAGAAGTGGCACAGTCCTTAAACAATGTAAAACCTCCCGAGAGTCGTTTTTACATCTCTTGTAGGCACAGCCCTTTCACACCCTTTAATAATGGGGAGTTGAGAAATGACCACCTCACACACTGAGGGTGTGCCCAAAGGAGGGGAATGCCTGTGTCCTACTGCTCTAAGTGGCACCAGATCAATTCTTCACCTCATCCTCACTCAGGAATATCTAAAGGAAAGCACTGACCTCAGCTTAGGGGCTCTGACAAAGAATTTTCTGTTCTCGTGCACTCAGGAGCTTCTCAAAAGCTCATTTGCAGCTCAGGTCAGGCCCATCTCACTGAACATAAACCACCTAAAATGAAGTTACCTAAATGTAGCCTGACCTATTCACCCAAGTCCTACTGGATCTGATGAAAGGAAAGGTTTTTTCAGGCAGCAACTCAACCATATCTCAGTTATGACAACCTAAGGGAGAGAATTTCCACTTGTGGAATCACAGAACAGTTTGGGTTGGAAGGGGCCTTTAAAGCTCTGTCCAATCCTCCTGCCATGGCCAGGGACATCTTCAAGCACCTGGGGTTGTCCAGACCCCAGTCCAGCCTGGCCCTGGGTGTTCCTAGGGCTGGGTTATCCACATCTCTGGGCAACCTGTGCCAGTGCCTCACCGCTCTCATCACAAAAAATGTATTCCTTATATCTAATCTGAATCAATCCTCTCTTAGTCAAAAAATATTTTCCCTTGTCCTATCTTAGCTAGTTCTGCTAAAACATTTGTCCCCATTTTTATTGCAAACATCTCAGGCACTGGAAGGGGCTCCAAGGTCTCCTTAGAGCTTTCTCTTCTCCAGGCTGAGCAATCCCAGCTCTCTCAGTGTTTCTGTGGCCTCCTCTGGCCCTGCTCCTGTGCTGAGCACTCCAGAGCTGGATGCAGAATTCCAAGTGGGGGCTCCTGGGGGCAGAGCAGAGAGGAAGCATCACCTCCCTCACCTGTGGGGACGCAGCCCTGGATTTCTGGTCCCAGTGCACATGGTCAGGGGATGTCCAGCCTCTCACCCACCAGCACCCCAAATTCAGCTCCCCAGGGCTGCTCTCAATCCCTTCATCCCCAGCCTGGGTTGATCCCAGGGTCTGCCTGGGTATAGGAGTTTGCACTGGCTTTGTTGAACCTCAAGAGGTTCCCCTGGGCCACCTCTGGAACTTGTCCAGGTCCCTGTGGATGTCACCTGTTCCCTCCATTGTGCCACCTGCACCCCTCAGCTTGGTGTTACCTGCAGAGAGTGCCCTCGATCCCACTGTCCATGGCACTGATAAAGGAATTAAACAGCACTGGACACAACACAGAGCCCTGAGGGACCCCGGGGGTCACTGATGTCCATATGGACATTGAGCCACTGACCACCACCCCCTGGGTGTGACCATCCAACCAACTCCTCGTCACTAAACAGGCCACCCATCAAATCCATGCATCCAGGCAAGGATGTGGGCACTGAATACAGCTGCTGATAAGGTCAGAGGATGAGTTTCATGATGAAGAGTGTGAAGGAACTCAAACCTGGTCACAGCAAATTATTGCACTCAGTGGGAAGTTATAATTGTACAGTTTGTTATCCCTGGTACTCAAAGTCACAATTTGGTAATTTCACCTTTTATATCTAAACAAGTGAATGTCCAAGTGCTGAGGCTGAGGCACAGATAAAAGCCTAGAGAGTTCATCCAGCCATATCCTGAATTCCAGCCCTTCCATTGCCTCTCCCATGTCTTTGGATTCTGCAACAGTTTCACCAAAGTCAGGGCAGCTCTGGAGATTCTCACCAGCTGAAGATAAGCCCTCACTGAATTCCAGTAAAATATCCCTCATTTGGTTCCACCCAGCCATAAAATAGAAACACCTATCACACATTCCCAGGTGTAGCCTGGGATCATGTTGAACAAATCAAATTATGATACTTTCATCATTTTTACATCACTCCTCCACAGTGACATTCTAGAGCATCCAGGCAGGTTGTTTTCTCTGATGTTTAACTGATATCCCCCTTTCTCTGATATTTAACTGGCATCCTCTTTCTTCCCTTCTCCAAGTTATGCTCCCTGTGGAACGATCCCTCCTTGCTTTCCTCTACCACATACACCTGACAAACCTTTGAGAGCTATTATCCTGTCATTCCTTGGCCCAGATCAGCACTCAGAGCTAATCTTTGCTCATCAACATCAGTCCTTCCAGCCCTCTGGCTCTTTGATTGCCCTCCACTCTGTCAATACCCTGCTGGCACGAGCAGGGGACAGAGCCCGGCGGCCCAGGTGTGCTCACTGCAGAGCCATAACACCCCACCAGCCCCATCCCCAGGCTGGGAGCTCTGCTGCTGTGGGTTCTGCCCGCCTGTCACCTCTCATTTCACACCCAGGCTGAGGGGTGCGTGCCCGTGCAGAGCCCATCCCCTCCCGTGCATCCGCGCGGAGTTGTGCGCGTTGGCCCGGCAACGCTTTTCACAAGCGGGGAGGCCGCGGCTCTGCCTCCCTCTGTTTACTCTCCAAGGTGACGAGAAGCAAGGTATTGGCACACAATGAATGAGATCAAGTAATTCACAAGTTGCTGCCTGCCAGCAGAGCTGCTGCAACTGTCCATGCGTGCGCTCCGAGCCTCCACCGCGACAGCGAGCCTTAAATCTCTTCCTTTTGCCCTTGACATTGGATTAAGTTGAGGTCATGCACAGGTGTTGCAGTGCTGCTGAGGGCTGCGAACGTGTCAAGCCGCAGCAGCTCTGCTGCAATCAGTCATCTGGGGATGATGAATTTTTTTATCACAAAGGAAGTTCAGCGCTTTGATAACCTGCCCGTGTTTAGCGCAGCTGCTTCTGGTAGCAAATTGAAGATTATCCCGTGCAACGCCACTACTTATACTTCTAGGTAAGACAAACACCTTCATTTTCTTCTCCAACAATAATCAGACCCAGATCTAAATCAGTACTACTCGACTGCTCCTGAAAGTGAGAACTACTTAAAGCCAATTTAGAATCGGTGGCAGGCAGCAGGCTACCAGTGTCTGCAAGCTGTGGGCTTCCTTCATCTCCACACATCAAAGTGAACTTCCACTTCCCTGAACATCGGCTCAGCCCGATCCAAATTCACTGAACCAAAACACAGGAGGATGGTTCATTCTTTTTTTCATGTTTTCAGGTTGCCCAGAGAAGTTGTTGATGCCCCAGCCCTGGAAGTTCTCAAAGTTGGGTTGGAAAGGCTTTGAGGAACCTGGACTGGTGGGAGGTGTCCCTGCCCATGGTGGGGGAATCGGGACTGGAGGGTAATCAATTCCAACCTCTTAAAATCCTAGAATTCCCAAATTCTGTATTTCATCCCCCTCTCTCCATGATCAACCACTCCCTGTGATGATCAAGAGCTCCATGGCCAGGCCAGCAGAGCTCTCAGCCATCATTCCCATTATTCCCAGGATAAATCTTCATTGCCACATGTAATTCAGCTGACCTTACTTTACACAACCCCACTTTTAGTCAGGAAGCAGACATTCCAAAGCAAACCTCCCACCAGCTGCCTTTTGGGAGAAATTGTACTTGCCTGCTTGAAATTCTCTGGGTATTTTTTTTTCCCTTAGTTTATCACATGTTGAATTCTCGGGCTGGAATTCAACTGCTTGAGCACAGGTGTGGTGAGTACCATTTGAGGTGCTTTCCAGCATCCTCCTGGCTCCAGACTGACTCCCTAAATCATGTGGGTTCCATCAAGCATCCCTTTGGATGGCACATCACACTCCTGAGTCCACAACTACACTGACTTGCATCACTTGCTAGGTGATAAATAAAAATATCATAAAAACAATTATAAATTATAATAAAAAAAATAATAATGATAATAAAAATATCCGGATCTGAAGCTCAGGAATCAATTCAATTTCCTAAATATTTCCATGTGGAAAACCCTCAATGAGATACTTACACAAGACAAGATCATGAGAGGCCTGTGGGAAAGATGCACGTGGACTCCAGGGAAATCTCAAATGGCTTTAACCACCTACATTTCTCCAAATGTGTGAAACTGTCAGGGAGGCCTATCACTGTTCTGTTTGGAAACTCACTATTTCTAAAGTCTTTGGGTCCTTTTCTCTGTTTAGGATTGTACAAGAAATTAGGAATCCCAAAACTGAGATTATGGAAAGGACTATCTGAGTTAGGGAAAGGAAACTTGCAGCATTGCACAGGCTATTGAAAGATACTGATTTAAAAGGGTAAATAAGTGCTTGGGTCATTATTTCTACAGCTCAAAGCCTCTTCATTCATCTCCTGCACACTCAGTGCCTTGGAACTTGACCAGTTCTATGATTTTGGCTCACATGAAGGCGGGAATTGCACCCTGCAGAGAATTCCCAGTTCTCTGAGTCATCCTGAACACCTATAAAACGTACAGAAATCACTAATGATTTACCTACACGGGACACCATCATGGAGAAACCAGCAGTGGAAGCACATTCCCACCTATTCCTCACAAACCCGTAAATACAAGCAGTCAGCAGCACCTGAATGATCTGTAACAGAACGTCCCAAAGTAACTCACTCTTCTTTGGAAGGTGCTCCATATTTAGGCCAGAGTTTCTGAGATATTGGCAGGTCTGACGTGGGGTCTTTGAAGGACCTGAGGCCTTTTGAAAGGCAGGTGGGGGCTCCTTGGATGGCACAAGGATAAATTTGTAATGGGAGGTGAGATCCATTTGTCCAGCTGATGACCTCCAGTAGGCATGGAGTGATCTCCCCCTGAGTGATTCATCCACCTTTCCCTCTCAGCAATAAAGAGAATTAAGAAACACCATTCGAGGGCAGAGCTTAAGGTGTTTTCACTCCATTTTTTTTTTAAACGTCTTCAGGGTGAGAATCATGTCTCACTACAACCACCCATTTCTCCTCCTTATCAACCACAGAGGAGACAGGAAGAGATGTCTCTGCTGCAGATGTCTGAGCGTGGATGTCCTGAAGGAATCAGTGCTCAGACACCACCGCACGACAAATCCCCGTCTCCACTCAGGGCTCAATCTCATGGTCAAGCAAGCAGAGCTCAAATTACTCCCTGGTGCTAGTTGACCCACAGCAATCCTACACATGTGAATCCCTAGCCTACAGCAAACGCTGGCGAATGTGATTTAAATTAACCCTTTTTTATTGTGGGTAAGCAAAGTCTAATTACCTGCCTTGCTGCAGGCGAGCCGCCAGCGCGCAGACAGGTACCAAGGGTCAGCTGATGTGTGGTAACTTGTTGCACCGCAGAAACTCCATCAGGAGTTTAATTTGCTGGGACTTCCACACGCAGGCAAACCCTTAGACCTGGCTTCTAATTTCTCCCGAAGCCTCGGGCGGTACAAAACTGGCTTAAAGTTGTGTTAAGGAGAGGGAGAGGTCACAGCGATGCCCCCTCCGTGCTGGGAGGTGCATGGTGGACATCAGTATTGCTCCAAACCTCTCCATTTTGTACAAATCTATCAGTGGTAACAATAAAAAAAACCCTAAATTTCCTAATCTTTTTCCATCTTAAAGCATTAAGAGCTGCTTGTATCAAAGAGCACCAAATGTGTTTCACCAGAGGCAGCCAGCATCCCTTTCAACAGAATAGAAAGCAATAAAAGGCATTGACTCCCCACAAATAAATGAATTTTTAGTTAGGTTAATAGGACTTTTGTTTCTGGGGCAGGAAGCAACAAATGAATGTCACCAAAGGTCCTTAGTCACAGGTACCATGACAGTCCAGTCAGGTCTAAGTCAGGTCTAAGTCACAAACTCGATCTCTTTGTTGTTCTAAGAGACAACTTTCAAGAGAGACACTGAGAATTTTACTCTCCCATGCCACCTCTGCTGTCTGCTCCCAAGACAGACGTGATCAGCAGCGTTATGACCATAAGCAGAGTCCTCCTCACCTCCCCAGCCTGGGGCAGAGCACAGGAACACCTCATTCCCAGACCTCCAGTGATCCATGGGGTCCATAGGACACTCCTGAAATTATCTACTCCAAGTACTCTGGAAGTAACAAACTCCCAGCCAGATATTTGGATTACATGGAGCATTTTCTCCAGTTTGGGAGAGAAATGGGAACCAGTGGTGGTTCACTGAAACCAGCCAGACTCAGCTCAGAAGCAGGCCTGAAGTGTGGCGAATTTGATGAATCCCCAACTGGCCAAATCCATCAAGAGAAAGAATGGATTCTCCTACGCTGCTGACATCTTCAAGATCTCAGCTCAAAGCTCTTCCCAAAAAGTGCATTTCAGCCCAACTTTTTTGGGTGAATAGGGGAAGATGAGGTGGAATCCTCATTGAAACACTAAAAAATGAGCCCACAGCCCTTCATACCCCAGAACCACTTTCCAATGGGTTGAACTATCAATCACCAGTGCTGGAATTTCCTGGGATGGGACTCAGTTCACAGACTGAGACAAACACAGGGATGTATGGATACAAAAATGTCCTTCTGCCTTTACTGAATCCACTGTACACAGAATATTTGGTCATTAAACCTTACCTATATAGGATTGCAGGGGATCCTAGTCACCTCTGAGATCAAGCTCTCAGTGTTTATAAGAAAGCCCTGGAAACAGGGACCTGTTTCATGCTAAAGAGCTGAGCTTGCTACTCCCACCATTCCCTCTGACTTCCTAAATAAGGAATGGATTGCACTGCACCAACAAACAAAGGAGTTTCTGAAATTCAAGGGAAACACAATGCAAAGAACAGGAAAGCAAAGGGAAGGGTGTTCAGACACTTTGGAATTACAGGAAGGTAGATGGATGTTTCAGTTGGAGAAAAAAGAGGTCAGTTCTGTTTAAATTTTGCAGAGCTGAAACTTTGCCTTAACCCAGAAACTCGGTTGTAATCACTTCTGCCATAACGGTAGGAACTGAGTAAATCATCACAAAAATGAATTTGGAGGTCACTGGAGATCAGACCTACACTCTGCAAAGCCACACAAGTTGTGGTGACATCCCTCATCTGCTCAGGATGTTCTGGGGAAACCTCCCTGTTTCCAGGTTGCCTCCTCTGAACACACATCCACAAAGCCTAACGAAACACCGAGGTTTGCTCTTATGAAATCAGTCTGGAGACAGAGACTTTCTCACTGGAGAGGCTTGCAGCAGAGCAGAGCAAGAAGGAAGCTTCCAGAGCATGGTTAGAAAGTTCCCTGGAGTCAGGGTTGCTGCAGGATTAGCACAATTAGATCTTGGGAGGACGTGTAGGTACTAGCAAACTTCTCAAGCCACGGCTCTGTGCAAGCAGCTCCCTCAGCTTCCTCAGCCACAACAAGCTCAGGGCTCATCTCTGCACTGTAATATCGTCAGTGTGACACTTGTCACCTGCTGTCCCCATCCTCCAGGCTATGGAGCTGTGCCAGTTCACACCCTTCCAGCCTTAAACAGGTTCTCAAGGCTGCAGGGCTTCCAAAGAAACCCCCAACCCTCTGGATTCACCAGGGCTGGAATTTCACACATGCTCATGGCAGAAACCAATGCTCAATGGAGTTGAACATCAATCTAATCTCTCTGGAACACCTTGAAATTAGGAATTCAGTTAATGGTATCACCCAAAACCTCTCTGACCTCATAACAGAATCATCAGGACCACAGAAGAGCAACTAGCTCTGTCCCAATATAGATGGCTGCAATAGGTGGGGTTGAATTGCCCTTTGAGGGGAGTTAGTCCCTAAAAAAGGGCCCTACATGGAAGTTCTAAACCAGATGTTTAATTTTGGGTGACAAAAGCTTGCCATGATGAATCTCACTCTTCTCCTGAGCCATGGACACACACAAAAGATATCCAACAGCGAGTTCAGAGGGAAAGGCTTCTAAATCACCTCTCAGCATGGTTTTGAACTAAAAAGAAATAAGATTTAGATTGGATATGAGGAAGAAATTGTTCCCTGTGAGGGTGGTGAGGCCCTGGCACAGATTCCCAGGTGCCCAAGGCCAGGTCGGACAGGGCTTGGAGCACCCTGGGATCATGGAAGGTGTCCCATGGCAGGGGGTTGGAATGAGATGATCTTCAAAGTCCTTTCCAATTAAACCCCTTCTATGTTTCTATTATTTCTGTGATTCTGTAGTTAACAAACACTGTCAGCAGCTCAACATTCCCCCAAAACTCTGTCAAAGTTCTACCAAGCCATTGGCCAGCCACAGGCCATGAGCTGCCCTCTGAAGGGTGCAGTGATGAAAAATTGCTTCTGTTTTCTCTACGAGGTCTTGGTTGTCCCCATCACAGCCATAAATGTTTATAAAGGTCTGGTAATAATGCTCCAGTCCTAAAGAAAAATGTGAATTAGCAGACCTGAGGTCAGAAACCCTTTCCTAAAATGGCCAGAACCGTTTGCTCCAGAAGAAACTGTTAATTGATGTTTGTAGAACATCATTTCCTTGCAAAAAATCTTACTCTGGTCTTCATTAGCCAGATGTCACCTTAATCCCTGAAATAAAAGTCCCCAAATACTCTTTATTATTAACTACGAAAATCCTGAATATTTGTACTAACTCTGCAAATATTGCCTGGAAAAAATGTGCTGAAAAATACTGTGTTTAAATCAGAAGAAGAAGATTTGGGTCTTTTACCTCTTTTCTCCAGGCAAAATCAACAGGGAAGGTCAAGGACCTGACAAACACTTCAGGTTTCTCACCAGCCTCTCTTAAAATAGGGATAAAACCCTCCCAGACACTGACTGGCATCACATCAATGACATTTGTGGGGTGTTCAGGCACCCAGTCATCCCTCCCAACTCTACCTGTCTAAAAGGGAGGTGTTTAGGCTGTTTCTGGAGTGGATGGAGAAAGATAGGCAACTCCAGACAGTGATTCATCACATCCACTCGAGAGATCCCAATCTCAGGAAGGATGAATCTCCCTCAGAAGGTGCCCAACTTTCTAAGATGGTTGGCTGAGATAGTTGAGCATTGCAGGGCCCAAACTGAGTGAGTGAATTCGGTCCAGAGGTCTCTTAGGGGAGGTTCTGTCACCCAGCAGAGCACAAATACAACTCCTAGTATGCTTGGAGACAGAAAACCTGCTTTCAAAGCAGAGCTGTCCCCCAGCTGGTGGAACTTCCTCGAGGATGAATTGAATCTTCCCCATCTCACCTGAGAGGAGATGCCTCAGATAACTTGAGTCAGCCTTTGGGATCATCATGAGACAAAGCCCCAGCCCGTAAGCAAGTGGGTTTTAGTTCTGTGGGTATTTTTTTTTTTTTTTGGCTGGAACATTCTGTCCAGTTCTTGGAATATTTTAAAGGCATTTTCCCTTGCTCTGTCCTGCACAGTTATGCTGTGCCTGCTCCTAGGCAAGGTTTCTATCTCTGCACCTCTGGAAGACTCACAGACCATTGTTCCAAGGTCTTTCCTTCAGAAAAATCGAGGTTTTTCCTTCAGAGCACCCCGTGACCATTTCCCAGGTCTGCGGAAAGCACTTGGAAAAGCACCTGGTGACCTCAAGGCAACCTGGGAGCATTGCTCATCCCACAACCACACCACCCTTTCTCCACTGGCTAAAGAGGGTTTATGTGCCTGACTTCATATCTCCACATGTTTAAATCTCTTCAGGGCTCAGGAGCTGGCTGTGAGAAACAGGAATATTAATATTCTGTCAGTGCCCAGGAGGTCTCTGTCTATGAGGCAAGCAAAGCTGCTGTGGTGTCTGTAGATTATCTGCCCTTGTTGGCTGGTCCTGACCACCAGGACCTCAAGGACCTCGAGTTCTCTGCCAAAACAGAGCAGCAGAGCCAATCTCAGCAAATCCTTCCTGGCAAACCAAAGATGAACTGAAATAATTGCGATTCGAAATGGAGAAATGGCAAAATTGTGGTTTATGTAAAGCAGAGGAGTTGGATTCTTATTTTTTGGGATGGCTTTTCAAGGGTACTGAGGTTAGAGGCACAGGCCCAAGTTACTGGGAGTCAAACCAGGGTGTGAGCCATGTGAACACCAATGTGAACGTTCTTACCCCCTGGTAAATATGAACCAGCTCGTGTTTATTGCAGGGAAAGCGCATTCACACGGGCAGTTACCACAGAAAAACTGGCATCTGATGAGTTCACACCCTAACTTACCTCGTGGTAATTTGTTCAGGTGCCCATCCCCTCGGGTGCCATTCCCAAAGAGGAGTTGGAGGACGCAATGTCCCCTTTATACTCCGAGTCAGCAACTCGGTGGTTATGGCACCTACCCATGGGATGGGAAAATGAGCTGCACAGGTTTCCTCCGCTCCATCCAGAGCAGGGTTTTGAACCCAAGCTTCCCCAAGATCTCAGCAGCACGCCCTCGCCAGCGGATTACGCCGTTCCCCAGAACTACCAAATCAATTATTCACATTGATTGAGGCTTGGCCAAGGCTGGGGATCCGGCCAGGAGGAGCTTGGAGATCTCAGGTCCCATCACAGCTGAGAGCTGGGAGCAGGTCAGGATACGGATATGGATCCTGTGAGTTCTGAAGGATAGGCACCGAAGTTCTGCAATTCTGCCTTTGCATGCCCCAAAACCCCATCCAGCTCCAAGCCAAGTTTTGCTGCACCTTGTCAGATATGTACAAGCCTTAACCGGGCTCCTTCTCTGCCCTGCGCTGGGATGGGGGAGATGGGGCTGAGATATGCCTGTAATTTCCATACATTATTCCTGTGTGTCCCTGATAGTGTGGATAATAACGTGCTGTGGATCAGCCCAGCGCAGGAGAGACTCTCCCTGCTCTCCCAGGCTTGATCTCAACCCGTGCGACCCAGCCCGGTGCCCGAGCACAGAAAATGAACAGAACTGCCCCAGTACTTGAGGATAAACACAAAGCAAACACTTTGCTGGCCCACAGTCAAAGGGTGAAGCAACTGGAAGGATCAAGTCCTAAAGGAGCTCGGAGTCTTAAGACAGGAGGCAAAGGAATTGCTCCAAAACAGCACTTTCCTGGCCCAGAATCAAGGTGTGAAGCAACCTGTAGGTTCCTGAAGGATCTCAGAGTCCAAGACATGAGACAACCAGGTTGTCCCGAAGTCTGCTACAGTCAGAGGAAGATTTTCTGTGAGTTCCAACTGCTTTTGAAGCGGAAGCCAACGCTAAGAGGGATAGGTGATCTACCTATTTATACATATAGATATATATTATAAATGTATTTAATTACCTTCCTTCATAACAAATGCTTCTTCTCTCCAAAGAACCCTCACAGAAGGGGTTCACTGGATTTTTCTAGGACATGTCACTGCCAGCACCAATCCACCAGGGAAGTGGGTGACACCCAGCTGTGACTGGGAACCACCAAAGCATTGGAGTCCTTCATTCTCCTCAAACCTAATGAGGAGGTTCCTCCACTTTGCCCCTTCCTCAGCCACACAAAACAGTGAGGAGATTCCTGGCATGGCCCACTCGCTCCATGTTCTCCTGCCTCCCATAAATCACATCTCAGAATGAGGAGGAAGAAAGGAGGAAGAAACCCTGTGGAGGATCTGTCCTACAAAGACAGACTGAGGGAGCTGGGATTGTTCAGCCTGGAGAACAGGGAAGACCTCACTGTGGCCTTCCAGTAATTAAAGGGGGCTTATAAAGAAATGGAGAGGGATTTTATGCATGGGCAGGTAGGGATAAGACAAGTTTTAAGGAAAGGATTTAAATGAGATGTTTGGAGGAAGTGTTTTACTCAGAGGATGGTGAAGCACTGGATCAGCTTGAGGATGCTCCATCTCCGGAAGTGTCCAAGGCCAGGCTGGATGGGACCTTGAGACACCTGAAGCAGTGATGATCCCAAAGCTCCCTTTCAACCCAAACCATTCAGTGCTCTATAATTCTATGAAACAGAAGATGAATTGAAGAAAACAAAAAAACAGGACAAGGAATTGCTCTGTGGGCACTGAAACTGGTGAGCACTGACCCTTCTGTCTGGATTTGGGATGTCCAGGGAGCATGGATGCACACACACACGTGCTCACACCAGTCCCTCACATTTCTACCCCATTTAACTGCCCACTTTTGTGAGATTTGTGGATATCGAACATTTTTCAGAACCTCTGCCAAATGATGCTCATGGGGCCAAGAGGTTTAAATGTCATTGCAGGGACAAACAGGCAGCAGGATTGCTTAAGCCTTGGATCATGTAGGAACTAGTTCTGAGAGATGGATTAGAGCAGCAGTGGAGCTGAGAGCCCTTCCACGAGCCCCTCCTTGTCCCCAGCCTGGATTCCCCTCTGGGGCCTGAAGGATATCAGTCCCTTTGCACAAGCAATTGCAGGTCTGCAAAAAACACTTTGGAAAGGCCTGAATTTCACAGAAAAAGGGTCAACGTGGCTGGAAGTTGCACAAATTACACCTGAGGTGTCTCCATCTATTCTTTTCTAAGATTAATAATAAAGTCTAACTTAGCACAGTAGTGCCCAAGGCTAAGTTCAAAGCCTAACTTAGCACCCAGACAGTTTTAACAGAAAAACCTGTGTAGAGACTTGAAGTTTAGTCAATTTAGAGTTCACATCACTTCCCTCACTCTTCCATTATATTGATGCCACTGTGTTCCTCTGGCATCAAAGAAAATCCCAGGCACCTTTCCTGACATCTCCAAGATCAAGGAAATTTGAGATAAACCCAGCTCTTCCTCATTCACAGTAACAGAAACAGTCTGGGAATTCGAGGACCAGACAGCACAAGCACATGAATAAATTTGTACAGATCTTATCAGCAAGGTCAGCAGAACCATGAAAACGTGAAGCTCAGAGGACAAGAGGGGTTGGTGAGTCCTGCTGCAGGGATTTCAGGGTCAGGATCATGATTGGCTCTGAGGGTGGTCTCTGTGAAGGTGCCTCCACTTGGCAGCTCACTATGGTTATAAAAAAATCAGTCCAAATGAGTAAATCTTTGACAAAAGCACTTGTCTTGAATCAGCCTTTGCATTGAAACACTACAGAACCCAAAAAAAAGGGAGAGACTTTTGCAGAAATACAAATTCTTTATCCATGGGAACTGAGGGCAGGATGAGCTTAAGGATTTGGGCACGATGGAATTAAATCATCTGACCTAACCTGGTTCATGCAGGAGTCAGGCTCCCAAGTGGTCATCTCGGTTCTGCTGATCCCCAACAGAGAGAGATCCTTTCCACCCGAGATTGACACTGATAGGGCTGCTGAGTCACAGCCAGGAAGTGCCAGCCCTCCCTCGTGGACTGCAAAAGGAGCTTGGATGACTCCCTGGGATGGGATGTGCAGCTCTGAGGCGGAGGGTGAGGAACCCAGCTCAGCAGGGCTGCTCTGCGTCAGAGAGCGCAGCTCTGCAACAGAGAGAACGACCCTAAATCGTCACTCGTGGTCTCTGCCACGCTGACTCACACGTGTCCAGCTGCCCTGGCCACTATTCTCACCCAAAAACAGCTTTTTTTTTTTTTTAAATAGTGAGTCAAAGGTAACTCTGGCCCAGCTTTTCCTCGTGGCTCTGCTCAGTGACCCCACACTGTGCCTTGGAATGGGATGTGAGCAGCTCTCTCTGCCAGAGCCTGTAGGAAACTCCCGTTTCCCACCTTTCCTATTCTCCTCTGTCCATGTCCCCATGCTGTTTGTTCAGGCTTTAGAAGAGCAGAGAAGAAATACAGCCAGAGGTCCCCTGTCCCAAGGATGTGTTTTAGCTGCTGAATTATTTTTCCCCCTGGTTAATCACAAAGTCTGCAGTTCATTAGATAGGCAAGGTCTCGCATATTTTCCTGCCCTTCTGGTACCAGAGCTTACTAAAACTGGGCTCTTGCAAGAATCCAACAAGAGCCTGGTTTCCCCTGTTTCTGGAGCGTGTCTGCAGGACAGAATTCCTCAATTTACTCTGAGTCCTGGTGTCAGAGGCAGCAGGAGCCACCACCATTCTCACTGCTGCTGGCAGGCACCACCGAGGTATCCGTGGCTGTAAATTTAAGCCAGTTTATAAAAACCCTGAATTAGTTTCTCTGTTAGAATGTGGAGACTCTTCTGGCCAACAGGACAACTGCAATTTTAGTGGAGCTAAATTTTAGGAAGCTGTGCTGGGAACACCCTGCCTTGGGTTAGGCTGGGCTTGACCCTTTCATTCACCAGGAGACCGAGACTACACATTGAGTCAGCAGGACAGATGGACTCAATGCTCCTCTGCATCACAGACTTCCCAAATGCCCGTGGGCAACTTACAGGAGGGTTTCAGTGGCCACGGAATTAGCATTTCCCTGTCTGATCCCCAATCTCCTGCTAATGTGCCTTATCTATTCCCTTTCAACTCTGTTTGCCCCATCTGTCTGGGCCCTGGACTCTCCCAGGCAAAACCCCGTTCCCACTGTGCCCTCAGCCCTCTGTTGCAAGTGACTTTGAGGTTTTGCAATCCATCCACTAATATCCATGAGCCATCCTGCTAGGAAAGAGCAGTGATCCAGCAAGCTCCTTCCTTCTCCGGATGATATTCCTGTTAGCAGTGACTCAGTGTTAACTACAGCTTATATCCATGACTTCTTCACAATTCCGATTTAGGCAGATTTAATCCAGCCTGCAGCACGTGAGGATGGATGAGGTGATTCCTGGATTTAAGGGTGATGGAAGCTGTTACACCTATTTTTGCAAACCCAAGGTGCTTGAGGGTTAGACAGCTAAATCTGTGCTGCTTGAAGTCTGTTCTCTCTGCAGAATGTGAGAGGAAATAAGCACTTCAGAAAAAAGCAACAGGGCTAATCCACTTCTCCTCACACTCAGAACTTACTCCACATCAAATTCATCCCAATGGCTGCTCCCAGAAAGTGCAAGGAATTGAAACTCCACAAGAATTCCCTTCAAACACCTCTCTGAGAGACAGGATATTTGCTCATTTCTTCTACACCTGTGGAAAGCAACACCATGGCTTCAAGTGAAGGGGTTTTTAAAGATAATTTGATCACTAAAGATTCACATTGAAGGGTACTCCAATGGAAATATCCTCCTTCAGCACTCCATGTGTCTTTGTAGATCATAAAACGCCCAGGAGTGGCATAAAATGCTTAGGAGTGCATGCAAAGCCAAAACTGACCTGTCTAAAGGGAGATATCTTTGTCCCAGACATTTTCTTCCAGGCAGTGGTTGGGAAACTGGCAGAGCTGGGATGGGATTCATCTCAACCCAAAGTAAAAGTCTGACAGATGTCAGATGAGCTGCACCTCATCTCTCACCACTAACTCCAAAGGAAACTCCACTGTAAAACATTCAGGGAGATTCTCCCTCCAGGAGGGATAAAAATCAATCATAGATCTCCCAAAACCCAGCATTAACCAGATTTTCGTGTCTCTGGAGGAGCTGTGGGTCCACCAGTAAATCCTGCAGATCTCACCTGATGCCCAGTGGTATTTCCCTGACTTTCACTGGGTTTTGGATGGTCTCCTACCTGTCCAGACTCTCCCATTCCTTCCCAGCTACAGCAGGCTCAGGAAAAAAAAAAAGGGAATTCTCCCTTAAGTGTGTCCCTGAGGCTGCTGAGGATTTAGAGCTGTTTTCTCCCTGTCTAGCAACAGGCTCCATTGTTGTCCCTGTAGGGGCAGAGGGACAGACTGAATGGGAGGCTTGGCAGCTGTTCAAGGAGCTCCATTCCCTCCTTCCCACCCCTCGGGAAATATCTCTATTAATTAGACAAGGTGCACCCCTCTGGAAGCACAGGGAGCTCCTGCTCTGCCCAGAGAGGTTTGGATTCATCCCACAGGCTCAGCTGCAGCAGAGATGGGCTCTGCCTTCTCTCCCTGCTCCATCCCACAGCGTGAATTCTGTTGGATAATGGTGATTTCCCTGGAAAGCTGGGCGTGAGTAACTTTGGCCATTAAACTGCTTCTTCCAGCAGAGATGTAGAGGAAATAAAAAGTGAAAAGTGAAATTAAAAGGCACGGACTGGGAAAAGGGAAGAGGGTTTTGATTTCAGAGAACCGAAAGCAAAGCAAAGCCAGAGGAATTCCTGAAATGCAGAAACATCTGTGACCGTGTCCCTCTGCCAAGATAACTGTCAGGACAGGGCCACAGGGAAACCAAATCTCTCTTCAAGAAGTTGTGAGATAAAGTTCTATCACAATCCTGAGGTAATGACTTGTGGGTGTGGCTGGGGGATGGTGGGAGACTCTGGATGTGTCTAAGAGCACAGGGAAGATGCATTTGTTCTATGGGGTGTCCTGGATTAAAGGCAGGATGAAACATGTTACAGAGGAAGCTGCAAAACCCTCAAACTGCTGGGCTGAGACTGCACAAAATATGGATTTTCTGAGGAGAGGAGTCTGGAGGTTTTTAGTACCAGCCTGGGTATCATGAATGCTCCTGCACCCATTCCAAGCCACCAATGAGCACTGAAGAGATTATAAAATGCAGGGAAATGATGGATAAAAGGTCCATCATTCGAGCCATGTGAAATCAGGCCTGGCAATGGGAATTGTGGATTTTGACAGCTCGGAAATAGGCAAGTGCGCAAAGACTTTTTTTGGGGGATATATTCTGCCTAAAGCTGGATGACATTGGTGGAGATTGCTCTGAGCTGGTCCCCTCAACTCCTCCTCCAGAGGATTTCCCCAGCCAAGCTCCATCAAACACCTGAGACATGAATTACAGCAGAAGAAAAGTGCCCAGTTCTCCTGAAAGAAAGGAGCCAAGAGCCCCTGGCTTGGATGGAGACATTGAAATTGCACACATGTGATGGGTAAAGTGAATTCCACCCCCAGGCTTTGCTCAGCTGCCTGCAGATGGACATGGAGTGATGCTGAGATGCTCTGGGGTTTCCCTGAGTGCTGCCAAGAAAGGAGCAGGTCACCAGTGGAGTGGGTACAACCCCTGCCAGCCCCCTGAGGAAATCCAGGATGTCAGCAGGCACCATAGCCTGGCAGTAGAACCTGCATGGACTCCTGACGGGAGCCTGCCCATCTCCATTTGTGGGTTAGATGCCATTCCAGAGAGGAACATTTAAACTGGGAACACTGGGAATGGTGCCTGGCAACCACAAAAGGTCCCAGACCTGTGATGAACATGAGGCCAGGCTGGAAATGTGAGGTCTGCCGTGACCTGAGCTTGAGGAACACCTGAGGCGCTCTCTGAGCCTTCTCCAACACACTCTGAGCCTACAGAACCCCGTGGGAGAGGAGAAATATCCATCCCAGACACCTGGAACCCCTTGCAAGGCCAGAGATGTGAGAAGGGAACGGGAGAAAAGCATTTCACACCGAGAGCAAAGGAATATCCACCTCGGGAAAGAGCAGCAGCATCCCTGCCAAAAATTATCACTGTGCCCGTAAAGAAACAACCGACTGGTTTAACACCAGGATAGAAACTGCGCTGAGGAGGAGGAGGAGACCAAAGGCACCTTGAGCTCCTTTGATGGCCCAGCCTCTACAAATGCAAAGCTCTCTCTGGGTAGCAGCGACACTCAGATGGGAAAGGGGCTGTGAATATGCAGGTGACAAACCAGGAAGAGGGACAAACAACACCTTTGTGATGCAGAACGCTCTCCCCTGACTCCCGGGCTGCTTTTGAAAGCCGTGCCCTATGTTAGGAGTTCAGAACAAGGCAGTTAATGTATCAGCTCTCCTTCCCTCCCCGTGGTTTTTTTGCGAGTTCCGGTAGAATTCGGAGTGAACTCATGAAGTGATGGGTTTTTACAGGTTGTGCTGAAGTGACAACAGGACTTAAAAAGAAATCCCTCTACTTTTAAAGGGACAGAAGGGGGAAAGAGCATCAAGAGTGGCACGGGATAACAGCTGGCATGGGCAGTTTCAGGAGTGGCTTTTCTGCGAGACCAACCCTAGACCTGATCTAGCAAAGCCCTGATGGATCCCCCATGGGAAGGCTCCTGCCTGAATATTGTTCTCCTAAGTCCCACTGAAGTGTCCTGGCTCTGGGCTTTGTCTCTGGGTGGTGCCAGCAAAGCAGAGATGGGTTTAGAGAGGCCTTTTGGGCTGGGGACACTCCTGCTGCAGCTCAGCCATCCAGCCTTGGCTGAGTTTTGGACAAGACCTGTGTGCTCTGGCCTGTCCTTCTCCCCCTTCCTCTCTTCCGTATTTCAGTAAGTTTAACTGTTAATGCCACCCCAGGGCCAGCCAAAACCTGGCTGGGCACAAATCCCCGAGCTCCACATCACCAGAAATCCGTGGATGCCATTTCAGAACCTTCTTCTCAGCTTCTCCTCCCTCATCCTCCTCCCCTCCTCTTTCCAGGCACACTCTTCATCCCCACGGGGTTTTCTTTGGGAAGGAGGCACGAATACGATCCCAGCCCTGCTGGGAGAAGGGAATTTCCCCGTGGATGTCGCAGGGACCGCTCTGTCCCCGCTGTCACACCCAGGTGCGCTCCCCACGCCGGGAACTGTCCAGCCCCGAGGGATCACCCCGACTCAGAGCCCTCAGGATTCCCCCGCACATCCTTGTGCAGAGCGCTGTCATTATGCCCAAAAAAGCCCTTTGAAATGCGCCCGGGAGCTTTGAATCGCGCATTCGAGGAGCGCAGAGCGAGGGCAGAGCCCAGCGCCTACCCCTGCCAGTCCCGCTGGGATTTTCCTGTGCTCCAACGCATGTAAAGGGAAAATATTTGCTCTTAGTGAGGTCTAACGCGGAATAATTTCCTCCTGTTGAGCACCAGTGATGCAGGAATTGGTGCAGGGACTGAGCTGGAAGGAGAATGCAAGCAGGAAAGTGATCCTGCAGGTTTGGGATGGAGGCACCAGTGAAATCACTCTGATTCCCCCTGCTGCAATCAGAGACTTTCTTCTCTAAGAGACACCACAGCAAAAATCAAAGCTCCTCCAGCCTGAACCTTTCAGAAGGAATGGTAACAAAGTCTTTTTTTGGCAATGCAATTCCTATCCCTCAGTTCCAGCTACTCTGGTCGAAGATGCCCCTGCCCACTGCAGGACTAGATCACCTTTAAGAGGTTCCTTCTGACCCAAACTATTCCAAGCGCTCACAGCTTTTCCTGTGAGAATCCTTAGAGGTGTTCAAATGTCTGCAAAGGACAGGTTTCACCTCCAGGGTTACCTGGAAACAGCTGGGGAGCAAAATTATTCACTTTTCCTTATCTTATTTAGGAGATGCTTTTTATTGGATGCAACTCCTTCAGCCAATGCTTTGAATATCCAGTTGCTGGTTTTCAGGTTAATTGATCTAATAAAGTCCCCTTAAAATGGAAAGAAAAAAATCAATATGTGGCAGAAAAATACAATTATAATAAAATGAGTCTGAAATCTGAGTAGATGAGGGATTTGGGATTTTCTTTAGCACACACCGGGCTCTCTGGGAAAGTCCCAGCCCTCCCCGTGTTTCAAACAGGGACTTTTTGCTAAGACCTCACAAAACTTTCAGTTCCTGCTGAGAAAATACCTCCTGATACGATCTGGGTCCAGCCATTTAATGTCACCAGAACAGCCCCTCCATTGCTGGGCTATGCCAGGAACAACACAAACACCACCACAGGTTGTTTCTTCCGCCCCACCAAAAAGATGGAGATGGGAAATTATTTCCCTTCCCCTCTGCACAGAATGGGCAAGAGCTGGTTTTTACCACTTAGATCTACACAGAAAGATCCCCTTGACCCTTTCCCCTCTACTCCACTGCTGCTTGGCTGCAAACCACCCATCCCAAACCCAGACTGGGGGGAGAGCTGACATCTGAGAGCAGCCTAAAGCATCATTTTGGGATTATTCTCTGCCTGGAAAAACAGGGCTGTGCCAGCTACTGCTGTAACACTGATACAGGTAAATAAAGGTAATTCCAAGCCCTGGGACAAGGGTGGGACAGGGATGGATGCACTGCTGGATTTTAACATCTCACCACAACCTGCTGCAGGAGGGGAGGGGATGGAGGTGAATTCCAGCACCCAATCGAGCAGAGAAGTGGGGAGATGCAATTCATATTTCCGAGCTCTAGAGAGTGCTTCAGGAGCCCTGGTGGCAGCACACCCAGCTCAGGCTGTCCCTCAGTGACCTCCCAGGGCTCTGCCTCCCTCCTGGCTAATGAGGGATGAGCACCCCTCGCTCTCTGCCAAACCAAGCTTTGCTTTCCCGTGAGCTCAGCCTGCCAGGGCTCGGTTTGGTTCTGCAGGTTTTGCAGCAGGCAAGGACTGGGTTTCTCATGGGAGCCAGAACCTGGCCTGGCTTTCACTGACTTTAAAATGGGGAGGGGAACAATCCCAGGAGAGACCTGGAGCAGAGCAGAAACCGGGAGTTCACCCCTTCCCTGCTCCTGCTGTGGTGATGCCATGGGACAGGGACAGGTTTGGGTTTTGCACCTGAGCACTGCTGGAGCGATGCCACCGGTGCTGGCAGGGCTCCCTCACACTCACATGTCCTGAATTGAGGAAAATCCAGATGGAGAGAGCTGTTAGAGCCCTTTCCTCACGGAACGAGGATCCTGCAGGACATGACAGCTTTGCCAGGTTTGTCCTGCATGGATGAGGAAATCGATGGAGCTGCTGTGGCCAGGGCTGGGGAATGAGAGCACAGCCAGGCCACAGGCAGGGAAATGTCTGCACACACATCCCCACATCCTGCACATCCTCTCCCAAAGCCCTGGCACCTCCAGAAACTCTGCTCACTCTACTATTTCCCAGTTTTTCACAGGGCTGATCCCATCCCTCCCCACTCTGGGTGTGACACAGGAGCTGTGGGAGCAGCAGAGGGGACAGGTGACACCACGCCCAGCAGGACACAGGGAGGGACAGACTTTGCTGCCCAGAGCGATGCCACCACACCAAGTCCCAGTCTGTGCCTGTTGTGCCCTCAGAACTCCTCTCCCCATCCCTCTCCAGGCACAGGATTTAACCACACACATCCCAAGCTGCCTCACACCCAGGAAAAAGGATTTCTCCCACAGCAAAGGGGTCTCCCTGTACTTCCAATTCAGCCCAGAGAGCCTCTCCTGCAATCATCTCTGCCAGGAGCATCCTGGGCTGCAGGAGGTTAAGATTCCCATCATGTCTTAATTTTTATTGCTTGTTTTCCCCTCCTGAATCCAACCCTTCTCCCCTCTGAATCATTTCTGCCCACTGGCATTGTTCAGACCATGCCAGGCCACTCAGCATGGATTAAAAAATAAAATAAATAAAATTAAAGGCTTTTTTCCATTTTGTGTGGAGTGGGTCAGGGCAGTGAAAGTCAGCTGGGAAAAGCTGAAATTCTGTTTGTGCTGCTCCTGTGACTCCTCACAGACCCCAGACTCCTCCAGGACAGGGAACAGGTTTCATTTAATCCACCTCTAGCCATGAATTCTGCTTGGGAATTCCCTCAGCCTTCCTTCTCTCATTCCAACCTCTCCTTTTTTTTATTATTATTTTTTTTAAACAAACTGAGAAATGAACAGCACCAACATTAAAAAGAGAAGCAAAACCCAAAACCATCTGATTTTTGCTGTTAATCTCTCCTCCTGGGTGTGGAAGAAGAGCCTGTTGCTGCTCCCAGGAGCTGCTTTAGGCAGAACACTCCTGCACTGCACTGGAGAAGGTCCTGTGGGATTCCTGTGGCACAACAAATCCCACCAGGACATCCCTAAAACTCAGCTCATCAATCCAAAAGGGAATCAATCCCTCTTCTTGCATTATTTTTAAACCATTCTTTTCAAAGCCTGTTTTATCCCAGTGTGTAAATGCATTATTTGCTGGTTTTAAGGAACTCATGGATCTTCCCCCCCACCCCAGCATCATCATGGATGGAGAGTGGGAGCTGGTCCAAAGGATCTTTTCCTTTTTCCTGCACTAAACTTTTCCCAAGGCTCCCAGGAATCTGGGAATCTGATTTAAACAGGTCCCACGGTGGCAACAGCAATTTAACCAGCTCAGCCAAAAAAAGAAGCTGTGATGGGCAGACAGAACTTACAGCAACACTTGGGCCTCCTGACAAATTCGCATTTCCCCTAATTTTGGGACAATAATTAACCAAAACCCGCAGGAAAATAGAATTTCTCAGTCCCTGCGTTTTGCACCGATTTTCTCCAAAGCGTAAATATCCACAGCCCCGTGTGCTTGGGGATGAGTTGATGCTTTAATTAGAAACGATTAGTGGGGAGGGGGCATAATTTGGGGGTGGTAAATGACAGATTTTCTGCTGTAAACACCCAAATCACCGCGAGCTGATAGAGGGGAGGCTTTAAACAGAGGTGGTTTAGGATGGGGTCTTTGCTGCTTACACGACCAGACTAAAAAAATTCCTGCTCCTCTCTTCCAAGAAATGAAAAGAAAAATAACAACAACAAAAGAAATAACAGAACAAAATTAAATTAAAATCAAATAGAGATTTGCTAGATTTGGGAACAGCTGGGCTGCTCTAGGAGAAAAGGAACTTCCCTGCCGATGTTGGGATGAGCATCCCGGGACCCCAGTGCCACTGCCAGGCCCCAATTCCCACATTTCCAGGGCTGCTCCCCATCCCATCCCATCCCCAGCCACGGGGGTGGCCGCGGGTTCATCTCTTGCTCCGGGATAAATAAAGAGGGAAAGGTTGAGGATAAATAAAGAGGGAAAGGGGTGGGAGGGCGAGGGGGAATTTCGGCAGCCAATGCAACATCTCCCGGCCTCTGCCGCGACTCCCCCACCCCAATCAAACCCTCCTTTGCATTTCCATGGCCTCGGGGGGGTTTCTCCTTGCGAAAGAAACGTCTGAAACCGCTGCTTGGCACCGGGGAAGGACGGGGGGGAGAAAAGCCACCCCCAAACCCCAAAGTGTCGCCACTGCCCCCCCCCCCCTCCCCGCACACACCTGGCTTGGGAAGAGACCTCCTGCCCCTTTTCCCAGCTCCTTTTTCCCAGCTTTTTCCCCCCAAACACCGCGTCTCCCGCAGCTCCGGGGGACAGAGGGGACAGGGGGGACAGGGGGATCGGGACCGCGCTCCCCTCGCCCGGGTGACAAGCGAATATTTATGTCGGTATTAGAGGAATGCGTTTCCTTTCTCCAATCAGGAATGCGAGCAGAGTTCCTAATTATAAGTTAGACGGTGGCTGGGAATAAAAGATTGCTTTTTAATGACTCCCGTCCAGGTGCTCTCGCCGCTCTGTCTTTCCCGAGAACACATTTGCATTTTATTGCCTTTTTTTTTTTCTTTTTCTTTTTTTTTTTTTCTTTCCTCCCATCCCAACGAATTCCCTGCTTTCAGACATACCTGAAATAGTTGGAGAGGCTGCTGCCTTCAACACCCTCACCTCGGCACCGCCGGACAGGGGGGGACCGCGGATCCCGCACCCGCGGAGGGGGGGGAGCAAGGATTAAAACCACTTTAAAAATTAATTAAGAGGGCTCTGATTATGATTTTTTTTTTTTTTTGGGGGGGGGGGGGGTGTCTCGGAGCTGTCGGCAGCGCGGGCGCGGAGCCCCCCGGCTGAGCCCGCGGAGCCCCGCGGAGCCGGAGCCGCGCTGCGCGAGGGCTTCCCCGAGCGCAATTAGCTCCGCGGGGTAATTAGCGCGGATCGTGCAGTTACATGCCTTGCCCAGCACCATTTGCTTTTTGTGGGGGAGCGAGAGAGAAAAGGCTCTTAAAGGCGTAGGGTGCAAAGCGCAGGGAAAGGAGGAAAACCCCCCCCCAAAAAAGCGTCGCATCCCGGGGCAAGGGGAGCGCAGGAGCCGCGGATTTTGCGCCGGGAACATCCCCAAACCCCGTCCCTTCTCCCTGCTCTGCCTTCCCAGCTTGTGCAGCCTTCACCTCCTTTCTCTTTCTTCCCATTCCCCCCCTTCTATTTTATTTTTTTAAATTTACCCCTCAATATTCCTTAAAGCGAAAGGGAGGGGGGGGGGAATAAAAATTTTAAAAACCACCCCAAAGTTTTGCTCCTTTCCCCCTCTTCCTTCCACCTGACTAGCTCGAAATCACCTTGAAATGCTCATGTCAACTTGTATCATTATCTCTTTAATTCAGGCAGCGCCTTTTGTTCTTCACAGGAGAGGATCAAAGCACTCAGGGGAAAAAAAAATAACTTTCCGATCGCTCCCTCTCGCTCTCTCTCTTTTACAGTAGGAGAAGGAGAGATCAGGTATAACCCAGTCAAAATAAACAAAGTGAATGCATAAATAAAAGAGGTGAAATGCAGGTTCTAAGAACTTGCTGGCGCTGGAACAATCCCACCTCTTTAGCTGAGTGGCAACGAAAGGAGAATTTCAAGTCATCTTAAGCGCAGGGGTTGCCGAGAAAACAGAGGAGGGGAAAAATAAATGAAAATGAGCAAAAAAAAAAAAAAAAGAAGAAGAAGAATAAAACTTACCACCAGATTGGGTAACTTGACAGAGCCTGACTCAACCCACAAAGAAACAGGAAATATCCAAAAGAGGCCATTGATGAAAAGTTGTCTTTCTTTTTTTTTTTTTTTTTTTTATAACCAGAGTTGCCAAAAACCTTCCTTTCTTCTGAGGCAGGATGATTATTTTAATAATAATAATAATAATAACAATAATTTAAAAAAAAAAAAAAAAAGTCAAATGAAGTAGTGAACTCAACCCGACCAGGTAAATCCTCTCTTGCTTCCTCTACTACTCTCAAGGAAAAAAAAAATCTCCGAGAGGTAAAAAACTCTTCTCTCAGCCAAGACACTGAAGGCAAATATTAAAAAAAAAAAAAAAAAAAAGAAGTAAAAAAAAAAAAAAAAAGTTTGAAGTAGCTCTCTTAAAAAGGACCCAATCAGCACTTATTGCCAAAGGGAGAATTCTGATGCTTTGGCTTGTTCTGTCAATCAGGAGCGTGAAGTCAGGAATGAGCTAATTGCGAGGAGATAGTGTTTTAATACTCATTAGGGGGCACGTTGGCCCACAAGGCAAGGGATAAAATGTAGTTTTAAAAAGGGGAAGGAAGATTTAGGGGGTTTAAATAGACAGGGGGGACCCCTGTGGATTTGGGTAGCTATAACAACCTGCCCGGATTTCACTCCCTGGGTCGAAGCTACTAAAATGCAAAAAAAAAAAAAAGAAAAAAAAAAAAGAAAAAAAAAGTGTGAAAGTTTTTTTCTTCTTCTTCTTCTCCTTCTTCTTCTTTTTAAAGTGATTATTTTCTCAATTTTCTCCTTCTTGCCATTCTGCCTTCTTCTCAAAGCCCCATTTCCTCACGGGGACGCTTGGGATGCATTTGCACCAACTTTTAGCAACTTTCGGTCGGTTCCTTTTTTTGGGGGGGGGGCTTTTTTCCTCCTTTTTTCATGGAAAAAAAAAAGAGGATTTCCACCCAGCCAGGCGGGCACCCCCCAGGCACCCAGCCCCCTTCCCCAGCAGTCCCAGCAGCCGCAGATCCAAGAGCTCCACTGAAGACATCTGCTAAAAACTCAACTTCTTCCATGCAAATCTCCAAAGGGCTCCTCCAGATCATCCCAACTTCCAGGAATCCCAGCCCCGGACATTGGGAAGGCGCTGCTGCTGCCAACGACTTCATCCACCAGATCCACCCCACAGGGCACCAGTAACTGAGCTCTTTTTAAATTTCTCTCTCTACATATTGTCCCAATTCCTCTCTTTTCAGTGCCGGTGGTGGGGGGTGATTTCTGCTGTCCCAAAAAAATCGCCTTTTTTTTTTTTTTTTTTTCCCCCGTGGGGTGGAAAGGGAGAAAAAAAAAAAAAAAAGAAAATAGGAGGTAGGGGGGAATAATAATTATTATTAATATTATTATAAAGATGTAGTAGCTCCTCGATTCCCGGTCCGTGGTGGGATTTGCTGCTCCTCTGGAACATATTGGTTAAAGCTGGCTGGGGCTGGGAGCAAGTGTCACCCAGAGCTGACAGGCGTCCCCTTCCCCTGGCTCATTTGAAAGGGGGCTGGAGAGGCGAAAAGAGGGGATGGAGGCACTGGGTGAGCGAGGAGATATTTTCTCCCTGGAATAACAACAGCGATCCTCTTTTCCATGGTTTTTTTTCCAATTTTTTTTTGGTGCCTGGTTTTTATTTTATTTTTTTTCCCTGTGTTTTGCCACCTTATTTATTTATTTATTTATTTTGAGGATCCAGCGAGCTGGAGGAGATTTTTCTTTATTTCTTCGACTCTCTTTTTAAAAATTTTATCTGCGAATCAGAAAATTTCTGTGGCTCGCAGGGAACAAAGAGAGGTACAATTTTCAATGACTTTGTTGGGGGAAGCCTTTGCAACCCCGCATTAAGCTCAAATCAAAATGCGCTTTCATCCTCATTAAGAGCCGCATTTATATTTTCCCTTAGTAGGGAATATTTCTATTTACACACACGGGGCTTTATATGCATATATATAAAGATATGTTTGTGTGGAGCGAGATGGAGAGATATATTCATTCTAGTGAAATTATACTAGAAATGCAGTTCATTCGGGGATATTTAAATCATCGCGAATTTGGCAAGGGGTCGGGCCCTGATTATTTTCTTTCGGGCTTGGATGACAAGCGATTGCAAATGTGAGCTCTGGCAAGTGCTCCGAGATCTAATCGCTGCCGCGGAGCCGAGCTCGGGCTGATCCCAGCGGCTTCCAGAGGGGGAACGGATGCTCTGCCCGGCTCTCCCGGCAAATCCCCGCGGTGTTGATGCCGCAATTATAGCGAGGGTATTAAATCCGTCCCCTCCCGGAGCAGCCCAAGGGGCTGGAGGAGGGAGTTTTATTGCATAAGGTGGGATTCGGGGGAGAAGGAGGAGGGGTGGCGGTGTGTGAAAAATCATCTTAAGGACTTTCCCTGTGTATTAGAGAAAATCCCATCCAATTATAGCATTACTGGGAAGAGCCAAACGCCGCGGCTTTCAAAAGGAGGGGATTTCTCTGTCTTTTCAAGTGGAATTGCTCACGCTGCAGACTGGAACACACACACACACTCACACACACTCACACACACTCACACACACTCACACACACTCACACACACTCACACACACACACACACACACACTCACACACACTCACACACACTCACACACACTCACACACACACTCACTCACACACACTCACACTCAGCCCGGGCACAGGGGAGCACGGACGGGGCAGGACTCACATCCCTTCCAGGGCTTCGGGCTAATCCCCCCTCCTTTTGTTCCAACATCCCCCAAAGCCTCTGCCCCTCCCTGCAGGAAGCACCGGGCAGCTTTACCTGGAGGTACAAATTCAGCCACTCTCCCTTTTTTTTCCCCCCTCTCAGCCGCTCGGGGAGGATGGGGATAATCCGCTTTGTCAGGGGAACACGGACACACTCACAGCCCCGGTTTGGGGTGGTTTCCCCCGGGCAGGGCGGCCCCGCTGCTCCTCTGACGCCAGCAGCTTTTCCTGATGCTGATAAAAAGGTTCTGGGCTGTGTGTGGTGGTTATTCCCGGCCCCAGGAATGCTCCCGGGGATTGGTTATCTATCAGCGAAATTCTTCTGAACCTTCAAGGGGCGGTTTTTGCAGGCCATTAGAATTTAAAAAAAAAAATATTTTAATTTTAAAAAATAAAAAATCTCCAGGCCTTAGGGATGCAGCAGAGCCTTAGGGAGGTGGCACTGCTGGTGTTTGGTTGCCCAAATCTGCAGGGATTCCCCCCAAAAGCTGATTTAGGGCCAGGCTGATCCATCTTTTTCCCAAATGTTTGTGCATTGTTCAGACGTTGTGAAGGGCAGGACCTGGCCCTCAGTGCAGTGACAGCAGAGTGGCTTTGGCTGCTTCTCTCCTGGATTTGCTCATCAATATCCAGGGAGTTTGGAGGGAATTTCTGAGGGGAAAAATTGCCCAGAGAAGCTGTGGCTGCCCCTGGATCCCTGGAAGTGCCCAAGGCCAGGCTGGATGGGGCTTGGAGCACCCTGGGACAGTGGAAGGTGTCCCTGCTCATGGCAGGGGGTGGAATGAGATGATCTTGAAGGTCCCTTCCAACTCAAACCATTCCACAATAACCCTGCTGCAAAAGGAGGAGCTGGACAACTCCAGTCACCCAAGTGTCACAGGGAAAAGGGGATGGGAGGACATGGACTCATCATCACGGGGCTGGAACATCTCGTGAAGGCTTTGCAGGCTGGTTCTGTCCCTCTTAGTCACCACGATGGCCCAGCTGGCATCTCCAGGGGCCACTTGAGTGTGTCAGGAGAGCTGGATTTAGAAACATGAGAGATCCTCAGGGAACAGCTGCGCTCCCCTGTGCTCAGAAAAAGCACATCCAGGATGCTCCCATCCCAGAGGAGTCTGCAGGAAGGGATGAGGGGCCAGGAGGGAGTATTGGAGGATCCAGTCCGGTCACACTTCTCAAATACTCTGTGTGTCACTTCTGCTCTCCTCCCTGTCTGTGAAAGGGGTCTGTGATGGCTGCAGGGTGGGAAGATCACCCTCATGGAGAGCCAACCAGAACCAGGAAAAGTTCCTTGTAGGGAACAAGGTTTTGCCTTATTTTAATGCATTTACCCCTTCCCTCCTTCCTCTCTGAATTCCCACTGGTTTTCTGATTATTCTTTTGCTTTGGCAAATTTCACCTGGAATTGGCTCTGTCTGGGCTGTAATTAACCTTCCCCACTCACAATTTACTCACTCTGTGCCCCATGCATCCCCTCTGCTCTCCAGGGATGGTGCAGCCACCCTGGCAGTGTGAGAAAGCCACAGCCTGGTTTTCCTGCTGTGCCAAGAATCCCAAACTGTGGCTCATTGGGAGCACTGGTAGCCCCAGTAAATCCCCACCAGGCAGCTCTGTGACCCTCCCTAAAGCCAGCCCTGGTGTGGAACACCCAGAGAACGTGGGAGATATCAAAACACAACTAAACCTCTTCTATCTTATTTATATTTACATGAAATAATCTGAATTCTGGGATTCTGGATTCTTGAGGTGATGGAGGCCAGGCTTTGTCATGGGCCTGTTCACTTGTGCCACTTTCAACCTTTCACTTTCCATGTCCCTGAAGGCTGAGATCCATCTCAGCCGTGCCATCCCCACATCCAGGAGTCTCAAGGAGTGACAATTTGGTCGATATCCACCTCACCAGTGTGGGGAACGAGGCAGGGGATGGACGACACGAAGTGACTCAGTGGCAGACCTGGTGACAAGGTGGATTGTGGTGCTAAATTCATGTCCCCTCCTCAGGACAGGCCCAGCTAGTCTGGCTGCCCAGAAGTGGAGGTTGGTCCCATGCTGGACATGGAGAGGAGTTTTTTACCCAAAGGATTCCACTTTTCCTCCCCTCCCTGTCCAACCCTCCTTGGCTGCCCCAGTGGTCAGGGGAGACCTGAGAGATCCATCCCAGGCTGTGGGGGTGGGGTGGGCTCCTCCTGGAGCTGCATTCCTGTGTTTGGGATCTGCTCTGGACTCATCCCCAGGGAGCTGGAGCTGCTGAGATGCCCACAGGCATCGCCCCTTCCCTGGGCCCTGGGGAGGCACTGATAGCACTGAGCAAATCAGGGGCAAATTTGGGCGTGTTTCTCAGCTCTTCAGGCTTCAAAGAGATGTCCTGAGCTGGGAGGGGACAGCAGACATGAGAGGGGACAGCAAACCTTTGACATCACCTGTAACACCCAGGTTATTCCAGGTGTAATTGGAATTTTGGCTGCTCCTGGATTCCCATTAGAAAATTTCTGTATAAATGTGTTATCCTCTGATCCCAGGGCTCACAAGGGGAATGGAGGATGGATAAAAGCATAAAATCCAGGGCTGGAATGTCCCCAGGAGGGCAGGAGGGATTGGATCTTTCAGCTGGATGGAGGCAGAACACCCAAAGAGCTGCACGGGGATGCCCCAGACCTCTGGCAGATGTGCCATGGGAGGTGATCCTTTTTGGGATTTGATGTACCGACTTTTATAATTCTGCCAGCCGACCTTGGGTGACAAAAATGTTATTTTGAGGAGGGCTCCCTCTCATGTTTTAGTGCCTCCAGTTTTTCCACAGGCACCGGTGCTGACCCTTCCTTCCAGGCTCTGGCAAACACGTCCTGGCCACCAAGGAGCTGCTTTGGGAGGGCAGTAGGTGACCAAACCAGGGGTTGAACGGGGGGTGGTGGCTCTGCTCCTGCCTGTGCCACCCCTCTGTGATGTGGCTTTGTCCCAGGTGGATTCCTGTCCCTGGGGTGGTCACTTCCTTAGGACAGGACACCTCTCCTGACAGGTCCTGAGTGACAGCGACACTCAGGAGGAGCTTGGGGCTCTCTGCCACCTTTCCCTGCTCCTTCCCTCCATCTCCTGTCCCCTGGCCAGCGGGACGAGGCAGAGCCACCTGCCCTGGCGGTCTCCTGCGGGAGAGGTGGGGCTCTCAGCGGTGTAGCTTTGGCCCACCTAGCGGTGCAGCAGGAGAACGAACCTGGAGAGGGAAAAGGAGGGATGGAAACACACCCGGAGCTCGGGGATCTGCAGCACCGGGGCTCTGCTTTCCTTCCCCCACCCCAGAGGAGCTGCCTTCCACCACAAGTGTCCAAAGCCAGGCTGGACAGGGCTTGGAGCAACCTGGGATAGAGGAAAGTGTCCCTGCCCATGGCAGGGGGTGGAACTGGATGATTTTTAAGGTTCCTTTCCCTTCTTTCTATGATTCTGTGGCTCTGTGATCTTCTCCAGAACTTTCCACCACCTCCTGGGGTCGTGGCAAGGGGAATCAGAGCTTGGCTGATGGTGAGGGAGACTTTTCCAGGTGGTCTCCACCAGCAAAGTCACTTTGTGGAGCTCAGTCTCTGAAAAATGAGTGCTGTGGAGGATAATTTGGGGCCTTTCTTACAGGGTGAGATTTGGGGAAAACCAGTTTATTTTGAGGGCAAATGCGAGCCCATAAGGAGCAGTCCTGCTCTCCTGGCACATTGAGGACTCCAGAATCAGAGGAAACAGCTCAAAATATGAACGGAGGATTCTGATCAGCATCAGCTTTCCCCTAAGGAAATCCAATAAATGTGGACATGACCTGAGCCCTGCGTGTGGAATTTTGTGTGGAATTTCTCCAGGCCAGATTCGGGTTAAAAATCCATTAATCAGCACTGGAAGCTGATCATCTGCAGGGGCCCAAACCTGCTGGGAAGTGTTCACAGGAGGGTGGGTGTCACTAATGGAGGAAATGAAATTTTCCAAGAGAATAATAATATTAATATTGCTATTACTACTAATAATTAGCACCTGCTTGTTTTGAGAGAAGCGTTTTAGGGTCAGGTATTTTGGCTGCTGGGGGACAAATCCTGCATCCCTTTCTTGGTCTGAGTCTCTAAAGGGATGTTAAAGGTGCACATCCAAAAGGGTTCCATTTCTTGGAAATGAAGAACTTCTGGTGAGTGGAATGAAACATGCTTTTGGGATCCTTGTTTTCTGCCCCCCCTTAATTAACACCTTCACCTAAATGCCCCAAATCAGGAAAGCTGCAGTCCTTCATTAACTGGAATTAGATGATTTTTTAATGGCCCTTCCAACCAAAAATATTATTGGATTTTATGAAGGTTTCCTCCAAATTCACAGTAAGGATTGGCTTTAAAATTGCAGTTTCTTTACTCTGCTCCATCTGATTCCACTTTATTTATTTTGAGGGTGGAGATACACATTGGATTAAGGGAAGAAAAGAAGAGAGGAAAGCCAAGTGTTTGTGAGGCAGAAAGAACAATAAGAGGAACAGTTATTTATTAAATCATGGAAGCACTGATGTTGAAATTTTCTAATCCCTTTCTAACACCCAATTCAAATCACTCCTTTTCAAAGGGCTGGCCACACTCCTGCTGCAGGTGCAAACAAAGGAAAAAACAAATTTAAAATTTAAACCAGAATTTGATCCCTTTGTGAACTCGCTCCTAACTCCCCCTCTCTTTGAAACTCGAGTGATAGCATCGCTCCAGATGAATGTTGGGATTCAGCCTCGTGTTTGCAAATCAATATGCATTTTAAACAGGGATTACTCTGGGCTGCTGACAAGCACTGGACTGAAAAACTGCCCAGACTGGAGTGTCTTCTCTTCAGCCACAGAGCGAGTTAATTAAGATACATTAAAATCACTAATAGGAGCGTAGGGTACAATTTGAGAGCATGGGAGCACCTGCAGTTACTGCAGTAGAGCCTTGGTCAAGGTCTCCAAACCTTTTAAAATACGTTTTAAGACTGCGGAACATCAAATTTATTTTAGATTAATTATTTCATTGGCATTAAAACGGTTTCATGTGAAATATCACAATGGCAAAGCTGTGGTGGAAAGGGGAGCTTGGAAGGGGCCTGAGCTCTGCCACGAGGTGGGGAAATGGTGAGAGAAGAAACGATGAATAATGAAAGAAATAATGAATGATGAAAGAAATGATGAATGATGAAATAAATAATGGAATATATCCCATGCACCCCAAAATTTCACTGTCAAGGGCTGGCTTGGGGTTGCCTGGTGCTTTGATGCGGGAGAATCTCATGCCAGGAGAAAAAGACTCCTTGCAAAATCAGTGGGAGGAAAAGACCTGCCTGCACCCAGGGGAGGAAGAGAGCAGAAAGATTTGGCTGAGACACTTAAAAAAACCCACAAAACCCCACCAAGGTGCTAAAACCTCAGTGGAGTGAGGTGTTGACAAGGGATCCCGGTTGATAAATAAACAGAAAGGAGCTCTCCCTTGCAAAGCCTGAATGACAAAGAGGCAGAAGCAGGAGCTGGAGAGTGTCCCTCACCATTTTCATCACAAAAGCTGATGGTGGGGGGCAGGTTTTAACACGGCAACAAGTCTGACTTTCTCTCCCTTTCTCCCTCCTTTTTTTTTTTCCTTTTTTTCCCCCCTTCCCCTCCCTCTTATAAACAGAGAGGACAAGAGGTCATATCCCCAGGGTTTAAAGAGCCACTTCTCCCCCTGCAAGGGAGGGTGGATGTTCTTTCAGCCTGTTTACAAATTAGTCGAAGTTATGATGTCTTAATGCAGTTGCCGGGTGGCCACCTGTCCCCAGCTCCCTCCTGGTGCCCTGACTTCGTGTGCAGGAGTGACACCTGCAGATGGTTTCTGGCCCAGCATCCAAATCCACGGATTAACACGGGGTAAAAAGGCACGAATTGGGTTCCGTGCTCCGGTGTGAGGAGTGGGGGAGATCAGTGCTTGGATCTACGGGCTGATTTGGGGAAGGGCTGAGCTCCCAGGCAGGGATATTGGTGGATTTGGTGCTGTTCATTCCTGTGGGGGAATGAATTTAAACTGAAAGAAGGTTTAGATTCGATATCGGGGAGAAATTTTTGGCTGTGAGGGTGGTGAGACCCCGGCACAGGGTGCCCAGAGAAGCTGTGGCTGCCCCTGGATCTCTGGCAGTGCCCAAGGCCAGGCTGGAGCACCCTGGGATAGTTGGAAGTTCCCTGCCTGTGTCAGGAGGGATGAAACCAGATCATCTTTAAGGTCTTTTCCAAGCCAAACCATCCTGAGATCCTCTGATTCTATTGAGGGAATTTTGCTGTGGAATTTGGAGCATTTGGAAGCCAAACCTGAGGCTGCATCTCTCTCTGCTTCACTCCCAGCCTCGTGTTCACAGGACCAAAATCAAGCCCACATCCTCCCATTCTTCCCACTGCTTAAAAGAGCTGTTTCCAGGCCCTGGGCATGAAGCAGCAGCAAGAAATCCAGCGGGAAACGCTGCTAATGGTGCTGGGTGCACCTTCCCCCTTCCTCTGTGGGCTCTGATAAGGGCTGAGCTCCCTTTTCTCCCGGGGGAAAGGAGGCAAACGCACTAAGAAGGTTTTGTTTTTTTTTTTTTTTTATTTCCCCTCTCCTACCTGTGCCCTCATTTTCATACAACTTAATCTCCCCCGAAACTTTTATCTCCCTGCCAGCGTGGGCTGGGATTGGCCGAGGGGTTCAGGAGTTGGAGGGGCAGGAAACGAGCGGGATGGAGACGCTCGACATTAATCAGCTAAAAAAAAAACAACCCCGAGTTTCCCAAGGAAACCAGGCTTGAAATGCTTCACAAGGAGCTGCTTACAAATCCCAGTCATGAGCCAGAACCCCCCAGTGCCAGGCACTGCACGAACATATTCCTGCACACAATCCTTTCCCCAGGCCAGGGCTCAGGAGTTTGGAACAAGGAGTTTAAGGCACGCCGGGGTTGGCAAGCGCCCCCTTTTCAATATGAATGTGCAGCAACTCCCTTCATGTGGGTTGGGTTTGGCTGCAGCTCTGCAAGGGAGCAGAGCTGGGCTCTGCTGGAGTTGGGGTGGGTTTTTTTTGGTTTTTTTTTTTTTTTCATGGGAATGGCAAGGAAATCACAGGGCTTGATGAACTTTGCCTCTTAACAGCCCTGCTTGGCTCTGATCCTGCCCAGAAATCCTGTTGGCTCCGTGGAGTAAGGAGGGAGTAAAATCTGCAGGGCTTGGCCACAGTGGCAGCAGGGTATTTTTTAATTTTTTAAACATTTTTAAATGTTTAAATAAAGAAATAAAGGATTCTGCTCTTTCTCTGCAGGTAGAAAAAGTGCTTGGCTCTTCACAGCACCACCCTTGTGCCACTGCCCTGCTGGGGTCACACCAGGGATGAGCTGGTCCAGAGTTTAGAAAACACCTTTACTCACTAAGGATTTACTTCCTAAATCCTGGAGCTGCAGTGGCACCCACTAAAAAGATGATTTTTCCTTTTAGACACTGCTTAAAGTCCTGCAGAATTTCCCAGGAATCAGTGGACAGGAGGAGAAGGGACTGCACAGTTTTGGGGATATATGGGTGAATTCAGAAATCCTGGCTCTCCTGGGAGGGTCTGGTTCATCTTTTCCCAGTCCTTCTTTTCCCAGAAAAAGGGTTTGCTGTGCTCCCACCCCTGGGTTTGGTGGCAGCACTGCCTGAACTGGAATTGGATCTTCGGGAAAGCTGTGCAGGTGTTTCATGGATGGAATTAATCCCTGTGAGATGTTTCCCCATCCCCTCCTCACCTTCTCTCCCTCTCAGTGGACTCCTGGCAGCTGAAGCTGACCCTTCAAATTTAAAAGACATCAAGAAATTTGCACTCCAGACATCAGGAACCTGCTCTTTCTGCCTCTGCCCCCTTCTCCCAGAACTCGCAAGATTTTAAGGAATCAAATAAATGTGGAGTCACGAATTACTTTCCACTTTCTGAGCTTTCAAAAATAGATGGGAAAGGTGGTTTCTGGAATGTTCTGCCCACCATGGAGCTCGATGTACATTTGCACAAAACCAGCAGCTGTTGTGTTGTGAATAAACGCCAAAATACCATCAAATATTGAGATATTTCACTAATTAAAGTAACTTAATTGGGAGATGCAGACATCTGGGGAAGCAGTGCATAAGAATGGAGAGACTGACAGGTGTGTTCAGGTGGGGTTGGCAAGCTTGGCCATAAAGGACGCAAATTTTCTGAAATATTTTTATTTTTGGAAGAAAGTTGCCATTTTAGCGACTCCTTGAAGCCCTTCTGAAGGGCTGGAGAACGAGGCCATGGGGACAAGTCCCCACCAGCTCAGTGGGACCAATTGAGGGATCCAGGGGCAGCCACAGCTTCTCTGGGCCACCTTTGCCAGGGCCTCACCACCCTCACAGGGAAGAATTTCTCCCAAATATCCCATCTAAATCCACTCTCCTCCATTTTGAAGCCACTCCCTTTCTCCTGTCACTCCAGGCCCTTGTAAATACTCCCTCTCCACCTTTCTTGTAGCTCCTTCAGGTCCTGGAAGGCCACAACGAGGTCACCCCAAAGCTTTTCTTCTCCAGGCTGAACAACCCCAGTTCTCTCAGTCTTAACATCCCTAAAAAAAAAATACAAACCACATCTCCCTGGGAGCATGAAAACCTCCCAAAAATGCAAAAAAAAAAAAAAAAAAAAGGCTTTTCAAGCATTTTCAAGCTTTCTGTGCCAGCTTAGATGTAGAAGTGGCTTCTCACCTCCTTTAGACAAAGGGTTACCACAGATTATGAATATGGGATGGATTCTCCAGGGTTCAGGGTGATCATGGCTCATGGAGAGACCAGAAGGTGCCCAGAATTAAAACAAAAACAAAAACAAAGCAAAACCAGCAAAAAAACCCTGAATTCTGCTGAGAGAGAAATGGAATGATGAAGAGAGGAGAAGAGCAGGGAAAAGGAAAAGTGGACAAGAGGGAAAATTCCAGTTTTATGTTAAAATGGAGGAAGAAGGCATTATCCAAGCCAAATTTAATTTAAAAATAGGTGATGGATGTGGGGGCAAAGTGGTAAGAAAAGTGCTGGTTTGGGCTAATTGGGGCTTAATTATCACTGTGCAAATGAGACTGGCTGATGTCACCAAGCACAGGTGAAGAACCTTTGATTGAAGAACCCAGATTGGTGGGTGATGCTCCAAAAAAAAGCTGTGTCCTTGATGGACAGCTCCCCGTGCAGGGATGATCCCCCAGAAACAGAGAAATGCAGTCAGAATACATCTGGGAAGAAAATGGGAATGATGCTGGGGGCACCTCGTGAGATCGGCTAAATATGAAACTCCACTCACCCCCAGCCAAAATTGAAAAGGGAGAGAAAGGGAGACAGAAAGGAGGAGCAGGTTAAAAATATCAGGGGCTCATTGCTGAGAGGGGGTGAGTAAGAGCTGCAGACAAAATGATCAGCAGGGAAATCAGTCAAGGAGCTGTAATTTGTTCTGACTCACCATCCAGCCCGATGGAATTAAAAGAAATAAAATTAAAACTGGTCAAAGCAGCCACTTCTCCACAGATGGCTGATGATTAAACCCAGCAACTCACTGCCACAAGACAGTTCTAATAATAAAAGGACAGATCCCAGAAGCGGTGCAAAAGCAGTTTTATGCTTTGATAAATCAAATAATTCCAGATTGTGTTTTGGAGAAGTTTGACAACGCCCCCAGCGTGGTTTGGGGTCTCTGGGTTGGGCCTTTCATCCTTGGGGATGTCCAACCTCGGATCTGTGAGGCTACTCTGTGGCCCCAGAGTGATGGCACTTGGTCACAAGGGCCAAAATCCCAGATTAAATAGAGGTGAGTTGGCAAGTAAAGATATTTTTCTTCCCCCCACACTCAACACGTGAGCATTCATTGATTATCAGAGGTAATAATAGAATATTAATGGATATTACATTTAAAATTAAAAATCCACCTCCCAGATGAGCCCCTGCTGCCCTGTGCTCCTCTGGTGAACTGAGGTCCAGTCCCAGCTTCTGCTAAAATCTTGTGGATCAGACCATCCCCAAAAAACTGCAATAAAATTCCTCCAGCCACCTCCAAAACCAACAGTTAGAAAAATCAACAAAACCAAAGCAGTCAATCCTTTTAATTTGCTTTTTTTAAAAAAGAATGTTGCTACTTGGTGAGATTTGGGCGGGAAAATGCAACAACTGAAAATCACATTGGGCTGTATAATTTTGGAAAAATCTTGATTTACTCATTGTTGTTGGGGTAGGCCCTTACAGTCCCAACCACCAGGACAGCCTTGCTCTGAGGGGGTTTTTTTCCAATTACTTTTTCGAGTTTGATGAATTTTTAAAACTTTGTCACACGTTCTTCAAGAAGAAAATGGAGAATGGGTGGAATGTCCCATAGCTGTGGAAAAAACTTATTTTTGAGATGTTTTTTCCCTTTCCAGGGCTGTGCAGGGCAGTGATCCCCATGGGCTTGCAGTAGAGATGGGGAGTGGATCCCTTCCTCCTCCTCCTCCTCTCCATCCCTCAGGATGCTTCAGCCAACACAGTGGACACAACATCTTCTCTGCTTCCCAGGCCCTGGGGTGGCCACTGGAGATCCTGGAGGAATCCCACTGGTTGTAGAGCTGGGAAAACCACTGCCAGACTGTAGCGGTGGTTCTGAACCAGGGAGGATTAGAGTCCCTCCATAGACATGCAGAGGACGAGGACTTCTGGTGGCATGCTCCACAGACAGAGAGTTTCCCCCCGGAGCTGCCAGAGACAATGGTTTAGACCACCAAGCCACGAACCCCAAGTTCCTGCTATTGGTTCCTTGATTTGTCTGTTATGTATCCCAGTTCTGGAACATTCCCTTTACCCGGTTGTTCATTTGTTGTTCTCTCTTCCCCCCTCCCCTCCCTGAACCTCATTCGACTGCGCACCCTGGACCCTCCCTTGTATTGCCCCTGCACCCTCAGATTATCGGATGTTATCCCTCCCTTAAATACCCATGCCATGAGCTGTTCGGGGCTCTTAGTCCCTGAGCTCCCTTGGGGGTAATAAACCTGCCGAACCCTCATACTAAGAGTCCTCCTTCTTTGGGAGTTCTTTGCTATCCTGCCGTGCTCTGAGGGCACCAACTCCTCAGCCCGATGCAGACCAGCGGAGCCCACCAGCAGCTCCCCGGGGAAGCCTCCCCAATCGGAACGCGGACGGCTTTTCAGGGTTGCGCTAGTGCTCTGCTGCCGGGATCAGAGAGGGATTAAGAAGCAGGGAATGCGACACCAGACACCCAGGACAAACCCAGGAGAGGACCTGTCCATGCTCCAGGGGGGCAAAGTCTCAGGTTGGAGGTGCCTTCAGCATCCCAGATCCAGCTCTCCAAAGATGTCCGGGTGTGATCATCCAAGGAATGCCAGGTTCCTCCAGAGTCAGATTCTCCCAGGTGTCCCCACAGCACCTGTGGCTTTTCTCCCTCAGGAGGTAAATCCACATGGTGAGAGTGCAAATATTGGGCCAACCATAATTGACCAGAGTAGTTGATTAACCCCCTTAATTGCTCTCACAAATTAAGCCCAATTAAGGCTTCTCCTTGGGAATCACCTTGTGGGAGACGACGCACACACAGTAGCAATGGGTCCCTTTCTGCCCTGGAATGGGAATTTTTCTCACCTTCTACCAATGTTAATTTTTTATTTTGTTGGTTTTTGTTATCACAGAATCCCAGAATGGTTTGGGTTGGGCCTTAAAGATCATCCAGTGCCACCCCTGCCATGGACAGGGACACCTTCCCCTGTCCAGGCTGCTCCAACCTGGTCTTGGACACTTCCAAGGATCCAGGGGCAGCCACAGCTGCTCAGGGAATTCCATCCCAGTCCCTCCCAGCCAAGAATTCCTTCCCAATATCCCATCTAAATCTCCACTCTTTCAGCTTAAAGCCAGTCCCCTTTGTCCCATCGCTGCTCTATATCCCCTATGCTTTTGCAAGGAGGATAAATGTGTAAATCAGTTTATTTATTGAAATAAATTATTGGCTGGTTTTTTTATCCCTCTTGCAGCAGTGAGTTCCACTGATGAACAACGCGTGGAACACAGAAGTGGGGGACATCTCACATTTAAGGTCAGGAACATCTCACATTTAGTGTCAGGAACAGCACTGAAACCTTTTAATTGCTGGTTCCTCAACTGCCAACCACAAACTTGTCCTTCTCACCTGCCAGAAGCTGCCAAATGTAAACAGCCACTGCCATCTAGTGACCATGGGTCAGCTCCCAGCGCCTGAAAATTCCTTTTCTGGCTTCCTGAGGGGCAACCACGATGGAAATGAGAGAGGACCACCAGGCTTCAGGTGAGGAACCTCAGCTTATGGTGAGGCTGATTTGGGACGTGGCATCTCACTGCTCGTTGGTTTGGCGTTTCCTGAGAGGTGAGGAGGAAATCTGAGCTTCACTGAAGTGTCCTTGGAATTGTTAGGGTTGGAAAAGCTCCCGAAGTTCATAAAATCCAACTGCTCCCCCAGCAGTGCCGTGTTCACAACTTAACCCCATCCCCAAGTGCCACATCCACACGGCCTTTAATCACTTCCAGGGACGGTGACTCCACCACTGCCCTGGGCAGCCTTTCCAGTGCCTGACCTCCCTTTCTGGGTAGAATTTCCCATGATATCCAATCTAAACCTCCCCTGGCCCAGCCTGAGGCTGTTCCCTCTCCTCCTGTCCCTGTTCCCTGGAGCAGAGCCCGACCTCCCCGTGCCCCCTCCTATCAGGGAGTTGTGCAGAGCCACAAGGTCCCCCCTGAGCCTCCTTTTCTCCAGGCTGAGCCCCTTTCCCAGCTCCCTCAGGAATCTCCAGACACTTCCCTGCTTCATTCCCTTCTCTGGACACGCCCCAGCCCCTCAATGTCCTTCTGGTCATGACAGGACCAAAACTGACCCCAGGATTTGAGGTGTGACCACACCAGGGCCGAGTACAGAAGGAAAATAAGACCTGAATAGCTCCTAACTCTGGTGACTCCAATCACCTGCCCATATTCCCAGGAAAAGCTGTCCTGCCCATGGAGAGGGTGATTTGAGGGAGGGGAGTTATCCATCTTTATCAGTTTCAGCTGCTCTCTGTATCAGTTTCTGGTCCTCCCTGTAGCTCAAGCCAAAGCTGAGCCACACACCTGCAACAGTTCCAGTTATCAGAGCATTAATTAATTGATTAAATTAAGTGATTAAAGTGATTAAATTAAAGATTGTTATCAGGGAGGCGCCCACTGCTGAAAGGAGGGTAATCTCAGGGCTCTGCATCCCAGCTATTCATCCTCCTTTTCCCATGAGCTGAGTAACTTCAGGATAGCCCCAAGCCACTTCTCAGATCCCAAATTTTAGCCTCACTCTCAGTGGATTAGGAAATTAGAATTAGTTCCTGGACCATTCATGGTGGGGGTTGAAGTGAGCCGGTGTCACTGGGCTCCACCACCCTCTGAGAGCCCCAAACTGAGCTGCAGAACATTGTACAATCACCTCACACATGGAAAACAGGAGGACACGGAAATGAGGTGGATTTCCTGCTCTTCCAGGGACAACATTTTATCCCACACCTGCACGGAGCCCAGATAAACACAACACAGAGCCGAGTGTGAGGTAACACAATGTCAGTTCATCCTCTGGAGAGCTCCTGGCCCCAAAACACCCTAAAATCGGCTGCTGTGCACAGGCTGGGGCTGGAGCTGAGCTGGGAAAGGTCTCAGTAGCCAGGAGATGGCACTGGTTCTCCATGGAGCTGCCTGAGGAGCAGGTGCATCCCAATCCATCCCAGCTGCTCGTGCTCCTCAGCTTAAAACCCTTCCCAACTCGCTCCTTCCCAGTGATCCCACAGATTTTGGGCTCCTTAGGAGCACCAGGGTGGATTTATCCCCACTCAGAATGTCCTGGGTTTCACAGCTCTTCCCACAAAACGAGTGCAGACCAGACAGGGTGGATTCATCACTTGTAAATGTAAGGGAAAGCCACTTTCCCCCCCTTTCCTGCAGCATTTCACTCCCTCGACTCAAAACTTTGTTTCCTAAGGAGCAAAAGCACCTGGAATAAATGTAATCAGTTTGGCAAGGATTATTTTATTTAACTGCTGTTTACCTCTACATTGGAGATGTTCATCTGCCCATTCCAGCTTCCAGAAACCCACGGGAATCACGGGGGAAGTGGGAAACTGAGGGTTTTTATTCTGAAAGAAGTGAATAATTGTGATTTTAACGCGATTTGGAGCTCCCTGTGCTCCAGGCCGGGTTTGTGGCCAACAGATGGGGCCATTTCCACACCCTCCACCTGGAGATCCCTCAGAGCAGCTTCTCCCAGTGCCCACAGAGAGGTGGCTCTGGAGTCTCCAGGATGAATTTTCCATGGGATGTGCTGAGGAAAAGCTGGCAGGAGGAAGGTCAATGGAAAAGGTCTTGGAAAAGACCAGCAGGGCAGGCAGGAGCAAGTCTCCAACAAAGCCTGTTCCTCCACTTCTTCCCCATGATAAAAGCTGCCAGTTCTGCCAATAAAACCTGGAAAAACTCCCCGAGGGCACTGCTGGTTCCGCAGAGGAGCAGCAGGGCTTTCCCAGCACAGATTTTCCCAACCTTTTCCACACCCATCAGGACCATCCTCTCTGTTCCTGAACTTTCCACCTGTAGGGATGCAGGATTTCTGTGTGCCCTGAGAAAATCAAATTATGACTAATTTAGTGAGTTATGGCACTTTGAGGAGGTCAGGTGCTCACCAGGGAATCACAGGATTCCCAGACTGGGGATCTGAGACGAGCAAAGAATCCATCAGAAAGGCAGAAAAAACCCCATTTTTCCCCTCCCACGTGTGGAAAAGCAGAGAAAATGGAGAAACACTCATTGCAGAGCCCCCCTTTTATTCCATTTCCATCACTTTTAATCCCTTGTGCTTTAAGACCTCAACCTGTAAAAAGCAAGATAAAGGCATACAACTTTTCATAGCAGAAATCTTCTGGCTGATTAATAACCCATAAATATTATTAAATTGCCAAGTGCAAGAGAGAGCAGTGCTGGGACTTGCTTTGACCTGCCAGGTACCATCCTGTGCGTGGATTTAATGGCCTGGACTGCTGAGTTCTTACTCATGACCTGTGGGAAGGAAAGAAAGGCCCAAAACCAATGTGAAAAACCCCCAACATCAAAGGGAAGCCCAGCAAGGAGCAGTTTTAGCCGAGGACTAGGCTGAGTCACCCAGCCGTCATCCAGCAGCACAGGTAAGTGCTAGTCCTGGAGTTTTTACAAGGCTGCTGCCAGTCATGCTTGGAATCATGGAATATCCTGAGCCAGGAGGACCTTGGAGTCCAAATCCTGGTCCTGCACGGGATAACCCCAAAAATCACCCTGTGGTTTAATAAGGGATTATTAGGGAGAAAGTACCCCAAGTTTACCATAGGGAGGGCTGTGTTACCCCAGTTCTCCTCTCCCATCACCCCCCATGTCCTTCACCTTCTCCCAAGGTTCACCCAAACCCCTCTTCCCAAATTTTAGGCTCCTCCTATTGCTTCAGACCAAGACTTCCAGTAGCAAGGCCACCTTGAGCAGGTAAACCTTCACTCACCACAAAAGCTGCTACTGCAGATTTATCCCAGCATTTCCCAGTCCCAGGCTCTGCTGCAACTTGCAGGAGCCCTTCGCCTTCCAGCGTGGCTTTGCTTCAAGACAGGACCTGAAGGAAGGATGGACGAGGTCCAGCCCGTGCTGGAAGTGCCAACGGAGCCTTGGCTGCCTCGTGCATACTTGGGAGGATTTAAAGTGAGTGGTTAAATGAGATGGGAATGGCTTTTATCTGCCCAGCAGCCCAGGCCAGCAGGAACACGCTCCTGGAAGCCACACACGCCTTTTTGGCTGCTGAACGTGCCCCAGTGGAGGAACCCAGGGATCCTCCCTGCAGGAAACACCAGTGCTGCTCCTTTTCCTCCTCGTGGGACCACACAGAGCTCGGGGACACCCACGGCAGCTCCTCCTGCCACCACTGTGGTGCCTGAAAAGCCTGGATGGGTTGAAATTAATGTTAATTGCAGAAAGATGGAATCATGGAATATCCTGAGTGGGAAGGGACTCTCAAGGATCATCCAGTGCAGCTCCTGGCCCTTCACAAACACCCCAAAAATCCCACCCTGTGCATCCATGGGAGCATTGTCCACATGCTTCTGTAGCAGCCTTGGGAATGTCCCATTCCCTGGGGAGCCTGGGCAGTGCCCAGCACCCTTTGGGGGAAGAAAATGTCCCCGATTTCCAACCCAACACCCCCTTACACAGCTCCAGGCATTCCCTCGAGTCCTGTCAGAGTCACAGAGAGATCAGCACCTGCTCCTCCCCTTCCCTTCAGGAGGGAGCTGCAGCTGAGCCATCCAGGTTGGTGGGGATCTCAGGAGGTGTCTGGTTGTGGGGAGGTGGATTTGAGACCTGGCCTGGAGCTGGGATGCAGAAAGAATGTGGGGATGGAGGAAAGGGAAGACCTGTGCTGATAAAAAGGTGAAGAAGGGGATTAAGAGGGGTTTGTACAAGTTGGTTGTGATTATTTTTGTGTTTTCCACCCTCACTGCTGTTTGCCTGGCTCAGGCTCACACCAACAACCACCTCTCTGCTGAGGGAGCACAAAATCTCTCATCAGGTCACCCAAAGGAGACCCCAGCACAGGCTCTGGGTGTTCTGTGCCCTGCCCACGCCTCATCCACACCCACCACAAGACTGAGAGCGTGGCCATACAGCAGCTGAGCGGTCAAGGGACCTCTCTGAGGGTGATTTATGTCCTTTCCATCACTTCTCTCCTGCTGAACCCAGCACTTCCCATGTGTGAGGCATCTCCGTGTGACAAAGCCACACCTCCTGCACCCAGAGAACCACCCGAAAATGTCCTGTGCTCCTGGGACCCCACTGAACTTGGGTGAGGAACCATCTCAGGAGGGCTGGGACTGCTCCTAAATCAGGGCAGGGTGGCAGGGGATGCTTCAGTGCTCAGCCCCTGAACTGTGGCCAGCTCCGTGTGAGAGCTGACAATGATTTACAGGCCAGGAGAGCTCTGCATGCCCACACACACTCCCAGGAGCCAAAAATGCCCTTGCAAACTGCAGCTGCACCCTGCCCTCCCTCCCTTCCTCCCTCCCTCCCTCCCCTGGGAGGCTCTGCCTCTCAGTCCAGTGCCAGCCTGTGAGAGGAGAGCAGATTGCTTCCCTCATGCTCCTCATGGAGGTTTAGGAATGACCAAAACTGGGAAGAGGAGGGTGATGGGGACTAGGCTGCAGGGGTGAACCCTGCCCATCAAACCTGCATCAGTTTGAGAATATCTCACTGCATTTGGAGCTCAGGATGGTCACAACACTGCCTGTGTTTGCCCAAAAACCCAAAGTCTGAGCCAGGGTTTTGTGCCACCAAATAAACCAAGCTGGAGCATGGACAGAGCCGCTCCAGACACCTCCATGGTGTCCCCACTCCACACAGGGTGACTGCCCCAAACTGGCTCCTGGGAAATGACATTTTACCTAAAAAATGCTTTGGAAAATAAGAGATCTCATCCAAAAAAGTTTTGTGTTCATTCACATCTACATACAATCATACTCCATCCCTTGCTCCAGGTGTGCACAAGGTTCAGGCAACCACAAAAAGCTTGGAAAAACATTCCCAAGGCAAACACCCAACCTGTGACTCCTGTCCATGGTCCAGGGATGTGATGTGGCTATTTTGGAGGGGCATAAGGAAACCTGACATAAATAAAACCTGCCCAGCAGCTCCAGTGCACACAGCAGAACATTTTCCTGCTCTCTTGGCCTCAGAAATGGATTTTTAAAAGCCAGGAGATGAAGGACAGTAAAAGTAATGTGAAGATAAACTGGAAATTGGCGATCAGGTCTCTCCCAAACCTCCCTGGGGTTTAGGAAAGCTGGGGAAGCAAAGACGCAGATGCAGAACCACACTTGGTCTGGTTTGTGGCTCCTTCCAAGGTCGAATTCTGCTTGTTCCCGGTCCAAGCTGAGGGCATCAGGCAATGATGTGCAGGTTATCGAAACACTTATGGAAAGCCAGAAACCTCCCAGAACGAGGCTTTGCTGAGTCCAGCAAATCCAGGGAACTTTTCCTTACATGGGCCATTCTTTGTGGATCGAGAAGGTCCAGACATGAGCAGGAGAAAAGAAATCCAAGGTGATTGGAAGGATCATCATCACCACGTGTTTGGTGATGGGATCAGATCCTCACAGATCATAACGAAACGTCTCACACCGAGATCCCAAATCTCAGACCAGCTGCCTCAGTGTAGGTGTTTAATGTTGGCTGAGACACCGTGGGACATCGAGGACATCCACACGAGCCTGACCTGCAGGGCATCAGACCTTCTGGATGTCTGCATCCAGCTGGGAAGGCAGCTGGAGGCTGGTGGGACATCCCATGGAGGATTTTGGATGGCAGGAAGTCCCTGTGGTTAAACCCCATTGTGCTTGAGGTGCAGACACCAAGATTTAGATATTTCAACGTGAATCCAAGTCCCACTTTTTCATGGTTTGGAGGTTAACCCAAAGGTTTCCTGTGGACAGCACAGCTTTAAGGGCAGTGGTGAAGGAGAAGAAAACAGCCAAACTGGTGAATTTCTGGCTACTGGGACCTGGGGGGGCTTTTCCACCCTCTCCATCCTTTTCTTGGGCACGAGCTCTGGCACCAGGAGTCTCCTAAACAGTCACAAGTTGCCCTGGGCTGCTGCCAGATTTTCCTTGGGCCACAGAGCTGAGAGCCCCAGAGCTCAGATTTTATTGGGAAGTGATAAAATAAACCCATTTGCTGCAGGAACATTCAGCAGGGGAATCCCCCAGGATCAATGTCAGGAGTTTTACCCCGAGCTGTTTTTGCAGGGATCACGTGCCTGAGAGCAATGGATTCAGAAAGGATTGGAAATTTAAACCCTGAAGTTTTTATTTAGCTGAAAATTAATGTGGCAAACAATTTAGAGCTGCTGGAGGGAGAAACCTGGCTGGGGACAGACCTCTTGGTTTGCTTTTATTGGTTTGAAATGATCTGTGCTGGGCATTTTTTGGGGATCATCAGCCTCTCTCTTCCCTGGCACAGCCAGGAATTTCAGTTTCTTTTTTAGGACAGTGCAAAAGGAGATAAAAAGCTTTTAAAGAGTGAGATGGGGAAACTGCAGACTGGCAACAAGAGTGATCTGCAGGATGGAATGAGATAGAAATGACTGAAGGATGGCTGGATCACATATTTTCTGTACCTTGTAGATGTCACCTGCAGGAAATGGGCTGGGATTTTAATTGAAATTACATTTCATGGGTTAGGGCCCTTGGAAAAGGAAAAAATGACCTCACAAAGATGTAGCTGGTCTGACTGGGGTAAGTTCCTGTGCTTTTCATTTGCTGCCCCATCCCTGGCAGTGTCCAAGGCCAGGTTGGAGCAACCTGGGATGGTGGAAGATGTCACTGCCCATGGCAGGGAGTTGGAACTGGATGATCTTTAAGGTTCCTTCGAATCCAAACTGCTCTGTGATTTTGTACCAGGCATGAATGTGCCTTTAGGGTCCTCCTCAGGCACGTTTTTCCTGGATTCCCAGTAAAAAACATCAGCCTAGGGATGAGATCCCGAAGGCTGGAGGGTATGTTGGAATTGGATGGAGAAAAGCTGAGCTGAAACAGAGGGGACAAACAGGCAGCTGTGAACTGTGTTTATTTTAAATTGGTTAATTTTTTATGCTTGGGAGGTTTCTTTTTGTGTTACTTTGCATTTCTTGGTTGAGAAAGAGGAGCTATTTTGTCTTTTCTCCATAGAGTGAAATACTCTTTGTTATTCTACCATTTTCCACGGTGAATTTCAGCTCCTGAGTGAGTTTTCTGGCTGTCCCGAGGTTCCTGGGGTTGGAAGCCAGGCTGGTGATTTCTGAGTGACCCCTGCACCCCCCAGCCCTGTCCCTGCTGCTGCAGACAGGTCACAGTAATGTTTAACTCCAGCCTGTGGCACTGCATTCAGAGCCTGCTTTCCCTCCCCTCTGCACAAGTTCATTCCCTCTGCTCCCAGCAGTGCCAGAGGATGCAGGGACCCCCTCACCTCTCACCAAACAAGGCTGTCCCTCCCCTGCCCTTCACAGGGCATCTCCTGAGAGCTCTTTTCATCTCAGCTCCCGAGCTCTGACCCTCTCCAGGGGGGGCACATTCTGCCTTGGAGCAGCAGGAAGGATTTTTGTTGGGAGGAACAGGTGGATTCCTGTGCTGGGATGAGGATGGGGTCCTGAAACAGCTCAGAGTCAGGACTGGGGGGTGAGAGGGCTCTGATTTATTGTCCCTGAGCAGAAGAAAAGCCACCTCTGTTGTCCTTTGATGTCAGATTTGCTTCGTTATCTTTCGCTTGCAAGGTTGGATATTTCAGTCAGGGCAGTGAGATTCCCTTTATGATTGATGATTATGAGATTATGATTATGATTATAATTATTACTACTAATATTACTGTTATGTTTTATTATTATCTATAGTTGCCATTATTAGTATGATTGTTATGGTTATGTACCTTATTATATATTATTGTGATTATTGGTATGATTATCATTGATGATTTTTGATTATAATGATACCAGATTATTATTATTATTATTATCATCACCTGCAGTACCTGGGCTGTGGGCACTGTCCCACAAGCTCCTCTAGGAATGCAAAACCTCTTGCACAGGGACACGTGGAGTAGCTCATGGAGGGCAAAAAAATCCTTGCCACCTCAGGCTGGTGGTGTTCATCTCTGCCTAAACTTTCTTGAGGAGAAACCTGTCCCATTCCTTCTGATTTTAGAGCCTTCAGCACATTTCCCCCCTGGAGACAGGGACTGATTCCCACTGCTGACCCTCTCCTCCAGCCTGGTGGCCAGGACCCCTCCCCGTCACCCTGTGCAACATCGCTGATTAACAACACCAAAATCAGCTTAATGACAGAGAATCCGGTGCTGGGGGAGCCTCTCCAGGTGGGGAGGGAACCTGCACTTCAAAGGTTCCTCATCCCTGCCCTGCAAGGCTGGAAGTGCTTCCCGAGTGTCAAATATCCTCCGGGGGAGGAACAAACACTCCAAGTGTTTGCAGACCATTCTCCTGCTGCCTCTTTCCTCCCGGGATGATGGCAAAAAGTCAAGGCCGTTGTTCCTGGAGTGGACTTGAAGTGTTGACCCTGCTGAGTCACACGGATCTCCAGGGGGCTGAGGGCAGTCCTGTGTCTGCTCTGTCAGCCCTGAGTGGCTCAGATGTCGCTTTTTTCCCCCTCTTGGGTGTTGTTTTCTGGTGTTGGGTGGCCAGGCTGTGTGTTTTAGGAGATAGGAGAGTTGTTATATCCTGCTCAGGGTGATGGGAATGGATCAAGGGAGTTATAAAGGACATATAAAGTGTATAAAAGGTTTATAAAGGACATATAAAGGACATGTTCCCAGTGTATTGGGGGTGGTATTTCCTCCTATCAATTCCCTGTGAAAGGGACAGATGCTCTGGAATGGGCCATCTCGAGGGAGAGGAGTTGGATGCTTAATTTTGATTATGTGTGGAATTAAACTCCACATTCAAATTAAGGTGAATCAGAGAATCACAGAATATCCTGAGTTTGTAGGGACCCACAAAGATCATCCAGTCCTACTCCTGGCCCTGCACAGACACCCCAAAAATCCCACCTTGTGCATGCCTGGGAGTGGTGTCCAAACATTCCTGGAGCTCTCTAGCCTTGGGAATATGCCCATTCCCTGGGGAGCCTGTTCAGTGCCCCACCACCCTCTGGGGGAAGAAAATGTCCCTGATTTCCAACCTAACCCTCCCCTGGCACAGCTCCAGCCATTCCCTAGGTCCTGTCACTGTCACAGAGAGAAAAGCTCAGTGCCTTCCCCTCCATTTGGGGTGAAAGTGCACATTTGTCACCGTCACACAGAGATGTTCAGGTCAGGATGCAATAATGAAGTTTGATATTTACTGAACACATTCAGGGAGAAAATTTGACCCTTCAGAGGCTCCTTCCTTGGCATTGACAAACCCTGATTTCTAATCTAGATGGGTCCAGGGGGTCAGGCAGATATCCCCAGGGACCGATGTGGGGCTTGGGGATGTGGTTCAGGTGGATGTGGCAGAGCTCGGTGAATGGTTGGACTTGATGATCTTAGAGATCTCCTCCAACCTTAATGATTCTAGAATTCCAAGTTCTTCCAGGAATTGAAATAGTGGTGTATTCCCTGTGTTAGACATGGCCAAGCAAGAGACACCTCCAAAATTATAGCAGTGAGTAGAACTGGGTCCCTGACTCCTCCAAAACACCTCTGATGGATCTGCTCAGACAGCACAGGGTGCAGGGTGGGATGTGCAAGCTTGGGACTCGCAATCAGAGTAAGAGGAGACACTCCTGAGACCCTGAATCCTGAGTGGTGATGGCCCTGATTGCTGCTGAAAGAGTTTGGGGTGAGTTTTGCCTGTGAGCTCACAGCCATTTGTGTGAAATTCCTTCCCTCCAGTTCTAGGGGAAGGTGTGAAGGTGTCCTGCCCATGGACAGATGATTTGTAGGGTCCCTTCCAACCCAACCACTCTATGATTCTGTGAAATCTGATAATCAGCTCATTTAACTGATTTAAATGTTAAACTCATTTAACATCTGCGTGAAACAAATAAGGACAAACTGTTCTCCACATTGAGCTCCATCTCTGCTCCCCCACAGAAATTCCTTGGAAAATTGTGTGGGGTGGAAATCTTAATTTCATGTGGATCTGTGTGCTCCTGCTTTTTCCTTGTGCATGCAATGTGTGTACATACAGCCACATATGGATTTGTTTGTGCGTGTTTTTTCTCATAACCAGAGCTCCCCAGCCTGGCGTTTTCCCTCTCCCTCCTTGTCCCAGAGTGAAACAAATCCTTTCCCTGCTCCCTCTGGGAAGCCAGCCTGTCACATGAACGGCAGGCCAGGGGCATTATCTGCCTGCCTTTGCCTGCTGAACAATCTGAGTAGATGATTAACCATTAAAGCAACACACTCAGCTGAGCCATTAACCAGGAGGAGGAAGGCCTGTGCTTGGCTGAACAATGGGTTCCACACAGAAGCCAGCCCGGCCTGCCCATCCTGGAGGCTCCTCTCCGACAGAGCCGCGCGGATTTTGCCGTGGAATGACTCGGTTTGGGCTCTCACTCAGCCAGCCCCGTGCTCCCCACCTTTCCACCTGCCCTGTGGAAGCTGATCTTGCCCAAATCCATGCTTTGGATCAAATTCAGTGGCTTAGGAGTTGCCACTCGTTTCCCAGCCTCTCTTCTGTACGCTGTGGCAATTCAGGAGCTCCTAAATCAGCCAGATTTACTCATCTGGAGGCCTTCCAAACACATGAGACAGAATTAATCACTTCTCTCTATCTGGTCATTGCTAATTAAATCTGTTTTTGGGGATTATGGTGCTCCATCCCACCCTGTCTGTGTCTGTCAGATGAATTTCCAATCAAACCATCACAGCACCACTGAAAGGCTTGGGTTGGAAGGGACCTTAAAAACCATCTAATTCCATCCTGTATTTTAAAATCCATCCTGTTTCATCTGGGTGTGTGTTTTAGAGTCCATCTTTTTGTGTTTTAAAGGATGGTTTGATGCATCCCCAATCAAACCATCACGGAATCACTGAAAGGCCTGGGTTGGAAGGGACCTTAAAGATCACTCATGGATCATCACTCCCATGGTTTGAAATCCACCCAGTTCCATCTGGGTGTGTGTTTTAGAGTCCATCTTTTTGTATTTTAAAGATCACCTGATATATTTTAAAGACCATCTAATTCCACCATTCCTGTGTTTTAAAGACCATCCAGTTCCATGACTTTCATTTTGGGTCTATTCATGCTCAGCTGTCCCACATTTATTCCCTGTCATTCTCCTTGCTGGGTGCCACTGGAAAATCAGGGAAAAGAATTTCCCAACTCTCTGATTTCAAAAGAGAAGGAAAAAACTGGTGATGTTGTGATACAAAGGAGGGAATTCTTCTATCTGGGTGTCATCAAAATCAGGAAACTGGATACTATGATGGGAAGATTCCTTTTTTTTTTTTCCCTTTCCAAGATTATGGGATACAAACTGGGGGGATGTTCTGCACTGGGTACATTTGGTACATGGAATATTCCTTGGTGCACCTCAGGCTTCCCAGGAATGCTGAAATAGGAAATCCCCCAAAGGCAGAGATCCTTGGAGTTGCATCTGACTCAGATTTCCAAAGCTCTTTAATACAAGATGAAAACAGAACACAAAGGATTTCTTTTGGGGCTGGGAAGAAGAGTGAAAAAAGGGTGAAAATCCTGCATTTGTGGCACTGGGAGATCAAGGTTTGGGGTGATTATTGTTGGTATTGTGTTCATGGTTGGAGTGGATGATCTTGAAGGTTTTTCCCAACTTTGATGACTCTGAACTGAAACTTTGAACAAAATATCTGCTTGAAACAAATAAGGATGAAGTTTCCTGCATATTGAGCTTCATCTCTGCGTCCCCACTCAAATTCCTTGAAAAACTTCTTGTCAGATTGACCAAATACATGATAGAAATTGGATTTTGGGCCAGCTCTGGAGTGACCCAGTTGGTACCCCCAGGATGAGTTTCCTGCCGTGGAGTCTGCACATCCATCCCAGCAGGGATGGGCCCTGCTTCCCACTGCTCTGCTTCCCAACCATCCACAGCTCCCAAACACATCCCAAACACCCAGCAGACAGCGCAGCCTTGGACTCTGGGCACATCCAGCCCTGTGGGCACAGAAACCAGGATGCTCCAAGATTCCAGCTTGTCTCCCAAACTGGATTTGGTGTCGGTGAAGACAGAAGACAATGGGTGACAGAGAAAACAGAAGGCCCCAGTGATGTTCAGATTTTCCCCACCTGTTGAGAGCTGAAATTTTTGTTCTGCTGCGTAGCTGGAAACAAGTGGGAAAGGATTTCAGGGTGGAATGGGGCTTGCAAGAGCTTGAGCAGCAACTGGAACTTGTAAAATGGTTATTTCAGTATTTTGGCTGGGTAAGGAGGCAAAAACACTGAGCAAGCAGAGAGTTGGACTGGCAGCAGACAGGTAGAGCAGCAAGAAAAATCCTCTGCACTCACAAACTCCAGAATCCCAGAAAGGTTTGGGTTGAAAGGGACCTTAAAGATCATCCAGTTCCACCCAGGGACACCTTCCACAATCCCAGGGTGCTCCAAGCCCCATCCAGCCTGGCCTTGGACATTTCCAGGGATCCAGGGGCAGCCACAGCTTCTCTGGGAAACCTGAGCCAGGGCCTCCCCACCCTCATGGGGAGGAATTTCTTCCCAATATCCCACCTAAACCTCCTCTTTGTCACTTTGGATCCATTCCCCTTTGTCCTGTCACTCCATCCCTTGTTAAAAGGACTTTTGAACTTGAATTTTCTTTGAAAAGATTCATTTTGCTCACAGGAGCAGGGATCACTCAGAGGAACCTTCTTCCAACTTGGCTCACAAACCAAGCCAGGTGACAACACCCAGCTCCCAGACACCCTGGCTGGGGACCAGAGGGATGACAACCCTCAAGACAATGACATTTCAGCTCCAGCAGGAAATCATAAGCCCAATTTCAAAGAAAGCAAAACACCATGAAATAAAAAAAATTTATTAGCACCAAACGTCCAAAAAAGTGAAATAACACAGCCAGAATCACCCGTCCTCTAAAAATAAAAGCAAAGGGAGAGAGTTTTCAGTAGGGCTGGAAAATCCCCAGCACACTTTGGATGGGTGGGCTTGATGTTGTGGCTACAAAAATATTTGTGCTCCGTTTGTTTCTGGCTGTTTTGCAGCTGAAGGGTTGCCAGATCTCTTGGCTGGATCCCTTTTCCTTCAGCATTTTGTAAAATGGGATTGCTCATCCCAGAAGCCTTGGAAAGATGGGGAACTCGGGGAGTAATTCCCCTGGTAAATATCCTAGAAATATCCCCATGTTTTGAGCCACAGCAACTGTCAACAATTTGAGAGAAATTGCTTAAAAACCCCCAAAAAACTTAATTTTCCTCCAGCATTTCAGACAGGGAATAAAAGAACCAAGGAGCAGAACTTCTCCCGTTTTTGTTGAAATAAGTGTGGGTTCCTGGGGACTCTCCTGCCATCCAAGAGCTGCTGGGGAGTGGCTTTGGACAATGTGGCTCTCCCAAGGGACAGGCTGAACCCAAAAACAGCTGGGAAAAGGTGGCAGAAGGAAGTTCAGGTAGGTTGGAATTACCCAAAGGAGTTTGGTCTTTTTTTTGTCTCAGCAAAAAATGAAACCAGAGAACAGCGAATTCCTTTTGTGCAGCCCAGGGAATTTCAGCGTGGATTTTTTTGGGTATCTTCTCTTCCCTGCCAATCTCAGAAAATGCACTATTAGAAAACAAAACAAAACAACAAAACAAAAAACCCAATAAACAAACAAAAAAACACCCCCAAAATCAAAACAAAAAAAAAAACCTCAAACAAATGAAAAAAAAAAACAAACCCCAAAAAAACAAAAGAAAAAGAGAGAAAAATCACTGGCCAAACCCGCTCCTCATCACTATTTTTATGTTTTTTTATTCTTTGCTGTGTTAAAAATTGATCAAACATCCTATGTCCCTTCCCAGTGGAGCTGATGGAGGGAGGATTTTTTAATTGGAATTATTTTATCAGAGCAGTAATCAATTAGAGGAACTTCCAAAAAAAAAAAAAAAAAAAATCCATGGTGGAGCTCAGCACCCGCAGACAACTGAGATGGTTTGAAACTGTTACAGAACTTCAACCAGGAATTAAGTTTTAGAGATATAAAGAGGATTTTGTCACCTCTCTCCAAGGTGACAGCAGTGAGCACAGCCAGGGACAGCTGAACTCCAAAATAAAACAGAGTTTGCTCCTCACTTTCTACTCTTTTTTCCCTGTTTTCCCTTTTTTCTCACATTATCTCATCCCCTTTCCCCTCTCAGGGGCCGTGCATGCCCTGAAGTGGTTTAATGTGTGTTTGAGGCCAAAACTGGGGCATCTCCCTGGCCACTGCCATCAGTCCCTGAGAAACAGAGGTGGGTGACCTCAAGGACAGAGGGACAGGTCACCCAGGGCCACCTGTCACCCTCGAGGTGACATAAACAAAGGTCCTGGAGGAGCAGAGCTGACATTGTCCCCTCTAGATCTGCAGAGGGCATTGGGATATTTACCCTCCCAGTAACCCTTGAGTGTCCCTCTGCTCCCCCAATTCCTGCCCCCACAACCTCAATTTCTTGATTTCTCCCCTCCAGTCAAACTCCTGTCACCTCCAGTGTGTCCCCAGGAGTGTCACAGGTTGGGAATATTTCAGGCTGGCACTATAATAGAATTAATGAGCTCAGAGCAGGTGCTGAGCCCTCACCAGGCACAAATCCAGGTCTGTCTCTTCCACCTGATTTTCACAAGGAAATGACAATTTTCAGATTGTCCTCACAATCCCTCAAATAATCAACGTGTTTTACAGCACAGGCAGAAGGAGAGAAGAGTCCCCTCTTCCTTGGCACTGCTCCTTCACACCTAAAAAATCCCTCCTGTGGCTCTGTCTCACAAAATTCCTCAAAAATCCCTTCATTCCTGACATGTCTGGTTGTCATAAAGACAAAAAAAAAAAAAAAAAGGATCTGATTTTGTGCTGGGATTAATTGTATTAAAAATCATTCAGGTCCAGACTACGAAGTCTGTGATTCTCCATGAAATTATCAGCAGAAATGTGATTTCCATGTGCAGAATTCCCGCTTGGATTTGCTCAGAGGAGCTGCTTTGAGAGTACAGATGTAGTGAAGAAAAAGCTTTGCTTCTTCTGTATAACTTGGAAGCAACAGTTTCCTAAATTAGAGGGAAAGGAAAAAAAATCCTAAAAATCACCGCTTTCTCTTCTTGCATGAGATACTTTCAAAGTATTTTATTCTGTGTCCCGTATCAGCTGAAGGAGGGGAGCTCTGAGGGGAGAGAAGTTTAGGGAAACCTGCACCTTGTTGAGATTTGAGGAGCTCTGCTGCATTTTGATCACCTTGGTGCCCATGGTTAATTCTGTTCCCACCAGACTGACCCGTTTGGGGGAGATTTACAGAGGAGCAAGAGAAAATTGAACATGAGCAGCCCAATGGCTTTGAGTCCATGGATTCCAGAGGGATCCCAGATGGATCTCAGAGGGTAAAGCTGGTGACTCCACACCTTCTGCAGCAGGGGACACACTCAGCCCTACAATAAATACCCCCATGTCCCTCCATCCAGCTCTGCTCTGCTGGAAGGAGTGGGAAAACTGCTCTCATTTGCTTTTTGTTTTCCACAACACTGCAGCTGGCTCCAGGGTCTTTTCTCCACTTGGAAAAGAGGGAATGGCCAGGAGGGGGATCACGGCCGTGCTGCTCCTTATTCCAGTGATTTGCATGATCCAGGAAAGGAACAGGTATGCTTTGACCACATCTTTACCCCTCAGAATTATTGACCCAGGGAAGGGATGGAGATTTAACAGCACCAGTGGCTGAAGCTCAGAGCTGTCCCCAAGGTGACTCCTGATGGAAAAGAAGCAAGAATGTGGCTTCCAGCCCACTGAAGGGAGGAAACACCCTGGAAGTCCACATGATGATAAGAAAATGACTGGAAATGCAGGAGGGGAAGGCAGGGAAGGGTTGCAGAGTGACCCCGGTGGAACAAACGCTGTCCCGTGGGCAGGCGGCGCTCCCGGCTCGGGGCTGTTATTTCAGCCTCTGTCCGGAGGGCACAGAAATGCCAGGCCCACTTCTAATGAGGAAGGGAAATATGAGTGGCTCCTCTCGGGAGGAAACGCCGCCCGAGGCTTCTCAGCTATCCCGGGGAGCCTCGGACACCCAGCCCAGCCCAAGGCCGGTGAGGTCCCCGCCTCTCGCTGTCTCACTTGGGTTACCCCAACCTGCGAGCAGCTGCCGAATGTCTGCTGGGGAATCCATGCAGGACGGGCAGCGAGGGATGAGCGAGATGAGCTCACGAGTGTTTCCCTTCCCTCTCACCCTGCTGTGAGTCAATCGCCCCGCTGAGCTGGAGTCGTTGCCCCGGAGGGGTCGGGTTTGTGCAGAGAGACCTCCACGGGCAAAATCCCGAGCTCTGCAAAGGGAATGGTTGGAGGGTGGGTGGAACCTGGTGCTGCACTGCAGAGAAAAACACCTGGCGCGAAGTTTTAGGGAGGGAAGGAGAGCCCTGACCAAATGATGAGCTGGGATTCCTGCAAAAACCACGTGGATGGGAGTGAAGGCTCCTCCGGGATGGGGAAGCCTCAGGCAGGCTCCTGCTCCAGAGCTGAGTCACGGAGCAGGAAAAGTTGAAGTCACTCCCCAGATCCCCCTGGGAAGAGCCCGAAGGGGTGGACACAGCAGTGCTGACTGGGATCCTGGCACCTGAGCTGCCACGGGACAGTGTCACCCCCAGGGCTGGGACACGGGGCTCACCCTGGCACCGAGAGCGGGATGTCGGGACCCTCTGCAGGATGCCAGACTTGGACTCTCACAGGTCACTCCCACAGCTGCTTTGCGGGCAGGAGAACATTCCAGAAGCACAACGGTGGGGTCGGGGTTAGGGGGAGGACACAGGGTTTGTGCTGATGCCAAAGAGGTGACAGAGAGGTGACAACCACTCTGGGGCTCCCTGTCCAGCATTATACCTGCACCTGGCATCTTTTGATGCCAAAGAAGACAATTATGACCCTTTGCAATTGCCACTTAAACCACCAAACTCCTTCTCCCGGGGTCTGCTGTGTCCCCTCCATCCCAGACAGAAAAATTCCCACTTCCAAAGCCGTGGCACTGCGCCGATGTGGCACTGCCCTCTGCTGTCGGTGGCTGCGGGGACACCGCCCAAGGCCACTGCTCTGAGTAGAAACACCGGGATTTCTGTCACCCTAAAGGACCTGCAAGCCACAAATCTGTCCCAGAAGGATGCTGCAACCATGAGAAGCAGCAAAGCCCTGGAGGAGTCAGTGCCTGCTTGGGCTTCCCTTTTTGCCTGTCTGGAAGCAGAAGTGGGGACTATTTTTGGTGCTGCCTCACTTTGGAAAGAGTCACACACGGCCAGGGCATCACCCCGGCTCCGGCACCTCGCTGTGGGCAGAGGAAATGAGGAACAGCGAGGGTCTCGCTGCCTTTCCATGACCCACAGCTCTGCCTCGGGGCTGCCTGGAGGAACCCGAGTTTCCTTCCACGTGCTGGGATCACCAGCTTCTCGGGGATGTGCGTGGAAAATGACTCTTAAACTGCTTTTTCCACCAGAGGAATGCTCAGGCAAAGCCTCCCAGGGATAACATTGCTTGTCCTGCCCTCCACCCACAGCCCTTCATTGCCTTTTCCCAAGCAGGAAGAGCTCTGGTGGCAGGATAAGGACACTCAATGTGACCTCGGTGCTGGTCCTGTATCCCAAATTCTCCTCGAGGAGAGGCCCCTGGATGAGGCTTTAGTGAAATATTGCAGGCTGTGATGGTCCATGGATCCCCAGCACCCACAGGGGGCTGACTCGGTGCCACTTCACCCCAACCACTGGGATAAGGAAACAGAGATATTCCCAGATAATGCTGAATCACGTGGATTTGAGGAAGCTGGATTGGATGTGACACCCACCCCCAGCAAGTTTCAGTCCTCACATCCAATGCACGGGTGGATGTGGGAAGATTTGAATAGAGTGAATAGAGTGAAGGCCGCTTCTCCTTTTTTGCAAAATTTTGGTCAGGAACTGGGCTGAGAGATTTTCTACATTAAAAAATTAAAAATCTTTCCCCTCCTCATCACCAAAAATAAGCAGAATTCACACAGTTTGCACAGTGCTGGGAAGACTGGAAATGCCCGAGGGCACGGTCAGAGGTGAGAATAAATTCACCGAGCTCCTAATGTCACTCCAGGAGCTGCTCCAGGACAAAAGGTTCATCCCCATTAAATCTCCCCCCGTGTGGCTCCTGAATTGGTTTGCCCACAGATTCTGGGGGTCAGAAACACCAATGACCCCCCTCTGAGCACCCAAGGGTGCTGCTGTCTCATCGCACACCCAAATGTCACCTGCTGGGCTCAGCTCTGTGGGGCTGAGCTTAAACCCCCCGGGACGGTGGCTTTTGAGATGAGAGCCCAGTGCCAAGTGTCCTCTTGCCTCTGTCCCCACGGGGACACGGGGTGGCTCAGCAGTGTGACACACACACGCTCAGGAGGGGAATCTTCCTCTTCTTGGGTGCTGGAATTACCTCCAGGATGACGATGTCAGTGACGTCGACAGACCTGGAAAAACTCTGCCACCAAGCCCGGCCAAAAGGGTGACATTTAGGGCATTAACTGCTTCCCACCCGGGGTGCTCGGTGTCCTGTGCCTGCAGTGCTCACAGCAGTGTGGGTGTGCACACGAGCGTGGGATGAGATGTCTGTGCCTTCCCACATCCAACCTCTGCACTGCTGTCCAGATGTGTCAAATCTACCCCTGGCACATCCAGCCCCGTCACGACTGCCTGGCTCTTGCACAGCTGCCCAGATGTGGCACATCCACCCCTCGCACAACTGCCTTGAACCTTGCACGACCACCCATTCCTGACACCCAGCCCTTGCACTGCTGCACATCCCTTGCCCAGCTGCCAATCCCCGGCACACCCATCCCTGTCACCCCCATCCCTGTCACCCCCATCCCTGTCACCCCCATACTTGCACACCCACCAGTGGCACACGCATCCCTATCACACCTCACTCAATCCATCTCACTCAACCCCTGCACTCCCATCCCTTTCCGTGTCCCACCATCCCGCGATCCCCGTTCCCCCTCTCCGCTCCCGTTCCCCCGCGCTCTCCCCGCCCCGCCGCTCCGTCCCTCCTCCCGGGGCGTGTCCCCCGGTGTCACCCCGCCCCTCGGCCGTGTCCCGCCCCCCCGGCGGCCCCTCCCCGGCCCGCCCCGCCGCCGCTCGGGCTCTCGCCGCCGGCCGCGCTATAAGAAGCGGGGCGGGCGGCGGGGCCGCAGCGGGCGCGGCGGGGGAACGAGATGAGCAGCGCCGGCGCCGCTGCAAGATGCTGGATGGACACGTCCTGCTGGGATGGCTCTCCTCCTGCGCGCTCCTAGGGCTGCTCGCCTGCGCCCCGCGGCCCTCCGCCGCCTACTTCGGGTAGGTGTCCCGCGCCCCGCCGCTCCTGCTCTGTAACTTTTGCCAGAGTTTATTTTTTTATTTTTATTTTTTGATGCTGAAGGGCTTTTGCCCCTCGCCCGTCCCGCCCGAGGTGGGGATGCTGCGGGCACCCTCCGTCCCTCGGTGGGTGCGGGCATCCCCTCCTGCGGGCGCTGACAGCCGGCCCGGGACAGGGGCAGCGACAGCGCCGTGCCCATGGCTGTCCCGCGTCCCAGCGTCCGCAATCCCCTCGGATTTGCCAGTCGGGACCGGACTCTCCGGGAGCCGCGGGTCGCAGCCCCCGAGAGCTGCCAGGCTGTGCCCCGGGGCCGCGGGCAGGAGCTGCCGAGGGCGAGCGAGCGCTCCGTTCCCCCGATCCCCGCAGGGGTGATCCGCACGGAGCGGACCCGCAGCGCAGCAGCCGCGGGCTGTAATCCCCTCCAGCACGGGACAGCGCGGAGACAACTCCTTTTTCCCCGCGATTTACGCGCATTCCTGCACACCCGGAGATGGCAGGCGGGTGCTGCGGTCCCGCCGGCGGCGCTGTCGGTTGTTTTTTTCGGAGGGCTGTGTTTTTCCGCGGGTGCGGGCGCTGCGCGGCCGCTCCATCCCCGGCGCTCACCTGTGCGCAGGGTGGGGCGCGGCCGGCAGGGGGCGCTCCCGGCCCGGCGCGCGCCGCGCAGGTGGATCCCGATCCCTTCCCTCCTTTCCCATCCCGACCCCCGATCTCGGGGGTTTTATCCCCCTTATCCCGCTGTTCCGTCTCTACGGGGTGAGCTGGACCGTCCAAATCAACCCCCACGTCTCCGCTTCTCTCCAACGCCCGCTGCAGCCGCGTCTCGGGGTCTCCGCTCCGTGCGGGGCTTTCCCTCTGTGCTTTATGGGGTGTTGCTGCCTCTGAGCCTTAATTTTAAAGTGTTTGTCCCAAAGTGTTGTCGGCTGGAGAGGGGAGTGGGACGTGAGCACCTGTGTAAGAGGTTTTGGTGTAAGTTTACACAAGAGCGGTGATTTCTTCCTTCTTTTTCTTTTTTCTTCTTCTTCCTTTTTTTTTTTCTTTTTTTTTTTTTTGATGTTGTGTTGTGACCACTGGTAGGAGCCACTGGACCGGTCCTGGAGAATGTTTTAGCAGACTTGAGGTTTTCCCCCCTTCTTTCCAGTAAAACAAATCCTGGTGTTGAGGCTTGTCCATTGCTTGTGGTCTGGCAAAGTTTTCCAAACAGTGCTACTTACATCTTCTGTTTCCAACTCCAGGACCGTTTCACTTCCTGCTGCTGGGGCTGCTTTTCTAAGGAAACAGCCTGTCCTGTGTGTGCAGGTTTTTAGGAAAAGCCCTTTTCTCCCTCGGCAGTGCACGGAGGGCTGTTCCCAGCCCGTTGGCTCATGTGTCTGCCGAGGACCACCGGCACTGTGCAGCTGAATTGTGCCGTGGGGACTGACAGGCTTGGCTCTAATTCCCCCATTAATCCCTGCCGTGCTGGTATCTGCTCTAGAGCAGCAGGTAACTCATTCTGGTTCCTTCTGGGATTTCTCCACTGGCTCGTGGAGGTTTTAACTTAAGAAGGGACATCCTGAGCCAAGGGCAGTGTCTGCTGTCTGTCCTGACCGCTTTGGGTTTTCCTCTGTCTTGGCACAGCTGCTGTTTCTGGTTTGAGACTCCCTCCCGGGCGGTACGGAGGGGAGAGGAGATGCTGCCAGATGTGCACCCAGCCAGATGTGCACTCCGAGTGCTTCAGGAGTTTGCTTATGCAAAGCATCCTTGTCTGTGGGTAAAGCCCCCAGCAAAGGAGCAGCATCTGCTGCTGGTCCCCTCTTTGTTCTGAGATGTCTCGAGCAGAGGTTGCACTTGCTGAGCTGCTGGGGGCACTGGGAATAGTCAGTGCTGACATCCCACGTCCTGATAATCCACAGTGAGATCCTTCAAGTGTGTTTGGAAGAGCTGAGCCCTCCTTGCTGTGGGTTTGTCTGTTGAAAGGAAAGAAATCCCACCTGGTAAAAGCTGGATGTTCCTGCAGAACTCATCTCTGTAAGTGCCCTAGAAAGGCTGGTATTGATCTTTTTCCTTATGCCACATGCATGGAGGAGCTGCTCCAGGTGAGGCAGCACATCTATTCATTCTGATAAATCCTTGCTAACAACTTGGCTGCATCACCTGAGCTAAAACACACCCTCGAGGCAGGGGCAGGGATGCTTTCTTTGAGTTCGAGGCATCACCAAAGCCACCTTTTGGTGGTCTGCTGGCCCCTCTGAATGCTGACATCTCCGTGGAGGAGGTGGTGGGGCACAGAGTGAGGCTGTGCTAAGCAGATGTCACAGTTTGGCTGCTCCCTTCCGCAGTCTGCAGGGGGATAGGGACAGCTGTGGATGATCCCTTCCCCTCCCCAGCCCCAATGTCTTATTTCAGGGAAAGAATTCCGTGTCTCCAAATGCGTGGCCTGGTGGGGAATTAGTGCCCGGGGACAGAAATGGGGCACGGTTACACGATAACGAGATTGTGTCAGCATGGAGTTATGTCTGTGCTTGTCCCGGGGGGACAGGAAGGGATGCTGGGCTGGGAAGACCACGGCTGGAGGCTGCTGCTTCCTTGGAAGTCTGGCCCTGGTGTTCTTGGAGGGATGCACAAGCAGCCAAGTAGGATAAATGCCCTCTGGTTGCTGCGTTTGGGGGGTGTGTGAGTTAAAGCCGTGGTGCAGGTGGGGCTCTTGCTGCTGTTTTGCTCCATCCCGTCTGCCTGATGTGCTGAAGGTGATGTTCACTACCCGGGAAGGGAGGGATTGATAGGTTTTCCCTTTTCCTGAGGGGGATTCTGGCAGCCTGGGTGTTGCTGCCTTCCTCCCTGGAGCAGGTGCCAGCATGACCTGCGGCTACCACCCAGCAGCAGCACCTGAGGTGATGCAGAGCTGAGATCCCATAGGCACCTGCTCAGAAGGGGTTTTTGTCAGCCTTAACTCCTGGGAAACAGCTGGAGGAGCCGGCATGTGGCGATGCTGCAGCTCCAAAACCTTGTCTGATGAGAAACTTCTTGATAGAGAGAAGCAAGCACATCTGCAAAACTGAGCACTGGCTGGTTGTACGTTTAGAGCTGCCCCTCAGGGGGCTGATGATGATGATGGGTGAATTTTGGGGAAGGATGGCTGTGGCTGAGCCTGCACCAGAGGGGGAGGCATTGCCTCGGGATCGGTGTCAGCCTGCCGGGATGCACCGGCTGCTCCAGAACTGAGGCTGCTTTAATGTCCGGCCACGGCCTCTGCAGCTGGGCTGTCTGAGCACTAATTTGCACCATATTCCAGCCGGCTGCTGGGGGGAGCTTGGAGCAGCCGCAGCCTGCCGGGATCCCTGAGAAAGCATTGCATTTCATTTTTCCTCCCTGCTCTGCTTTCCTGGTTCGCCTGACACGCTCTGGGCGTGGGCACTGCCTCTCCCTCCCTCCCTTCCTTTCCTTTCGCAAATGTGGCTGGGGGTGGTGGAAATGCCAGAGCGGCATCTGGGAATTGTGTTGGGACTTGCTCTGCTGGGCTTTGGATGCGGCAGGTGACAAGATTAGCCGTGCTGGGGTGACAGGCAGCCTGAGGAACTTCAGTCCTGCTGTGTCCTGTGCTGGTGGGAAGGAAAACCAACCTGTAGGAGCTGCTGCTTTCCTGGGCTGGGGTCTGAGCTGACCCAGGCTAAAATCAACTCCCCCTGCTATTTCTGGAGGTTCTGATTTAGAGTCTGATTCACTTTTGATGCACCTCTTTTTTTCTTTTTTTTTTTTTTTTTAATATTTATTTATTTAATTCTTGCTGGAAGAATTGTTTTTCCCTGCAGGTCGGGGTTTGCTCTGCTTCCCCTGCGGGGAGCAGAAGGATCCCAGCAGCTCTGCCCCCCTCTGCTAACACTTGTCAAGACAGTAGTAATGTTACAAGTGGCTCATGCTTACATAGTGTTTATATTGACAGATTGCAATGTTCTGCATAAATGTAACTGATCCGTGCCCTGCACGCAGGCAACAGGAACCCTCAAATGCTCACGGGGGGAGAGGGAGGGAGGGGAAGCATAGTTTGCCCTAATTTACCAACACGCCACTCCCGAGAGCCGCGCCGTGGGGTTCCGAGTGTGGGAAGTGCGATGTATTTTTATTCCCTTTGGCAGGTGCAGGATAGGTGCCCGGCTCTGCCGTAGCGTAGAAACCTCGTGGTGCAGGGTGTAATTTTAAGAGAGACTTAGAAAAGAGTGGAGTGTTGGGCTTGAAGGGGTGCTCAGGAGCTGTGAGCGCTCTGGGATGGGCTCCTCGGGGCACGAAGTCACTGCGCGTTCCCGAGCTGCGCACGGCGTTGGCTGGAATGTCACCTCCAATAAAAGCAACCCTACGGGCTCTGCAACCTGTTTGTGCAGCCTGTGGTGATGCCATGGCTGTGGCAGGTCCCACAGGGGCGTGTGTCCCTGTCACCGGAGGGTGGTGTGGGGCCACGCGCTGGCAGCTGCAGCCTGCGCGCTGCTCCGTGGCCTGGCCGGGCCGCGGTAGCGTTGGCTGGAATGTCACCTCCAATAAAAGCGATCCCACGGGCTCTGCTGCCTGTTTTTCCAGCCTGTGGCAACACCACGGCTGTGGCAGGTCCCACAGGGGCGTGTGTCCCTGTCACCGGAGGGTGGTGTGGGGCCGCGGCCTGCGCGCCGCTCCATGGCCTGGCCACGGTGGCTTCGCGGACGCGCCCGCCGGGCCCTGGCGTGCGTGAGATGGAGCAGCTGCTTCCCAGCACAACCCAAAAAAACAAAACCTGGCCTTGGCTGGCGAGGCAGGAATGCGGCACGCAGGCAAACACAGCTGGAGCGGCCCGAGGCAGCGCCTGGAGAGGGCAGCTTGGCCATCCCACCCTCAGCAGTTCTGCCTCTTCTACACTTAAACCTTCTTCTGCTGGGTTTAAGGTGCTGGATTTGGGTTTTCCTTGGAAAACTGGAAGGGTTTGCCTGGTTTGTGTGGGACTTTTTTAGAGCTGGGTGGATTGTCACTGCTGTGAGCCCTGCCTGGCTTCTTGCCCAAAGTTGGCCTCTCTGGGTCAACTCAAAGCAGTGTTTAACCTCCATTCCTCTGGAAAGGGAGCCCCGTGCCCAGAAGCAGCATTTGCTCTGTGGGTGCTTGGAAGTGGCCCTGGGTTCGATGGGGTGCCACAGGGGTGGTGACAATGCCAGGAACATTTGGGACAATAACTGTGCCACACCTGCATCTTCATCCCTGCGGAGCAGGATTTGCCCCAAATCAGGCTGGGAAGTGCCTGGAAGCTCCTGCTGCCGGCAGAGGATGGAGCAGCATTAAATCAGATAGGAATTAATGTTTTTTGGGCTTAAGTAGTGGATTGACCACGCTGCTTGACTTTTTGGACCCACTGCCTCGTGCCTCAGTTTCCCTCACCTGGAAAGACACTGGGGCTGTTCCTCTCTGAGCTCAGGTTAATGATGAGCATTGGTGCAGCCTCCACGTCCAAAAATTACATTTTTCTTTTTCCCTGAGCTGCAAATGACACCTTGGAGGGGGAAGATGGGTTGTTAGGAGAATATTGAGTGGCTACCTGGCAAAGCCAGCGACTTCCTTTAGCCTGGCTGGTGATGCAGAACCAGAGACCAGGAATCCACAGGACTCTGGTCTCCTGCTGAAAGGCCTGGTCAATGATTAACTTGATTTCTGGAAGCTGCTGACAACAATAAAAGGGAGTCCAGCCCCACAACCCCAACACAAAAAGCCCCTGAGTGTTTAATAATTAAAGGCCTTGTGCTTTATCGGGGTAATGAGAATCGCCTTAAGGCTTATTCAGTGGCAGGTAATTGAATTAGGCAGTGGGATTGGGAAGGGGGAGGAAGTTAAGTGGAAAGTCTGGAAGACTGCATGGAGAAGCCTCTGTGATGCTGCTTAGCCTGAATCTTTCTGACCAGAGCAATTTTTGTCAGTTTTTGCTGCTTTTCTTCATTTTTCTGTCGTATTAATTCGCTGTGCTGGCAGACTCAGTTGTAGTTGGAGAATCATGGAATGGTTTGGGTTAGAAAAGACTTTATAGATCTACTCCCTGCCATGGGCAGGGACACCTTCCACCGTTCCAGGCTGCTCCAAGCCCTGTCCAGCCTGGCCTTGGACACTGCCAGGGATCCAGGGGTAGCCACAGCTTTTCTGGACACCTTCACAGGGTAGGATTTCCTCCTAATTCATCTAAACCTGTTCTCTTCCACTTTAAAATATTCCCATTTATCCTTTCACTACTATCAACCCATGTAAAAAGTCCTCCCCAGCTCTCTTGTAGATATTCCTGGCCCAGGGATGCTCCACTCCATTCCCTTCATTTAAGGACATGCTGCCAGTGTCGTTATTTCTAATAAATGTTGATATTTAAACATTCCTTAAGATCTTTTTTTTTTTTAGTGGAAAGTCTGAGTCAGAAGAAACTGCTGAACTTAAGCAATGGTGGGGGTGGCTGGGCAGCCAGAGGAGGTGCTGGACCAGTGAACATCCTTGGTATTTCCACAGAGTGAGGCATTTGTGCTCCAGAGCTGCACAGGGGTGGTGGGACACAAATCTTGGCTCAGGAGAGCTGAAAGCTGGATTTGCCTTCCCCACCTCCTGTTGCAGCCCTGTGCCTTGATGCCTTCTAAGAGGGAGTTAGGTTGGGAGGGGATTTTGAAGATGTTAAATAGGAATATCCTCACTGGGGGAGAGTTTTGAACATCAGAACTCTGGGGTTACCACAGGTGGGAGGACTTCTGCTGCTAGAAGCTCCATGTAGATCCTCTCTGCTCCAGCTCCATGGAATGATGGAATAACATGGCCCCTTCAGGGCTTGGATTCTGTGGCCACCTGAGTTCTGTAGAAGAGAAAGGGCTCAACTCTTCCCCTGGTGTTTGAGGAAGGGACTTGATGCATTCAAAGTGCCTTGATCTGTTCTCTCTCCATGTGGTTCCAGCTGCCTCCTGAGAGACCCCTCTGGGGTGGGATGGCACTGAGTTCCTGCTGAAACCTTCTCCTAGACACAAACTTCCCAAATTCCCAACTTCCAGGGGTGTGTTGGAGCAGTCCAAGGATTCTCCTGGACCTGGCTTTCCAACTTGAAACCTGCTGAGCCTCTGGCTCCCCTCCACACTGAGGCAGCCCCTTCCCTGTGCAGCCAAAAAAGCTCTCTAGTGGTTTGTAGTGTGTTCACAAAATTGGTTCCTCGAGCACAGGACCTGTTGTTTGCACTCCGAAATGGTCTTGGGGGGCCACTGCTCCTCCTGCAGAACGTGGCTGCTGGTCCTGGACCAACAAGAGCCAGGTAGGATTTGCTTTCCTGACTTTTTTCCAGAGCTCAGCTGGACCCAGAAATTATTAGGGTTATTATTATGGAAAGGGTTAACCCTTTGGAAGCTTTTTTTGACGTCAAGATGCAAATTTTTTCCTCTTCTCCTGTTTGTAACTTTGTGCTTTTTAACATTCCTTGAAATGGTGGCTGTAAGTGCTAATGAGCCTTATCTCTCCAGATACTGTCATAAAACACACTTATGAAGTTTATCAGCCCAGCGAGCTTTACATTTTATTGTAATGCATGTTTGCACTTCTCTAAGTGGAACAGGGAGTATTTTGACTCCATGGATAAACACAGCAGTTACAGGATTTGCTGGAGCTGATAGAAAAATCTATCCTGATTTCTTTATTTTCCTTTTCCCCCCCCTCAGCTCTTGCTGGGAGTTCTTGTTTTAAATGGATCAAGCAGCTCCTGCATGTGCTCTGTAGCCTTCCAGTCTGGTGTGATCTTAAATCATTTTTCTCTAAGGTGTGGGGAGCCTTTTGTTAATTCAGTTGCTGAAGGATTTTAGGGGAAGGGGAAGTGACAGGTTAAAAAAACCTAAACTATCTTTTTTTTGTGGGGGGGAAGAACACAGAGGAAAACATTTCTCTCCATCCAACACAGAACATGCAAGTTCAACAATGTCTGACAGTGATGCTGAGTCTGTGCTGGCTTGGGATAGAGCATGGAACACTCAATTCCTGTTGGTTCCCAACAGGCTGGGTGGCAGTTGACACGAATTTTATGAGCAGATTCATTTGGCCTAGCTGATTAAAATAGGATTAATTGGGCAGCCACATGATTGTGGAGTTTGGGGCAGAACTTGCTCTGATTTCTGCATTTGCCACGCACTGGATGGAGGAGTTTCACATTTGGAGCAAAACTTTTCTTTCTTGGAAAAACTTCTTGGAGTCTTCCAGAGTGTGAAGCAGCAAAATTGGCCATGGAGCATAGCAGGTGAAACAACAGATGATTTCCCTTAGACATGAGTGAAGCACTGAAAGAGGCCCACAGAGAGATCTTAGCTTAAAACCCTGCCTGATGCTCCTGGCTGGCTGAGGTGGAATGGGCTGAAGTTTAACCAGAACCTTGCTCTGCTGCTGAAATTCTCTGAATTTCTGTGGAGCAGCCTCCCTGTACAAGGAGGGTAAATCCATTGTGGTTTTAAAGGCCAAATCCTTTTGGAAGAGGTCAATTGATGAGTAGAAGAAATAATACAAAAAAAATTACCAGCTTATTTTGAAGTACACAGGGGTGTGTTGAGTCTGGTCCCCGGGTGATGTGTTGTGACAAAACAAAGCCAGGCAGCCCTGGGGGTATAACTGCACTTTTTTTTTTTTTAAGAGATTGCAGCTGAAGATTTTAGATGAAAGTGGTTCTTTCCAGGAGACCCTGTGGGGTTGTCCACCTCACTTTTAGGACAAGCAAACACCTGGCTCTCCAAAGTGTCCGAGGTGTGAAGTTGAATTTTCTGGATGTTGGATGGTTCTCCTTGGCTGTGTCTGAAGCTGAGCTTGGGGTGGCTCTGTTTGCCCTGGTGTCCATGCAATGCCACACTTGGGATCCGTGGGAGATCCCTGGCAGCTGATTGCTCTCAGGGTGAGATTTTGGAGCGGATTTTTGGCACTGGAGCTCCTCGCTGCCTGCAGGAAGGGTCGCTGTGGTGTTTGCGGGAGCTCTGCCAGATTCCTGCAGGGGAAATAATTTTGTTTCCCCCAAATCTTGCTTTGGGTTCAATGTCTCCTGATTCCTGTGGAAAATCAGTTAGTTGTGTCTTCCACAGGTGCAGAGGCAATGGGGGGGAGTGAGTGAGGGCTCATCAGACAAAGCTCTAAAAATTATTCAGATAATCAAAGAAAATGTGTTTCCACTTGAGTTTAACATGGGAAGGCTGCTGTGTTTTGGTATTTCTCAGCTTCTTTAGATCCTGCTCGGGCCTCAGCCCACCCTGGTGGGGCTGGGAACCTGGGAGCCAGCTCAGTGATTGCCCTTGGGATGGGTGTCCACCTTGGACTGGATCCACTGGGCCTCTCCCAGGGCAATCCATGACTCCAGGGGACCTTTCCCAGCTCAGGAACACAGAGTTCAGCTGCTCTCCAGTGCTGCCCATCTCCTCTGACAAGAAACCCAATCCTGCAGCCCAAACCCCTCTGGGGACAGTTCACCAGAACTGATACTTGATTTTTAAAAGAACTGACTTGTTTGGCTTAATCTTGACAAAATTCTTTTCTAGCCCTAATCCTCTCCCAGTGTAAGGTGAGATCCTGAAATACCTGGCAAACCTAGAGCTCAGCTCTCTCTCTGCATCTCTGGGCCTCTCTGCAATCAAAGGTGAAGGGGGGTAGGGGCGTTTTCAGCCCCTGCCAAAGAGAAATCTCCTGCTGGGAGCAAGCAGGGAGCTCTTTCCCAGTCTGTGGTTAACAAGTTGATCTGAGAGGCCAGAGGTGAAGCAGCCACTTGAGCTGAATTACAGGGTCTGACCAAAGATCCAACACTTCCTCTGGCTCATTAGCACAGCTGTGCTGCATCCCTGGGGACTATTTCTATCTTCTGGCTTGTCCCATGTTGACTCTGGAAATCCGGAGGCTTAGCATGAGTTTGGAGAGAGGGCTGGAGCTGAAGAGCTGCCCTTGGGGAGGGTGTGAGCTGGGCTGAGGAAGGCTTTGAGCAGTCCCTGTGGTCAGTGTTACGAGCTGTAATGTCCATCCTGGTTTGTGGAGCTGAGGAAAATGTGTTTCCAGGCAGAGCCCTGCCTCTCTGCAAGGTGCAGGACGGATGCTGGGCTAGAGGGATGCTGCTTGGAGGGGAGTGAGGTCAGGCATAATCCTGGATCAGCAGCTCCCCTGAGCCTGCAGAGGCTTCACCAACCATGAAGATACAAATCTGATGTTGTGGAGGTGCTGTGAAAGTAAATGTGGTGTGTGTGGGGGTTTTGTGTTCCCAGTGCATGGACTGTCCCACACCATGGCAGAGTGGGAGAAGGGGACCCTCCCTCAGTGCTGCATCCCTGGGGCTGCTCAAGGCTCATGGAAAATCTGAGAGCTGGTACTGGGAGGGGGGAGCTGAGCTGAGGGCCTGGACTGAGTCACTGGGACAAAAACGCCTCAGTTTGGGGCTGCACAGGCTTAGTGACCCCATTACACGATGGCTCTGGGTGTATTTTTGCCAGGGGCTCAATGTTCCCCCTCACAGACTGGGGTACCTCATGGGGAGGAGTGAGAGGTGACTCCCTCTGCTCCTGGAGGCTCCAAAGAGGAGGAGTGAGGTGAGCTGCTCCCAGGGATGCTCGGCTGCTGTTGGACACATCAGGGACAGGTCAGTGGCCTTGTCCAAAAAGATGCAGCCTGTGTGGGGCTGTTTACTCTGCTCCCAGAGCTCTCTGGAGGCTCCTTTCAAGTGCTTTTGGTTGGTGTCTGACCTGTCTGGATGTGTTCATTTTTACCCATTTGTGGGTGAAGGGAGCAGCAATTGCTCAGGATCTGTGTGGCTTTGGGTGCTTCAGCTGTGAGACAGGACTGTTCTCAGAGCGAGCAGGCTCTGAGCTGAGTCAGGGATTTGGTGCACATCCTTTGGTTCTTAGAGCCTCAAAAGGCTGTTGGGCTGTGGATTGTATTTGAAAATACCCTCAATATGTGCCTGACAAAGCAGAGCCTGTGGGGTTGGAGTTTTTCCTGTTGCAGCAATGAAGGGGATCCAAAGACAAATTTATAGGAATCTTCTTGCTGACCTGATGAGCTCTGGAGTGCTTAAAAGCAGGAAACACCAAGCTTCAGCCCACGAGGTCTGGCTGCAAAACAAGACGAGTGGTGCAGGCTTCATTTTCGGGGTGCAGTGTTGCACCTGCTCTCCTTTTCCAGAGCCTGGCTGAGAGATGAGTGGCTGCATTTCCAGGGCAGCTGCTGCCCTTGCTTCAAGCACCAGCCACACGTTGCTCTTGCTCCTGTCAGCTGCCCGAGCTCCTCTGTTTGTGTGGCTAAAACTTGAAGGCTGGGAGAAGGAAGAAACCTGACCAGTGCAATGGAAACCTTCAATTCCCCGCGGTCCCAGGAGGAGCAGAGCAGCTTCAGGCTTGGAGCTAGGAATGAACTCCGTTTGTACGCTGCCTCGCCTCTCTGGGAGGAGCAGCAGCCAGGAAAAATATCAACAGTTCCATTAAAAAGTCTGCTGGTTTGCTAAAGTAGTGGAATAAACATACCTGTAGGTAAAACAGCCCGAACCGCACAGGAAACATTAACGGGAGCGAACACACGCAGCCTCGCTGCCTCTCCCTGCGGATCTCCCCGACAAAAAACTCTGCATCCATGGCGATGGGGACATCAAACAGCAGCTGGGGGGATTATTCTTAGCTGGGGAAGAACTGGCTTGTGTGAAATGGGGGCTCCGTGGTTTCCTAGAAAGGCAAAACCTGGGCTGAGCCTGCCCTGTGCTGCTGCCAGGTCGGGGGGGGAGTGAAAATCGAGGCAGGATATGGTTGGGGGGTAGTTGGTAGCCCTGTGTTTGGTTTTTATTGCCCCTTCTTAGCTTTCTGATGCCTGTTTCTGTGGGAATTGTGCGAGGCTGAGCTACTTTTGCTCTAACCAGTGGAAAAGCTGGGATGAAAACCAGTGGGAAGTGGGAAACACCTTGGGAGCTTGCAGAAGAGCGCGGGGTGGGTGTGGTAGCACTGAACGGGGGATCCAACAACCCCCAGCCATCAGGGTGGGGTGGAGTTGGCTCCTTCCCACCTGCACAGACCCCAAATTCATCCTGTGGGACAGGGGGAATGGAGAGGGAGACCTGTAGTTGATATGTCAGTGAGGGGATGTCAGCCTGGAGTGGGAGATGCTGCCAGCACTTCTTGGACTTGTGAGCTGCCCGTAAAACCCAACTTCCCCTCAGCCGTGCCCAGCAAATTTGGGCTGCCCAGAAAAATCCACGTGGAAAATGCCTTTGGTTGCAACCAGATGGCACCTGTCAAGCACAAGGAGACGTTTCTATTAGTGCTCTTATTGGAGTGTTTTGGATCCCTCCCAGGCCCGAGCTGTCCTCCCCGGGGCAGATTGATGGGATTATTGCATGCTAGAGACAGTCCCTGTGCTCCCAGGCCTCATCTGCACAGCCACTTAGCACAACTAATCTGAACTGACTTTTAAAGTGGATTAGTTCAATTACTCTTAACTAGCCCTGGTGGAAACGCTCTCCTTGGGGGATTAAAGATCCCTAATTCACTTTAACAGACTTGATTTCAATGCAAAGCAGGCTAAACTGAATTAAGGGCACTTCAGAGCCTTGTTTGGAGGAGGCACTCCAAAACTGATGTGGTTTAACCACCCCACTTTGCATTCCTGGGCTCGATTCATTCCAGTTGAGCATTGCTGGAGTGTCCCCTTACCGGTGACTAATATAGGCAGCCTCTCAGATAGAAAGCTGCAAGCACTTTCCCTCAGCTAATGTGTGAACCAGCTCCTCTGAACACCTCCTGCATCTGCTCAGCCACTGCTTAAAATTGGTGCTTTAGAGGTGTTTACTCTCCTTTATTTTTTATTTAACTTTTATTTTCTTTTCGTGATGTTGCCTTTTTTTCCTCTTTAACTCCTCAAACCAAGCTTTTTGCTTTTTCACTTAAAAATGCAGGGCAGTGAGTCACACAATCAGCTTCTCCCTGCTGTTCTGAAGCCTTGGGATGAACTGGGAATACTTGACCAACAGCACACTCCTCCTTTAGCTGAGGAATTTGTCTCCAGTTGAGGGTGAGCTGTGGTTGTGAAAGACTTTTTGGCCTCAGTTTTCCTGAAGTTTTTGTGAAAAACAGGCATTCCGTGTGGTGCCCTGGGATAATTCTTGCTTTAGAGGGAGCTGGGTGGGACAGGGCTTTCCCTCTGCATTTGAAGTGTTGGATGATGTGGGTGTGGAATAGAAGAGGGGAATCCTGCCAGTGCCAGAGAAGATCCCTGAGGGGAGAAATATCATGACTTTTTTTTTTTTTTTCCTTCATGCTGATGCTAAATATTTTGACTCTGAAGGGGAGAGAATCCCTTGTCCTATCCCTATACCCCATTCTCTGACCTAACACCATCCTGACCCCTTGCCCTTCTCATGAAACCCTTGCTTTGAATCCACATTTAAACCCTGAGGAGCAACTTCCAGCAGATGATGGAGGGAATGGCTGCTTGGCACAGCTTTGCCACCTTTCCTGAGCAAAGGAAGGGTTAAACCCAATGAGTGAAACGAGTGCCAGCATTGCTCTGGCTAAGGCTTCTCCAGCGTGCCAGAGCAAGGTTTATTTTACTAATAGCCCTGTGTAACTTCACCCTCCCCTCCTGCTCAGGATATTTCAGCTCCTCTCCTTAGTTCAGCATCACTTCAGGGCTGGGGGAGCAGTTTGGGTGGCCACAGCAGCAGCTGGCAGCTGTGTAAGGATCTTTTTTTGGGGGGTGGTGAACAAACCCTGAGTTTCTTCAGGTTGGGTTTTTCACAGGTCTCCTGAAGAGTCCCCGCAGGCTGCGGAGAAGGGAACAGACACTGCACACAGGCAGGACAGGGGTGCTGCTGCTGCCCTGATGGGCTGGGGCTGTGAGACCTCTCTGTGCTGCAGCTCAGAAATCCCTCAAAGGCCCCTCTGTGCTGCCCTGCACAGGCTGTGTCTCACTGATGGCTCTGCCTGAACCCTAAACAGATTTAATCTCATTTTCTTACCACCAAGGAACTCCTCCTTCCCTGTCCACAGCAGCTCCAGGACATCACCAAGCTGCTCCTCAGTCCCTGTGGCCTCCAGGCTTGGCTGGGAGCTTGGCACAAACAGTGACCAGGTGACTGCTGTGGTTCTGCACTGAATCTGGTTTCCCTGGTGAAGTTCTCTGGAGTGGTGGTGGACATCAGTGGCTGGATATGGGGAGGTTTTTTTCTTACTCTTATCATGGAATGGGTTGGGTTAAAGATCATCCAGTTTGACCCTCTGCCACAGGCAGGGACCCCTTCCACTATCCCAGGGTGTTCCCAGCCCAACCTGGCCTTGGACACTTCCAGGGATCCAGGGGCAGCCACAGCTTCTCTGGGCACCCTGTGCAAGGGCCTCCCCACCCTCACAGGGAATAATTTCTTTCTAACATCTAATCTAAATCTCTCCTCTTACTCAAAAATTAACCTTAAAAAGGAATAACTTTTTAAACTGAAGTTTTTAGTTATAGGACATTGTTTTTAATTACCTGAGCCAAGAGCTCTGTCTCTCTAGGTTTTGGTGGCAATGCCTGGTGGGTTTAGCCCCATGAGGTGCTGGTGTTTTCTTTAAGACATGAGGCCATCAACTTCATCTTTGGCATCTCTTAGGATTATTTTGGAGAATATTCCTAAGTATTCCTGAGTGGGAAGTAGTGAAAACAAAGACTACTGAGAACACATCCATTTTGTGTAAGTGTCCAACTGAGAAACCCCTGAGAAGACACCAAGGTCCTGCTGAGAATTGTTTCACCTCAGGACACATTTTTATTTGGGAATGATGATGTTTTTCAACCTTGGGATCTATGAAAAGATTCATTAATACATCCTGCAAAACCTTTTCTTCTCTGAGGGGTACCTGGGGGTACCCCCATCCCTGGAAGTGTCTGAAGGGGTTGGAAGGAGCTTGGAGCAACCTGGGATTGTGGAAGGTGTCCCTGCCCAAGGCAGGGGGTGGAACTGTGGATGATCTTTAAGGTCTCTTCCAGTGGGTCTGCCTGTTCTAGGACAGCTGTTTGAAGGCCTTGTTGAGGTCAGGCTCACCAAGTTTTGAGTTTGGGATCATCATCTAAGGAGGGAGTCCAACCAGCTACCTTCAAGGTGGGAATTGCTCACATCGAAGAGCAGCCCATGTAGTTTTCCATCCCTTGTGGCTTCCTGGGGATGTTGTAGAGCTCCAGAGCTGCTCTTGTAAGTAGTTGAGAGTGCTGCAAATGTAAATTCAAGACCTGGGAGCTGCATTTTGGACCCAAATTAAATTACTTTGCTTGCAGTGCTGCTTCTTCCATTGTGTGTTGCTGTGACCGTCAGGGAGGGGGCAAGGGATCTGCTGGAGAGGCCCTAAAAATGGCTTTTCAGATGGTAGAAGATACCTGGCAACAGCTAAACTGAATTTTTCCTTTTGTAACCTTTCAATCTGAGGGAAGTTGACCTGTGGCATTCATGGGATTGGTGAGGTTTTCCTTACTTTCTGTGTAAATTGCCCTTTTCTTTCTACTCCTGCAGCTTTTCCACAGGGATGGAAACTCAGCTGTAGGAGATCCTCAACTTCCATCCCCAAAAATGAACTGATCAGTATCAAAACTGGGAGTAGTGGATCGAGTGAGACGTTGGTGTGTGGGATTTTATGGCTTTTTGTGGCTTCAGGTTGGAAAGAACAAACCCAGGAAGGTTTGAAGAACCTAAGAACTTCTTGAGTTCTTGCTGTGGTCAAGTGATGGTTGGGTGGAGCTGAACAGAACTAAATCTGGAGTAGAGTCACAGCTGCTCCCAAAGTCCCTGTGACTTTGAGGATCCAAGGGGGAAATCTCTTTGCAGACCAAGCTCTTGTCCAGCTAGATGAGGCCAACATCTTCCCCAGTAGCTCCAAACAGAAAGAGAAGGTTCTCCAAATCACTGAAAACTCTTAAAAATCACTCGAAATCTCTGCTGTGGGATTTATTTACCTCCTGCTTTATGAGTTCACACTGGAACACTCCTTGATCTCTTGCTGCCCTGTTTTCAGCAGTCTCTGGACAACCTGGCGTTTAGGTGCCAGGATAATTTGGTAAGGATTTGTCCTTTTTAATGGTTTCTTTCCCACCTCACTCTTTAAAGCTGCTCTAATTCCATATTGCCCTAATTGTGATATGCAAACTTTAAAAGGGGAATCGCAGCCAATGTATTTTAAGATCCTTTTTGGGCAAGCAGCCCCCTACTTAACGTGATAAATTTGGACAGCTTTTCTCACTAAGGAAAATAAAAAGCCGTCCAAATCAAGAAAATTATGTAAGCAAATCCGATGAGTGTACTCTAAAATTAAACCTGCCTCGCAAGATTTGGGACCTTTAGTGTGGAGCCAGTGTTGGAGTTTTTTGGGGTTTTTTTTGGTTGGTTTTTTTTTTTTTTTGAAGCCATAAAACCTTTCTAGGGAATGTCCAGTGGTTTCTCTCTGATCCACCCATTCATTTATTATGAGCAAATGTGGAGGAACGTAGAATTATCAGGGACCATCCTTACCCAGGACCTATTTCCCATCATCCTAAATGAGCCTTAAGAGGTGTTGGCCCAGAAATTTTATGGAAGCACTGATTGACGTGTCCTGTTCCTTCATGGATCTCCTGCCATGCAGCATCCAAAGGCATGACTCCGGAGAATTCCAGAATGGTTTGGGTTGGAAGGGACCTCAAAGCCCGTCTCATTTCAACCCCCTGCCATGGACAGGGACACCTTCCACTATCCCAGGTTGCTCCAAACCCTGTCCAACCTGGCCTTGGGCACTTCTAGGAATGGGGAATCCACAACCTCTCTACGAACTGCAGTTGTAGCTCAGTGTGGATTTTCTGTGCTAGAAAGTTGTGGTGTCTCATTATCTGTGACCTGAATTGTCTGGTGTGAGCTTCCTAAACATGGAGTTTCCAAACTGCTGTGGACACTCTACAAATGATAATTACTCCAAGGTGAAGGTGGCATAGAAAGGTTTTTTCTGGTCACTTTTCCATAAATTCCTGTCTCCTCATTCCATGTGCATTGGGAAATTCTCTTTTTTTTGCTTCTGTCTTTGTCCTCCTTCCCATAGTATCACCTAAACTCTCCACTTAGTCCAAGGTGTGTTTTTCTGTGGTATGTGGCCGAAATTGCTTAGGTGATCTTCATTCCCTTGCTCCAAACTTGGAAGGGCTTGCTGTTGTCCTCCAGGGATAGCAGTCAGCAGCTTCTTCCTGAGGGGAGTGGAGGTGCAGGCACTGATCCTCCTCTCTGGTGACCAGTGACAGGATGCAGGAGAACAGCAGGAAGCTGTTGAGGGGTTTAGGTTGGATTTTAGGATAAGGTTCTTTCCCCCGAGGGTGCTGAGCACTGCTCAGGCTCCCCAGGGAATGGTCAATGGTCACGGCCCCAAGGCTGCCAGAGCTCCAGGAGCATTTGGACAATGCTCTCAGGCACAGGGTGGGATTGTTGGGGTGTCTGGGCAGGGCTGGAGTTGGACTGGATGATCCCTGTGGGTCTGTTCCAGCTCAGGGTGTTCCATGATTTGAATTTCTCCATGAGGTTTCCCTGTGGGGACTGTGGTGCCAATGCCCCTCCAGTTTGGAATGGGAGGAAGGAAGACCCTCATCACTGCATGCAGTCAGGGACATCACCCTGCACCCCTGCATGTTTTCTCCATGAGTTAATTGACCTCTTTAGCTTTTGTTCTGAGGCATCTTTAGACTGTTGATAGCCTGGGGTGACCTTTAGGGGTTCATGGCACCTTTCCTGCCCAAAACCAGATGTAGAAACCTGTAAAACTTCTTTTAGCTCTGTAGAACCTCACACTGCTCTTCGTTGCTGTTGCTCCCAACAGCTGTGTCAGCTCAGCCTCCCAAGGTGTTTCCATGCGGGGAAAATCTCCCCTGATCCTGTTTTCCTCCTTTATCTGCAGCCTGGGGACAGGTTTCCAGCAAACACGGAGCAGTTGTTAGCGTTGCTATCCTTCCCCTCTCTCGTTCTTGGCCCTTGGTCCTCTCGAGCTCGTGCAGCCAGGAGACACTGAAATCCCAACTGTGCAGAACACAGGATGGATAAACATCTTAATCTCATGGATCCTTCAATCTAAATGTTTTCTGGGGCCCTCCTTCAGGCGGGATTAGCCGGGAACGGCGTCCCAAAGGTCGTAGCCTTGCTCTGACTCGCGCCGCTGCTCAGGATGCTGAACGTGTGTGAAAGCCTCAGCAAAAGGCCTGAGATGCCATCACTGTTCTCCAAGGAGCATCTGTGTGTCCTCTTGGGCTTTGGACTTTGGTCTTGGAGCTCTGCCTGCCCCTGTTAGCCATTGTGATAGCGTTGCCTGGAGCGCCCAAATGTGACATGTAGCAACTGGCATTTTGGCTACACTTAAGTGTAAGATTTTTCCAGTGTAGGTTTATATCTGGTTTGTTTTTTTTTTCTCTCCCCTCTCTCAAGTGTGTGTGTATTACTGTTATGATTTATTTTCAGGCTCTAACTTGGGTTTTATCACTTGAAATGCTTTGGAAACTTGGAGGGCTTTTTTTTTTTTTTTTCTTTAATTAGTGACAAAGCCCTCTTCACCTCAGAGGAAAACTGCAGGGTGAAGAATGCTTTTGATACACAAAGAAATGATGTTAGAAAGGTTTTCCTCTTATCTTTGTGTTCTTTGGGCATTACTTTCCTCCTCGAAGCTGCCATTTGCTTTGCTAAAGTTCACTTTGCTTCTTGACAGCTCTAGAATGGATCAGGGTTTGTTATTGCAATGTCAGAGCCCTCAATGTGGATATCCTCCAGCAGAAGGTTGGATGGGAATTCATGATCCAGGGAAAGTAGTCTTGACTTCTTGCTGAAAATGACACAGGATGGAGGAAATTAATACAAAGAAAATAATAAGAAAAAAAGAGTATTTTTGATGATAAATAGCAATATTTTTGTTGCAGGATGGGTTGTTCTTTCTCCCTTCATCCTGAGACCTGTAGCAACAAAGTGAGCGTCTCCCGGTCATTCCCTCCCTGTAAAACGTCTCTCCGTGATTTTAATTTGTGTTTTTCATTGCTCCAGCTGTGAGTGACACGTTGTTGAGGCTCTCTCAACCACTGCTATTTTGGGGCTGCAGAGGGGTAAACTGGAGGGATTCCTTTCTCCACCACCAGGAAAACAAATGGCACCCAGGGGAGCGTGGTGGAGCCGGCGAAGCCGGCGAGCTCCTGCCGCGCTTGTTCCTGCGGTTCAGCTCGCGGGGTTTCAGGGAAGTGAGGTGTGAGCCCTGCGGGTTGCTGTCCCTGGGGATGTGGGACAGGGGATGCTGGATGCCCTCCCAGCCTCAGGGAGAGCTTGGGGGAGGTTTGGCAGGAGGCTCTGGCAGGGGGGAGCCACCAAGGCTGGGGGTGGGACGGGGCTCTTGACACGGGGCCAGCGGGAAAGTCTCGGGCTCAGACAGAGAGAGGGGCTGGGGAATGTGATCCTGGCTCCCAGGGAAGGACTGGCCAAGTTTTGTCACAGAGCTCTTGGGTTTCAGCTGCTGCTTCAGCAGCGTGGCCGTGCAGGATCTGCTTAAAAAGCTGGGAATTCTGGTTCAGTTTGTCCAAGAAACCAAAGGGAGAGCTCACCCTGGGGTGTTTAAACCTCAAATTTTCTTGAATCTCCTGAATTTCCCTTCAATTTACATTCATACCTTTCCTTTTAAATATGTTTTGCCACAGGATTCAAGGGAAAAAAATGACTCAGGCTAAATTGGAGTGCAAGCAGGGCTCAGCCAGGTTTTAATTTCTTTTTCCCTGAATTGTCTTCGTGTATTGAGTGGGCAGCTCTGGTTCTGCTTATCCTTCCTGCTGGGAAGGTTTATTCATAAGCAAGTTCTTATTTTTTTAATCGGAAATATGAGTCTACTCTTGCACCAGTGTCATTATTCATATTTTTTTGAGATTTTTACTCTACAGCTGATCACCTTTGTGATACTCAGAAATTAATTTAGACCCTTCCGGGTTTATTTTTTAAAATATTTTTAGCTTATTAACTCGAATTCTGATAGGCTGCGTGTAGCTGTGCCCTGTATCCTGCTGGGAATAATGACTCAGTCTCCAGATCCACAGAAATAGGTGGGATGTGGGATTTGTACAGCTAAGCCCACGTGCATTTTGGAGACAGATGGAAACTCCATTTCAGGCTGGGGCTGCTCTGGTTGTGATTAGCTCTAATGAGCATCTGTTGATGGAGTAGTTCAAGAGGGGTTCTCGGTGTTCTTTATCCCTGCTCGTGTTGGGATATCAAGAGCTGAACTGAAAAGGAGGGTTCAGGTTGTTTGTGGAGACTTCCAGCAAAGCTGTCTTGCTCATGGAATATGCCCAATGTGGGGGTTTTAATCCTTATTTTAATTTTTTATTTTTCTTGTTGTTGTGCTTCCATATTGGACAAATTCTACCTGTGTTGTGAAAAATATTCACTTTTTATTTATTCACGCCCCAGGATTCCTCTGGTGTGTCTGTACCCCCAAGTAAAGGCTGGACTCCTCGGAATTTGCTTGTCCTTGTAGTGCTGGACACAGTTCCTGGCAAGTCCATGAAAAACTCAGCGTAATCACAAAGTGAATCCAACTGTAATTTGGGATCCAATGCCAGCACCTCAAGTATCTGGAGACACTTTGCACTGCACGATTCCTGCTAATTAAGAGCACCCAGTTTAATTTGGGAAGCTCCAGAGGGGAGCTGTAGGAGTTACCTCAGCCATCCCTTCCATGCCTGCGCCCTGCCATGGAATTCTGGCCCGTGATTCCATGCTGGAATTCTGACCCGTGATTCCATGCAAGGTTTGTTCTGCAGTTCCTCACCTCTTTCAGTCAATGGGCAATTACTGAATATTTCTTTACTGTTCTCATTACTTGCCTGGCCCCAGGGCTGATTCAGAACACATTATCCATGTTCTGTATTCCATGGAAAACACATTTGGGTCCTCGTGGGTGTTTTTAAGGTTCTGTCTGAGACACAGAGCTCAGAGAAAGCTGTCAAGGGTTCACTTATTCCAGCATCCCTCGTGATGCTGAAAACCAGATTTCTTCTCATTACTTTGGAGTACTTGGAATTATTATAGGTTGTCCCATATTTGGTTGTCACACCAGGGAAAACTAAAGCCTGGAAAATGAGGAATACTGATGATTTGGGAACAACTGTGAATGCTCTTTCCCTGAATTTGCCTTTTATTGTGACACTACGAGAATGAGTTTTAATTCTCAAAAATGAGCTTGCTCCTTCCATTGCCCACTGCCTCCTTTCCCTTTAGTTGTCCTCTGGGAATAAAGAGAAGATGGGAATGTGGAAAAGGATTCTGCTCCCTTGCAGAGTATGGTCATTTTTCTGCTCTTTATAATAGAATTGATTTCCTGCTGCATCCGTAGAATTATGCTGATGTTTCCTGGCCCTTAAGTGGCTCAAATACAGGTAATTTGTCTGTAATGATTTTGTTCCTTTTGCTTCTTCCACTCTTAGTTCTCAAAGGAATAATTTAGATGCCAAACTTCTGAATCTCTTCATCTCTTTCACAGATGGATTCTGTAGCACTCTGGATTTCAGAGGAGTTTAGGGACATAGGTAATTATTTCAAGTGTGATATCAGCTAAATGCCTTTGGATCTTTAAAAAACTGATTGTCCAGGCTTGGATTGGGAATGGATCCTGTGTTTTCAACACAAGCAATTTCTGTTGTGAGGCAGAATATCCTCTTGAGTCAACACAGGAATTGCACCAGTTGGCTTTTCCCAAATGTGTCATTTATTGGGATCTCTCTCAGTTGGGACTTCTGGTCTCATTGTAGTTTCTCACAGATGAAACCTAATGCCCTCCATTCAGCTGAAACGCAACGATCTTTCTAAAGGAAAATACTCAAACCCTGCACTGGAGATTTGCTGGGGAATAGACCCAGAACAATCCCCAGTTTCAGAGGTCTGACGAGTCAAACTGTAAAGACAAAGGGAAATCATAGAATCAAACAGTGGTTTGGATTTGAAGGGATCATAAAATCATCTTGGTCCACCCCCTGCCATGGACAGGGACACCTTCCACTGTCCCAGGTTGCTCCAAGCCCTGTCCAGCCTGGCCTTGGGCACTGCCAGGGATCCAGGGGCAGCCACAGCTTCTCTGGACAATCTGTGCCAGGGCCTCACCACCCTCCCAGCCAGGAATTCCTTCCCAATATCCCATCTAACCCTGCCCTCAGCAGTTTGAAGCCATTCCCTGTGTCCTGTCCCTCCAAGTCCTTGTCCAAAGTCCTTCTCCAGCTCTCCTGGAGGGCTCCCATTAAGTATTAGAAATATTTTCCTATTTCCTCAAGTTCTTTGGGACTTGGAAATGCCCTGTGTGGGACATGAAAGGACCCAGTGTTAGGCCATGGCAGCTTTACTGATCTCTCAGTGCTGTTCAGCAGGTGAAGATAAAGCATCATTTTTCTGTGTAACCCATGATTTAGGGGCTGTCTTTCTGCTCTGCTGCTTTTCTGATCTTTTGATGGGTGTTTCAGGAAATGGGAACTTGCCCACATTGTTTGAAGGTTTTTTGGATGGTGCTGGGATAACTCTAAATCTGTGACCACTTTTCCCATGAGAGTTTTCCCTCAAGATCCTTCCTATCACATTTTCTTGCACTTTTTAATTAGAATTGAAAATATTTCTCCCTTGAAGGCACCAGGGAATAGGGATGCAAGGATTGGCAGAGGAATAACACAGTGCAGCTCTGCTTTTGTTGGGACTTCCTTCTCAAACATCCCCAGCTTGCAAATCAAACGATTTCTTTACCTGCTCTGCTGCTCCTGAGGTCACCTTTTTTAGGCAGCGGTTGTAACTCGAGGCTTGCTTTGAGCTGGTTCTTGGAATTGGAGTGAAACAGCCCCAGTTTGATGAAGGATGGGTCTCACAGCGCTGAGGAGCAGCTCTGAGCTCGATGAATATGGATGCAGCTGTGGCATCCCACAACTTCACATCCAGCCCTAAAGCCGGGCTCTGTCCCCCCAAAAGGAACCCGAAATCTCCCAAAACACGGCGAGGAACAGCTGCCACATTCAGGGAGGATTGGGCTGGCGAGGCACACAGTGACATAATATGTCTTTGCCCTCTGTAATCTTTTACCCCTTCCACCATCCAGGCACACAAGAGCCGATTCAATTCTTAATCTCGGTGTAACGAAACCACCTCGTGGTTTGTGTATTTGAGTTGGTCTAAATTGGGATGGCAGGAGCACTTGAATCCGACAGCTTTGGGCTATTTTAGGTGGTGAAAATCTGCCATTGGCACTATGGGAGGCATTTATAAGTAACAAGCTAATTATGTAAAATGCACACTGTCCACTTGTTAAGATCTTCTTAAAGTTTCACAATCTAATCAGAATTTGCTATGTATAACATTTGGCTTGTTGTCCTCCCCCCTGCCTTTTTAATGCCACTTTGTGGGGAGGGTGGGTGATCAATACAGGAAGGAAATGCTTTCCTTAATACAGGTTGGTGGAGTGTGCCCCACATGCTGCTTTAATACAAGGCATAAAGGATTTTCCTTTTAATTAAGCACAAATGCATTGCTTTGAAGTGGAGCAAAGTGTAAGAGATTGGGTTGGGTCCGAAGGGACTTGAAAATTCCACCCCCCTGCCATGGGCAGGGACACCTCTTGCTATCCCAGCTTGCACCAAGCCTCATCCAAGCTGGTCTTGGACACTTCTAGGGATGGGGTGACCTGTGGTGGTGCCTTTAAGGGAAGAATTTCTTCCTAATGTATCTAATCAAAATATCTCCTCTTTTGGTTTAAAACTCTTTCTGCTTGTCCTATCACTGTATAAAGAAATGGCTCTCCCTCTTTTTCCCATTTTTTATGGATGCTGTGCAGTGCTGTCTGCTCAGCAGCACTCACAGAATGAAACTGTGGCTTTCCCTGGCCGGGAGTATTTTGGTTAATGTGGCTCTTTGTTCAGACAGACTTTATGCAGGATAAAAAAACCCCAGGTATGTGCTGAATTCAGCAAGTATCCTGAGGGTGTTCACCTGAAGTGTTGGCCAGGGTAGGTCTGGCTGAGGTCCTTGCCAATGTTCTGCAGTCGAGTCACACTCAAAAGGTAGCTGTTAAGAACATCAATATTCATCTATTTGTCCCTTCTGATTAACCCAAATCACAGCATCTGCTTCCCTTCCTCCAAACTGGGAGTGGATTCAGCCCTCGGAGGAGGCAGCACCATTCCTGTGGTGGTGGAGGAACATCAGGAGGTTGAGGGTCGATGTTCCCATTGGTTGTTTTTTCCCTTTTCCTCTTGCTGGGACGGGTTGAGGCATGGAGGAGCGGGGCTTTCAGGGCTGGGGGAGCCCCAGAGCATGGCAGGGAAGGAAGGAAGGACCACGTGGTGCCCCTGAATCTGGTGCAGAAAATGGTTTGTGGTGTTGGTGACTCCCTGGGAACCCATTCCAGGATGCAGCAGCAAGAACAGAATCCCCAGCAGTGGTGGCTCATCCTTACCTGAGTTTGAAACCTTGGCCAGGGCTGCTTTGTTTAGCTGGAGGTTTGACCACTAAAGTCTCATTTGAGGCTTGTGAAGCCTCAGGACTGAGAGGCTCCTTCAGGAAGTCACTCATGAGACACCTTTTGTCACAGGATGAGTTTCCTGCAAGAGCCTCCCTGTTGGGTTTTGTGAGAAATCAACCTTTGTGCCCACAAATGATTCCCACAACTCATGTTGGGGCTCAGGACGAGGATAAACTTCCACCACGCCATCACCCCAACGCCTCTCGTGCATCCTGCTCTGCCCAGTGCCCCGAAAGTTTGTTTTTTCACCTGTTTAGTTTTGAAACCTGCCACGAGGATAATGTGACATTAGAGTGGAAAAGCTATCGGGGCCGTGCAGGGGAGGAATTGCAGACCCGTAAACTGCTCCCAAAATAGCTGAGATGATGTGTCAAACCGCCCAACCATCCCAATCCTCCACGAGCTGACCTCCCAGGGATATCTAATAGGGGCTGCTAACGTTGTGAGGGGAGGGCGAGCTGACCCCCCTCCTCCCTGAATCCACATGCTTGTTTCTAGAAGTTGTCATTTATCCAGAAGTTGACCAAGAGCCAGTCTTTGCTTCCAGCTGGGACCTCCAGGTCCTGGATATAAAACCAGAGCTGGGGAAGGAGGAAGAAGCTCATTCTCCAGTTGTTTTTCTGTCCCAATGAACTGGATGAGCTTTGTACTTCCCTCAAAGGTTTCATTTCCTTTGTGTTGTCTGGAGAGTAAACTTGATTTTCTCTTTAGCTGCTGGAGCGTGTGTGTGTGCTCAGGGATATCTCCAGGCAGCCAGGGAAGCTGCTGCCTTGGCTCTGAGGAGTTTCTTGCCTGGCTGCCAGGCTCTGTGGTCTGGGCAAGGGCAGCTCTGTGGCTGCAGCATCAGCTGGGAACAGACCGGGCAGTGTTCGGGATGGACGGCACAATTTATCCCACAGCTGGGATAAGGCAGGGAAAGGCCCAGGCCGGATCCTGCCGCTGCAGAGCTGCTCAGCCTTCACCCCCCGAAGTGGCCAGAAGGGCTGGCTGAGGTGTGAGGGAGACAAGTGGGAATTCAGTGGGAAGTGAGCTGCATTCCCTGGCAGGGCCAGAGTGACACTGACACATGGCCGCGGGAGCCGTGCGAGCCGTGCCCACAGCCCGGCGTGCCCGGGGCTAACGTGGGTGGCAGTCGTGCTGGGGACCTGGGATTGCTCCCAGCCCCATCCAACCTGGCCTTGGACACTTCCAGGGATGGGGCAGCCACAGCTTTCTCTGGACAACCTGTTTTTCACCAGCTAAGGACTTTCTTGTAACACCTCATTTAAATCTTGCTGTTTAAAACCGTTCCCCCTTGTCCTATTCCTATCTTATTATCTGTAAAAAGTCATTCTCTCTCTCTTTTATAAGCTCATTTTAAGCCCTCGAAGGCCTCAGCTGCAGAAATCTCGGTGTGGTGTGAGCTTGACACCTCTGGGACCGTTCTTGGTGTCATCCAAAGAGTTCACAGTGCTGCTGGGTTAAATATTAAATCTTTAAGAAGCGTCCTGCAGGTGGCTGGGAACACAACAGCTGCCATATGGGGTCAAATCATGGGTTTCTCCAGCCAGACCTGGATCTCTGAGGGATCCAAGGAGATCTGGGAGCAGTGATGTGGCTCCTGACGTGTCCTAGCAGCCCGTGGTTTCAAGGCTTCCTGAGCCCTCGCGTTTCATCACCCATCTGGATGAACCTCCCTTTCCTGAGTTTGTTTAATCCCTTTTGGAGCCAGTTCATCGTTTTGGGCTTCACAACATCCGGTGGCAGCGAGCCTTGACGTTTAATGATGTGCTGTTAGGAAAAAAGGCTCCCTTCTCAATGCCTGCTATTTTATTATTATTATTATTATTATTTTTAATGCTGTGCCTGGTCTGAGTCAAAAGGTCTGATCCCTGCACTGCCCTGAGCAGAGCTGTCCCTGTGGAGCTTCCAGCCCTGGCTGGATCTGCAGGATTGGTCAAGACTGAGAAGGATGGGGCAGGAGGTGTTTTGGGAGCTGGAATTCCCCTTTTGAAGGTTTGTCCTTATGCCCTGTGTGATGTTTTCTGATTCCTTCTTTGCTGGAATAAATAAAAAAGCAGCATCAGTGCAAGAAGCACAGGGAACAAACACTTACGGGGTTTTCGGGCCCCTTTGTTTAGATTTCAAGTGCCAAATATCATTTATTCTGTGCAACTCTTCCCAGATCAGGGAAGCTGGTGAGAAAGACCATGAAGTTGGATTTTCTTTGCTTGGAACAGAAAATCAAAGCTATTTCTGCAGGTTTATAGGTGACATTTTGGCTCCTAGGAATCTGGGATTTGTGATAGGAGCAGATGGAACAGAGTTTCCATGTGGCTCAACTTTGTCACAAGAAAATCAGGCCATTGAGCACCTGGGCCACTTCCTTTGGTCTCCTGTCTTTAAAATATCGTATAAATTCTCTTGCTGTGTTCTGTCATGTGATCCATGACATTTGTGCTCCTTTCCTGGTCCTCAATCCCACCAAAAATTGCTCAAAAGTAAGACAGGGGAAGGGATGATCATGGATATTTTCCGTGAGTTGCATCTAGAAACATCCTTTGTTTTCTGTGTCGTTTTAAGCTCAGTTTTAAATTAAAAATCATTGAATATCTTGAGTTGGAAGGGACCTGCAAGGATTGAGTCCAGCTCCTGGACACCTCAACAATCTCACCCTGTGCCTCAGAGTGTGAATTTCTGAAAGCATTAATTTCTCTAACCCTGTGTCAGGGATGGAGCTGAGATCCTGGGATGAAAGGATATTCAGTAATGTAAAAAAAAGCCCCAAACCTCCAAAAAGCCCAAACAAACCCTCCAATATTCTGAATATCTGTCTCTTTTTGGTTGCCTTTTTTTTTTTCCTTCCCCTCTAGACCATGTGGAGTTAATGGGTTTAAAACAAACCTTTAATTTGTTCTCTGGGTTAATTCTTCATCTTCCATCCCACTGCTCCCCATTTTCTTGCTTCCCTTCACCAGAACTCCCAGCTCTCTGTTGCCTGCGCTTGAGAGGGCTCCAGGCCAAAAGAAATGATGTTAGGCTAAAAAACAAACTAAATAAAAATAAGCAGTGGCTGGGCAAGAAGCAGGGGCTTGGATTGGGGGTCTAGGAGCTGTCCAGCCAGGGAGGGGACAGTGTGGGGGGATAATTCCTGGCACAGGCTGCCAGGGGCAGAGCTAATGCCTCTTAAATCAGCACTGAAAGCCCCTGTTGCCGCCTGGCCCGTGCATTCCACTGGCACCGTTGGGTTGAAAATCCTTTGTAAATCTCCCTGATTGCTGTTTCATTCTTGAGAGGATGAAGGGGAGAGGAAACCTTGCCCTCCCCACCCTCCTGCTCTGCTCCTGCTTGTTTGTGGGCACAGTGGGTTGTTCCAGGGGCTGAGATATTTACCTAAAATAAAAATGCCTTCTCCTCTGATGGGCTGGAAACTTCCTGAATAAGGTTTGGTGGAAGGAGGGGAGTGGGGAAAGGGAGAGAATTACTTCAGCTTTGTGGTTCAGATGTACCACCAAAGACCCCAAACTGATTCTTTCCTGTGCTGTGGGGTCTCTCTGAGTTTCTTCCCCCTCACTGGAGAAGGGAAGGCAAATCCTTCCTTTAGTAACCTGTGTAGCTCTCCTGCTTTGCAGGGGTGGGGAATGCTGCAGCAGCTTCAAGGAGTGTCTTGTGGTGCTCCTGATACCAAAAGAGCTGCTCCTCATGGCACCTCCATCCCATAAAATCCTCTGCAGGAATGGAACATCTTCAGCCCTCCCCAGCTGAATTGAGTCACATCTTCCCTGCTCATTACTGAGAGATTTTTTTCCTTTATATATTACACACCAAACTTTCTGGTAATTTGTGTAGGGGAAGGTGAGGACCTGTTTTGGCAGGAAATTGGGTGGAAGTTTATTTACATGTGCAGCAACCATCCTGTAACTGGGAGAAACCCATCCATGCCTTGTCCCATTCCCAGAAAAATCCCTCCTGAACTGATTTAAAAACCTGACGGCTTTTGGTGTCCAGTGTTCTCCTCAGTGCAGACCTGGGGAAATTCCTCGGTGTTCAGCAGCCTGGGAGAAATCTTCCAACTACCACGGGAGCTTCATCTGCGGCTAAAATGGGAAACTCCGTGGTAACACCCAAAAAGAACTTTGGGATCAGAGTAGTTATATTCAGGAAAGCTGTGTTGGAAAGGGAAAAGCTGGAGATTTGCACGATAGGATTATTTTGCCCAGAAGCAGCTGTTGTTTTCCCTTTTTGCTGGATGCTGGAATAACTCTGGGTGGGACCCAAGATTGTGGATTCTTCCATGTCCATGTGTCCATCCTAAGATTCTCAGAGGAGGCTCAGGAACCAATTTTATGGATCTATCCAGACATGGTTGAAGAAAGGCTCGAATGATCAAAACCTACAGGATTCTGCACCTTTTTTCCCTAAAAAAAAAAACTAAAACCCAAAATGTCTGAGCAGATTCCATCAGGAGTCTGGTGCTTCCTTCCTTGCTAAGTGGGATTTACTGGGCTGGAAGTTCCCCTGTGCTGTAGCTTTTATCCTCTCTCCTCCTCCTTCCCATCACTCAGAAGCTGATCCAGTGACCTACAAGGATTTCCCTCTATCCTAAAATCCCAGAACTTTCTGCTAGAAAAACCCACCAAGTCCTTTGGAGCAGGACTGGGGGGTTTGGCCGCTTCCCACCTGCATGCTGTGGGCTTGGAAGGCCCTATCGCCCCGACTTCGTGTTTTTGAGAACACGTAAAGTTGTAGGAGCCTCTCTTTTGGGGGTTGTGACTCGTGTAGAAGCTGCACCTGAGATTTGGGCACTGCTGAGTAAGGAGAGAGTGACATTTGAGAGGTTGTCACCTAAAGAAAGCTCTTTTGCCACGCTGTTGAGAGGAAGATAAGGATCAAAACAGCCATTGGGGCGTAATTGTGGTGGGAATTGCTGTGCTCATTGCTGGAGTTTCCAATTGCTGTGTTTAATGGTCTCCCACAGCAGGGCACCATTGTTCGGGGACAATGACAGGGAGAGGTGAGCCCAAGGCAGGGCTGGGAATGGTCCTGAAGGGAAGAGAACTGGCACGGAGCGAGGAACTTGCAGAGATGAGTTTTAGCAAAGCTGGGCTCGGTTTCTAGGTGGGGTTCAGCTCTGTCTTGTAAGGCCCTGGATCGTTTGGATTTCCTTAGGCTTTTCTTCTTTTTCTTCTGTCACTTTGACGTTTCCTCCTGTCACCTTCCTGGACCCTCACAATGTCCCAGCATCCTGTCAGAGGAGGTCACTGGGAAAATTACACTGGGAAAGGGCTAAGGTAGAAGTGGAGAATTCTGACAGAACAACCTTTGTGAACACTTGCTGAGATGTCATTTTGGAAGCCTGAGGTGTGGAGAATCCGTAGCCTTAATTTTATGTAATCTAAGGAGATACGGGATATCTTAGAGTTCATGTGGGCACTTAAAGCTGTAACCACTTAAAACCCCAAACAAGACAGTGCAGAATGAGGTGGTTGAGTCTTTAATGTCCAGCTCTTCTTCCAAATACCAAATCTTCACCACTCACTGTGAAATTCAGATTTTTTTTTTCTTGGACTTCTGGGTTTTTGTACTTCAAATACTCAATAATAGCCTTTGTGGGAGGAGGAGTGTGATAAATCAATTTATGAAAGGTTCACGGTGTGGGAGTGTGATGATGGGAGAGAGACAGAGGGCAAGTGGAGGTTATTGGGAGCAAAATAAAATTATACAGACCTGGTGTCCAGCATAACTCAGACTCCTTGAGTTGTGCAATCCTTAATTTAGGTGTTGTAGTGAAGATTATTGGTCAAGCTGTCAATTTTCCAGAGGCTTTTTTAATTATTAAAGGAAAAGTGGTGGAAAGAGAAGGAAAAAGGGTGAAATTGTGGCAATACCACAGGAAAAAATCCACATGGGAAGTGGAATCAGAATTAATTCATTCATTGCACTAATAGACAAAAGAGAAATTTCCTAATGCAGGAGGAATTGCTGGGATAGGAACGCAATATTTCAGCAGGCCTGTCATTCCAGGTGGGAATAGCAGAGGCCTTTCATTGCAGGAAAACAGGGATGGATGGGATGGGATCCTCGCCTTGGATCCTATCTCCAGTGGCACCTGCAAAGGGAACTCTGGAGCACCTCAAAAATGAGAGTGCACTCACAGGTCTGTGTAGGTGCCTTAATTGTGCCTCATGCCCCTCAAATCCTCGTCAGGAAAGTCCCCTCTTGAACAAGGGAAAATCCAGGGGCACTGATGGACGTGTGAGCTGATGAGACCATGAAAACTCTTGACTTCTGAGATGAGTGGGAAGCAGGATCTGTCTTGGACGAGCAATAATTCCATGGTGTCACAGATAAAACTTGGCCACGGGGTTATCGGTGGGAGCTGTGCTTGGGATCTCTCCCAAATCCTCGGGTGATTGAATTCCAGGGGAACAAATGTAATTAGCAATGTTGGAGATGAACTTCACAACCAAGGTGGCTGAGTGATACCAGTGGAATGTGTGAAAATCAGATGGGTCTTGCTTTTTACATCAATTAATGATAAACCTTCTGATTTCCTGGCTCCAGACTGGTAGGACTGGAATGGGAATAGCACAAATGATGCTGCAAAGGCTCCTCTCAGTGTGGTGGGTGTGGCACAGGGCAGCCAGGTCCCTCCTGAGGTTTGGATGTTGCAGAAGTTGGGCAAGATTAGGTCAAGAGGCCACAGAATATCCTGAGTTGGAAGGGACCCACGGGGTTTATCCAAGTGCAAAATTCTGAAGCTGAAATTCAAAATTCTGAATTCTCTTGACTGTGGAGGTTCATGTTGTTTTCAGAGAGACCAGAGGTAACTTCCAGAGAGGTAAAGCTTCCTGGGTTGTGTGCAATGAGTTGTTTGCTCTCTGTCTCCAGGTTCTTGGTGGACACACACACAATCCTTTGGAATCTTGGAATTGTGCTTAAAATGCCTTGGGTTTGAAGGAACCTTAAAGATCATCCACTTTCAACCTTTTTCCACTTAGAGGCGTCTACTCAGCCCCTTCTTGGAGGGAAATAACACAATCACAGGGCTCTGGCTGGCAGTTTAATTGTAACAACAGTGGCTTGGGTGTGTAAAAAACAAAAAAACAGACACGCACACCTCCCCTGAAACATTTCCTTGGCAAGAACAGCTTGGCCTTTGTGAGGAGCTGAGAACGCGTCCGACTGACACCGTTGCCTTACAGGACCTCACTCAGCCGAGGTTGCATAAAAGGGCTTTATGGGATTAGGAAGGTTCCGTGGAGCTGGGAGGCAGCGTGTCAGGTGGGGCAGCTCTCCCCGTGCTCTGTTATCGATGCCACGCTCTGGGAAGTGCCACCTTTCAGCCCTGCTCCCAGGGCCTCTGGAATGCGCGCGCGGAGCTGAGGGCCGCGGCAGGGAAACGCGCGTGTGGGTCTGTGTGTGTGTGGCTGCTGCTCTTCACCTGGCAGAGTTTCATTGCTTGCTTTCCTTTTTCCCCCTCAATTTACTCCTTGTCTTGTTCCAGGCGTGCTTCTGAGCAATAATCCAGGCGGTGATGGGTGGATCCCTGTTCGTCACTTGTGTTCCATGGGTTGTTCTTCCACCAGTTGTGGAAGAGCTGTGCCACTGTGAAACACCCTGAATCCTGTTTCCTGGACCTTTATTTTGTGTGTGTTTAGGTGACTTTTGTTGGAGATAGCACAGCCCAATCGTGTATACCAGCAAGTTTTGGAAGGCTGATCTATGGGAAATTAATTTGAAGTATCCCAAAGCCAAGCACCTGAGGCGAAAAGGTGGGAAGAGGGTGAAAATCACCCATTGCTCTGCAGAAATCTTGGCTGTAGGATCAATTCCTGTATCCCTCCTTGCTCTAAGAGCCATCTGCTACAGGATCCTTGGAGCTTTTTTCCAGACTGTTTAGCTGAACAATCACTGCTCAGCTGGAAAGAAAAAATGGGGAGAGGGAGCTTAGAAAATGCTTTGATGTTTCCCTCTCTCTCTCCTTTGCCAGCTGAGGGTCTCTTGTGCCAGCCATGACAGTTTGCAGGAATGGATCTGTAGAGTTTCTTGGAGGGCAGGAATGAACATCCTAGAGATTTTGTTACAGATCTTTGCTCCAGTGAAGCTCAGACTGAGGCACCTCTCTCCTGAATGAGCTTCCCGGGAGCTTTGGCTAATGAGGCACCGGGGCTGGGTGAGTCCCCTCTCCTTGGGGAGCAGCTGGGATAGACCAAAAATGGAAGGGTTAAAATATGCTTCAAATAGACCCTGCTGTTTGGCCTTTTAGGTTTTTTTAATATTATTTTGGGGGAGAGCAAAACTTGAGGGCAAATATTTTTCCCTGTTTCCCACACATCACTGTGTGCTTTTATCACTGCAAGGCTTTTCTGGAGATATCAATACCTTTGAGTGTAATTGAAGGAGAACATTCTCCTGCCCATCTTTGTTCTAAAAATCCCACCTCAGCCATTTTTGCTCCCTCCCTTGGATATCTTACACTAAATCACCTCATCAGAACATCAGTAATGACTGGATCTATGCTGGATGTCGCTGGCTGGGACTCGGGTCAGGATTTTATGCTCATTTTTTGCACCAGGGTTTGGGAGTTAAAGCATCCTGAGTTCCCTCAGGAGCTGTGCTCCTGCAGGATGCATCCCACTGATTAGGGAGAAATACTCATTAAAAACAGCAAATCACTGCTCCTGCAGGACAGGTGGGGGATTTAAAGGGTTCCCAGGATCTCAGTACAGGGGGTGAGGGAGTGCTCCTCTCCCATTCCCATCACCCCATTTTCCACAGTGCTCCTGCAGAAATGGAGATGCAGAGCCCCCAGCCCATCCCCGGTGCAGGATTGCAAAGTTCCAGCATGTTTCCAGCTCTGGATCCCAGCCATTCTCCCTTTCTGGCCGGGGAATGTGTCTGCAGGTCCTGTGTGAGCCTGGATAGTGATTCCCATTGACTGTGTGGACTGGCACTTGGCCGGAGCAGGGCAGAGCCAGCAGAGTGGGCTCCAGCAGCCTGGCCAGCACAGCTCTCCTGAGCCCAGCAGATGTTCCTGCAGCCTCTCTGCTCCCCGGGGCCGATGCCAGCCTGGTCCTTTTCCAGCAGCTCGTCACTTGACACCGGGAACAGCCCGCTGGCATCTTTTGTTGCACATTGTAGAGTCAAGGACCTTGTGCTGAGGGGAGGGAGGGGACGAGGCAAAGGGACACGGATTTCTTTGGGTTATGTTTTTTTTTTAGGTTTTGAGCTTGTTCTGTCTTGTAAAAGCTTTTGGCAGCATCTCCTGGAAAGTGTATCCTTCTCTCCAAGCTCGGGCTGTGGTTCGCTGGGTTTTATGTCAGGAGCTCTTCTGCTGAGGGCAGGGTGGCTTTCTGTGCTTTCTCTTGGGCTTTGATGGGACAAATCATCCTCTGTCCCTTCCCAAGCTGGATTCTGGCTCTGCTGGATGTGCTAAAATGATTTTTTTGTTCATGCCCAGGACGGTGACAATGGTGCTCATGTATTTTGCCAATTCCCCAAGTCCATGCAGTGAGGCACCTGAAATGATTTCTTTCCACTTTCAGTCTTAAACACAGTCCTGTGGTGGAGATGGCCAGGGGTTTATGTCCAAACAAGCCCTGTGAGAGCTGGTAGGGAGCATAAATCCAAATATTTCCTTTTACCTCTTTCCTGCTGCCACCTTGCACTCACAGCATAAGGAGCCTCTCTGTGAAATCAAGTCCACAGGGATGCTCAACCAGGAGACCCTGATCCCATCATTGACCCTATTTCTACCACATTTCATAGAATCTCAGAATGATTTGGGTTGGAAGGACCTTAAAGACCATCTAGATCCAAGCCTGTTCTGGGTGGGGATGCCACCCACTAGATCAGTTTGCTCCGTGTCCAGCCTGGCCTTGGGATGGTGCAACCACAGCCTCTCTAATCAACCTCACCACCCTCACAGGGGAGAATTTCCTGCTGGAATTCCTGTTTTCCCTCCCCTCACCGTGGTGCCCCTGTGTTTCCCGGCAGGCTGACGGGCAACGAACCCCTGACCATCCTCCCTCTGACGTCGGAAATGGAGGAGGCGGCCGTCAAGGCCCACTACAAGGTGTGTGACCGCCTGAAGCTGGAGAAGAAGCAGCGCCGCATGTGCCGGCGCGACCCCGGCGTGGCCGAGACCCTGATGGAGGCCATCAGCATGAGCGCCCTGGAGTGCCAGTACCAGTTCCGCTTCGAGCGCTGGAACTGCACCCTCGAGGGCCGCTACCGCGCCAGCCTCCTCAAGAGAGGTGAGTTCTGGGCGTTTTAGGGGGTCTCTGCACTCATCTCCTGCCCTGATGGTCAGTTTGGGATGTCCTTTGCTGGCGGTGCTTCCCCCGAGGTCCATGAAGAGCTCTGGGGAAGGTTGGAGCTCATCCATGGAAGGCAAAGCATGTGTTAATGGGGGTGATTTATGGGCCTGCCCTGCCTGCTTCCCACTGCTCTCCTTGGAGGCTGGAGGTGTTTGTGCAGGTCCCCTCAGCCAGGAGCTGCATTTTCTCCCAATTTCTGCAGGAAGTTGAACTGCTGCTGGAGGAGAGGGTTTGGAAGTTCTCAAAGCTGTCCCCTCTTTATTATCTTATTTATTTATTTTTCCTATTTATTTATTTTTCCTATTTATTTATTTTTCCTATTTATTTATTTTTCCTATTTATTTATTTTTCCTATTTATTTATTTCCTATTTATTTTTCCTATTTATTATATGCCTGTCTGTTGGGAAAGAAGTTGAGAACATGCCTTTTTTAAGGCAAATAAGGCAAACCAGACTGTTCTGTGCTGTCCTGTTAGAGGGGGCAAGGGGAGCCCTGTCATAACACAGGGCAGAACCTGCAGATGTTTGTGTTCTGTTACTGCCCTGGATGTGAGCAGTGGGTAATTCCCACACCTCTTCCCAGCAGCTCAGGTGGAGATGGACAGAAATTAGGAGTATTGGAGGAAAAGGTGGTATTTTTATCGCTTTCCTTTGTGTTATCTCACACAGTCCAGCTTCTTCCACCCTCCCAGTAAAATCCAGTTATTTCCAGGCTGCAGCACAGCGTTTAAGGGTTTCCAGGACTTTAGTGACTTCCAGAAAGTCCCACACTCAGCAATGAGCCTGGACCTGAAAAAGCCAGGGCGTGAAGCCTTTAGAGATAAAGACAGAGGTTTGCAGGGCTAATTAGTGAGGAGGAGTAATTCAGAAGCACCAGGGCTTAACTAGTGCACTGTCACTGACTGGTGGAAACAAGGAAAGTCCTTATGAAACCCAAGAGGTCCAGCCAGAGCTGCAAGACATTTAAAAATATCCCCGCATGCCAGAGGAGTCCCTGGATTAGTGGTGCCTTGGGGAAGCCAAGCACTTTCTCATGCTGACACCTGGAGGCCACAGCTCGTTCCTTCAGACCTGCCTGTCCCCTGGGCAGAGGGGCAGCCTGGAGTTAAGACCCCCCCATCGCAGCCCTTGTCAGGGGCCTGTGTGATAAATGAGAGCTCCGAGGGCTGCAGGGCTCTGCTGCTGTCTCATTCTGCCGTGTTTTATGTCCCTGCAGCATCTCTGCCCTGCCCCGGCGCTGTAAATCCTTCAGGTGCTGTTCCCGTGCTGTAACACAGGGCCCTGTAAATCTTCCTCCTCCTCCTCTCCACGAGCTGCTGGTTCCTGGTTCAGCGTTGCAGCAAGTGGTACCCCAGGGCAAAGGCTCACATGGATCACCCACTAGGACACAGCCTTCCAAATTTGTTGCTGAGGGGTTGTTTCTTCTCCTCCAGGATCATTGCTGAGAGAAAAGAAACGGGAAAAAAAAACCCAAACCACTTTTGTTTTCACTTAAAAATTTCTCCTTCTGCTTTTACACTTCAGTCACCAGACCAGCCCTGGCTGCTGGGTTTGCAGCTTGGGCTGATGCAGCCCCGTTTCTTAAAATAACAGGGGATTGTTTAAGGGACTCGTTATCCTCTTTGGATACCCGTGCACAATTTTGGAAATGGCTGAAACTGGATAGCCAGGGCCGGCAGACTGTCAATGCACCGGGGCTTAGAATGCCTGCATTGATTTAAAGCTCATTATCTTGTTACAAAATATCTTGGTGCAATCAAATAGTGCGTGGTGGAGATGGCTTTAAAATCTGGCCAGAGCCAAATGTCACATGGAGCTGGTTGGGAACTGCCTGTGGGTGAGATGATCCCCGTGCTGATGGGCACAGGGGATTTGGGAAGCTTTCAGGGATGGGGAACGGGAGGAGTGGAGACAAAGCTGATGGAAAGGGAGAACCTGGCAGATGAGCTGTTCCTGCTGGCTTTCTGTCAGGCCTGGAATGCGCTGTGGTCACACGAAGCCGACTTTTCTGCTGGGATTCCGCAGCCACTCTGAGTTCAGCGCTTTAAATCAGGAGGGCTTCGAGCAGGGTGGAGAGCTGGGCTGCCTAATTCATCAATTAAGACTGGTGGCTGTGAGTTAAGAGTGCAAGGCCAGCTTGGACAGGGCTTGGAGCACCCTGGGATAGTGGAAGGTGTCCCTGGCCGTGGCAGAGGGTGGAAAAAGATGGATCTCGAGGTCCCTTCCAACCCAAACCATGCCATGATTGCAGTATCTCAGGCCTTCAGGGCAGGGTTTGCACACCCCATCCCACTGAGGACTCTGTTTGACACTGGCACCTCTTCCTTCTGTGCATGCATGACAAGAATTCTCCAGTCCAGGAGCACAGAGGCTTGGGGATATCTGTGTTTGGTAGTGTCATCCCTCTGACAGGTATGTGGGCAGTCTGACCTAGGATTTAACCCAGAAAAAAATAGTTTACAAAGGGTGAGAGATGTTTAGAAGGCATTTTCTACCAGAGGAGTCTGCTGGATACCCACGAGTTTTTGGTGTGTGAATTAAGTAAAGAATTCTCTCACCACTTCCAGTGAAGTGTTTGCAGTGCTGAAGGTGTTTCTGGGCTATCAGAGGACATGGAGAAAACAAAATTCATTATTTTAACTCTCATTGCCCTTTGCAGTGTCCTCAGTGAGTGTGGAATTTTTTTATTTTAACATTGCTTCTGGTGAGGAAAAGATTCCTGTTCTCCTTTTCCAGGTGAGCAGTAGAATGGTTGGATAGTTCCTACCACAAGCTGGGGGAAATCAGAACCTCAGAACCCTTGGGAGGACCAAACCTTCCGTCTCCTGGGCTGGATTTTAATCAGTCTTCCTGCTCCTGGGAGTGTTTTGGGAAGGCAGACTCTGGGAATGGCCACATGAGTTTGCTTGGTCTGTCATGAACCTCGCAAGGAACAGTTCCAAAAATGACCTGGCAGTGTCTCTGCATGTCCTTGGTTGACACACCAGCTCGCAGATATATCCACTACTGTCACCATCCACTTGTGTTATTTTTGAGTGGGGGATTTCTTGAGTCCCATCCAAAAGCTGTTCTGGAATTGCATCTCAAATATGCAGTCGTTTACGGCTTCCATAGCTGGAGAATGGGCTGGCTATAAATACTGCCATGTTTGCTTTTTATTTCTGGCTTTTATAATTTGGATTGGAACCGTGGGTCCCTCTGGGTGTCAGTTTGCCTGGTGGGGGAGTGGATGTTGTCACATCCCTGCAGGTGAGCGCGGAGGTGTAAAGAAGGGCTGTGCATGGAAGGTTAGAGGTGGAAACTGGGGATTTTTTGTGTTGGGTGACGCATCTCCTGCTTCCCCAGCCCTCAGGTGTTTTCTGTCAACAATTCTGCTAGTCTGGAGTAGGATCCAGTGATTTGATTCAGGAAGAGAGGGAAGAATGAGGAGGACTGGAAGTCTGTGCTGGGTTCCTGCAGTTTGGTGTCCCCTTGGTAGCAGCAGTGGGACCTCAGTGTCCTGCCCAGCTCTTCATGGAGTCAAACAATGCTTAGGCTTTGAGGGGGACCTTAAGGATCATCCAGTGCCACCCCCTGCCATGGGCAGGGACACCTTCCACTATCCCAGGCTTCTCCAAGCCCTGTCCAGCCTGGCCTTGGACACTGCCAGGGATGGGGCAACTCTTGCTCAACTCTTTCCATTTCCAGGCAGAGACTAACTGTGAGTGACACAGAGTGACAGCCACTGAGCTGACCAGATCCATTTGCATTCCTGAATTCTGGCTTGTGCCACCTCTGTCCATCATTCCTTACCCTGTGTCCTTCTCACCGTCAGTGATGCACGTAGAGCTTGCCATCCTTTGAGGGTGTCAGGAGCATGGATCAGGCTTTTCCCAGTGGTGCCCAGCAGTGCCACAGCTGGAGCAGTCAGTAACTGATGTCCAGGAAATTCTACCTGAAATTGAGGAAGAATTTCTTCCTTCCTTATCAGAAAACTGAATTAAGGCAAGCCCATGGCACCTGTGCAGTGACTGAGCACTGGAACAGATTGTTCAGAGAAGATGTGGAGTCTCCCTCATCAGGGATATTCCAGAATTATCTGGATGTAATCCTGTGCTCTGGGATGGCCCTGCTGGAACAGGGAGGTGCCACCAGATGCCCACTGTGGTCCCTTCCAACCTTATCCCTCTATTATCCCGTGACACAACTCACGCTCTTCTCCCAATGTGTTTTGCCTCCATTTCCTGGGTTTTTTCCTTTATTTGAGCTGCAATCAGAGTCTTTCCCTCCTGTCCCTGCAGGTTTTAAGGAGACAGCCTTCCTGTACGCCATCTCCTCGGCGGGGCTGACCCACGCCATGGCCAAGGCGTGCAGCGCGGGGCGCATGGAGCGCTGCACCTGCGACGAGGCCCCCGACCTGGAGAACAGGGAGGCCTGGCAGTGGGGAGGCTGCGGGGACAACCTCAAGTACAGCAACAAGTTCGTCAAGGAGTTCCTGGGGAGGAAGCCCAACAAGGACCTGCGAGCCAGGGTGGACTTCCACAACAACCTGGTGGGCATGAAGGTGCGTTGGAGGCGGCGCAGGGTGGGAGGGTCATGCTGTTGTGGGGGTTTTGGGGGTAATAATGCTGGTTTTGGGTGTGGAATAGGAGTGTTAGATGTGGAATGAAAGGGGTGATCCTCCTTCTGGAGGGGAGAAGTCTGAGTTATGGAATTATGCCCTGGTTTTCACTGTGCAGAACCTTTGGAGAGAGACCAGAGGGAAAGAAATGAGACTGTCCAGGTCCAGGAAATATGAGGTGGGGACAAAGATTGCTGGCTTCCCACAGGGAGGAGAGAGTTTTACCCCACAAGGGGATTGGAAAGACAGGTTTCTCAGGCTTCCATGAGGTAGGACACAGAGGAAGGGATTTATGCTGCCACAGCACGTCCTTGAGGGATGCTTCTCTTGCAGCGGTTCGGCAGAGCATGGACAGTGTAGCATCTCCTTGGCCAGGTTTTCTTTAAAACTGGCTGCAGAAACACCTGGCAGGGAACCAGGGTGGAGAGATGAGTTTCTGGCTGACCTCAGACCTAAAAGTCCCTTCAGTTTTGTCTTCTGGCAGAAACCTTCTGTGTCACCTAGAGCAGAAGACAGTGCTTGGTTGTGGAGTCCCTTTTTCCTTTTCCCATCTTTATCCTCTCTTCCTGCTCTTCACACCTTCCATGAGGCTGCCTGGGGGCTTCCCTGCAGGACTGCCAGAGTTCAGGAAGCATTTGGACAATGCTCTGGGGCACATGGTGTGATTTTTGGGTTTGTCCTGTGCAGGGCCAGGATTTGGACTCAATGATCCCTGTGGGTGCCTTCCAGCTGAGCATTTTCCGTGACTGATGTAAAGGACAAGGTGTCTGCAAGTGCTGCATCATCCCAGCAAGGGGGAAGAGGAAGGGGCTTTCCACCTTCTCCCGTAATCTGCTTGGCTGTACCTAGCCTAGAGTTGCTCCAACACGAAAATCCCCCAGATTGGCCAGCACAGGTGCTTAGGATCAGTGTTTCATTGCACCAACCTCCGAGGGGGACATACTGTAAGGCCAGAAATAGCCCTCGAGCCTTGTTATTGTCTGTGTGATTGGATGCAGGCTTGGGGCTGGGATGGGGGACCTGGGTCTCCAGTTTCCCAGGCAAATGCAGCCCAGCCAGTTGTGCATTCTAGGAATGGCCACCCCAGCTCAGTTGTTGCTGTGTCTATGTATAAAATGTCATTCCTTGCGACGGAATTGGGGCAGTGGGGAATGCCACCAGCCAGGGCTGGCCAGCAAAACCTCTCCCCCTTCTCCCCACTGCCAGATGCTCCTCGACAGCGCTGAGATCAGGATTAGAAATATCCTGGATTTAGCTGGTGTCTGGTTTTGGCTGACAGCTTTCTTGCTCTGGATTAAAGGGCTCAGTGTCTCTGAACTCCCGTGGCAGCTCTTTGACGTGTGAAACGGGCTCTGCAGGGTGATGGAACTTGTTTCAATCCTTGTGTTGGTTGCTCTGTGCCATCTTTCGGGGTTGAGCTTGTAGCGGATGGGACTGGCAATGGAGAAGGTGGCCCATGGAGGCTGTGGTTCCATGCTGGATGTTGCTGTGAGATGTCCTGGCTCTCCTCTCCTTCCAGAGTCACACAGTGCAGTCTCATCAAAACCCATAAGGATGTGGCTTTAGCTATCACTGGGAAGTCCTTGTAGCTCCAGGAAGATCCACCACCTGTGGTGGGGTTGAAAAACCTCACCCAATGGGCTTGGCCCAACTCCCAGTGTCCCTGTCCCAGGAGCTGCAGTCAGGATGCTCTTATGGCTGTGGCCACTCTTGGGTTTAGGATTTGTGTCCTTAATCATCTACACTGCGGGACTTTGAGCTAAACAAACTTCAAGGATGAGCTGGAGGGGTTGAACCTTCCCTTCTGTGTCCTGACCCTCCTGAGTTAGCTCCCAGGGGAAGATGCAGGACTCTCCAGCATCCTCTGCCTGCACTTCCCTTGGCACAGTCGGGCTCTGGCCACTGGCAGTGGTTTCACAGTGTAATATCTGCAGCTAAACAGCTGAGTAACAGTTGTGACGGTTGTCCAGACACCCAGAGCCCTCCTGGCAATCCAAGTCACAGACCTTTGCTGCAGGTCAGTGATCCAGTGTTCCTATTTTCGTCCGCCCACAACGTGTCTGTCGAGTTGCGATTGCTGTCTGACAGCTTTCCTTCGCCTGTTTGCAGCAGCAGTTGAAATGATTTCTCTGTTGGTGCTGCTGGAGTAATTGTGCCATGTGCCATTGTGCCATGGTGAGGGTGAGAGCCAAGCCCAGCAGCCCACCAGGCTCACAGCACCACCGTGGAGCCAGGCAGGGAACAAGGGAATGTTGAGATGAAAGCTTTCAGGAAGGAGAGTGGTGGTTGAAAATCAGGAGAACTCACATCAGTGTGGTTGGGATACGTGTCCCCAAACCACTGGCACAACTGAGTGTCACTAAGATGATGATCAGAGATGAGGACCCAGACTGGCTTTGTGACTACCAGGTCAAAACTTGCAGTGCTTGCTTCAGATTCTAAAATGCTGGAACCAGCTTGAAGCCTGAGCATTGGCCCTCTTGGTGTGGTGGATGGATTGTCTTTGGCACTGCTTGCTCTCAGGTGTAGATTAACACCAGGTTTGATCTCAGCCCTTCCTCCTGGTCCTGCTGTGAGTTCAGGGATCAGAGGATGAGAGTTGCTCAGCAGACATTGCTCTGAGTTTATGGATGTTTTCCTTGATGAAGCCAGTGAGTTAAATATGATGCTCAGCACGTTTTCTGTGTCTTCAAAGAAGCTGCTCACCAACCAACTCCTGCTGTAAAGACTTTGCAACCATTGAGTAGGGTTTGCTCACCCAGTGACTGCAGCAGTCTGAAACCACTTTGGGCTGACCTGGTGTGGTTATTGGAACAATAACTCATCTGGGTTTGATTTGGGGTGGATCAAAGGCAGTACAGGAGTGCAGACAGCCTTGATTTGTGCCATTTTGGAGCTGGAGTTCCTGCAGTGTGTGGATGTGTGTGTTCTCTGAGGGAGTGGAGAAGTCTCTGCTAAAGACACAGCTCAAGCTTGGTGGTCTCTCACTGATCCTTTACGTGTCATTTTTCCCATCTAATTACTCCCAACCATGGCAAAACATACAAATAGTCCCTTGAGACTCAGCAAAAAAAAAAAAAAGGACCTGTGCTGGACTGACGAATTTGGCAAGCAACCCTCTCCCCTCCTGGTCACCACAGCAGTTTCTCCATGGTGTCACAGCAGCAAACAATCCGTGTGTTTCTGCGAGGGTGACATGATCCTATCCCGCCTAGTTTTAGTGTCTCTTGGTAGAACGTTCTCATTTAATTATGATTTTTACTTCTGCTTTTTACAACCTTGATGGGCTGCCTGTAATTTCGCTGCCACCAGTGAAATAATCACTGAACATGTTGTGCCCGTGGTGGCTCACCAAGTTATATGATATGACCTCAGTGGTTAATGAAAGGGCGAGCTTGTCTAGTGTGAGGATGAGGTAATTAGACCAGGACTTCTCCAGCCTTCTCTTTATTGAAAAGCAGGAGCTCTGAATAGACCACTTATTAAAAAAGCAATTTCCCTTCCTTCACCAGATCTACTCTCCCTCATTCAGCCATTCTTTCCGAGGGGTCTTGGGTGGAGAGGGTGTTTTTGGGGGGAGATGTGTGCGTGGAGGGGATGGGGGGGAAGTCAACTGTATTAAAGCTCCGTTGCCAGCAGTGAAGTTTCTGAGTTATATTAAATGAAGCCTGGGCAGCCTGGCTAAAGCTCTCATCTTCTCTCCATCCTCCCCCCCTTTCCCCCTTGTACACACAAGTGCAGCCCTCTTTTGTAACCCATTAATGAAAAGGCGGAATATTAGAGCACTCAATTAGTTCCACTGGGCTTGAGTAAGTGATGTTTTAATTAAATTTGCCCAGTTTCTCAGCAAAGTATCATTAAACATGACTTTCCAACTCCCTCTCTGGAGCGTTGCTAAGTTTCTTAATCCCAGGAGTGCTGACCTCTTCCAGAGGTATGTCTGGTCAAGCATGTCTTACAGATCCAAGGGGCACAATTAAAGGGGGCTGCTGTTACCCTAGAAAAAAAAATTATCATGTTCTCACTGCCTTTCTCCTTCATCCTTCCAGAAGGAGGGACATAAGCCTTTGCCTCAAGTTTGGGTATAACCACAGTTGTCCTGAGAGGTCAAGAGTGTTTAATACAAAATTATGGGCATACAGAAATGGAGAGCAAGGAGAGATCTCTCTTCAAGCAGTTTCCTGCTTTCAAATTGGTTTCTTTCATGAGGCTTCACTGTGTTTTATGCGCAAGATGTTTTGGTCTGTGCAGACCAAGTGCTTCTGAAGGATCACAGAATCTGGAATGGCTTGGGTTGGGAGGGACCTTAAAGGTCGCCTTGTTCCAACCCCATGCCATGGTCCTTGTCACCTTTGTAGGCTTCAAATCCAGACCCATCCTGAGACAGCTACACCTGGAACCATCTGGGATGCTCTGGAGAGGATGGTGGGAGGTGCCTGGACTCTGCCTTGCTGTTGACTTGCTTATTTTGGAATTCCATGCAAGGAATGGCTTTCCCCCCCAGGCGGTGCTGGCAGGGCTCTCTCTGCAGGGCTGGAGATGCACTCTCCATATCAGGGAGATGTTTGCCCAGCTATCATCTGTCTGAGGAGCTTCGTGGGCTATCACATAACACGTTATCAGAGCATGCCACCCTCTTCATTTCTGGAGCTCCGTTGGGCAGAGGGGGGAAATTGAGACCCAGAAAGATTAAGTGACTCACTAAAGGTCACACACAGGCGGAGGGAGGCACAACTCTCCTGTTGCAGAGACAGTGTTTACAAGCACTGACCATCCAGTCTCACACGGCTCCCACTCGTTATCATGATTCCAGTCGAACTCCAGGTTTTGCTGCACCCTCATGACGTGCAATAATCATTATTTTGGAGCTTAATCCACTTGATGCATGAAAAAAAAGAGAGAGATGTAAAGCATCCTTTTTGGCAGTTTTTTAGGGATGTGTTTGCAGTGAGAAATGGGGCATCACATGTTTACCAAGGTACAAATCAAACCCAGCAAAGAAGAGCCTGAGAAGAGCTCTTAATGTACAGATCGGTTTTCAGGGCCACCACTGGTATTAATTGCTGCAGGTTATGACAGGTAGGAATGCCCAGGCGTGCTCTCTGGATTTTCCTCTCCTTTCAGGCTGAGATTGGCTCAGCCAAAGCCTTTCTTAGGCCTGGAAATCAATACTCTGGATTGCTTGCTGTGTGTCCCATAAGTGATCGCAGTTGGTTGTTTATGTGGGGTTTTTTTAGCATGGGAAGCATGCTAGGAATACTGAGCATGGGGAAAATACTTCTGAAGTTCTCAATTTGAAGTAGGGTTATGTTGTTCTATGATTAAATGTTTGTATTTTAATACCTATGTCACTAAAATATGAGTGTTCCTATTTTTTAAAGAAGGATGGGTGGTGGGAGGGGAAAACTGTTCTGAAAAAGCAGGTTGAGAACAGGCAGAAAAGAAGGGGGTTTTTTTAACAAGGTAGAAGAAAAAAGAAAGGACAGCTTGTAACAATCTGTGAAACTCTTATAATTCAGCCAATGGCACTGGTCAGTGTGAAGGGACAAGTCTGGTCCTCTGGTTGTGTGTGGGGACCGTGGCTGCTGTCCAAACAAACATTAATACTTGAGCTGAGGGAATGACTAAGCCTATTTAAATTGAAGAGGGCTCCGTGTACGGGGGATGGAAGGGATGGGATTTGTGGGGAAGCATCTCAAAGCCCTTTCCAAAACCCGGCAAGGCGAGGGCAGGCTTTTCCCTGGGTGAGCAGGGTTTGCTGCCTCCTCTCCCCCAAACCATAGCGAATGGTTTGAAGCCTTGGAGCCGCAGCCCAGCCATGACGACAGCGGAGCAATAAGCGAGGAATTCCCACGGCTGGGTGTCCGCCCTGGGCTGCTGCTGCCCAGACAAGAGTTGTCTGAAAACCACCGCCAGAGCCCCGTGACCCAGCTGGGAATGAATGGGAATCCTGTCCTCGGCGTTTCAGCTAAAACACTGAGAAATTGTGTGTTGCAGCATGTCTGAGACTGATCATGACGGGGGCACTTAGTCTGAGCTTCGCGGCGCACCATTGTTGGGGGGAAGGATTACATGTTGCATAGCAATGCTCTGCTGTGATCCCTTTTCCCTGTGGCTCCTTGGAAAGGCAGTCCAGCAGCGCTATCTGATTTCCTCCGAGCAGCTAACCGCAGGGAAAATGGTTCTGTCTTGCTTTGTGTTTCCCTCATCCTGCGTTTGTCGGTATTGGGTGTTCTCACAGCAAGGTCAATGGGGGTTTGTGCTCCTAAGTCAAGCTAAATAGCTCAAAAATCCTTATTTTCCTCCCAAACTGTTCTGTTTGAGGCTGCCAGACCCAGGTGGTTGTTCAGAGGAGAGTGGGAGGCCAGAATTTCCATGTGTGGTGCCATCCCTGACCCACCACTTGCCTTTGTTTGGCTTTGTTTTCATGGTAGGAGCTCTCTACAGCACACGACACAAAAAGGATGCTCCTGGTTGCTGTTACTCCTGAGTTACTACAACCCTGCTGCTGTGGGGTAGCTGTGGAGTTGGAGCATGAAATACTTTGTGCCTTGGATTGAAGCAGAGCCAGTTTGCTTTGCATCTGTGACAAACGGGCAGGTGGCCATGTCCTTGGTGTAGATGAAGTGTGATTATTCAGTGATGTGTTCAGAACAGGTTCAGGTCTGTGTAGGATGGAGGAAAGTCAAGCTCTGAGCTGTGATGAGCCCTGAAAAGAAAGCAGGAGCTACTATAGCTCATGAAATACGATTTTATGTAGTAAAAACCTTATTCTTCCTCATCTACCCAAGAGTTTTTTGGGAATAAAAGCTATGGTTTTTCTATCCTGGAAGCCCCTCCAGGTTTGAAAGCATGATCCAGACGTTTGTCCCAGGATCCAGCCAGCAAAGCTTTCTCCACCACTGCTCCAAGCAACCTGCTGACTTGGATCAGTCTTGCTCCGCTTCCTGAAGAAATGAGGTGGATTTAAGTGTCTGTGACAGGAGCTTGCAACAAGAGGAGGAAAGGTCGTTGTGGAAGCCGGGGAGCGGGACGGGAACCAGAAGGGCTTTGCCAAGATTCATTTTGGCTCGTGGGTGGTTGGGGCCCGGAGGCAGCAGTTCCTCATCACGCAGCGCCTCGAGGAGCTGCAGCGTGACTGACAGCAGCAGGGGAGGCTGCCTGGGCAAAGAATTTTTCTAGGATTTTCACTCTTGCTGCTTTGTAACATTCTTGAGCCCTTCCCAGTCCTTCCAGGAGAAGGTTTGCGGTGCGGTTGGGATGCACCGCGCTTGCATGGCAGCCATGTGAAAATCCACACGCTGGATTTCATGCGCTGGTGCGTTCATGGGGATAGAGACAATGGAAACCTTCTATTCGTTGGTCCACCAGTGCATGACACTAGAACTGTCCCAGTCACTGGAGCTAGAAGCGAGTCAGGAAGATCCAGACTGGGGTTCATGTGGGACTTTGTTTGAGCCCAGGTGAGGAGAACAGAATTAATCTACCTAAATATACTTGTTAGTACCCCTTGAGAGACCTCTATGCTGCTGGAGGGACAGCTGGTGTGAGGAGAATGTTTTAAAGCACCTCCGTTAGTGCTAGGTGGTGATATTTAGATACCTGAGTTTGTTCTGAGGGTGGGATTCTGCTCACAGAAACCCCTAAACTGAGGTGCCTTTGTTTGAACTGTGTCCCCAAGCTCCTGTTGCTGATAGAGGTGTGCTCAGCTGTCGGTAGGAGCCTGGAGAGCTGTTCAGTGGAGCAGGTGTTTGCCTCACTTCAGGGTCCTCTCCTGCTTTGGCTGCTCTGACTCCGACGGGAGTTCCGAGGTGTTTCTCAAACGGAGGTGTTTAAACTCGAGTGTTTGCCTCGGTGAGGTCAACCCTGGCTGGCTGATGTGATTCAAGTGCCTAAACCTACATGCTTACACCTGACTGAAGGTCTTCTGCCCTCAGCCAGCTGCCAATCCATCAGGATCAGGTTTTCCAACACGTGTTGGGCTCTATCCACCAGGCCCATGTGGATGCCTTGGCTGTAGTGCTCCTGCAACGTCAGCCCTCCCACAGAGCTCCGGAGAGGTGGTCCTGACAAGAACAGCCCCAGCTCCAGGTCCCCTTCCTGAGTTTCATGACCCTGTCTTGTTCAATCAGCTCCAAGTCCAGGAGCATGACTACAAGCTGAGCCAGTTCCCGTTGGTTTCTTGCTTTCCCAGCTCCTGTACAATGGGGGTTGTCTCCTTTTCCAGGTGGAGCAGATGCAAACACGCTGGGGGAGGAGGAAGGGTTGAGGGAAGCTTGAACTGATGAATGCCTGCAGTGTGCAGCCCTTTCCCAAGTATCCCAGCAATTTCTGCCCGGTTTGCTGATGGTGTGGGCGTGAAATCAGGTGGAGGAGCTTTGTTTCACACGAACTCAGCTCTCACTTCAGGACAAGCAGTGAAACAGGACTTTACATGAGGGAGGGTGAGGGTTGGGGTTTATCCCCCCCCCCCAGTGTTGAAATGTTTTCTGCACGCTCTTGTCTGACACTGTGGGATTTCTTGCGGACTTGGCGAGACACTTTGGCACACAAAGCGTGACAGCCCTTACCCAAGCCATCCCAGCTGAGCACTATAACCAGCAACACATCTCCCCCTGTAACCCGCCACCGCTTTGAATGCTACTGTGTATTATTGGATTGCACTTGCAAAGGTCTTGGCTGTCACAGGAATGAAGTGTGACCATTGGACGGGCTCTGCTGAAGGCTGCACTAAGCGTATTGTCTTTCTAAAAATGTTGCTGGAATATCACAATTGGGCCAGGCCCCAATTCCGAGTCCATGACCTATTGCACGGTTGCACATGGGGCTCAGCAGGATTTATGCAGCCAAATAATTAAGAACCGGATGGTCAGGAAATGGACTGGAGCCAGTCCTGTGCTGTCAGGAGGCCACAGCGTAGCCAGATGCCATCATGGGCACAGGGGGAGGTTGTTTTCTTCTGTTTCAGATACTGTAGATGCCCAAAGGAAGGGCTCTTTCAACAGCACCTTTCCAGGAGCCAGCTCTGTAAAACAAACTGTTCTCACCTGCTGTTTTAAGGGGTGGTTGTACCTTACCCATTTAAAGTCAAAATAGAGCCTACTTTTGAGGAAGGGGCAGTGAGGGAGAACTAGAAATATAAATTTGTGTTTATAATCTGTGGACAAAACATGGGGTATCTGTGACTGTCCGAATAACGCCTCTGCTCTTGTGTTACCCATGGAATATCCCAGGTGTAAATCTCTCTCTGGAGAAGGGGTGCTGGAACATTCCAATGCTGTTTCTAAGGAGATGGATGTGGCTTTGTGCCGTGAAGCTTCTTTATTGCAGCCTGATTTGAAAAGGATGGGATCCTTTGTTTAGCATCAGTCAACTGATGATGCTAAACAAAGATTATTTCTGCTCGTGCTTGGGTTTGGGGTTTGGTGTCCTGTGGTATGGAGAAGGTTCCTACTGTCCATACTCCTGTTCTGGAGCAAGTGCCACCCCTCTTCTTTCCACTAAACCAACTTCTTCCAATTTAAAATCTTATCTACTTATTATTGACATAGATAAATAGGTGTTAAAATATGTATTCATCTCTTAGTTGCATCACAGTTTCAGATCTGTCTACACGATGAGTGGCAGCACTGGACAATCTTTGTACAGCTTTCTAGTATCATTAATTAACCAATTAAGCAAAGTTCTTGCAGGTAAAGGTCATAGTCTGGGAACTAAGAGCCTTTTGAAATAAGTATTTCCTGGTGGATGTGTTTTCTGTCCACTTCCAACAGATACTTTTTGTATTATCACCAACTTTGTGTTCCTGAAGCGTTTTCTAGAAGCATCCTTTTTCACTTGGTGTCTTGATTTCTTCCACCATGACTGATTCTCTTTGGGGCCATGTGTGTGTCTGCAGGTCATCAAAGCCGGTGTGGAGACCACCTGCAAGTGCCACGGCGTGTCCGGATCCTGCACCGTCCGAACGTGCTGGCGGCAGCTCTCCCCCTTCCACGAGATCGGCAAGCAGCTCAAGCAGAAGTACGAGACCTCGCTCAAGGTGGGCAGCACCACCAACGAGGCCACGGGGGAAGGCGACATCTCCCCCCCAAAAAAATCCATCCCCGGCCACAGCGATCAAATCCCAAGGACTACGGATCTCGTCTACATTGACGACTCGCCGAGCTTCTGCCTGATGAGTCGCTATTCCCCCGGGACCTCGGGACGGAAGTGTTACAAGGACAAGAACTGCGACAGCATCTGCTGCGGCCGGGGCCACAACACGCAGAGCCGGGTGGTGACGCGCCCGTGCCAGTGCCAGGTGCGTTGGTGCTGCTACGTGGAGTGCAAGCAGTGCACCCAGAGAGAGGAGGTTTACACCTGCAAGGACTGACACGACCGGCGGCTTCCGCTGCACGGCTGCCCCCGGGGATGGGCCAGCTTGGAGAACTGCCTATGGAGACAAACAGGGTTTGATTGACCTTCTGGGATCTGGAAGCTATGTTGAGACATAAGCACTTTGTAGGGTACAGGTGACCCAGCTGTGTTGCTGTTTTGTTTTGGGTTTTTTTGTTTTGTTTTGTTTTGTTTTTCCTGTAGACTGAATTTTCATGAGGTCCAACCATGTGGAAATAAGTGCCTGTCACACTGGGGTTAGACACCAGTTGACCTTCACCTTTGTCGTCTACGCAGTTTGACGGATCATTTCTCCTTGGAACATTGTGTCAGTGATCCTCCATGAACTTCTGGGTTAAGATACTCCCTTTGGCATAAATATCCTGTACTTCTTTATTCCTGGAGCTCACTCAGCTGCTTAGAGAGCTGAGCAGATACAGAAGATCTTTCTGCTTTGAGTGTGGTGATGCAGGAAGTGGTCACTTACTTCTGAAACTGGAGAGGGATTTATTTGTAGGGAGTGATGGGTTCTTCAGTGGAGTTTCTGCACATGGAGCAAACCAGGCTCTGACAAAGAGACCCACTGGGAGCATCAGCTCTTTAATGACAGCTCCGTATCTGCGTGCATTGTCACCAAGCACAGCTTGAAAATGTTGCGTCCACCACGCTGCAGACAGAAATAGACCCAAGAAAGAGGTTGGGAAGACAGCAGAACACCAGACGTGCCTGTCCCCTTCAGTCCAATCTCATGTTCTTTATTTAAAACAATCCCCCCAAATGCAGGTTCTTTAGCACTATCGCGGTCTTAAATTTAATACTTTTTTTTTAAACCACTAGATACTTCTGTTTCATTTTTCACTTTGCGCATGATTTATTTTTTCTCTCCTCTTCCCACCTCTTGCTGATGGAAATCCAGCCTGTGGTGAACTGCTTCAGAAATCCCAACTGGAACTTGTTGAGTCTTATGCCAGCTGAATTTGGACGTGTTCCTCTTGAGTAGGACAAGAGGAATCCGAGTGCATCTTGGAACCCGGGGCTGTCTTGTCGTGGAGCAGCCGTTTTGGCCTGGATCAGACCTCTGGAGGAGTTCACTTTTCTTTCCTAGGTCATCATTCCATTTACTCTAAACCGTGGCAGTGGTACATGACACGAGCTGTATGTAAACCCTATGACCTTAAGATGAATTTTTTTTTTTTAACCACTAGATCGAGAACTGTATTTAAAAAAAAAAACCACACCTGCTAAATCCTAACCAACTCGTGGATTTGGAATAACCAATCGACACAGAGACAACCTGAGAGAAGCCAGAAATTTGACTGCAGGGGTTGATCACTCCAACGCTGTGAAACACATGACAACCTCCAGCATTTCTTTTTCCCTTGGAAGAGGAGATTTGCAATCCAGGACTTGACGTGCCAATATTCTTCATATAAAAGTGGATTTGGAGGCAGCCAGCGAATGCCTGAACGAAGCTTTCTAAGTAAAAAATGGGGAGCTGAGGGTGCTTTGTTTGTTTTTTGGTCGCTATTTTTGATTGTCCAATAGTAGCAATTTCCACCAAGTTTCTAGAAGCCATTGGTCTGGTGTTCAAAAGAGGAGATTCTCAAGCATTATTAAAAATCAGCAAAACAAAACAAGAGCAATTTCCCAAGATGGACCATTATTTTTCAATGTCTTCTTTTCCTTATTTTTATTTAATTTTTAATTCCCCCCCTCCAAATTGTAGCCACTAATATTTAAGCTGTTCGTGTGCATCTACTGGGAAGAGAAAAGACAGATTTTTGGGTTTTCTTGGTAACAAACACCTGCAGTCCAGCCTGGCTCGTTGGCATCAAATCTTGAGGTGGGGGCATGGGGAGGGACAGAGTGTTACTGTTTAATAGCACCATGGTTCTGCAAAGTGAAGCAAAATGTCTCCTTTTTTTTTTTGGTGTTTTCTTATTTGCTGTACTATTCTGGAGGTTGGGATTATGCTGGAGGTGGGATCCACATGTGGAATTCCCACCTTCCACCCCGGCAAAGCACCGGGAAGGTCTCGCAGCTTTTGGGGAAGTCACCCCCGAGCAATTTATCTAATGGTTTAAAAAATAAATCGCCTAGAAACCTATTAATCAGTGTGTATATATTGATATATATACACACCCTGACACATAAATATATATATAGATATATAAATATTGAACATTTATTTATTGTAAAGCCCTTCAGAAGGACCTTCTTATGGTTTCAATGTGGTATTATGTTAAATTTCTCTTTCTCCCTCTGTCTCTCTCTCTCTCACACATATGTGCAAGCTCACTGTTACATTTTTGTGTGTGCTAGAATAGGTCTTCCCCTCCAAAGTAAAGCCAGATCCAAACCTGCTCAAAACAGGAATTTTGGGGTCTGAATTACTATTTCTGGCTCCATTCTTTCTTTTTTTTTTTATTTTAAAATCTGTTATTAATTAAAGGATGGGCCGCAATGTACGTGCATTATTATTATTATTAATTATTATTATTATTATTATATTTAAACCATGGGCCCCATTTTCCTCCTTTTCACTGGTGTCTCTGTCTCTGTTGACCTCGCTGGAGTAACTCCACATTGCACTGGTGTGAGAGGAGAATGAGGCCCTAGAAGCAGAAGAGAGGGGAGTGTTGGCACGGATATCGCGGATATCCTGGCGGATAAAATGCCAGGATGGGATGGGATGGGGTAGGGAAGCTTGGTGCGTTTGGCAGTGTGGGGGAGAGAGAGATGGGTGGGGGAATAAGGTAGATTGTCCAAGCTTGACTAGAAGAAAGCAGCAAAGAGTGAATGAACTACTGAGTGAAAGAGCTCTTCTGTGTATTATAACTCACGCACTGAAGCCTGGATGCTTTCTGTAAGTATTTAAAGACAAAAACAAAAAAAAAAAGATAAAAAGAAAAAAAAAAAAAGACAAAAAAATACGAATAACAAAAAAAAACCACCACGAATTGTATTTATGTTCATGTGGATATATTACTTGCCTGTTATATATTGTAAATAGCAAGGTTTATTCTCCTGTGGTTAAAAAAAAAATTATAAATAACTAAATAGTAGCGAGGCACATGTGTTAAATGTATAGGCAGTGTATAAAATATACTAACACTCTGAAATCAGGAGAACTTGTCTTCTTGGCCTTTTGACCTAGGGTGGTAAAACAAATGTGGGTTATTTTTCTTCTTCCTCCTGCACCACGCTGTGGGTGTGGTTTGGGTGGGGGTTCTTTAGTTTCCAGCGTTTTCCAATGTTTGCCTTATCGTAGAAGAAGGAATGGGGGGAAAAGCCTCCTTTTGGAAAAATCCAGTGGAGCTTAAGTAGGAGCTGGGAGAGAAGATGTCAGACCATCTAAAACCCTTCGGAGTGCTTGGCCTGGGTTTTGTGATGGTGAGAGATGTGTTGGAGTTGAATTAACTCACCAAGTACAATTGCTGCTCCATCCACAAGTCTGGAAAACCCTAAATAAGAGACTGGGAACTCCTGTATAAAACATTGGGGAGTGCCCTGTAAAACCTTTTTGTCCCAGCTGGATTAAACTGGATTTCTCCAGAGAGGCTGATTCTGCCACCACACCATTGGCTCTCCAGTGCAATTCAAATTAAATTGCTTGGTTTTGTAAAACTACTTCAACCAAGAGTGGATTTGGGGCCCTGAACTTTTTCATGGTGTCATTTCGTATATATATATATATAAAAAAAAAGTGCAAAGCAACTTCCCCCCTTTTTCTTATCCCCAGAGAAACAGAATTTTGCTCAGATGTAACTGGAGAAGGACGGATGGGTGGAGGGGACCCCCTTTCACCCCCCTGTCCCCCCAAAAGTGTCAAAGCGTTGGTTCTCCTAAGCTGATCCAGCCAGATCAGTTTTGGGGTGGGGGGGGTGCAACCATTATTTATATAACTTTTTTATTAATTTTTTTAAAAAGAGAAGTTAGCTGATGGAAGAATATTTTTATTGAATAGTGCATTTTAGTTATGTCAGAAATATAAAAAAAAAAATTAAATATATAATATTTTTGTAAACAAGGCAAACTGAAAACGTTTGCTGTTTTATATTAGAATTTTCTATTAAAAGAAATAAAAACCCACAGAAATAATTGTTGCACCCGTCATCTGTTTTTTAACAAGCTTCTGTTCTGTGTGACTGACTCATTTATGCCGGATGTGGAGAAATGCAAAACAAGTCCTAAACATTATGTTCTCTTTATCTTCCAGTTATCAAAAACTCCAGTTGGTGAAACAGACAGTGTTTAATCAAAGGGGATTTAAAATTATTATCATTATTAACGCTAAAAATGAGTTACGAAAAGTGAGTGGCTTGTAATGGAAATACAAAAAAAAAAAAATCTACCCCAAAATTTCAAGTTGGCCCTTTTTTTAGCTGAACATCCTGGTTTTGAGATGGGTCTGGATGGAGGAAATACCAAATTTATTTGCAATAACTGGGGATTTGCCATCGAACTCAATTGGCTTGGGAAGAAAGTGCTCTGAAAAAGGTGGTTGGGGAAAATAAAATCCTAATTTGAGTACATGGGAAGGTTAAATGAAGAGGACCAAATTCCAGGCTTGACCCAACACAGGGAATTTTTATCTGTTTGAATGGGGCAGTGCAAAATTGGGGAGCTGGGGATTTGATCTGCCATGATTCAGGAAGTTTCTCCCTCACCTTGGGAAGCAGGGAATGATTTATGGACCCCCTGTTTTCTAAAGAACTTTGGGGATTGCTGGTTTGGAGACCTGAGCAGGGGCTAGAGCAGTTTCTGAGGAGTTGTTGTTGCCATCCAGCTCGTTGACATCTGCCTCCCTTCAGCCCAGGTCTGGAATTCCTTTGTCCGTCGGTTTTCAGCTGCCCTGTTTTAGGGAACATACAGTCGGGTGCTTTGGCTGGGCTAGGCTAGGCTTGGATGAGACCCCAGATGAAGGCACAGATTTCTCAAGGGTACTTTCATGGAGTAGCTGCTGCTTAAGGTGATTTTCTGGTGGATTATGGTGCCTGTGAAAAATTCCTCAGTTGATGCTGCAGTAAAATCCAGTCTGTTCTGTCCCCGATGGAACAGGTGCAGTAAAGCTCCTCATTCCCGCTTTATCCGGCTTTGTGGGCACATCTGTCGGCTTGAGTCTGGCTTCCGTGGCCAGCTCATCCCGGATTTCAGTTTGTAGGATGCTAATTAGGTGATGACTTTTTAAAAAGTGATGTTTTCCCACAAGAAATACAAGATAAGACCTTTCTGGACCACATCGCTCAGTACGGCACAGGATCAGGTCCAGAGGAATCATAGGGATCATGGAATGTTTGGGGTTGGATGGGATCTTTAAGATCCATCTCATTCTAACCTCAATCTGAATCTGCTCAACCCCCTGAAACCTAGTCATGGATATTTCCATTCAATAGCTTTTAGATCTATTTTTCACCAATTTGTATTGGATTTGACCAAATTATTTATGAGTTCAACAAACAGAATGTTTCTGAACAGAGCAATAAAAAAAAAAAAAAAAAAAAAAGAAGATAAAAAGAGGGAGTTTTGAGGCTTTGTGGGTGGGGAGGAAAAGAAAATGGATTTGGCAGCACTGTTTAACTCTGGCTTTCTCTAGCTGCAGTTCCTCAGGTGCAGGGAGTGAGACCAGAAATGATTCAGACACATTGAATTCACCTGTCAGGGGAAACATCAGAATTTTGCCTTTTTCTCAGTTGTTGCTGAGTGTTTTAGAAACGGGAAAAATCTTTCTTAGCACTGGGCAAGGTGACCCAAAAGGACAGGAGATTCCTGCCCTCGGGAATGTTGGGAAAGGTGCTGGCATTTATGTGCAGTGGATCTGGAGTCATCCCCCCTTAGATCAGGAGCCCGTGGTCTCAATCAGTGGAGGCACCTCTGGAAGGTGTTTGGCCCATGTGGAGGTGCCAGATCTCCCTGCTGCCAGTAGAAGGGAGATAAAGACACCCAAATTAAGAGAGGTGGGATTGAACTCTGGAAAATCAAGGTATGTGTGGATAATCCTTCCAGCTCCCCTTGGGTTCGAACCCATCTGAAACACCAATCACCAAACCAGCCCAGGAATTTCCCCTGGACCATCCCATCTTTATCAATTTGGAGCAGGAAGAACATAAAGTCTAGGATTTGTTTTGCACGCCTGGGATAGCATTTCCTTTTAAAGGGAGGTGGGAATACTAACATGAAGGATTAGTGTTTTTCTTGTTTTTTCCTTTTTGTTTTGTTTTGTTTATTTTCCAATGTCTTATGGGAGCCTAAGTTATTTTTCTCTACCTCATATGTACAGCTTGTAGGTATAAATCTGATTCTGAGTGACTGTTGAGAATGTATTTAAGTTATTTAACATCTTTGTATAACAAAAAAAAAGAAAAAAAAAGCCAGAACAAATGAAACAATAAATGTATTTTAAATTATACTTGAAGCGTGCTCCTCTTTCTTCACATCTGATGGAAAAGTCCGTGTCCGGTGGCTGTGGGAGATCCTTCCTTTTGCCTTATTCCTGAACATAAGCTTGGCCTTAGGGCTAATTTAAACCCCAAAATAGTACCCTGAGCTGCAGAAATGCCTCTCCATCCATTGTAAATGACATCATTAAACAAGCTCAGGAGGCTGAGGGACACCATCAGCTTCCCGTGGGATTCCATGGTCACCATACTTTGCTGGAGAAGTCAGGATACCTTGGCACAGTGTGATTCCTTGGCCAGGATGTGATTCCAGAATAACTGGCTGGAGCTCAGAATAGCTTGGACGTGGCCTAATTTAGCCTGGGTGAATGACAACAATTAAAAAAATTGTTATTATCCCGGGCCACACATTGTCTTGCTTGATCAAATGTCCTTTTCTTCACAGTGCACCTCTGGAGCTGTTCAGTGCCTCAAAGTCATTGCAGCTGAGCTTTAAATAACCAGAGTTGGGAGGGACCCATGAGGATCATCCAGTCCAGCTCCTGACACCCCAAAAATCCCACCCTGTGCACCCCTGAGAGCATTGTCCAAACGCTTCTGGAGCTCTGGAAGTCTTGGGAATGTGCCCATTCCCTGGGGAGCATGGGCAGTGCCTGCCACCCTCTGGGGGAAGAACCTTTTCCTAAATCCAACCTAAACCTTGGAACAAGATGGTCTTTAAGGTCTCCTCCAACCCAGGCCGTTGTATGATTCTATTACTTTGAAAACTCTGACTTGTGTCTCCTAAGGGTTTCCCAAATTCCCTTTGGTTTTCCAATCCTCTCCTTCCCATATACACAAAATTCTTGCATTTATTCATTTATTTTACCTTCCAGTCTCAATTCCTGCTGTGGGAAAAGCACCCAGGGTTTTTTAATCCACCCTTTCAGAGCTGGTTCCTTTACACAGAATCAGTGCTGCTCATCCTCAAACAGAAATTTTGTGCTGGTGTTGGGATGGTATCCCATTGTTCTTCCCCTCACAGATCATTATCCACCCAAGGAAATGTTTACTGAATCAGTGGAAATTCTGCACAACCAATTCTCCTCCTGCTTTTGCTTTGCTTTGTCCCTTCCTGTGATGAGAAATACCAGCTCAAAGCCCTGAGGAACCGGGCGAAGACTTTGACCCAGGTATGTTTCATACAATCATGGAATGGTTTGGGTTGGAAGGGAGCTCGAGGATTATCCAATTCCCACCCCCTGCCACAGGCACCTTCCACTAAACCAGGCTACTTGGTTTTTAAGACAGAGGAGTGGAGATTATGGGATGGGAGATGGATCTACCTCTGCTTTGCTTCCCACCAAACCCTTCTCCAGCTTCCCAAGTGACCTCCCATTTACACTTCCTGGCAGTTGGGTAATGGGAACTCACAGGTTTGGAACCTCACAGGCAGCCCCTTGAAGAGCTGCTAATGGGAGCCATAAAGCCGCAGGAGCCGAGGATGTGGCAGCGTTTTGACAGCTGTTCCCGCAGAGGAAGTGGGTGCAGCGAGAATGCATTGTGAGAATTTGGGATTAAAACAAGGATCAGATGAGAGATTTCACCTCCAGAAAAATCCAACCGGTTTCTTGCCCCCTTCTCTTCCCCTCAGTGCCACAGCAGTGCCTTGAAGGTGGTTTCAGCCTGCAGCTGTGGCAGAGGGGAACATGAGAAGTAAAATCCAGTAAAAACAGAGGTACTTTTAGCTTAGAAAGAAATAATGAGGTACCTGAATCTCCTAGAGGCTTCCAGGTACACTGAGGGATGTGTTTTGTGTGAAATTGTGTGCTAGGAAACTCGGGGAGGGAATCAGTGAGGAAAGAATCAGCGGGAATCAGAGGGAAGTGGTGCCTTTCATCCTCCTCTTCCTCCCCTGTTCCTGCCTTGGATTATTGATGTGTCTGGCCTTGCACTCATTTATTTCCTTCTTGTTTGTATTCCCTGAAATTGGTCAAAAATGTGTGGCTGTGGCACTTGGGGCGTGGTCAAATGGTGAACATGGTGGTGGTGGGTTAAGTTGGACTTGATCTTAAAGGTCTTTTCCAACCTTAATGATTTCATGATTTATTTTCCTATAATTTTAAAGGCTGGCAGCGTTCCCTGCAGAATTCCAAACTCAGGGACTGAGGCAAAATATTCTTGAGTCAACAGAGAGACCCTGATGGCCCCTGACCAGACCAGAATCCCAGATGCACACGACTAATACAGAATATCAGTTATAAATATCAGTATTTCAATTATAAATGCTAGAATATAATTTATAAATATCAGAATATCAATTATAAATATTAAAATACAAGTCCAGAGCCTGCTCTTCACTCCATTTCCCACCTCTCCTTCGATGATGAACTCTCCAGAACAACATTCCTTCCTGGTTTCTCTTTTCATTCCTGGCCTTCTCGGATTCCGCGAGCAGTGTTAATTTGCAAGGTGCTAATTACGAGGGCACTCAGCCTAAATTAACACTAATTTCTCCCTCTCCAGTCTCTCAAAGGATTAGGACAGGTTTGGATGGGTCTTGGAGCAACCAGGTGTGGTGGGAAGCGTCCCTGCCCGTGGGACAGGGATGACATTTAAGGTCCTTTCCAACCCAAACCATTCTGGATTCTACTTTTTAAAGCTTTTCAGGCTCTCCCCGAGTGATGTCCCAGGAGAGCTGGGCAGCCTTTCAGGAGGGCCGAGGGAATAAAATGAAAATAAAGTGGTTGGGAACTGAGGTGTCGACTAAAGGGACCTCCAGCCTTCAGAAATCCCCCAAAATCTGCTGGGAAATTCTACCAAACTAACCCTGCTTGGTGATTCCAACAAACGGTTCTGAAATTTCATTTATTTTTAGAAGGATTAAGGAGGTGAAAATGGGATTGGTTACTTCTAACAAGGTAGCACTAAAATTGTCATGGACAGAGCTCTAGAAAAAGGCATAAAGAAGATATTGGAGACGTTTTGACTGATTTTGTGTCTTGATTATGGATGGCCAAATGTCCCAAACATCAAGGCTGGTCTGGTATCGTGTTTTCCATGACCCACCTCTCTCTTGTTCCTCCATTTAGTGTCTCCTGAGGCAAGGAAACTTCAATAAACCAAAGTTTTCCCTTCCCCAGGTGGGAGTGACCTCACCTGTGCCTTTTTTCCATTTTTTAATTCCTTCTGACAATCAGTGGGACACGAACCCGGCCCTGAAACTGCAAGCCCACAGTGAGGAGGGGGTTTGTTTGTAATTGGGTTTTATTTTTTGGAGTGAATTTACCATTAACTTTGAATTTTCCCTCTTAAAACCCTATTTCTATCGGCTGCCATTTGGAAAAAACACAAAGAAGCCATTCCTAGCTTTTTTTGGATGTTCTGGGCTGATGGTGGCCTTGCCCAAACCAAGTTTGGTTGAGTCTTCTTTGGTTTATTGTGGCAGTAAATTGCATTTTGAGTTGAAAGTGGGGTCTGCAGTGGGATCTGCTTTGCTGGGGAGGAGCTGAGCTGAAGTTTTCCACTTTCAGTCATGGTTTGAAGCTGCAAAGGTGGGAGAAGCAGGCACAGGTGAATTTTTCTGGAGCTTCAGCAAGGTTTGGTGACGGAAAATGAGCTGGAATGGGTTATTTCGACAGCATAAATAGGACCCTGGTGACAGTGACTGCAGGAGATTGGATAATGTTCTGGGTTGTTTCTTTTCTATCTGTGCAAAAAGCATTTTTTTTTTTGTTGTTGTTGAAAAGTTGAAAAAAAAATTAGAAAATTCAGTTTTGATGCCTCAAAAATCAGAGTTCAATTATTTCCATTCCCACTTTCCCCAGTGGACTTGCCTTCTGGCCACACCAGATTATCCTAACGTATGAGATGTCCCCTCTGTGGGAGGTGAATTGGCCAGGAAGTTTGGGCTGTGTCTGAGAACAGTGACAGGAGATATTTGAGTTGTAATTCTCATTTTAAAAATAAAAATAATGTTTGCAGTGCATGGAATTACAAAGGAAAGGGTAGCAGGGAGTAAATCTGAAAACAGCAATGTTTTTCATGAAGATCAGAGCGTATTTTATAATAAAAAGGTAACTCCACTGCAAGAATTTATGGGAATTTTTAGGTTTTCTGCGGATAAGAGGATTCTCAGAGATCGTCGGGATAATCCTGAAGCTTCCTGATCCAATTTCTTGGCTCCTGTTGCCAAGATCATCTCAAGGCCAGCCTCACCCAAGCCACCTCAATTTTAGCTCTCACTCACCTGAAATCACTGCACATCTGAGATGTGCTGCAGCACTCTCAGAAGGGGAAGGCTGTTTACGTGAATCCATTTTTCATTCCTATTTTTGGATTCCGTGTTGTGGGTTTCTGAGAAATCCAGAGCCAGTTCTAGCAGGTTAAACACACTCAAAATGCAAAACAAGCAGCTGTGTGGGAGGCCTGATAATTTAAATGTTCAGGAGTTACAGAATTGAAAATGTGGTACATAATTTAACTATTATTAATTTTAAATTACTTATTGTATTTTTTAAATTCATGACTTATAGAACAGAAAATATGGTCAACAACAATTTAAGAAATATTTATTTTAAATTAGTTATAATATTTTTTATTAATGAGTTATAGAACAGAAAGTATGGGCCATAATTTAATTATTATTCATTTTAAATTAGTTATATATATATTTTAAAATTCCTGTTATTTTCTATACAAATTATCATCCTGGAATATTCTTGCTTTGCACAGGGCTTTTGATTCCCTATTTAAGGCATCTGGGACATCATTTGATGTCAGAATCACCGATGGAAGGAATGTGATTGAGTTCTTCCTGATCATTTTGAGGAAAGAAAAGCATAAAACGGGAGTAGGATCAAAATAAAACCTTTTTACTAAATTCTAATTCTTCCTCCCCAAGCTTCTGTCCCACCTGAACTGCGGCTCAACGGGAATGGGAATTATTGTGAAAATTGTCAAATATCCTTTGGAATTAACGAGCAATTCCCGAGTTCCCAGTGGTTATTCCCAAGCATTTTGTTTTATTCTGGAACTGGGCCTCTGACACTTCCTTTTTTTCAGTCTGGGAATTCTCTCCATGCTCTCCCCTGCCCCAGGGAAGAGCCAGCTGCACATTCCATTTTCATCCTCACACGGGCACCTCTCCCTTCCCACAGGGATGTGCCCCAGAGGGTGGAGGCCACGGAGCAGCAGGGAACATCCCTGGAGATCCCGATGGGTGGGGATGGGATTGGGACATCTGCTGGTCTCCACATGGCCTTGGCTTAGGACATAATGGGCTGATTTATGGGATAAATGGGATGCAGGGATTTTGGGAGTGTTGCCATGTCTTTGCCTCCCTTTCCCACTTTTCCTGATTCCTTATTTTCTCTCTACGGCTTCTTCTTTCAACATCCCTGGAGATCCCAATGGGTGGGGATGGGATTGGAGCATCTGCTGGTCTCCACATGGCCTTGCCTTACGACATTCTGGGGTGATTTGTGGGATATATGGGATTCCATGGGATGTGGGGTTTTTGGAAGTGTTCCCATGACTTTGCCTCCCTTTCCCACTTTTTCTAATTCCTTATTTTCTCTCTACGGCTTCTTCTTTAACATCCCTGGAGATCCCAATGGGTGGGGATGGGATTGGGACATCTGCTCTGCTGGTCTCCACATGGCCTTGGCTTAAGACACAATGCAGTGATTTATGGAATAAATGGGATTTTGGAAGTGTTTCCATGGCTTTGCCTCCCTTTCCCACTTTTCCTGATTCCTTATTTTCTCTCTACAGCTTCATCAGTGCCTCCAAACCCGGAATCAGCCCCTATAACTCCCAGAACTCCCTACAAAGCCTTCACTTTCCACACCCTGATGTTTTCACACCAGTGAGCTCAGCTCCTGGCATGTGGAAGCCAGGGGAAGATCCCAAATGGATGAACCCAGCATTCCCAAGCCGTTTCCAGCAACCATAAATAACAGTGTTTATGGTAGAAGTCAAAGCATTGCATGTTTGGGGCTGTGGTGTCTTAATTAGCCATGAGCCAGGCCCAGGAATTTTTGCCAGCTCATGATTTTTGATTAATTATGAAGTTTAGAAATTAGATATTTAATATTTAGGGAAAAAGTTGGGATGTCTTTAGTGATTCCTTTTTTTTCCTCTTGTTTTTTTTCTCAGGAATATATTCTCTTCTACATTTTAAAATATCAAATTTCTAGCATGCAAAGAAAGTGCTGTAATTAATTCTCGCTTTTAGGGAATGTTCTGAATTTCTGCAGCTACCTGGATTTTCTTTGCAATCTTCTTCCTCTCTTTTTGATTTTTTTTTCTCTCCCTTTCTCTTTTTTATTCTTTTTCTCTTTCTTTCTCTCAGTTGATAACAGCAAAAACCAGACAATGATGTTGCTGCTGCTGTTCTGATTGTTGTGTCTGGAGAAATTTGTGTTAAGGCCTGGTCCGAGCTGTATTTTGAACCAGGAACTGACCCGATCCTGTGGATATTTTAATCAGGATTTGTTTTTTTAGTCATTCAAATGGCTTTGAAGGGTCCTGCACTGATCCAGTGTTATCTCGTGGTGTCTGTATCTGTATCTTATCTTTTTACAACCCCTTATCATTACAGTCATGTCAAATGCACTGATAAAGCTGGAGTTATCTGCACCAGCGTGAGGCAGAGGTGCAACCTCCACTCCTTCATCTGGGAAGCAAAGCAGGACAGGTGAGACACTCCAGGTTATCTCAGAGGACACGAAATGCCCAGTTCTGGGCAGCTGAGTTCAGTCTTGGACATCCTAAAGGCCAATCAAGGAAATTTCACTGCTCTGATCCCACTTGGCGAAGCCTTCAGGGAATCACAGATTGTCCTGGGTGGGAAGGGACCCATCAGGACCATCAAGTCCAGCTCCTGGCCCTGCACAGACCATCCCCCAGAGTCACACCCTGTGCCCAAAGCTGTTGTCCAAACTCTTCTTGATATTCTTTCAGATCAAGAACAATTCAGCTCCAGCCCAAGGAAAATGTTGGGAACAGCTGCCAGCTTCTGCTTTCTTCCCAAGTTCCTTCATCCCAGCGGTGATTTCCCCATGGTGCTCACCACGGGCAGGGGACAGGGACTGAATTTCCTTTCCTGTGCAGTGAAGGGCTGCTCCCACCCCACAAGAGGAGTCACATCAGTGCCACCTGGAACAAGGGACACTCAGCAAAATGGCAGCAGCAGGAACAACCCCTGTCCTTTGGAGCCCAACCCGATGACCACAGCGACGGCCCAAATGTCCTTTTTGCCACCAGGTGGAGCTGGGAGAGAATTCCTTGGAAGGGGCCACCTGGGGTAAATGCACAATCAAAAAGAGGAGTTTTTGTTTGCTCCTTTGGTTGCTTCCACTGCTTCTCCCAGAAAATTCTTGTCTTTCTCACAGAGAAATTTCCTCACGAAAAGCAAAGAGCAGGAAATCGCAGATGGTTTAATTTGCAGTTAATAAACTCCTGCATGGCTGGTTGGAACTGGATGACCTTTAGGATCTCTAAACCCAAACCATTGGGGGATTCTCTGGCTGACTGTTGGCTGGGAGGAACGGCGGATGCAACGTTGTCACCATTTACCTCATGTGTGACTGCTCAGTCAGTGCTCTGTCCTGCCTGTGGTCACCTCACAGCTCAGGACTCTCCAGGCTTGCTGGGAACCAGGCTGGCTTCAAGCTGTCCCCATGGAACTTCTGTCCCCACCCCTTGGTGACTGCTCAGGGAATGGCAGCAGCATTCCTGAGCATCCAGTTGGTTCAGCCCTGGGCCAATGGGTGTGGAAATGCTCTGCCCTCGCTCTTCTCCCATCCAGGAGAGGCTCTCAACCTGAGGAGATCCTGAGGCAGCTTCTCCCACCCAACAGCTCACAGGAAGCACTTCTGTAGACAGGTGGGGTTGGTCTTTTCTCCCAGATAAAAAGGAGAAACCTCCCCACCACCAGCTCAAACCTCTCTCACTGGGCAGAGCAGAGCAATATTTTCCCAGAGTGTTCACATTGAAACTCAGAATGGTTTGGGTTGAAGGAACCTTAAAACTCATCTCATTCCACCCCTGCCACGGGCAGGGACACCTTCCCTTGCTCCAAACCCATCCAGCCTGGCCTTGAGCATTTCCAGGGGCATCCACAACTTCCCTGGGCTACTGCCACCCTCACATAAAGGATTTTTCTCTCAATTTTACTTACACCCAACCAAGGTGTTTCTAGCCTCTCTCTTTTTTTTTTTTTGTTTCCCCCAGCTGTGCCATTCCTTCCTCAAGCTGGTTTATGTCTTTTCCATACACTCGGCATCTTTCACAGGGCTGCTGGAAAGGCTTTGCAAGCTCCCATGGAGGTACCCTAGGTAATAAAATTCATGTTACTGAATGCTGTGCAAACAAGTGAGGTCACCCTGTTTAGTAAATCTGTTTTTCCCCCGGCTGAGGATAAAACCTTGTTCTCTCAGAATGCTGGAAAGTCTTAACACCTTCCTTTTTTCCCCTCTCTTTTTTCTGCTTCTTTTGCTCATTTTCAATTCCCTCCATCGGTTCCCCTTGCGAGTATCCCACCTATTTATCCAATGCTGTTATTGTTGTTGGATAACTGGAAAAGATCTGCCTTTGGTGAGCAGTCTCCCAGCCCACAATGCTGCCTTTTTCTCAGCAAAGACGCTGAGGATCACTAATACCAGCTTTATTTTCCTTGGCACTTCCCAGAGCTGGAGCCACCCAGCCTTTCCTTGCCGAGTGCTTCTTAATCAATATTAAAAGGCTGACAGTGCAGGCAGCTTCCCTCTGCAAATAATTATTAATCAATGGCATGGGGCTTTGGTGGGGAAGGGCGTTCAAGGAGCCTTTAGGATGGGAGGGTGCCTGAATTGGGTTTTGGCTGAGGGAAGGGGTGTTTATGTCAGGTATTGGTGTTTAGATTAGATTGAAAAGAGGACTTTTTTTACAATGAGGGTGGTAAAAGACAGACACAGGGAGGTGAGGGATGCCCCATCCCTGGAAACATTTAAGGACAAGTCGAACAGAGCTCGATTTAGTTGAAGATGTCCCTGCTCATGTCAGGGAGGTTGGAGTAAATGACCTTTAAAGGTCCCTTCCAACCCAAACCATTCTGTGATTCAAGAATCCACCTCAAGCCCAGACTTAATTTGAAATTCTGGAGTAGCTCAAGTTGTATATTGACATTTCTTTAATTTAAGGAACATTTAGGTTCCTAATTCAATCAATATATTTTGAAAACCAAGGGTATAAGAATTTAAATTCTGAGAAAATAAAGAATTGGCTCAACGTAAACACTGCTTGAGTTTAGTCATTGGTCCTGCACAGCTCATGAATACACTGATTAAAATATTTAAATTCCTTCAATTTAAAAGGATTCAATTCCAATATAATAATTTTCTGTGAAATGCATCTTCTGGGAAAGCAACAGTTGGGCAGTTGAAATTCTTGGAGAGCAGAAAGAAAGCCCACTCTTTGTGACCTTGATATTGCAAAGCCCTGCCTGCGAGCCGATGGGAAACTTTCTGCAGGAATGTTTTCCTGTTGGAAAAAGCCAATTTGATAAAACTGATATGGTTTTAAACAGCAATTCTGACAAGCTTCCTTTAAAAAGAAAAGTTTTGCTTTTCAGTTCCAGGAAGTGCTGTTATTCCTATTTTTAAAAATTTTTTTTAAATGCTGCAACATATTGTTTATGTAAAAACAATAAATCTCAACTCAGCCTCAAACTTTGTCTTTATTGACATTTATATCAACTGCAAGTGTCCTTTTCCCTCAGAGCCCTGTTTAGTAGGAAATCTTGAAAATATTTTGCTTTCCTTTGCATCCAGACTGGAAAGATATTTGAAAGCATGGGATTTACCACAGAATGGAAAGTTGGATCCCTCTCCAGCTCCAGCGCTCGCAGGTAACGGGCGCTTTACGATGCCTTTTAAAAAGGACACGGGACCAGGTTGTGGAAGAGCCTTTCCAGGAATGTGGTAGAACCCCCCATTGCTTGAGGAATGTTAAAGCTGATTTGACAAAGCCCTGGAGAATATGTTCTTGAGGGCAATTTGGGATTGGCAGGCGAGTGGACGGGTTGCCTTAAGACATTCTTTATGCTTCCATGAAGGGAGGACAAAATGTTTATTTTGGTTTCAGGGTTTAATAGGTTTGGAGATATTTCAAGCTACTGGAGGCTTCAGAATTATTCAGCCCAGAGACTTCTCCTTAGTTTTCTATTTTTTTTTTTTTTTTTGGGACTAAGAGCAATCTGGGCAGTAACAAAACTCCAGCTATCGACACTAAACCTCTCTCGTGTCACAATTTGGGTAAAAAAACACTTTTCCACCTGAAGAATGAGATTTTAGAGAGCAAAGTTTTCACCCTCTGTCACTGCCCTATTAGATTTCCTGAAATCTTCAGTCAAATTGACTTGGGAAAAATTCAATCTGGGAGAAATAAAATTCCTCAAATGAATATTAATTCCTCAGATGAACACTAATAGCTGTTTTCTGCAGCAGGGCGAGTGTCTCGCGGCCTCCTCATCTGCGTTTCCGTTGGCTGTTGACGTTTCCGTGAGGCTTTGCGAGGAACCGTGTTTTCTCCAGAACGTGGAGACTTTCCTGCCTTCCAGTTTTCCAACTGCACGTCAGGGAGCCAAAGCCCTTGGAAATGTCAACTCCGAGGGGAAACAGGTGATGTGAACTCGCCATGAGTAAGGCTGGAGGGTGGCTGCAGGAATATGGCATTCCAAGAGTTTTACATAAAAATGCCGATCTGCTGGAGCATGAAATGACCCTGCTGGTCTTTTTTTTCCCCCTTTTCCCTGCTTTTCCTGCCTCTTTTAATTGTGTGTGTCCTTTTTACTGTGCCGTGGGTTGTGTGTTTTGGATGAGGAGGAACCTCCTGCTCTCTCGTGTGACGGGATCCAAGGACGGGCCCACCAAGAGCAGATAAAACCTCGGGAAATCTCCGAATCCAAGTGTGAGTCACCAGAAGAGTTGATTTGAAAGGACAGCTGTACTAACATTGACTAAGATGCCTATTAAAAATATTGGCAGCCATGGAGGGATCACTCAGTATTTGATCATCCATTTTGGAAATTAGTAAAACAATCCGCCGAGATTCTGAATAATATTTTCATGTCGAGATAAGAACTTTTAATTTGTGGGCGTTTTTTAGCGTTTTACGATTTCCTCCCAATTTTACTCAGGAAATCATAGAAACACAAAATACTCCTACTTTGGTGGAGCTGATATTTGAAACAAAAACAGAAGCCTAGGCTACGTTTGGTGAACCTAATTATGATTTTCCCCCATGATCCATTATTCTCTTTATTAGCCTGTGACAAACTGCCTGAGGTTTCTGGGAAATGAGCAATTAATTCCACGTCCCCGGGGGTCAGTTTGTGTGTGGTTTAGTGCCTGGGTAGTGCACGAGGTTTTGGGGGCAGTTGGGGCCTTTCTGGGAAAATCCTCAGGGATGAAGATGCCTTTCCCATGGGGCCAGACGGGCATTGCAAGGCCTGCTCCATCCCCCAAAGCCCCAGGTTCAGGTGTGAGTTGGGGATCACATCACAAGGTTTGTTCCTGTCCCAGCAGCGCCTCGGAAAATAATCGCGCCTCGGAAGGTTGGAAGAGACCTTCAAGATCATCGAGTCCAACCCATGCCCCAACACCTCCACTAAACCATGGAACTGAGTGCCACATCCAATCGTTTTTTATCACAACCAGGGATGGTGACTCCACCACCTCCCCGGGCAGACAATTCCAGCATTTAACCACTCTTTCTGTAAAAATCTTCTTCCCAAAAAGGTCCTAACCCTCCATGTATTTTTTCCATGAAGAATGCCTTGCTAAGCCCAGGAATGTGTCCATTCATTCAGAGCACCCCTGCAGCCCATGTTGAACCTCAAATCCTTGGAAATAAGGAACTGGCTGTTTTTTCTCTGTGAGTTCCATGGTGGGATAAACCTGGTTCCTCCCAAAGTCAGGTAGAAACTCAGGGTGAAGGTTAGGATGAGTTTGGTGAGGAAGGACCCACAGGCAGATTCCTGGGGCCAGGATGAGCTTCCAGAAGGGATTTTCCTTGAGTTTCTTCCAGGGAATCTCAACCTTCACCCTTGATCAGTCAGTCCTTCCTACTTTCCCTCTTGGCCCCTTATCCCTTGCCTGAGGGGGATGCAGCAGCACAGGGGCTTTGCTGTTTGCTCTCTCCAGAGTTGGGGGGGAAAGGTGAGACTGGATTCAGTGTGGAGACCTCTTGGGAACCAGGGAATCGTGGAATATCCTGAGTTGGAAGGACCATGGGAGTCCAGCTCTGTAGATGGAGCACTTCTATTTTGGCCCACATTTCCTCAGCTCTCTGCTGTACTGAGGGTTTGGGGGATATCAGGGTTGTTTTTGCTGTTTGTTGCAATGGAAATGATCATTTTGATGAGAACAAAATTGATTTTTAATATGGAAATCTCCTTTAACTGAAGTTTTAACTGAAGAGATGAAAGTTGTATTTCATGGGGTTTTGGTTTTGGGTTTTTTGGTGCTTTTCTTTTGGATTTGGTTTGGTTTTTCTTTGTTTGTTTTGTTTCGTTGGGTTTTTTTTATTCTTCCAAAAGAGAGAGAGGCAAAACCTCTTTGCTTTTATCAAAGTTAACAGTTGGACTTTATGATCTCAAATGTCTTTTCCAACCCAACCTGTTCTGTGACCCTGTGATTCTACATTTGTGCGAGCCTGCGTGTACATGAAAGCAGAAGGTATAAATAACATGAGTAGGAAAACACTTCTTTTTCAAGTGCCGTAAATACGCTACTTTTGAAAGAGCTTTCATGCATTTTTCTTCCCTCAAGAGAAAACTGAGCTCCCTGAGCACTTGTGAAAAAATAGCAGGGGCATGGAAACCCATGGGAGAACAGCCCAAGGACTGGTACTAAGAAGAGTGACCAAGGATATGCTGAAATTGGAATTTAGGCCTCCTGTGTCCAGGATGATTTGCAGACACCGGAGGGAGCGTGATGGTCTGGTGGTGCTCATGCCATGACAACAAAGCCTGCGTTATCTTATCTTTTCTTATCTTATCTCCCAATAACTCTTATCTTATCTTATCTTCCAATAACTGTTATTTTCCAATCAGGCCCTCTGCCACAAAGTGATCCTGGTGCTGTCCTCCCTATTCCAGAGGAGACGATCAAGGGACGGAGAGATTTCCATTCATTTGTTGTCCTTGCCTGTGCCAATACTCAAGGAAAGTCCCTCTTTCACCAGAGATGATTTACATTTTACTCACAATTTGCACTGCTCTGACTCAAGTCAGGCTCTCTAAATCTCTCTTCATGAATCCACGAGTTGCAAAAAGTAGGGAATCTTCTGCCTTTCCAACCTTTGAAGAAAATGGGAGTGACCAATGAAGGAGACCATTGAAAGAGAAGCAGAACTTCATCCCTCTCCCCAAAGTCATCCTCTTGCCACCATGGCACTGGATAAAATCCGGATTTTGCTGCTTCCTGATGAAAATCCATTTTCCCCCCGTGCTCCTGTTGACAGCCTGCCAGGAAAGGTTATTAGATACCATCCCCAAAGCCTGTGCACACTGACCTGTTCCGAGGGAATCAAATGAAAGCCTATTCCCTCCCCAGCCTGGGCCCACCCAGGGAGAAGCAGGCTGGTGGCTTGACAAAACTCGGATTATTCTGTCCAGAAAGCTGCACTTTTAATGGATTAAACATCTCTGTCTTTTGTGGTTGCCTGCTTAAGAAAGAAAATCATTACAAGAAGAAAACGTTGAACTGGTGTATATTTTCATCTTTTGATTCAGGGTCATTTTTCTTTCCTCCCTGCCTTCCTCCTCTCCTGCTTTTCTCCGTACAGAGGAGTAAATTTTGCCTCCGTGATATTTCTTTGGCTGAACATGATTCAGCACCGCTGGTGCTCTAAATCAAGGTAATCAAAATAATCCTGTTCTTTTAATCCGGCCACTGGACCCAACCCTGTGTACTACATATATATTTTTTTCCGAAGGTTTGGCTCTGACATCACTGAAATATTGCAGCAAAATATCAGGAATAAACCAGCATTGTTCGTTCCTGCTTTCATCCCCAGCCAAACACCCGCTGCTCTCCACAGGCCTCAAAGAAGACCTGGCTGCCTCGAAATGCCCAAGCAGAATTCCTTCTCCAGTGCTGCAGGAAGAGGATTCATTAAGGGGAAAAGCTGGAATTAAAGATTCCGGGAGAATTGTACAGAGGGAAAAATAACCACAACAACAACAACGCGACAAAAACCAAAGAGGATCCTGGCCCAGCTCTGGGCTGATGTCAACCAGCAAACTCTGACAAAGCCCAAAGCTATCTCTGCTTAATCCAGGTGGAGATTTGACTCGAGATATTCCATCTGAGGCTCCTGTTTGCAATGCAAGGATGTGGAACCAGCGGTGGCTTTTCTCACGAAGCCCTAAAAACAAGCTTCTGGGTTAATTTTCTCTACGTCCACTGAGCTCTGCTGATCCATCCCAAGGTCTGCTGTGCTCTCCCTCCCCTCCCCAGCCCACCCAGGCTGCTGGAGGTCACTTCCACGGGTGGGAATGGTGGTGGTGGAATGGATTTTCCTCTTGAGGGACTGGGGGGCTGATAAGGAGTGTGAGAACTCCACCAGCACAGCGGGTAATATCTGATATCTAAGTTTTTGGTCTTGGCTTGTGCTCTGAACCTTCTCTTTGCTGTGTGAGTGGCTTTCTCCTCTTGCTTCCACATCTAAACCTCCTGCAAAGCAGAAGTTTTCAGCTCAGATACAACATTTAATCCCAACTACGTTGTTTAAAGGACTAAGCTGATATCTTTATATTGTGCCAAAATGGATTATATGAGGAAATTGGACAAAATCAAATATCAGTGTAAGATTCCAGGGCTCACTTGAGTTCTTCACAAGTTTTGGACTTTCTTTTTTAGGGAAGAAAACACTTTCTGTCTTCCATATGACCACTACAGGTGATTACCACTGTTAAAAGTAGAAGCTTAAATCTTAAAATGCAGAAAATGATAGATATAGATGCACCTAAATCCACAGCTTCTGAAAATTTTATGTGTGTTGTTCCTGGGTTTTTTTTTTGAAGATTTGAGGTCTGGAAATCAGCATGAGCAGTTAAATTGTACTCCCAGACTCTCTCCACTGATATCAGGGTGACTGCATCAATTCCTCATTTGAAACGTTGGCTCTGGGAAGTTGCTCAAAGTTCCTGGGAAGGAACCAGCTCGAAGTTTCAAGGAATCTCACTGAGAAGTTATGAGTAACAGGAAAAAACCAAAGGCCAGGGCTGGCTTTCCAGCTAACCATTTATTTTCCCAGAGAAGTCCCTTATTAATTTTTATGGTGCATAAATACCAGAAAACGAGACACCATTAATTAGTGACTGGTTTTGGTCTTCGTACTCAACTCAGTTCAATCTGAGCCAAACTGGGATTTTTTTCTTTTAATTTTTTTAAGAGTCAGAGAAAAGTTCATATCTGGACAGACAGATTTTGGTGTTTATTGGATTTTCTGAGCTAGTCTGATCCTAATTTAAAGTAGTGCAGTTTTCTTTTTTATTCCAATCTCTGGGACTCTCTCTCACAAAACACTTTTCTTCACCTCCATCCCAAATATTCCGGGATGTGCATCGTGGTGCTTTAGGGGTAGATACAGCACCTGGAAGAGTGAATTCCATTTGCTTTAGATCTTGACCTAAAATCTTTTGGTTCAACACTGGTATCCATGGGCATCCTTGGGGTGGCAAGAGAGGCCTTTGGGAAGTGCCTTGCTGAGATGGATGAGTGTTGGATGTGCCTCTCAGGCAATATTCCCACTCCAAAAGTAGGACAAAAAAGGCAGCAGATCCCCAGCAGATCCCTGCCTTGGATCTGCACAAATGCTTCAGCACTAGAAGAGTTTTAGATGCCACAGTGGCACCAACATCTTCCTCCTCTGACAAAGGAATCCTTGGAGTTGACCTTCATCCCTCGTCTCTCACGTGGGCTATAACCCACAGGAGGATTGGATGGGCCCCTCGTTGTAATCCAGGGAGACAAATTCCCTTGACCCTGATTAGCTGGAGTTTGAAGAAGACATCCCTGACCAATCTGCACTTCCTCTCTTTTCTTTCAGATGCTGACAGGTTTTTTTGCTCATGTAGAGCTTGGTTTTAGGATTCTATGTTCTGTCGTTCAAAAAATTGCAGATGATCACACCAAGGATCTGCTCTGTGGAATTCCTGAACCTGAGAGGCTTTGAGAGCAGTGAGTTATTGGCCACTGGTAAAGGATGGTGTTTTTCCAAGCCTGCACCTGCCACTAAATCCCACAAGAAGTCTGACTTCTGATCAATTTGCATTTTGGAGACGTGCTTTAGGTGCTGTGTTAACCCTTCTGTTGCCAGGCTGTGTTTCAGGGCTGGCTGCAGAGCTGGTTCCAGCACGACTTCCAGAGATCCACAAGAGGTACAGGAGGAGCATTCACTGAGTCTCCAACAACTAAACTCACTTGGATACCAAGAAAACAAGTAAAATCTAAATATCTAAGCCCAGTTTGGTTTGAAAACCTTGGTGATCGTATTTACTGGTAGGATCACACTCTGTTATGTCTGAACAATACACCCTCAACCCAAAGTAACAATATCCTCCTGTGGAGACCAAGCTTTGGGTTTTGTCAAGGTCTTGTTGCAGATCCAACACTTCTGCTTCAATTCCCACCCAGTCAGGAAAAGAAATCCACCTTACAAGGTGTTTTTCTGTATCCTCTGTTGTCCCACTGGATGAAAGATTAGATTGGTTACACCTCGTGCTGCTCTGAGGTGTAAAATTCTTTCGAAATCTCTCCATCTGGAACAGATTTGCTTCATTTAGGGCGAGGGTATAGCTGGAATGTGACTGGTTCCAGCTGAGAGATGGGTTACGTTGGTCACTGCACAGATGGTCCAACAGCCAAGCTATGAATTTACCTCCCAAATAAAGAATTCCTCCTTTTTTAAAAAAATTTTGATTACCCAAGTGACCTCTCTACTTCCATCCGCTGGAGGAGTGTACATGTTTAGCTCAAAAAGATGGGCAAGGACTGAAAGTTTCAAAGATTTCTTCACCCCCCAAAGGAGGAGGTGGGAAGGAGGTGGAATGGACTTTTCCTGCCTCACTCTGCTGTGGTTTTATCTCCAGTTCTGTGTCCCACCTCACTCAGAGCTGTTGTGCAGTAAAACCATCATGGAACATCCATCAACCCATCCATGTCGTAGTTTGGTTCTTTTTCACCACTTTTTGCTTAATGAAATAATCATAAATCAGAGGCACTAATTCCAGAAGCCACTATAAATGACAGCAAGAAACACAGCACACTGAAAGCATTTCACCTCCAGGCTCTGCCAACCCTTTGGAACGAGAAGACAATGTAAAAACTGGAGATCTGGGTGTTCAGACCACAGAGCTGGGAAAACGGAGTTGTCTGAATGTAGGGTGGTGAGAAATGGTGTGAAAATTACAGGCCTCGGACTCGAGCGCAGCTGTAGAGCACCCAGGGGTATGTGCTGCTCTGGCTTTCTGCTATTCTTGGCTCCCTGAGTCCCTCTGAAGTGGCAGTGACATCTCCAGAGCCTCCACGTGTGACATGATCCCTGTGCTCCGGGAAAGCCCCATGCAGGATTAACGTGCTGTTTGCCCAGGAGAAAACCTGGAGGTCCTGGAGAGGCCGAAACTTGGAGTCGTTCAGGGGAATTCATTCCCAGGAGTTGCCTGAGGGGAGCAGCAGGAATTTGGGAGCCTTGGGGATGGTGTTCACATTCACATGGGGTATTCAGGGTGTTCAGAGGGGTACATGTTCTCTCTGGGCCCTTCGTGCCTTCTCTGCTGTTCCACCCCAGCGCTGGATAACGTGTGTGGGCAAGGAGAGCTCTTCCAGAACCTGGTTTAGAGCCCGGCGCCTTTACCAGTAAAACTGGGCTCATTTTTTCACTATTTGCCTGAAATCACTGTTGATGTTACAGTTTAACTGAAGACAGACTCACTTGTGGCTTAGGAGATGTAGGTGCAAGTCCCAAGTGGGATTCTGGACAAGCCACTTGAACCTCCCCCATGCTTTGGCTTTTTAATTTTTTTTTTTTTTTTCTCAGAAATGAAATGTTTTGGTTTGAAGCAAAACTGTTTCCCCCTCTTTAAAATGTGCCTCCCTCCTGTTTTTTATATTTCAGATGGAAAATTTCTAAAAAGTTGGGGTTTGTTTTGTTTTGTTTTCCCGGTTCCAGTTCCTGTTGGAGAGCATTTTTTTTGTGGAAAACACAGCTTTTCCCATAAAGCGTTCTGAACTCTACCAGAGGAAAGCACAATATGAGTTCTATTATTCTTGTGGTGCAGCTGGGGTCAGGACACATTCACTGGTCACGTAGCCTTACCCAGTGTGCTCTCCTGGAATGGGAATGCTGATGGGAGAGGAGCCCTCAAGGACATGGTTTGGGGTTTTTTGGGTCTATTTGCTCTTTAAACATTTCTAACCTCTTCTTAAATGCAGCCTTCTGCTCCCTTTTTTTTTTTTCCCAACTGTTTCCAAAGGGAGGCATCCCAAATCCATCCCTCAAGAGTTTTTTTGCTGTGTGGAAGTACCACACACAGCTCTTATTACCCTCCTTCACCTCTCCCCCTCCCCACTCCTCATCCTCTTCCCCGGATCCCTCCCAAACACTTGGGCTTGGCTCATTCCCGAGGCCGGTTTGGTTTTCCTTCAAGGAGCCTTTCCGCAGCTCTCGTTGCAAACCACACATTAGCAAAGCAACGAGCTCCTCCAAGCCTCTGTGCTGTTGTGAATCCAGGAAAAAATAATAAAATCCCTCAAGAATAACAAACATCCTCCCCCCACTTCTGCAGACCTGGTGAAAAATCAGGATGTTCCCATCCCGGAGCAGGATTTCATTGGGTCGGCATCCCCGAAATCCGTGGCGCGAGGGGGATTTTCAGGGAGTTGTGCCACAGCACTGAACTCTTATACCGACCCGTTGGTGGATTCACTGTCTGGTTTGGAGCAGAACCCACGACCTGGAAGGGAATGTTTAATTTAAAAGGGAACCTGGAGTTTAATTGTCCTTTGGTTTTGGCTGCGCTGCGAGCAAAGCCCTGGTGTGCGTCTTGCGGAAAGGGAGCAAACCCAAATCTAGTCAGGGCTGATTTGCTTTGGTTTATTTTGTTTAATTCGCATGAACATAAACCAAAAAAATGGTTTAAAAGTGGGGTGTCTGAGCAGAGGAGCCGGACTGTGATCAAGGAAAGGGACCAAGGAGTGATTTTCCAGCAGCTCGATGCATGTTCATCCCCAGCTCTCAGATCTCCAGCCACAGCCTCTGGTTTCTCACTTGCCCCCAGACGTGATGGGGAGTCAGGGCTCTCAGAGAGACACCAGGAGCCTTCTTGAGGCTGCAGTAATGAACTCTAATTATTAGTTGGATGTCTGGGTTTCTGCATGGGGATGTATCAGCGCAGTCATCTGCGGAGAGGCAGACTGGAAGGCACACAAAATGTGTGGGATCTGCCTCTGGCTTTGAAGGGAATTCTGTAACTTAAAAAACACTGTAAACTTTCCCAAGAAGTTAATCCCCTTCCTTACCCTCTCTCTCTCTCCCCCAGATTGCTTGAATAACATGAATCATTCCACCCTGCACATGGCAGACAAGGAAATTTTCGTCTAAAAGCATTCATTTTCTACTGGGTTTTTGTCCTAGAATAAAGTGTTATCAAAATCAATTTGTTCCCACGTGATATTTCCATCTTCCACATGAAAAACAGAATTCCAGACTAAAACCTCTCAGGAGCTCAGCAGCCACTGAGATTCTAACAACTTGCTTTGTCACTGCTGCTGGTAAAAAAGCACTGTAAAAAAAAACCAACCCGTGGTCAGACACTGCTGTAATGTCCCAGTCTGCACCAGTGGCAAAGGCTGTGCTGGAAACATCACGAATTCTTTTTTTTATACACACCAAAACCTTGAGATGTTCTTCAGGTCACAGATATCAGTTATAAAGTTATAAAGTCCCTCCTTTCTTCTCCTTTTTTTTTCCTTTTTTCTTTTTTCTTTTTTTCTTCTTTTTCCTTTTTTCTTTTTTTTTTCTTTTTCCCCCTTTTTTTCTTTTTTTCTTTTTTTCTTTTTTCTTTTTTTCTTTTTTTATTTTTTCTTTTTTCTTTTTCTCTTTTTTCTTTTTTTTTTTTTTTCTTGTTTCCTTTATTCTTTTTCTTCTTGTTCCCTTCTTTTTCTTCTTTTTGGCTGAGGTTTTGTTGGTTATTTAGGGCTGCCTGTTTCTCCTTGCTCTGCCCAAATCCCTCTTTTTCCAACTCTGTTGTTTGCGTGTTTAAGAGTACCTTGAAGCAAGACTTTCAATGCTGTTATCCTCAGACACACGGGACTCGTGAAATCAGAATTTAACATCCACAATAATGTACAAGGAGGGAAATATTTTCAGGAGATAATCGGGACAGAGCTGGCTTGTCCTGGACACTGTCACTATCCAGGTTACTCCAAGCCCCATCCAACCTGGCCTTGAACAATTCCAGGGATCCAGGGGCAGCCACAGCTTCTCTGGGCAACTTGTTTCTTCACCTTTATATGGAAGGAATTATTAATATTTAATCTAAACCTACCCACCTCCAGCTTAAAATCATTCCCACTTTTCCTGTCATTCCAGGCCCTTGTCCAAAGTCCAAAGTCCCTCTCCATGTCCCTTGTAAGCCCCCTTTAGGTACTGGAGGGGGCTCTGAGGTCTCCTGGGAGCCTTCCCTTCTCCAGGATGAGCAGCTCCAGCTTTCCCAGCCTGGCTTTCATTGCTGCCCACCTTGTGCCCAGCTCCTCCCTGGCTCTGGTTGTGGCCCCACCTCTGCCCCCACCTCCTGGGTGATAAATGCTTGATAAGAGTCATAAGCAGATGAATTTTGGGAGGGCGTGGGGAGTGGGGTGAAGCCAAGGGGAGGAGATGAAATTCTCTTTATGATAAATCACTCTGGAGCTCCTCTGTTTGTTGGAAATTTCTGTAGATCCCTTGAAAAAATCCACCCAAATAGAATTTTGTTCCTTCTTTTTTCATATCTCTGCACCTCCCTTGCAGTGACCTCTATTTCCTTTGGAGCGAAGGCATTTTGCACAGTGAGTGGCATTTTCTCTTCCACCCATCCTTCCCCCATTTCTCAGCCTGGAATGTGGGATTAGATGTTGTAACGTGGCATAAGGAGCCGTAAAGGTCAATATCCTGCCTTCCAAAGTCACTCCTAGGCTCTCAGGGCTTTGTTAATGAAAACCCCGCAACCCTCCCCTGCTTCCCTCCCCCTCCCGAGAAAAAAGGATTTAGGAAATGGGTCAGGGTGAGAAAGGAGGAGGAAAATAATAATGACCAATAAATTCAATAAAGACCAAGCCTTGCCCTGCCATACACAGGAGTCAGGAGCCCTTTTGCATTTGAGACACCCAGCAATTACCAACTAATCCATTGGGCAAATGCAAGATGGTGCCTCCGGCCTTTCTTCCCAGCCCAGCTGTTTTGTGTGGGGAATGTTTGCCAACTGAATTAAGGGAACAAGCAGAGAAAATGCCCTCCTTGTTTCCCCCCAGGGCAGCTGAGTGGCTGCACAAAGCCTGCGACTGCAGCTTTGGGAGGTGGAGGCTGCGGAGCCTCGGAGTGTCTGGGGAGGCCGGAGGGGTCATGGCACTTTTGGGGGAAATTCCTGGGTGCACCTTGGCCCCTTCCCTGCTGGGGGAATTCATGCTCTGCAATTTCATCTCTCACTGGCCACAGTTCAAGGCAGCCATGAGTCGTTTTGGGAAAGAGGAGGGTGGAAAAGCCCGAGGTGCCACAATCGTGGAAGAACTTTGCGCCATTAACTCAGGGATTTGGCTCTGGAAGCTCTGGCAAGGACAGGTGTACCCATGGGGAGGGGAGTCCATGGTGAGGGTCATTTTCCTGCTTCCTGGTGGTTTTGGGGAGGCTGAGGCTCCTGAGCACCCAGGAAGGATGTGGGGCCTCGTCCTGATTGCATCCAAGTTTGGGATGGCTCCTGAATCTTCCTCTGCTTGAATGAGGACTTCCATTGCCCTTTGGAAAACAAAGTCCTTCATACCTGTGTCTAAAAATGAAACAGGTTGAATCTGGAATGACCATGAGGGTCTGAACTGTAGGAAATTAAATACAGGGCCAAGTTCAGCTTTTCCCTTAAAATCCGCAGCTGTCAAATCGATGCTGTCGCTATTTTCTTGTTTTCAACCTGGATATTTGAGAAATTTGATATTTCCTTGTCTAAAGTCAGCTGAACTTTTCAAGAAGCCAAGGAGTTCCAAAGGTAAAGAGACAGGAAGGAGGGGTGCCCACAGAATAAAATTTCTGCATCATCATAGATCCCAGAAATTGGTCACTGGCTCTGGTTTGCTCATCCAATCCATTTTCCCGAGCTTGGGAATATTTTTCAGGCTCTGATGGGAAATTTTACCCTGAACCTGACAGGGTCTAAGGTAGTGTCTTCCTGCAAATCAAAGAATTTTTTTCTGTGATGAAATGACATTTTTCCATTAGAAAATTTTCCATCACAAACAATAATCCAGGAGCCCTTTGGAACCAAGCAAATTCCTGAGCAGTCTTATCTGAGTGGCATTTACAGGTTAATTGAGCAGGACTGTCATGCTCTAGATAAAAATTTATAATTATGCTAGGTCAGAAATATTTCGAAGGGAAAATCCCCAAAAAATTGTATCTCCAAAGGGTTATAATACTTTCAGGTAATTTCATGGATAATTTCATAAAATAAGAACACTCCTGCTCAGGACTAGGTAGCTTTGTGCCTGTTGTTTTAGTTGTTACAAAATTCTGCATGCTAATATCCAAAAATTTCCAGTAAAGTGTGAGAGTGAGCAATTGTAGGGAATTAATCTGGTATTTCAGGCTTTTTACTTGCTTCTTTTTTTTGGTTATGGCATTTCAAAATGATGAATATCCCCTGAGATTATGATTAATAATCTCAGCACTGATTTCTAGAGCTGTGAAAGTGAAAGATAAAGCAGTAGATAAATAAATCAATATATTGATTTATATTGAATAAATCAATAGATTAGAAATACCTGAGATATTAGGAACAGACTCCCATCTATTACTGCCCTGGCTGTTTTGGGAATATCTGCTTACCTTTATTCATGAGAAACCGTTCACAGTAACACCGAGTTACACAAATCCTGTTTTACATAAAGTTTGGATTGAGTTGGAATATTCAAGAGCGCTTTTTTCATTCTCTGACTTCCAAAACCCTCACCAGAAATCTGCTGGAGGCTCCACTCCGGGTATTAAAAACAAGTTTAGCACCCAGCTCAGCACCTCCAGTGACCTGCAGCGATCTGGTGGGAGCCACAGCGTTTCTCCTGCCCAGCCTTGGGAAGTGCCATAAAAAGCAGGGAGAGTTTGAAATGAAAATCCGTGATTGATGGTGCTCGCGAGGGCCGTAGAGCCAGAATTGCTCCAGTGTTCATAAACCGAGGACATTCCACTCAACAGCTCCGAGCAAAGGTGTCCCTTTGACACTTTGGCTGTCCTCCAGCTCCAGCTCCAGCAAGACCTCACACAGGGCCACTGAGAAGGCAAAGAAACACGGAATAACCTGAGGCTGAGGCCACGGCATGGCAGGGCCCAGAGGAACGAGGGAATGGTGATTAGTCTGGGAGAACGACTTGTTTCCATGAGCCTTGTGCACAGAGCACGTCTGTGAGCTGGATGCTGGTGGGAATGCAAGGTTAAAGTCCTGCAGAGGTGGCTTGGAGACCTTAAAACCTCTGATTAAGCCCAGCATTAATAGACCACAGCAATAGTGAAGGAATCTCCTCCATCCTTCTCCGCTGGGGTTGATTCGGTGCTGAACTGAAGGAAAAAAACCCCAAACATTGTTTTTCTTAATTTATTCTGCTATTGCCTGTCTTGGATCCCACAAGTCCAATCCTGTCAAGGGTACTCATTGGGATAGCAATAACTAAAGTATGACTGCTCATCTACAGAGAGCAGAACTTTCTCCCAGATCTTCCATCTATTCCAAGTCCTGGATTTTGCACAAGACCTGATGTGGGTAATTTGCTGTTTTCTCCTTAGGAATTTTGAGGGACAGCTGAAGACAGACAAATAATTCCAGCTCTGATGGGCCAAGGTGAGTGTTGAAAAGGAAGAAAACAGCATACAATGTGTTTGGTCTTTGCAGCTGATTTTGCAGTGGTTTAGGTTTGTTTTTTTTTCTGATTTGCTCATGGATTTTAAGAAGACATTTGTGAATCCGGAATTGATCCTCCTAGAATTGCAGGAGATAGGAATTTTATGGGAGTGTAAAGGAAATCAGAGGGTACAATGAGTGTGTCATGGTGTTGCCAACACCAGGAGATCTTGGGAAAAGGAGATTTTGTGCAGCACATCCTGGTGATGGTGGATGCATTTTGGCTGGGGTGATTTTAGGAATGGAATTGTAGAGTGGTTTGAGTTGAAAGGGATCTTAAAAATCATCCAGTGTTGTGTTTGTGCTTTTGAATTTTGTGTTTGAAAGGAAAGGGTGTGGAAAGGTCCTGAAAGAAGTCCAAGAATATGAGCAGGAATGGCTCGTGGGACACAGCTTCCATCAAGGGCCTCTTCTGCCTCTTGCTGGACCCAAACTCCTCCTATCTTTGATCCCTCAGCAATTCCCAGGTACATCATCACCCAGAGAGAGCACAAAGCAATTTAGTGAAGTAATTAAAGTCCTTCTCTGATCACTTTACAGACTCAGCAGTGTCATCATGGATGATGGGAAGAGTGAGGTGTAACCTTTGCTTGAATCCCGACTGATCCCACACTTCCCATAAAACACGGGATTTAAGAAATTACTCTCAAGAACCAGCTCTAAGTATAATCTTAGCCTTTCTTTCAGATTTCTTGTTTTGCTGCTTTGTTATATTTATGTTTCTGATCAAACCCAGTGTCACTGAGCTGGGATCCAGCTGGGAATTCCAGGGTTGGACCTGGCCACTAAGAGAATTCCCTCTAACTTGCATATCCCTTGAAAAGATGGCTGTGAAGGCAATTCATAAAGTCCCCCAGCTAAGCACATCCTGTTATTTGTCTGGATTACACCTGGCTAGAAAAGATAGGTCGGTGTTTGTTTTTATTCCATCTGTGGAGATTCTGAGAAAGGGTCCCAATATTGACAACCAAGCGGTGCCACCTAAGAAGCTGGATCCACTTTTATTGTGGAAAATAGAAAATATCCCTCTCCTGGTTTTTTTCCAGTTTGGAGCGGCCTGTTTTGGCCACAGTGGCCAAAGGCTCTGGAGTGTTGGTGGTGACTGACGTGAAACGAATTTGCGGTCTCAGCCCATTTCCCAGGACACTCAGGGGCTGTGTCATCCTTTACATCTTTAATTGTCTGGGGATTGAGCAGAGAAGCCAAACCCTGCTCTGGTGCAGGGGTTAATTAATGGTGTTCTGCAGAGCAGACGCAGTGGTTGGGAAGTGGGAAGAGGCACGGCGCTCTGACCCTGATTAAGTGTGGATTTGTGGAGAAAACCATCCCCGTTTCTGAACCTCGAGGAAAACCAAAGCCAACCAAAGAAAGGAAAGCAAAGAGAGTCACAGAAGCATTTTTTCAGCTGGAAAAGAGCTCCAAGATCATCGAGTCCAACCGTTCCCCCAGCTCTGCCAAGGCCATGACTAAACCCTGTCCCCAAGTGCCGCATCCACACATATTTTAAATACCTCCAGGAATGGCTGCTCAACCACTTCCCTGGGCAGCCTGTTCCAGTGCCTGACAACCCCTTCAGGGAAAACATTTTCCCTAATCTCCAATCTAAACCTCCCCTGGCCCAGCCTAAGGCCATTCCCTCTCCTCCTGTCCCTGTTCCCTGGGAGCAGAGCCCGACCCCCCCTCACTGCTCCTTCAGTCAGGGAGTTGTGCTCAGGGTCCCCCCTGAGCCTCCTTTTCTCCAGGCTGAGCCCCTTTCCCAGCCCCCTCAACAGCTCCTGGGGTACCAGCCCCTTCCCAGCTCCCTCAGGAATTCTCCAACCCCTTCTCCAGCTCTGTTCCCTTCTCTGGACATGCTCCAACCCCTCAATGTCCTAAATATCTTCCTTTTCCCCTTCTCCCATCCCATGGCTGGGAAGAGGTGGGATGTAGCTGTTCAAGCCTGATTTTGGTTCTCACCCCACTCTGGGGTAAATATTTTATCCTCATCCAGATTTGCCCCCCAGAACAGCTGAGGTTGGATTTTATCCCCTGGTTTCTGGGTGGGTGCTGTAGTTCATGGCTGATATCCTCAGGCCACTCACGGACTGTGGTTGGGTTTTAGGGAAACCATAGGATTTAGATGATAGAATCAATGGTTTGGGTTGGAAAGGACCTAAAGTCATCTTGTCCCATTCCCTGCCACGGCCAGTGACCATTTCCACCATCCCAGGCTGCTCCAAGCCCTGTCCAACTTGGACTTGGACACTTCCACAACCTCAGTTCCAGGTGCAGATGATTGCATTTCATTCATCTCAGAAGGCTTTGCACCCCTCAACCTACAGCCTTGGAAAAACAGAGGTTGGGAACATCTTTTCTTCACCCCAGATTTTCCCAGGAGCTTTTCCAAACAACTAAATCGGAGGTCAATGTTAATAATATTCCTGTTCACCCATTTATAATTTGATTTATAATGAAGATAAAGGGTTTAGTGCATTGAAGAGACTTTAAGCCTCCTTCTGACAAGTCAGTTGTCTTGCCTCTGTTTCCCCAGTCTGAATAAAACGTCTGTCATTCCTGGTTTTCTAACTGAAAATAGGAATTCATGATTTCTAATGTCCTGGTTTTCTAATATCCACGATTTTAAGGGCCTTGCCTTTACCATCCTTGGCAGCTTGCCTGCTGTCCAGAAGTGTTTCAGGCCCTCAGCACTCCACACTTCGTGGTGACAAATACATCGTGGGCAAGAGCACTAAAATCCCAGCAATTCAGCTGACTCCTGTGTCCTGTCCCATTATTTCAGATTTCAGGAATTATTGCTTTGCTGTTTAGCACTTTTATAAGAAGCTGATTCCACTGGGGGCCAAAGGCTCCCAGCCAGTGATTTCCAGTGGAAGGGGAGACAGTTTGACCAGGACAAAATCAACCCCAGGACTGAGCCCAAAATAGAGTCGTGTCTATTTTGAGGGTTTGATTTCTGTTTTAATTAAGGAAACCTTCAGCTGGTCAAAGAGCCCTGTGGCTTTGCAGCAAGGACAGGAGGTTCTTGGTCCAGGGGTGGGAGACCTGAGCCCTCCTCTGGGGCATCGTGGTAGGATGGGGATGCTTGCAGGGACAAGTCATCCACACATCCCCAGGGGTTTGTGGGCTGGCTCTGACCACCAGAGGCTGGCCCGGAGGGGGAGAAAGGTTTTTGGGATGGTGTCATGAAGGGAGGTGGGATGGTGTCACCAAGGGAGGGTGACCAGCCCTTTGTGACATGAATGGGGAGGGCAAAGTGATTTGTCAGAGCTCTGGGACAAGGGAGAGCTGAGAGGGATCCTTTGTGTGGTTAAATGCCAGGCAGGATGGTTTTCCAGCCGGGAGGGAACCCAGAGGCTTTAGGAACGTCCTGTGACAGAAGCCACGAGTCATCTGCTGCTCCTGGGAACAGCCCTGCCACCCCTTGCTTGCTGCTGGATTTGGGAACGCTGCCACTCGTTCCCATGGGATGCACGGGGTACAATCCCTGGTCACCCTGCAGAGGGACAGAGGTCAGACCTGTGCCCTTGTGGGGACAATTGGGGTGACAAACAGCCAGAGGGTGAGGATTTTTTGGGAGGGAAACAACCCATGGAAGCAGCACTGGGGAGGGGACGCTGAAGATTTGGTGGGAGGGAAGCAACCCATGGGAGCAGCGCTGGAGAGGGGAGGCTGAGGATTTTTTGGGAGAGAAAGAGCCCATGGAAGCAGCGCTGGGTTGGGGTCACTGAGGATTTTTGGGAGGCAAGTAACCCATGGAAGCAACGCAGGAGAGGGGAGGCTGAGGATTTTTGGGAGGGAAATAACTCACAGAAGCAGTGCTGGACTGGGGTCACTGAGGATTTTTGTGGTGGGAAAGAGCCCCTGGAAGCAGCTCTGGAGAGGGGAGGCTGAGGATTTTTTTGGGGGGAAAGAACTCATGGAAGCAGCGCTGGAGAGGGAAGCTGAGGATTTTTTGGGAGGGAAATAACCCATGGAAGCAGGGCTGGAAAGCCTGAGGAGCCGTGGCAGCGCTGCCGTGCCTCTGCCAGATGTGGCTGGGATGGATGCAGGGGCATCCAGCTGTTGCTCTGCTCGGGAATTCTCCCTCCAGCTGTTCCTCCTCACCGGCACGGACAAACCCAGCCCTCACCCTCCAAATGGATCAATATTCCCAGCCTCCAAGCCCCGTTCCTCAGGGCCCCTTGTCCAGGGTGGCAATGGGGGAATTAACTGGGTGGATGTTTTGTTTAATGACCAGGATATATTTGTATAATGACATGTTCAGGTCTCAAATAATGAGCTCAGATTTTTTTTTTTCTCTCCCCCCTCCTCCTCTCTTCTCCTTGCTTTCCAGGGAATGCTGGCAGGTTTGGCTCTGTGCATCATACCACAAAAATCTCACTCCTCCAGAAGAGGGCTAATACACGGAGGAGCTTTCTACCAGGCTGATGTATCCCACATGCTTTCTATCTCAGCTTGGATTTCTCCAGGCCAGACAAAAGGATCAAAGCCAGGGAGGGGCAGGGCTGGGGGGAGCTTTAATCCTCGCAGACACGTGGAGAGCAGGGCAGCAGAGCAGGGCTAGAAAGGCTCAGACGCAGCCAAATTTAAGAACTGGTATTTATGAGCTGTGCCTAGAAATTGCCTCTGAGGATTGCAGAGCAGCTGGTGTCCCTTTCAGCTGACGTTTGACAGCACAGGCATGAGCAGGAAAGACAAATCGTGGATGGAATTGGTGGATGCAGGAGCAGGAAATCGGAGTTGTGTGGTCCAGGTTGCCTTTCTGTGGGTTTGTGTCGTGTTATCTGCATGGAGCTAAGGCAGGTATTAATCCCAAGGCTGAAATACTGCTGGGATGGGAGTAAATTGAAATGTCTTCAGCTAAATCAGTCTTCAAGGAACACCAGAGGGGCTCTGCTGGAGGTGTCCACCTTTCCCCAGGTGAATGGCTGAGATTCTTCTCCAGCTCTGAGGGTGTCCTGCAGAAAAAACTCCTTTTGGATAAATTACCTGGGAAGGAACACAAGTGGAATTCCAGCAACAGAAAGAAGGATGTCTGCAGGAGGAGCTACCCAGGAGTAGTAATTTTAAATCTATTCCAGCTCACAAATATTTGAAGGATTTTTCCAAACATAACTCACAAGGTTTGCTGTGCTTATTAAATGCTTGTTAAGAAACTGCACCGTGCCTTGTCTCTGAGTTGTGACTGGGAGTCATTAACACCCACTCAGTAACATTTCACATTCCAGGCTCTGGGTTTTAAGGTGGTTTAATGCATTCTGGAGACTCCAGGAAAGAGGAGAAGCTGGTGACAAATGAACATCATCCTGGTGACACACAGACCCATCTCCCATACCCGTCCCCAGTGAAGAAATTCTTTCTTTTTTCTTTTTCTTGGCCACTCAGAAAACCAAAAAACCAACAAACCAGGTTTTATGCTCAGGTGCCACGTAAGGGTGAAGGATTCAGCAATGCACTCTTGTCCCCAGGTGAGCAGTGAGGTGACATTGCCAGCAGGGGTGGGGAAAAGACAGAATTTCCTTTAAATGTGGTGGATTAGGAGTGTCCCTGCTGCCCACAAATGGCCAGGAGCTCTCAGACTGGAATCTTTGAATCTCTTTGTGTAACACAGGATTGTATCCCACGGATGCACTGGATCATCTCCATGGCAGGATATTTTTCCTGGGTCAATTTAGGCACCCCCATCTCCAAAAGTGCCACCAAACATCAAAATGGGTGTCCCCAAGGTGGGAAACCTGGGCCACATCATGACCAGCCTTCAGTGGGGTCTTGTCCTGTCTGGGCAGCACTGGGGGACACCCAGCACATTCCATGGGGGGTGTGGTGGCCTTTGGGCTCAGGATCTCTTCATTCCCTGGTCCTGAGAGTGAGGATCCCTTTCCATGCCCAGTGGCCACCTTTCCCCTTGCTGGGACACCCTGAATCCATGACAGCACACGTGTGGAAAAGTCCTATTTTTATTTTTATTTTTATTTTTATTTTTATTTCAATTTTAATTTTAATTTTTATTTTTATTTTTATTTTTATTTTTATTTTTTAATTTTAATTTTAATCTTATTTTTAATTTTTTAATTTTTATTTTAATTTTCATTTTTGTTTTCATTTTATTTTCCATTTTTATTCACTTATATTTCTACTTCATTTGTGACACTTCTACTGAGGACACGAGGTTCTCTGGACCCCAAATCTGGCTTGTCAAGTCCGAGGAGACAAAGCCAGGCTTATGTTGGCAGCACGGAAAGAGGGAAAAAAGGAAAGAGGGAAAGAAGGAAAGGGGGGAAAAGGGGAATAGGGAAAGGGGGAAAGAGGGGAAGACGGAAAGAGGGAAAAAAGGAAAGAGGAAAAAAGGGAAATGGAGAAAGAGGGAAATAGGGAAAGAGTGAAGAAAGGGAAAGAGGGAAAGAGGGAAAAAGGGAAAGAGGGAAAAAGGGAAAGAGGGAAAGAGGGAAAGAGTGAAGAAAGGGAAAGAGGGAAAGAGGGAAAGAGGTCCTGCTCTGCCTCCCCCCATCAGCCCAGCCCAGGTTTTACAGTTCCTTGCCGCTTTATTTTCCTTGCAGGAAGAGCTGGAGAGCTCCAGGCACATTTCTGCTCGCTCTGCCCCTGCCTGGGTTGGCAGGAGGGGTTGCTAAGCGCTCATTGTGAGTGTTTGTACACACTCGGCACCAGGTTACCGTGAAAATTTGGGAAAGACTCACCCTGGAGGTGACGTTTTCATGGATACAAGGTGGCTCCCTGAGCAGTTTTCCAGGGGTGCAGGGAAATTCTCACTCTTTGCAGACATTGATTGGATTTTTTTTTTTTTTTTAATAATGCCAATATTTTTGTTGTTCTTATGGCGATATCAGCAGGGATGGGGAAAATCCTGCTCAGAGAAAAAAGTGCTTTCGAGTGCTGCACACCATTAAATAAATTCATTTGCATCACCCAGGGACAGGGAGGGGGCACGGGGTAAGTTTATCCCTGCCATTTGTTTGGGAATTGGGAGTGTATGCAAACCAAGCCCCTCTCTCGGGTGCTCTCAGGATGGAAGAAACCAACACCCCCCGCCCATCCAAACCTGACTCCAAAGTTGCATTCCAGGGGTGATCTGGAAAATCCTAATTCCACTGTCTCCAAGGGCTGCACTGGGAGATGGGAAGGGATTCTGCAAACACAGGCTCCTGGAGCCACGACAGGGCCGAGTGTGAGAGCGGTTCAGGGGAAGTCTTAACCAGCGGGAGGGCAGAACAACAGCCCTGGTGCTGTATCCTGATCTGCTGCAGTGGATTTACAGCTGGTTCCTTTCCTGGAATGAAAAGATTAGGATCGCTGGAGCTGCGTGTGCGTCTTCCAGCGAGGAGAAGTAGGTATGCAGCAGCTGTAAAAATAAAGAGCCCTCTCAGGCCGTCGTAGTAAAAAGGTTTGGAAGCTGTTGAAAGTGGGGTGGGGTGGGAAAAATCCTCAAATTTCCTACCTTTTCTTTTTTTTTTTTTTTTTTCTTTTTTTGGTATTGTGAATTTCAGCCTGTGAGTTTTGAACTCGGTTTGAAAGGAAAGAAAAAGATTTACATGAAATGGGGGAGGGGGAAGGCTTAGAATTACAAGAAGGTTTCTAAACTTCCTTGGACACTCACAGAAATCAGTTGAATTCTGTCTCTTTTGTCTCGTTTTGTTGCCTTTCCCAAGAACCCTGCTGGTGTTGGCAGCGAGGAATCAAGGCCACAAAACCTGATGAGAGGAATTCCAGAGGAATTTGTCAAGACTGGACTGTGTGCTTGGTCATGTGGTTGGTTCAGGGCTGTATCCATGATTTGGGAGCTGAAAACCCACGGGAATCATGGAGGGACAATGCAGGAGACCAGGGATTCACCTGTGACTAAATTTCTGATTTGCATGGAAGGAAACAGAGCAGAATCTCAGTATCACTAAGGTTGGCAAAGCCCTCTAAGATCATCACCCACCACTAATCCACTTCCCCAAGTGTCACATCCACCTTTTGGACCCTTCCAGGGATGGCTTTAATCTCACAATGGTGAGAGATGGCAGTGGGATAAATGAGGCGCCTTTTTTCTGCCTCTGGCACCCCCACAAACTTTCCTCCCAACCCAGACTCAGAATCAGAGAGTCAGAGGATTCCTCCTATCTGGGGAGGTTCCCAGCCCAGGAACTCCAGGGAATGGGATGGTGCCTCCAAAGCTGCCAAGCAATGCAGGTTTTCTTGGGATAACCAAACCACGATGGTGTCCATCATTAATTTGGTGACATTGCTGGTGGAATTCAGCTTTTCTGGAAGTGAAAGCTCCCCACCTAAATGCAAATGCTGAATTCCAAGCCCCTGAATTTCCTCATTTGATACCAAAACCAGGGAAAAAACCGAAAACCAAAACTAGAGGGAAAGTAGAGTGGACTGAAATGGTTTCTCCTCAGAGATCGTTTTATGAAAACACTGCCCTTGTCCATCAGTCAGTGAAATCTGACAATGTCTTCACACATTAATTGTGAACTTGTGGCTCATTTTTTCTGCCTAATTTTGAGTCCCTTGGGGCTCTTCTACCTCTTTGTTTTCCTCTGGATGTCCCCCTTGCTCAGGTGGTCTTGGTAATTCCTTCCAGGAAGGTGCTCCTTGTTTCCGTGAGGCTTCACATGGGCAGGAGGACACCAGAGCACGTGGTTTTTATTCCTCTCATCTTTGTTCCGTTTATTTCCTGGGTATGGAGGCTGATATCCTGACTCAAATACACATCCAGAACCTCTCCTGACTCCCAGAGACTCTCGGGGACAAGTGCTGTCTTCTACAGGAAAAAAATTCCTAATAATACTTAGGAAAAGCTGCCCTTGGAAAGTTTGTTCCTGATTTGTGTCAGCAAGAAATCAGTTTATTTTAGGAATCTCCGTGCCCTCCCAAAAGTCCATGTTAAGGTCCCTTATTAATCATCCTACAATGTTATTATTCAGCATTTCTTTTAAATACACAAGAACAATATTGGAGTTTGCAGAATTATTTGTTGTGCAAAGACTTTTTCTTCCCCTTTGCTTTAAAACTTTTCACAGCCCCTCACAGAATTTGTTGAGCAACCCCTGAGATTCGAGGCTGGTTTGGACCCGGTCCTAGAAAACAAGCCAAGCAGGATAAATAAAATAAAACATCTGGAAGTCTAGCCATCGGAATATCATCAGATATCCTCTGATTCCGAGGGTATCTCGTGTGTGGAAGGTAATAATCTGAAGCATTGGGCTGTTCATAACACATAACTCTCCGAAAGAATGTGGAATGAGACACGAAATGATGTTGATCTGTGTTGATTGTCTCGAAAATTTACTGTGGAAAAATCATGAGGTCTGTAATGAATAGTTGGACGGCTCAAACAAATGTCCGTGCCAATAAAACCTAAACATATATTTAAAAAACAAAGATAACAGAAGTCAGTCTCGCCGAGCAGAGATGGAGGGAACAATGTGAAGGATAAACACTGTTGAAAGGGGGGGGAAAAGGCAAATAAGGTTCTAATTAGGGGGAGGGACTGAATAGATTACACAGACAAAGATAAAAGCGAGGAAACCTAATTGGAAACACAGCAGTGTGGTATCAAACAATCCGAAATATGTTATCTGGGACAAATGGGGGTTTGGATCTTTCCACAGCGGGGAAAAAGGTTGATGCTCTGGAGTTTAGGAGACAGGAAGCACAGGGAAGAGAAAGATATTAGTCAGGATTAAAATCCCATTTCCCAAATGGAGAAAGGCCACGCAACCCTTCCCCCATGTGGAAAACTATAATTCCATCCACAACTCTCATGGAAATACAAGAGCACAGAGCGATGTTCAATGTCCAAGGTGTCCATCAAAGACCTGAGCTTCCATCCACAACTCTCATGGAAATACAAGAGCATGGAGTGATGTTCAATGTTCAAAGTGCTCATCAAAGACCTGGGGTTCCATCCACAATTTCCATGGAAATGCAAGAGCACGGAGTGATGTTCAATGTCCAAGGTGTCCATCAAAGACCTGAGGTTTCTTCAGGTCTTTCAGTGCTGGTGGAAACAGAGCCCAAAGTTCAGCCTGGTGACTTCTCCCGTGTCACCTCTCCGTGGTGGCCCAGAAATAAAGAGAATTTCCCTGAATTTGGCCAACCCACTGGAGATACTAACTATGGACTTCATGGTGTGGGAGCAGGAAAAATCAGTGGGTGTTGGTTAAAATTGGAGGGAGAAAGATTTTGTGGTCAATTTGAACAGACACCTTATCAAGTGCTTTGAAGCTCCTTTAGGGACTCAGCCCTAAACCCAGACTCTGAGGGAGAAGGGACAACTCAAGGAGCAGGGAATTGCTCTCCTGAGATTATGACACCCAAGTTTATCTCATGTGCTGCACCTGGAGGCTGGAATATATTTGTTTGCTTTCTGGAATATGTTTGTTCTCTAGAATATGTGTTTTTTCTGGATATGTTTGTTCTCTAGAATATGTTTGTCCAAACCTCCCATACTCTGTGGAATTTTCCTCCTTCTTGTCCTTGTTTTCAGCTTCAGAATAAAAGGCACCAAAAAATGTGGCCCATTTTCCCCCAAAATCTTCATATTTAAGAAAAATGAAGAGATTAGATCTTGGAAAAGTATCTGGTTAATATTGGCTGCCTTTCCTCATTTTCTGTCTCCCATGGTTGTGATTTCCTTAAATTAAGACTCCAACTTTGAGTTTTGATCCATTGAGGGTGAGCAGAGGCTCATGAGACCCTGAAGGTGCCCAAATCCCACAGCAATGGATTCTTCCTTTAAAGGGCCATTCACAGCTTTAGAAAGTAATCTTTAAAAAATAAAATCCCTTTTCCAAAAGGCTCTGGCCAGGATTGATTTGGATGCCGGGCAGTGCTTGGCAAATTCCTGCCTTGCCGGGGATGCTCCTCATGGATTTGGCTTCTCCTTTTCCAACCAGCCCTGCCAGCAGTGCCAGCTCCTCAGGAATTCCAAACACAGGCATTTTTGTGGTCATTTCTCCTTCTTTCACAGGGCTTTGCTCAGCAGTACTTGGAACATGTTGGCCTCGTGGATTTCTGGCAGGAGCTTGGAGAGTTCTGATCCCTCTAGGAACAGTCTGTCTGTCTGTCTGTCTGTCAATTCTATCTCTATTTTAAACAAGCTCAGCTGTGCCTGGGGTGGGAAATCTGCCTTTCCTTCTCAGGGATCTCCATCCAAAGGCCCATCTCCTCTCTCAGGAGGAGCTGCCTTGGTTTTCCTGATTTTCCCATTTGTTTTAGCAAACTGGACCATGGGATTACCTTTGCTGTGTCCCCTTCAGCCTGCTCCATAGACAAATTAGTTTGCTCCTGGAGAGGAGCTGCATTTTTTTATCTTTGTAAAAGGAAAAGAAATGAAACATTTTGAACGTGGCCTTTTCCTCTGCTGTGCTATTCATAGCAAAAGTGTCACGGGTGCTTTTCACTCCTTCCCTTCTCTTCCTTTTTTCCCCCTAAATCTTCATGAATAAACAGACAAAAAAAGGACAATCTTAACCTTCCCTGCTGAGTTTTGAGGGTCAATGATTAATTAAATCTTCCCAGCACAGTCCGCAGCCTCTTTGTAAAAAGCTCTGATTGATAATGAGGAAATCAATATTCACAGCTCTGTTTGCCCCACGATGACACCGAGTGACCCAACCGCTCCAGAACTGACCAAAAAACCCCAACGAGCCGACGGTGAAACATCTCTAAATAAGGAGAGAAAAGACGGCTTCTAAAAATGAACGTTGTCTCATCTCAGCATGTGGGAAACTTTTGAGGTTATTGCTGGGGGCCAAATATAAAAAGCAGCTCTCCATATGTTCTCGTGATGGATTTGAAGCCGGGGGACCACGCTGTGGTTGAGGTTTGCAGCTCAGATATGGAGTGATACAGTCGCAGAAGAATTCGGCGCAGCAGCCAAAGGTCGGGAACACAAATGGAAAGTTGGGAGGCAGGACAAAGGTTAGGAAGTAGCAAAGGGATCAAACAGCCTCAGGAGCAAGACCCGAACGCAACTCATGGAGTGACTCATCCACGCGCTGTTCCCGGCAGGACGGAGTTTGTTTTCAGGTTGGATATTAGGAAATATTTATTCATGGAAAGGGTGGTCAGGCATTGGATCAGGCTGCCCAGGGAAGTGGTGGAATCACTCCTGTCCCTGGAAATGTTCAAAACATTTCTAGACAATGAATGATTTATTGGTGGATGTGGCAATGGTTGGACTTGATGATCTGAGAGGTCCTTTCCCACTTTCATGATTTTCTGATTGTCCCATTTTATGGTTCAGCCCCTCCAAGCTGAGTTTTCCTGGATTCCTGGTGGGAGCTGGCTTGGTTTGCCAGGCTCCCTCCAAATCCCTGCATGTGGGATCCTCAATCACCTCTACTGATGATCTCCCTTCCTCCCCACTCCCAAGAAAACATTTTCCCTGGGAGCCAGACCATAATTCAAGGAAATTCAGGTCAGAGGAGGCTTCAGCTCACCTTGTCCAACCTCTTGCTCAAAGCAGGCTCAGAGATGAGGAGAATTCATGGCCAGTGAGAGGTTGAGTGGATGAGCTCTCACTTTATGCTCAGTTTTTGTGAAAAGACGATGAAAAAGGACAAAGAAAAGGATTTCTCATCATCTGGCATGAAGGATGACCTTTCATGAGCCAAGCAGGGTGACATCCCACTTGTCACCCCCAGCCCTGGGCCAAGCAGTGATGTCAGGCTGGCAGAATTCCTTTGAACCCCTGGAAAAGCCACTGGTTTCGAAATGACCCAAAGCTGTGAAGAGGAGCCCTTGTTTCTCCCTTTCCAGGGATTCTGAATCCAGCATTGCTCATCATTCACAGGGAATGGAATCAAAAGCTGGAATGGGAGCAGAATGACAGCTCCAGTAAATTAGAAATTAAGAACAGTGTTGGTGCTGAAGGCAACACTGGGTAAGTCTGACTGCTCTGGGAAGTGTTTTCAGGGTCTCCACTGATATAAAATTACTTTTTTTTGTGGCTTGTTGCACCACCTGAAGTGTGCAATGGCACCATCCTCATTCTCCAAGTGGAAACTGGGGTTGGTATAAAAGAAAGAGAAAGTCTAATGTTCATTTCAGTCCAAATTATCCATCTAAAATGAGATGCCTTATCTAAATTAGTTTTTTATGGTTTTTTTTTCTTTTAGAGGGCAAATTATCTGATTCCACAGGATTCTGTCATGTATAAATCCTTATCAGAGGATCATTCTGAGGATTAGGAATGGAAGAAGGGTTAATCAAAGTGAGCTAAATACTTCATTTCAGAATATTGCCTCTGATCTGCAAACCTGTTTTGCTGAGAATTCTTTTTCCAACATTAAAGCAGCGATTTACTGAGCGATAACCGTGGCAGACACCTCCAAATTAGTTAATTATGAGGCCTTGGACACTCCAGACTCTGATATAAACTAATTTCCCCCTTTGAAGCCTGTAATTTTGATTCTCTGCTCTTGATCACAGGCTTCTCACTGGGAGCAGCGAGGCTTCAGAGCTCGTTAGCAGGCTTAGTGTGATGGGTGCCCTTAATGACTCCTGTTCAGTGATTTCTCCAACTCTGTTAATTCCACTTGACGTCCTGACCTGCTTCTCCCAGACCCACGGAGCTGCCACGTCTCCTTGGATGTTTGTCTTTGCAGAGAGCCCTACAATAATTCCCCGAGGCTCAGTTATCAGCTGGTTTTCATCTCATTTCCATTTTTTTTATTATTAAGTTGGGTTTTTTTTTGGGTTTTTTTGCCCTGCTTTCTTGGGCTTTTGTTTAGATCCAGAAAAATCAATAAATACCCCAGCAAAAAGGCATTCCTGGAAGGTTTGGGGTGCGTGGAGCCACAGGAGCCATTAAAAGTGTCTGCAGGGCACAGTTCCCAGGCCGGGCGTGTGGGGGTGGGGTTTCTCTCATTTTAATATCAGATGTCTGCAAATTATTGAAGTCTGTGCAAGTCACTCAATTCTGCCTTTACAGCCTCCAGACACCCCTTCCCTCCCTGGCCTCCAGGTTCAATTTCGTGCAAGGTCTCCATAAACCCGTTTAAAAGAGAAATAAAAGCGAAGCGAACCAACCAAAACACCCCAAAATGGGTTTTCCTTTGCAGCAGGTAGAGTTTGAGGGCTGTCAGACAGCGCTGTCTCCGAGCATCTCAGGGATTTTTAAAATCAATTTCACTTCCAGCTGCTTTCTCCTCTCCTAAGTTTTCCTCACCGGAGACTCTCTTAACCCCAGCCCATTACAGCTGACTCAAAGCGCTGCGAGTCAAATAAAGAGCAGCCACATTTGCAGCAAAGTAGGGTCAGCTCTGGTTTAATTCAAAATGGAAAGCCAGGTGCTTTAAGTGCACTTTGCAAGAGGGGGTTAAGTTACAAAAATAAACTTCCTCGCACTGGCACAAGCTCGTGGAGAAGGAGCAGAAGAAAAATTGTGCTCATCCAATTCTATAGAGCTTGGCAGGAGATGGGAAAAGCAGAGCAGGGTTTCTAGGAAAGCTCAGGGAAAGTCGCTGCTTAGAAAGCTGATCTGGTGAATTTTGCTTTTACTTTTTTTTTTTTTTCTTTTTTTCCTGGATTCTCACAAAACCACACAGGCCAGGAGGGACTGACTTCAGTGTCTGCCACAGTGCACTGGTCTAGAAAGGAGCTTTGTGCAGATGATGCTGCGTGTGCTGAGTGTTTCTGTAGCTCTGTTTGAAGAGATAAAAAGAAAAGTCCCCAAGTGCAAAGAGCACCAAAAAATCCTCTTAGAAGTTCCAGCCATGTGGAAAGCCAGGCTCAATTTATGTCTTTATCTATACTGGCACTTAAAAAAATATTTCAGTTATGGCTTTAAAATGAGAGTCAAATCTCTCCAGATCCCTTGGAAAGACAAGGATTGGATTGGATTGGATTGGATTGGATTGGATTGGATTGGATGGGATGGGATGGGATGGGATGGGATGGGATTGGATTGGACCGGATTGGATTGAATTGGATTGGATTGGATTGGATTGGATTGGATTGGATTGGAATGAACTGGATTGGATTGAACTGGATTGGATTGGATTGGATTGGATGGGAAGGTGTGAGACCCATCCCATTCCACTTTTCTGCCAAGCTCTTCTCATCCTGCAGAGCATCTGGACCTTCTCCAGGTGAGCATGGTCCTGGTTATCCAGGGCTCATCCAGGTCTCTGCTCCTGCTTTTCCAAGGAATTTGGTGCACACTGATAAAAAGGGTTGGGATCCTTGTGAGGTTTTCTTCACATTCCTGAGTGCTGGAACTTTTCCTCTGGTACAGGCATTAACTGTGATCCTCTGAAATCAAGGGGAACAAGGATTCCTTGAGCATTTTCCCCTTCATGAGCCCATAAGAAAAATGGGAACCTGCGGAGAATTAATTTATGGGTATTTGATATTCAGAAATAAGTACAGTGGGAATAAACCAGGAAATGCTGATGTTGAAAGACAGCTCTGTATAAAAATAAAACTTAGTTGGTGTTTTGGTTTTCAGAAGCCTCTCAGATGGTGTTGGACACCTTTGTGTGGGCAAGGGAATAAAGGCCTTCAATCACCATAACCAGCATGGAGGAAAAGGGAAATTACTCTCCCTTTAAAAATCTGGAAGGTTTAAAATTGTTCCAATATTTTGAGGGTCTGACCATGCCCTCAGTCCCACTGGGCAGATGGAGCAGTAATTACAGGATTTTTTTCACTTGCATATCCCACATAATGAAGGAAAAACAAGGTAAGAGCACATGAATCCAACCAGAATGGGGAAACCCAGGAATTGTAGGAGTCGTTGTCCCAGTCTTTCACTGGAGGGATTTTTAGGCATGCCTCGCTCAGGAAGGCAAGTAAATAGGAGGAAACATCTTCTTTTAAAAAGAAAATCACATCTTAATCCTCAGAGGTGCAGAAGGAACCTTAGAGAGGCAAAATGGAAAAATTTCCAGCACGAGGAGGCAAATAAAGAGCCCACATTTATTTTTTGCAAAAGTCTGATGAAGTTTAAGTCCATAATAAGCCCGGGGTGGGAGGGGGGAAGGCAGTGAGAGGGGCTGACTCATGTTTTTTCAATGTTTGGGGTTAGCACCAGAGTGTTGGGCGAATTCTTCTGTGTACTTAATATGTGTGAAGGAAATTATAATTGGTCCATAGATGATTTGTTAACTAAAAATAGGGGCTGAAGCTGTAAAAATATTTGTAACATAAAATTTCAGCGGCTCTCCATCATTCTTTAGTGCTTTTCCCCAAACGCCTTGCGAACTTTGGGGTCTCTAAACACCTCTCCAGGGTAATTTATTGGAGGGCTGATGGCAAAGCTGAAGATGAATTTCAGCACTTGGAGTGAGATCTGCAAAGGCAGCTGAACCAGATGAGGACCTACCAAGGTAACGGAGCAGCTCCTTCTCCATCACGACGTGGAATTCCCTCGCTGACCTCGGGGTTGTCACCCTGCCAGCGTCTTTTGTGCTGTCAGGAATTTGTATTTCTGAGTGAGGGTGCAGCAGCTGAGGTTTGGCCATCAGAACAATCTCCCCTTGGTGTCCCCAAAGCCATAAGCTCATCCCAGGATTTGCTGATCATTTGCTGTTGTCTTTCCAGTCCTAATTTTTCACGTTTTTTCCATATTTTGAACAACGTTCTGCCCACGTTTGGCACCTTCTTCCTTTGAAAAAATAGTGAAAAACCCTTCTTGGACACCCCCTTTTCACGCAGCCCAAACAGGAATGTTCCCAGATGTCCTCAGCAAACTTTCCATGAGAGAGGAACCCCGAGTGAGTCAGCCCTGTGTGGTCTCACTCGTTTCGTGGCACGTCACCTCATTTTTTTGGGTACACGTAGGGAAAGTCACAGGGCGAAGCTGGAATTGATTGAAAGTCCAGTTGAACTTGGTGGAAAAATTCCTCTCCTGACCTTCCCGAGCTTTGGCTGCTTTCCAGGCTCATGATGTTCACACCTCCTTAATGCAACCCCCGGCACTTGAGTCATGTCGAGCTGGGGCGGGGGAAATGTCAGGTAATGCGGCCTCAGCAGCCACCCTGGAGGGGACTCAGCTTTTCCCAGCCCTGCCACGCTCCAGCCTGGAGTTTATGACGTTCTCCTTGTCCCAGTGCATCCCAACTGAGCAGAAAATTTTGCTCTGCCTGCGACAGGAGCTGGCGGAATACGAGCTGCCCCCAACGCCTCGCCCTTGACCTCAGCCTTGCTCCCGCTCCTCTCCACCAGCTCTGCCCCCTCCCAGCCATCCCCCTCCCTCCTCTTCCTCTCCCCAGTCCCATGACAGGGCTCTGGACTGCTCCAAAAATCTGTCAGCTGGAGCTCCTACCCCCTGAAATTATAGGAGATGGTTTGAGGCCTGCTCAGTGTTACCTCCCTGTCACTTCTCGATTGCCCTTTATTAATAGGTGGATGAACTTGAGCAAATCCCACAAATTCCTCTGCTTTCCTCTTTTTGCCTTCCCATCTCGCCTCTCTTTTGCTGCTCTGCACCTCTCAACCCACTCCCCTCTCCCCCTTCAAACCCAAGACAAAAATCAAGATTAAAACCACTGTCCCTTAAGCAGTTTTCACGTGTGTGAAAACAACCTCAACATCAAGGTTATTTCTTGCTCCAGAAGGAGTGGAGAGCTTGGGATGGAATTTATCTGGCAATGGGAGCGCCCTGCTAACAGCCACTTAATTTCATTTTTAATTTCAGTCTCCACGATGGGGTCATGAAGGAAAGAAGCTGAAGAAATCCTTGTCCCCCTTGCTATCACCCATTCCATAGGTCCAGAGCACCAGAGGAAAAGTCACCGCCTCCACATCTGGCATTTAGCAGTTGAATTTTTACCTTTAGGGGAATTCTGCTGCTTGAATAACAAACAATAAAATCAAATGGATTTTTAACATCTTTACTCAGGATGAAATCAGCAGTTACATGGATCCACAAGACCTGACGAGCCAACTCTCCCTTTTCCCGGTGATTATCCGTCCATTCCCTCCGTGAATTACCAGGGGATGCCCAGCATGGTCTGGTTTGGGTAAAACTGTGTGGAAATGGCAAAAACATGGAGGAATAATTTGTAGGAGAGGGGTTGGAATCACGGATGAACCCCACGCTGGTTGCCCCATGGATGGAATATCTCAGCAGTGTGGGAAGCCAGGGTCCAGCAGTGCTGGAGTCAATGGTTTCCTGAAGTCAGAAATCACAGGAAACTGCAAATTTTGTCCCAGATGGATCCAGTAAATTGTTTGTTGTGACCCTCTGGCTTTAGACTGAGAATAAATGGACATTTTGTCAAATAAAAATTTATTAAATAAAAAGTTATTAAAGAAAACATGATTGAGTAAATATTTTATTAAATAAAAAATCATTAAATAAAAAAATCCCTTACATTACAATTTTATGCTTGGCCCAAATTTTCAAGAAGCAAGGTCACTGTGAGCCATCCTCTTTGCATTGATCTAAAAAAATTTACATTTTATTGATTTCTTTAGAAAAGAAACCTCACCCAGCCATCAGCATCCCCATCCCTGGAAGTGTCCAAGGCCAGGTTGGAGGGGGCTTGGAGCAACCTGGGATAGTGGAAGGTGAAATGAGATGATTTTTGAGGTCCCTTCCAACCCAAACCATTCTGGGATTCCACAGAAGGTTGTTTTTGAGTGCAGCCCTTGGTTCTGGATTTCTGTGACTCATTCCGAGCTCCTATCCCATCAAATCCCTTTCCATCCTCTAAGGAAGGAGGGAATTCAGGCCATGGGGTATGTCCTGCTCATCCTGGGAGAGATTGTTGGGAGGTTTGGAATCTGAGCTCGTTGTGTGATAAAGGGCTTTTAAAAAATCAATTTGATTTTATTGTTGAATTTATAAGGGTTTAATAACTCACCTGGGTAAAAATCAAACCTTGATGATCCTCGTGGGTCCCTTCCAGCTCCGAAGATTCCATGATTCGATGATTCCCTCAAAAATGTGGCTGCTAAAACTTTAAATTAATTATTTCCTCAATCAAAACCAACAAATATTTCAGTTCTTTTGGCATAAATGTGACTCTTTCTTCTGCAGTTAAGGACCTCCCTTGACTCCCATGGGAGGGTTTAACCTGCAGCTCATTTTCAGATTCTTTGCTGAAACAAGGCTTTGATACCAATTATGTTTCTGCTTCCCTCTCATCATTTCTCACCCCTTTCCTCATCTGCTCCTTCTAATCTCTCCTTGTTTTGTGTAAATAAATCCTAAATTGATGTCATTTTCTGTCCTATGGATAATTGTTTATGTTGAACCAGATTTGCGGTTTTATTGGAGTTGAAGGGAACCTGAAAGATCCAAGTGCAGAAACCCAGGGCTCAGTGGCTTAAAACCAACTTGTGGATGGATCCAGTCAAATTTACATTAATTAACTGTACTTCTTAACTGTTCTCCTGCATTTTGTCCCCCTCCATCTGTTGCTCCTTTGTAAAATAAAAACATTATCTTGCTTCACTCTGTTTAAATTTGCTTTAAGGCTGACACAGAGCTGAGGTGGGTTTTTCTTGGCCAAGTAAAACATTGCAAAGATTGCTGAAAACTCTGATTGCCATGTGATTTTTTTTTTTGTATTTTGCCCTCACAGGTGAATTCAACCCAGGTCTACAAATGAGGTGAGTCTAATTTCAACTCCTGACTGCTTTATCAGTGAGGTGACAAATTCACTGGAACTGTTTCCTGAGGATATTTGTTTTCTTTTCCCCACTTCTGCTGAGAGCTGGGACATTATTTTTCTGTAGAAAGGCCACTTGCAGCTGAAACAGCTCCAGGCTTTGCTAAAAGATAAATTTGTTTAAATGACTTCTACAGAATAAGAAATAATGAAGAAAAACCCTAAAAAGAACAGGACCTCAATCAAGATTTGGTTCCTCGGGCTTTGCCACAAATCCCCCCTGTAACTTGGGAATGTGATGTTACCTCTTTACCTTAGTTATGAATTGATGGGAAAGATGAAAAATGCTCCCTTTGTCTCATCTCCCTGCACTGATTTGTACAGGTTTTATAATAACTCTGCACAATTCAAAATCACTTAAGGGTCCCTTTATGAAGGCAGAATAGTGCATACAATTATATTTTTATTTCTATAAGAACCCAGCCTTTCATCTTTCGGTGCCTTGATATGTGGTGACCATGATAATTCCTGCTTTGTGCCTGAGCTCTTTGATCCAGGGAGATTTCCAGCTCCATCATTTTTGGGAGTCCCTGGCTGAGGGAGGACTTTGTTCTTTGTTCCCTATTTCCTAAAACACAGCAGATGTCTCAGCTCTCCCTGTAAGGTAGGGTTGGAACCACCCCTGGCCCATTCAGTGTCCAAAATTCAATGAGTTCCTCTCAGAAAATGGCAATTAAAATTATCTGTTATGGACACGGTTTGGGGTTTTGCCCCTGGGTGGTTTTCTGAAAGCTGCTGGAGAACAGAGCAAGCCCTTTCCTTTCTGACTGCTCTGTCACACTCATATTTCACAACAACAACAACATCTCAACCTTTCTGCACAGATGGACTCAGAAAATTGTGAGGCTGGGACTCGCCTTCAGCAGAAAATTGAGCTCTGCTAGCTTGGATCTTTTTTTTTTTGTGCACGTGAACCTGAAGGAGAAACCACTTTTGCTTTTCTGCAGAATTTAAATCATGTTTGGGATACAGGGAGAAGGACCCCCAATGGTGAAACAAAGGGTGGGTGCCACCATAGGTCATCATTGCAAAAATAATAATATACATTTAATAATAGAAAAGACTTTTTCAGCTCCAAAATCGTGCTCTGGGCTCCATCAGCTCCCCTGCCTGCACTCAGATCCCTGCTGCCATCAAACCCCAAGGTTCAGATGAAGTGTCCTGGTGCAAGCCCATCTCTGTTTCACTTTTCTCAGCCTGCCAGTCCCATGATGCTGCTGGAGTGAATTGGCCAAAGACAGAAAAATCACCACCTTGCTTTTTAAATATTTTCCTACATTTTCACCTTCAGAATATGGAATACTCATTAAAATACATGGAAAGGAGGAAAAGAAAGGCAGCTAAGCAGAAACTACATTTTATTTCCTAATTTCTTGCTGCTGAAATTATGATGCCATTTGGGGAGGGAAGAGAAGGAAGGAAATAATTTTTTTCTGTGAGTTCTCACAAACTTAAAATGATTTTTTTTAGTAGTTGGTACCATGAGACACAGTGATGCTGAACATCACTTTGCTTTGCAGGTGACAGCATTTGGCCTGAGCACGTGGTTAAATCCCAGCAGCCTGATGCAAACCCTAAATAATTATAGGCTAAACCATATCTGAAAACTTTTTGGCCACAGAGAGATTTGTATCTCTCTGACTTAGTGACAGGAGGGAAACCTGTGCTATCCCAGATTTCCACCTCTGAGGGATTCACCTGCCTCACTGGGATGTCATGAGGCAGCTCTAACAATCCCAGACTTCTGCCAGCCCCTTTCCTCTCGGAACTCATCAGGTTTGCTAGAGAGGGTTTCACCTGCCCCTTTCCTTCTGGAACCCAGCAATTTTGCTGGGAAGGTTTCTCAAGTCCCTTTTCTTCTGGAATTCAGCAGCACTCTTTCCTGGGGGGGGTTTCTCCAGCCCCTTTCCCCCTGGAACTCAGCAGCTTTGCTGGGAAGGGTCTCTCCAGGACCGTCTCGCTGCTGTAAGCTGAGCCGGTCAGGCCGGAGGTTTTAGCCCTCCTGAAGAATTTGGAGGAAGGGTTCTTAAGCTCCTCAGTGCATGAGCCATGCGAGCATCTGGCCATAAATCCCCTAAGCTCGGGCTCTTAGCGGTGATACAGCAGCACTCGCTGGGCTCCTCGGGATAACGCTGCTCTGATGGAGCGGGGATGCGGCAGGGAAGGGCCGGAGCCTCGGGGGCGGCTCCACGGGCTTTGCTGTCCCAGGAAAAGTGGCAAATGTCCACTTTCCTCACAGCTATTCCTGCTTTTTGGAGCCCCCGGCGCAGAGACAGCGCTGTCGGCACCGCCTGCCAGGAGGAGGTTTGGGAGAGCAGCCCCGATGTCCCCAGGGCACAGCTGAGCTTTCCTCTTGCCTTCCCCTCTGATCCCTTGGCTGAGGATGAAGAGCGTCTGTTCAGCCTCCTCATCCCTCCCTGCTCCTCCAAATCGCGGCTCAGAGAGCCAGAGGATCACAGAATATCCCGAGCTGGACGGGACACACGGGAATTATCCAATCCAACTCCTGACCCTGCACAGGACGGTCCCAGAAATCCCATCCTGTGCCTGGCAGTGCTGTCCAAACCCTCCTGGAGCTCTGGCAGCTTTGGGAACATAACCATTCCCCTGGTAGTACCCGACCACTCTCTGGGGGAAGAAACTTTTCCTGATATCCAACCTAAACCTTCCCTTTGTGCCATTCCCTCGGGTTCTGTCGCTGCCACAGCAGACCGGAGCTGCCCCTCCGCTTCCCCTCGAGAGGAAGCTGCCGGCAGTGATATTCAGGCTCTGTGTTTTGTGTCGGATGCCTTGAGCATCACCGTCCTCAAACGCCACCCCTCCTGCCAAACCCAGCAAGGATTTTTTTTTTCCTGATTCGTTTCTATTTGGTTACGAGCCGATCGTGGCATTTCCTAGCGGGGCTCGCCGAGCAGCACCACCCCCTTCCTCCCCTCTCGGATGTCCCGGGGCTGAAGGGGCTAATCCTTTACATTAACCAGCCCATTAACCATTGTGCCTGTGAAAACACCCAGCCTGTCACAATGACTCCTGGCTCTGCTCCCTGCTGCCCATCAACTTGATCGAAGATAATGTGTAAGGGGATAGCTCGGCCGCTGCGTGCTGTTGACACTGGGAAGAAAGATCCCGGGGCTGAAGTGCCACTCAGGTTACAGATGAGCTGGAAAATCCACCCACTCCTGAGAGTGGTGACAGCTTTGTATACAAACTCCTGCTGCCCGCGATACCGCAGGGGCTGCGGCTCTGCAAGGGCTTGACAGGCAGGACTTGGAGGGAGCCAGCAGGGACAGGGGCCGGGGGATGCTGCTGGAGGTCAGCTGGGTCAGCCCCTTTTAGACCCTGGTGTTGGAGTGTGAGTGGAACAAGTTGTCGGCTTAAGAGAAATCAAACACGGGGATCTGCTCACTTTCCTTTTCGGGCTGGGCAGCACAAGTGGAGGGGTTGGATGAACAATGTTGTGGTGGCCATGAGCTGCTCTTGCAAACGCTCCAGGCTGTGGTGGATAATTCCCAAAAGCCATCCCAATCTGCTGCCAGAATTTTGGCATCCCAGCTACGGCATCAGGGCCAGCAGTGTCCCATCCAGGAGCCCTGCCTTGTCCTCCCACTCTGACACCAGCACGCTGCACTCCACTGCTTCCTCTCACACCAGGAGTTTTATAAATGCTTCAAGGCAAAACTTCAATATTAACTTTCCTTTTAACCTTGCCAGCTATGTCAGCTGGGTCCTCTCTTTTTAAACCTTGATGCTGGAGCGTGAGTGGAGCAAGTTACCAGTTTGACAGAACTCAATCAGGGGGATCTGCTCACCCTCCTTTTTGGGCAGGGCAGATGGAGGAGCTGGGTGCACAGCAGCGCTGTGGTGGCCACGAGCTGCTCTTGCAAACAATCCAGGCTGTGGTGGATAATTCCTAAAAGCCATCCCTGGGTTGTGTGACCCTCTGCTCCCAGAATTTTGGCATCCAACCCAAGGCATCAGGACCAGCATTGTCCCTCCCTGGGACAAACCCTGCCTTGTCCTCTCACTCTGACACCAACACTCCACTGCTTCGCCTCACACCAGGAGTTTTACAAATGCTTTCAGGCAAGCCTTGAATATTAACTTTTTTTAACTTTGCCCCCCAAAAGTGTGTTTTTCTGATTTTTTTTTCCATGGGAAAAGGTTAAAAAGTCAGCTTCCAACCTGCGGTGGCTCAGCCCGAAGCAGAACATTTCAGTTTTATCAGCTGGCACGAAGGGATCTGTTTCAAATCATTTTTGACAGCATATTAAGCTGCATTTCTATCCCAGCTTGAAACTGGCTCGCCCATTGTCATTCCCTTTCTCTGGAAACAACTCGCTTTTCTCCCTCTGAACCCCAGGTGAAAGAACTGAGTGGGGGAATCACTGGGACGTGAACTCGGCTCAGAGGAGAAAAAAAGGGGCTTGGGTTTTCAGAATGTGGATCCAACAAAGGAGCAGTTTGATTTTTCACTTAATCTGAGAACAGCCAGGCTGGATAAACTGAAATGAAACACTGCAGAAATCCTGCGTGTCCCTTACCTCGGACATTTATTCACCAGCAGGCAGGGACAGAATTCACTGTCGGCCCTGACACTCCATGGAACAGCAAGAATCTGGAATCAAGGCCTCTGAGTACTCCAGGATTTCCTAGGAAGGATGCAAGATGTTGGGCTTAGGGGCAGTTTTTAGAACGGAAGCTCACAGAGGAGGATTATTCATTGAAGGATTATATATTGGAAAATTATTGAAATGGAAAAGAATTGACCTAAGCTGTCCTTGTATTTTTTCATGCACAGCCCTTCACTGCTGATGTGGCATGGAATGCAGCAAGAGAAAATTATCTCTGGTTTTCCCAGAGAGGCTGCGGCTGCCACAGCCCTAGAAGTGTTCAAAGCCAGGTTAGACAGGACTTGGAGCAATCTGGGATAGTGGAAGGCGTCCCTGCCCATGGCAGGGGGGGAACGAGATGAGTTTTAAGGTCCTTTCCAATCCAAACCACTCCATAATCCCAACTCCAAGATTCAAAGAGTCTGGGGACTGTTGTGACTCCGAGTGTGGGAGGTGGGGACAGAATTTATGTTGAGATCTGAACTTCCTCCAAGGAAATAACTTCATATAATGAATACTCCCCTCAAAAATAAGGTTAAGTTCTTTTTTCAGTGGTTCATGTAGCAATCAAAGGGACTGATGGCAGATCTCTGATTACCTAAGCCAAGATGTCTCTCTTTAGCTTGTCCTAACTTTCTGTCAGGAGCAGGAGCAGTGTTTCCCTGCTCCTGCCCCATCACCCATGAAGAGTTAATGGGTTGTGCTGTGCTGTGATGCCAAACACTTCATTTCAGCAGTTTGGATGGGAACCAGCAGCTCAAGAGCACTTTAGAACCCAAGCTCAAACTTGCTGGTCCTGTTTCACCCTCAAAGCAAAGCTGGTTTTAGTGTTTCCTCTGTGTGTCCAGCCTAATAAAACCCTGCCTCTCCCCGTTCCAACAAGATTGTCTTTCCCCAGAGGGCAGAGATGGTGCAAACTCCATGAGGAAACACCTGGGAGGTGGTCAGCAACCAGAGCAAGGTGCACTCAGCTGATTTCAGCACCTTATTTCCCTCTTTAATGAGCTCGGAGGTGAATTAATCTCCTAGGATGAACTTCCTAAAGCCAGAATTGCCGGTGATATCTGCCCTTAATAATGGAAATAATAAAGGAAGGAATGCCAGGAGATCATCGGTGCTCGATCTCCCTGCCTGGGGATGCACTTTTGGGGAGTGAAGTGCTGATAAATCTCTTTTCTTGCCCTAGGGAGGAAAACAGACCCTGGTCAGTCTGTTAATATTTGTTTTATCACTTTATAGATTTATAATTCTGTTCACTAAGGACATTACATGGATAGGTGATAACAGCGATTCAGCTTTGGAGACCTCAGTGAGAAAGGTTTGGATGAGGAAGATACTGAGAGAGAGAGATTTGGAAAAATAAAATAACACAGAAAGCAGCAGCACTGCATTACAAGCACTTCATGCTAGAATCTGCAGAAACATGGAGACTTCTGTTTTATACATGCAGGAATTCGACTTTATTTTTGTTCACTTCTCTTCCTTTAACAAGGAATCCTGAGTTGAACTCCTTGCCTGCTTACAGCACTCTGCCTTTGGCTGGCTCCCCCAGGCTTTTCCCTTAAACCCTGGACTGAAGTGTTTAATCCCCTGGACGGGAGTTGGGGAAGCTCTGGAGCAGCCCGTTCATTCCCAGCCCACGCGGGCTCCGTTTCCCCCGGCGGGGTCGAGCCGTGTGCTCCCGCATTCCTTTGGTCACAGGGGCGTAGGAAACCATCCCACTGCTCCACTTATATAAGGAAATGCCCTGGCAGAGCCAGCCTTGGTTTTGTCACTCAGCTTCGATGCCTCCTCTCTCCTCCTCCCCTTGTTGTGCTGCTCGTGAAAGCACCCATGAGGCCACCACAGGAATCGTTAATCCAGCAAGGTGGGGAGGTCTCCATGCAACTGTTGCTGACCTGGGTTTTCAGCAGAGGTTTACAGGGCTTTTCTAGTCTGGGCTTTCCCCTCCCGGGCTTGGGCTCAGTGCTGGTGGACACAGGACAGGACTTGGCCCGACAAAATGTAGGAATTGGTGGTTCCAGTAACCACTGGCTCCAAGTGAAGACAGAGAGCCAGGAGGGGAGGCATCGGGGTGAGGGAGGAATTTCCACCACAGCGTGGTGTTGGCTTTGTGATTCAATACAATCAACATGTGAGGATTTTATTTCTCCTCCTTCTCCTTCTCCTTCTCCTTCTCCTCCTTCTCCTTCTCCTTCTCCTTCTCCTTCTCCTTCTCCTTCTCCTTCTCCTTCTCCTTCTCCTTCTCCTTCTCCTTCTCCTTCTCCTTCTCCTCCTTGTCCTTCTCTTGTTCTTCTCCTTCTTCTCCTTCTTCTCCTTCTTCTTCTCCTTTTCTCCTTCTTCTCCCTCTCCTTCTCTTTCTTCTCCCCCTCTTTCTTCTCCTTCTTCTCCTTCTCTCCTTTTTCTCTGTATTCTCCTTCTCTTTCTTCTCCTTTTTCTCCTTCTCTCCTTTCTCTCTGTATTCTCCTTCTCTTTCTTCTCCTTTTTCCCCCTCTCTTTTTTGTCCTTCTCCTCATTCTCCTTCCCCTTCTCCTTCTTTTCCTGTCTTGGATAAAAATGGACGTGATCTCCCTACAACAGAGAGCAAGATTCCTCCACAGATGCAAGAGCAAACCTGCCACAGCAGGAAAAACCTCAGGGACATCCTTTATGGTGGTTATGAGCTCAGGATGGCTCAAAAACACATCCCACTTGCACATTAGAGCCAGAAAAACATGAGTTTGAGGAACAGGTAGGATATTTTTCCTCCAAAGCCAAGTTGCTGATGGTGGATGTGTTTGGAAAAGCTGTGGAAAAGCTGTAACCCCACAAATTCCTTTGATTTTTCCATACTCCAAGGAGTTGGAGCTCTGGAGTAGCTTACACCATCCAGGACGTTACCTCATGGTGTGGTGGCTTTCCAGAACAGCCAGGTTTACTTTTCTCCCATTGTCATCACTCGTGGCTGGCACTTCCTGAGGAGGCAGCTCTGCGATGAAAATAGGGTTGGTATTTTGAAATATTTTTTCTTCACTTACAGAAAAAAAAAAAAAAGCTGTGTCTGGAGCAGGCTGCATTCTGCAAACGTATGTGAGTGTCTGAGCATATGCAAATGTAGCATTTTGTGGGATGGAAGCATTCTGGGTTAACCTTTGTGAGAAAACAGAATTACCAATTTTCATGTTGTCGTGACTTTCCATTTTGAGGACTGTGTTCTATGCTGTAAAAGCCATCATAATTCCTTAAATTACTACGACAGGCTTTATCTGTTTCATACATGTGAAAGCTTTCTATTTAATCCACATTTTTATTGTGCCCTCTCCCCTCAAAAAATCATTTTCAGGTTATTTTCATTTTGCCAACGGTGATTTTCTTCTCGAATATTCTGAATTATTTCAGAGAAGTTCGCATTTTTATGCAGACTTTAGAATGTCTCGGGTGCAGACAAGGAAGAGAAATTAGCACGGATGTCAGGAGTGTGGGGCTGTGACTGGAGGTGTCTGGTGGGCACAGGAAAGGCATCAGGAATGGGGTGGGAAGGCAAAAAAGGATTCCCGGTGCATGAGGATGCCGGAAGGGAGGTGAAGATCATCTGCAATGTAGATGTGCAGGTCTGGGCAGGACACCCCATTTATAATGAAACATTTTCATCATCATCAGGGAATGAATCGATACAAAGAGGGGTGAAATTCATCCCTCAAAATAGGCCAATAAAAAATGGATAAACACTAGAAAAGACAGGGAATCTGAAGTTGGAGTCTGTCATGCATCTAGAGCCATCTCACTGGGAGGATTCCCTGTGCTCACTGTCCTTAAACTCGTCCCAGGAGAGGTTCCACATCCCTTACGATCTCCCGAGACACTGCAGGAAATAAATCCTTTATCCAGACCAGCAGATGCAGGAGAACAGCTCTGAATAACATCACTGATCATGGAATTCCAGGGTTTAAATTGGAAGGGACCTTAAAACTCAACTTGTTCCACCCAGGGACAATTTCCACTATCCCAGGTTGCTCCAAGCCCCGTCCAGCCTGGCCTTGGACACTTCCAGGGATGGGGAATGATGACTGAGGAATTACTGGTTACTCGTTTCACTGACAATTTCCCTCTGAGACGCTTAAGCAAGGGCCTTTGCCAACAAATAAAATCCCATCCAACGTCTTCTATTACTCCTCATGAGAAGAGACTTTGACCACGAAATCCATAAAAAGTGACATTATGGGCCTGATCGGTGACTGGTACAAATTGAAACCTCCAGGGAGATGCTGATTCACTCCAAGCTGGGGATACATGACTCTGTTTTCTGTGTGGAAAATTAGACAAGCAATGTACGGGAAGGCTCAGCCTGGAATTTCCCGTCTGGAAATGCCATCTGGGAAAGGTACGGTGGCACCTAATTCAGTGGCTAATCACAGCCACACGGTGATGACCACAGGGAAAAAGATGTCCTTCCCTCTCCAAGGATCTTCTGTCGTCCTCAGACTGCTGCTGTCTCGAGAGGAAAATGACTGTGAAAGAAAACATTCCCGGATCCACCTCTGTGCCTGCCTTTTCAGGTAAATAAGGATCTCCCCATTTCCCATCCGCAGCAGAGTCCCGAATCATTCCAAGCAGTGGAAACTGTGCTTGTTTTTTTACCACCTCTCCCCAGAAACGCTCGCAAATCCCGATTTCCCAAAGTGCCGCGGCCGTGATCCTGGATTGCGGCAGCGCTAAGCCTCCTGTTGCTCTCAGCACCTGACTGCGAGCCCCGGCAGCCAGAGAGAGCTTTGCCCTGGCTCCAGAGCCCAGCACAGCCCGAGCTGGGGCTCAGCAGTGACAGGGCCCTCCTAGCATCCCCTTCCCTACCCTCTGAGCTCCGCTGGCACAGGATTTGCCTCCTTCCCTGCCAGCAGCAATGTACAGGCTTGCACCGTCCTGCCGTGAGCTATCCCGTAAACAACAACAAAATGAGCTTATGGCTTTAAGCCTCCCAATGAAATAAGAAGCTAATTTGCCCCATCACAGTGCTTGCCATCTGTAAGAATTAGTCCCAGGGGGAAATGAATAGAGCCATTATTCCTCCCGGGCTCTTGGCTGTGTAATTCCTCCAGTGGTGAAACAGTAGACAGCGAGAGGAAAAACATAATACTTGTGTGACCAGGCTGCCATTGGCTAAAGGAGTTGTGTGTATCTTGTTCGTGAAATGAAGAGTCGGGCAGGCAGCTTAAGGGGTGACAGACCTCGCTGTCCCCAATGCTTCTTAGGCACCAAGTAATTAAAACACTGTGTGGAGAGGATAACAGGGCCAGGGGACGAGCTAAAGGTGCATTTATTGATGGCTGGGGCTTGGGAATGGCTCCGCTGCCAACCATGGAAAATATCGGCCTCGGATTGTAATTGTATTTAGGCTCCCTCTGAAAATTTGTCACTCCCTTTCTGTGCTCTCCTTTGGTTGGGGATGATGTTAAAAGGGAATTGTGACAGCCCCTTAACCCTCGCGGGTTCATCCGAGCGGCTCTTGCCAGGGGAGGTTGGATTCTTCCCTGCTGGAAGCTGGCCTGATTCCTGTTTTAGACTATGTGAGGATGTGGCCTCTAATTTTTCAGCCGAGCCAAACCCAAGCCATGAAGCAAAAGGTTCACAAGGATTTTCCAGCCTTAAGTAGAAGTTGCTTTATCTGAGGGGAATGAACGAGGAGGAACACGAGCACCAGGAGCAGGAGAGCAGAGGGGGACTCCTGGCCAGGGGGAAAAACGGTGTTGGGGGAAAAAATGGATGCTGTGCCTGAACACAACCAAATAACTGCTGTCTCCTAGAAAAGTCAGTGTTATATCCGGGAGAGCTTCTGGGAACTCATCTGAGCTCAAACCTTGCTGTCCAAATGAATGGAAATTCTTCATTCCTGATGCTGAGCTCAAATCTTGCTGTCCAAAACAGTGGAAACACCTTTATTCCTGATGTCTGTGTCAAGGAGTGAGGCACAGTCACAGGAACTCCTGACATGTGTGGAAGATCTGCTTAATGCCACACAAGAATCCCAGCTCAGGGACTTTCCCCCAAAACCACTTGGTTTTCCTTTGTCCCATTTATTTTGGTGCTTTTTGTGCTTTGCCAATGTAGAAATAAATGAGTCTGCTCATGACAGGACCTCCCTGGTTTGGATCAGACACACCAATTTTGCATCCAAAATGGAGAATCTTGGAGTCTGTAGTGAAAAAAAAGCATCATGGGACTGTCACCCTTTCAGCTGAGGGAAAGGCTGCTCTAGTAGGAGGGAGGGAGTCAAATTTGAGGACTTAGTAAGTGATTCCACATGATAAGCAGCTTTTCTTGTGCAGCCCAGCACCATTCCGTGCAGGCACTGGCTCCTGCCAACTTTTTGCTGCTGACACGACTTTCATAATTTTTGATTTGTTTTTCTGCCTAGAGGCAGAATAATGGAGGAAATAATGTCTCCATTGATGCTGCTGACCTGCCCTAATACTTTTGTTTGCTCTTTTCCTTGATGTTCTGTGTGGCTTTATAGTTTATTCAGTGCTATAGCTGGAATTGTCCTTTTCCCTTCCCTTCCCTTCCCTTCCCTTCCCTTCCCTTCCCTTCCCTTCCCTTCCCTTCCCTTCCCTTCCCTTCCCTTCCCTTCCCTCCAGCCTTCAGAGCACCTTCATGGCCCTCAAATTGATGACTCACAGCACATTTTGACAATTCCTTTTTCACCTTTGCTCGTGAAATAGATATTTTGAATCTCGCTGAAAACAGATCTGCAGAGCTACAGCCTCAAAGAAAAGTGGTTTTTAGGTTTGGGTCTAAACGACCTGAGAATCCAAATCTTTTCCTGTTGCAAAGATCAGGAGTGGAAATTCCTTCGAAGCAGAAAAGGCTTCTGAGGCATGGCAGGTTCCAGAGGGTTTCCATGCCCAACAGCTGCCTTGGATCTCCGTGTCCAGGAGGTGAGGTGGTGGAGTTCCGCACGAATGGTCTGGACAGGGAAAGAGCTGATTTCACATCTCCTCCAAGACCAGCAACTCCCACAGCTTTAGCTCCTAAAAAAAGAAGCCTTAACCAAACTAATTGCTTATCACATTGGGAGCTGGCAAGGGCTGTTTGGGGTGAAGCGAACATTTGATGTCGAGAAAGAAAAAGTATTGTGTTACTGACTCAAGAAAAACACTTTGCAGCCAATTTGCACAGTTTGAGCTCGTTTCCATGGAGCTCCTGCAGGAGTGGGAGTAGATAGGAACTTGCTGTGGGATTTGCAAGCGCTGGAGCCCTGAGGTCTCTTTCTCCATCCACCCCACAGACCCGTCCAGCTATGAACTGCACAGGCATGGCTTAGCAGAGCCACGAACGGTGAGCCAAGGGTTTACTGGGCAGGGCCCAGGACAAAGCAGGGATTTCAGGAGAGGCAGCACCGGGCGCGTCGATTCTGTGCTCGCAGCGAAACCCCACGAATTCACACACACACACGCAGTGGAAAAACGGAGGCTGGATTGCTCCGAGCTGCCATGACATTAACAAGATGGCTCCCCCCAAACCTGTGACCCAAACTCAGATGTTCCAACTGGGAATATCACGGCACAGAACATTACGTCAGCCCCACGCAGTTCCCCGACAGCGGCTCTGCCTTTCCGCTCGGCGCTATATATTCCTGCCTTTCATCTCCTGGAGAGTTACCAGCACTGCCTGTTCTAGGCATGGAAATCTGCCTCCGGATCCTGCAGCCAGTTCACACATCCCACAGAACACTTGTGCTCACATGGGTGGACAGCATCATAGGTCAAGGGAGTGTGGCTTGTGTTGCCTTCTCCGTGCCAACCTGCTGAGGTGATGGTGACCTTCTCCTGTCCCTGGACCGGGTCCAAGGATGTGAGAAGGTCACCACCACCGGGGTAATGGGAGGAACAGGAGGCTGAGGCAAGTGAAAGCTTGGTGTGGAGAAATCTTCCCGTAGCAGTGGAGAAATTCAGTTAGAACAGCAGAAATGTCCCCAGAGATGTGACGTAGGCAGGGTTGTACTGCTGGTGTTATTTAAAATGGGATTGGTCCCAGTGCGCAGAATCCTAAGGTTGGTGGGGTCAGAGAAAGGGAAATTTGTCCCAGCCCTTTGGAGGGATGAGATCCACGCTGGAGAAGGTCTCACCCTGCTCTGTAGGAGATTCCAGATGGATGGGTGGGTGCATCCACCCCAAATGTCTCAGGATCAGTGTCCAGGGTTACGTCACTGTGGAGTGACAGATTTGCTTTATCTCAGACCCCATTTTGACAAGCCACTGCCAAACTGAATAGGACCCAGCAACCACATTTAGGTTCAAAATGTGGCATAAAATGCTTGGCTGAACCAGGACCTGGATCTCTTGAATCAATATGCACGTGCTGGTTGTGGTGGCTCTTAGGTCTGGATGCAAACACTGGGAATTCCTGTTTACAACTGATGGTCTTTACACCTACCCCGGATGGAAGTGTTCAAAATCAGGTTGGATAGAGCTTGGAACAACCTGGTCTAGTGAAAGGTGTCCTCACCCATGGCCCAGTGGTGGAACTGGCTAATTTTTAAGGTCCTTTCCAACCCAAACCATTCTGTGATTCCATAAATCCCCATCTTTTTCCATGGGAGATGCCTGGATCTCATGAATGAAGAGTGAATTGTATCTAGCTCACCTGTTAAAGTGCATGAAGAGGACGAAGGTGCCCCAGATGGGATTTCATGGTGGGACAGGGTTGAATCATTCCGAGCACCTACTCTGGAGAGTCTATGGCATGAAGCTGTCACTACAAAAGAATTCAGCTCCACAAGTAGGTGCTCAAGAGAGTCCCATCTTCCTCCATTCCCTGGGAAAGGAGCCAGGTTCTGGTGGCCCTGACTGATGGATATGTTGGGTTCTTATCACACTCCGTATTTCCAGGTTGTTTGTCTGTTTTAATAAAGGAGCCACAGCTCCCTTCTCCGATATAGATTCATTGTCTTTACGGGAAACTTCTCTGCCACTTCCAAGTTTCCCCCTTGGATTGATGAGGGAGGTGCAGCTTTTTACCCAGCCCAGATAGAAAATCAGCCACCACCCAGCCCATGATTAGGGCCCCTCTCATTATTTTAATTTCGGGTTTGCAGCGAGACGAGCTGGCAGCCTTGCGCTGCGCTTGGCACCGCAGAAGAGTTTAATAATCACCTAATAAAACTTTTCATCTGGCTTCCCACATCTCTCCCTTTCCCAGCTCCGTGCCCTTCCCTGCACTCTCTATCAAGGATTTGGGGTTTGGCATAACACACATCACTGCTGTAGCAACCAGCTTCTCCCTTGCTGCTGCTACAGGTATTTGCAGGTACCATAATTTCACTGTTTCCAATCCAATCCCAGAAATTCCAGCCAAAATTGCCTCTTATAATCTGTTTCCATGAGTTTCCTCACGCCTGTTTTATGAGGTTCCTCACTGTCTCTGAGGATAAAGGAAAATTTGGATCTTTATTTTATTTCTGTTTGTCGACAGCGCTGGGGAGTGGTTCAGTACTGAGATGGCTCAGGATGTCTCCATGACTTTTCCAATGAAACCTTGAACTTCCCAGCCTGGATTTTTCCAAGGAAGGGCACGAGAATTCTGGCCTTCAGCAAAATGATGGATTTGGAGCTTAAAATCCTGATCAGCACCTGCCTGACCCAAGGTGACTGCAATCTTGTCCCCTAGGGGCTAAAGGTTCCCTTCTCTCCCTTGCACTGCTAATGTCAGGCAGCAGCCTTAAAATAAATCCATTCAAGGGAACAGGACAGCTGGAAAATGAACTTTTTTTTAAGAAAAGGGAGGAATGGAACTATAGATGTGCTATAATTGACAGTTCTTCACAAAAAAAACTGCAGCTGAGCAGCAGGAGACAACTCTGCTTGTTTGTCTTGTATCGGATGCTCCCCTTTGGGCCAAGGAGAGGAAATGGAAATTATAACCCCCCTGAAAGCAGCAAAGCATTCCTAGGAAAAAGCCATTTCTGGAGGGCAGGGAGAGAATGAGATACAGACATGGCCAGGAGGAAAAGCAGGGAGCTGGCTGGGAGCACTGGGGAGCACAGAGTGACAAAGACAAATTCCCCAGGGTGCCAGAGGGGACTGTGTGGAATAATTTGGAATCCAGGATGCTGCTGACAGTTCCTGGAATGAAAACAAGCCTGGGCAGGAAGGCTTCTCAGGCCACTGGGACCAGAGGGGGCAGGTGGAGAGTCCTGTTTGCAGCCATTTGTATTTCTAATCCCATTTCGTTTGAGTTTTCCCTCTAAAGGAGGAGTTAACTCTTATTCAGGTTCTGAGCTTTTGGTGACTTTGGGGACAATCAATGGACAGAAGAAAATAGGACTGATTCTTTTACGGATAATAATGTTAAAATGTTCGTCAACCCACAGCCTGAGGGATTGAGATCATATTAAAACTGACTCCAGGGCTCCTAAAAACACTGCAGAGTCCCAAAAGTGAACTTAGTGAATTTATTGAGGCATTTTTCTTGGCTAGTTGGTGGAACAGAAACATTTTATTCATCTTGAAGTGGCTGCATTCACCAGATCTCGTGATTTACATCACAAGAGTCCTCTTTTACTGACTCCAAGAAGAGCTGAGAGTTACAAGCTCAGGTGGATTTCTACACCATAAATATCCCTATTTTTGCTACTTGAACCCGACTGAGCACAGTTTAACTCCTGAAATATCTGTGTGGGTGTTGCCTGGGGCAAATTCTCAGTTGAGTTTGACAGCATTGCTCATGCTGGAAGCAGGGAAAGTGTGCAAGGATTTTCCTGGAAAAGGGAAGGCAGTGAGAGGAACACCTTGTGTAGCATTTTATTTATCAAAAGTCTTGTAGAGTTGGGAATGTGAGTTAAAAATTACTTTGACAGGGCCATTTTGGGTGAATATTGCAGAGTTGTGCAAATTGTACCAAGACTTCAACAGAGTCAGGAGGACACGGGTGGGACTCACAGTCCAGAAGAACAACTCCAGCTGTTTCCAGCTCTGGAATAACCTTGGAATGAAACAAATGGATGGAACAGCACCATTTTTGATGGCCAGTGGGGGTTTCACTGTGAGGAATCTCATCCAACCTCTGCCCTGGGCTGACCTTGCTCGGTTTGTGAAATCCGAGAGGATCCCGGCCCTCGGCGGCCCAGCGTGTGTCCAAGTGCACTTGAGGAATGCCAGCAGGCAGAGAAGCTGGGTAAATGTCTGAGAAGGCAAAGTTTCCTGCTCTGTTATTGTTAAAAACACTTCTATAGGATCCTTTCTCAAAGAGATCGTTTCGATTTGTTTCCCCGTGCGCTTTTTTTCAAGAGTCAGTTTGGCATCCGATACCTCGTGCAATGTATAATCCCCGTGGTCCAGAGAGCTGGAGAGCGCCAGGAAATCCAGAATCTTGGCATGGATGTGGGGCCAGCTCCCATAACACGGGGCTGCCTGGCTCCTCTGGGTTTGTGGGATCTCTGTGACACCGGGGGACGTGGTGTGCTCAGGAATCAGCTGTGGGCTCTGCCCCAGAGACCCCGGCAGAGAATCCCCCTCCCCTCCCGCACGGTGCAACCTGCAGGAGCGCCGGACAAAGGAGGTTTGTTCTTTCCAAAGAAATAAATGAGGACGGGGAGGAATAAAACACTGAGTGTTGCCCCCCTGAGGGGAGGGGAAGAGAGGTGGTAGCCAAAGGAGTGATGGATTGATCACAGCACTTTGAGATGTGAAAGCATCTCTGCAGTGGGAGGGGTGTGCATGGATAAACTGGGGATGGGCAGTCCTCATGCAGGCTGTGGATCCATGGAGAAATTCCATTTATTATGGCATTTCACTACCATGAGCTCAATAATTCATCTGCTCTAGGCTGACAGCACCTCAGCCTCTGAGCAGCCTCCAAATTCCTAATTGGAATTATTAAAGTTATTGCTCTTTGCTCTCTGCTTTCCCGGATAAATTGTTCTCCCCCTTTTCCTCTCCAGAGTGACCCGAAGCTCAGGATGGGATCCAAATAACATCCATGAGAAAAGGCTGCACCACACAGGGAGCACTGAGCAGGATTATTGTGCTTTATGGAATACAGACACGTTGATAACATTTAAATTATTTCAATTGACATCCCCTTCGTGGAGAGGATAAAATATTGCAATGACTCAAATGAGCAAATAATATCTTCTGTTCTAAAGCAGTGATAAAATCAGCTGGCAAAATTCAGTGATAAAATTAACTGACAAAATTCAGTGATAAAATCAATTGTCAATCCTCAGTGATAAAATTAACTGTCAATCTTACAGTGATGTGGAAGGAGCAGGTGATGTAAAACGGGATTTGAACAGGTGGAAGAACTTCTGGTTGCCATCAGCTGAGGATCTGATCCCTGGGAGCTTCTCCTGAAGGAAAAACCTCAGCACTGTGAGTCCACAAATAGATCCTTGGTGGACCTAAAACCCTCCCTTCTTCCTTCAGCAGACTCACAGAGCTGGAATTCCACACTTGAGAGACTTCCTTTACCCAGGCAAATGAAAGCAATTTAAAAAATAATTCAAATTATTAATTGTAGCCATGCATGGACAGCACTCACAGGAGCAATGTAATTGAAAAAAGCAAATATTGGTGCACACGGAGAAGACTCAGATTAATAACTCTTAATTAATCAGAAATTTAGGATAAATTTTCTCTCTCTCTCTGTCTTAGTCTCACCAGAGTAAGAGAGAAGGAGCTTTCACAGGCCAGGCCTGATGGCAAATAAATCTGAGATTAGCAGCTGCCAGTCCTGACTAGAAATTAATAACTGATAAGAAATCAAATCAACAAATGAGAAATTCTTATTCTTCACTAATCAGTTAAAAGTGATAATTCAGGAAGAAATACAAATCTGAATTCTTTCCAATTTTGGAAGAACTAAGAAGTTATTCTAGAATGATGAAACTCATTTTTCTTAAGCTAGAAAATGGACCAAAAGCCAGTATTTCTACAAACGTGCAGCCTGTGATGCTGAAAATGAAACACACCCTTGATTTCTGTTGGGAAAGGGATCCTAAATGTCAAATTCATCTCATCTAATTTAATTATTCATCTCATCAAGGTTCTTTTGATAGTCCATGGAGCGGGAGATGCATCCCTAAAGGGCGATTCCTCTTTTCAGGAGGTGCCTGGTTTTTACCTCAGATTAAGAATAAAGCCAAGAACGACCAGCTAAGATTTAAAAATCTTAGCAGTCTTAATAGTCAAAGTGATTTTTCCCAGAAAAGGCAGGAAAACAGTCTTTATGCAAAGAAAATGGGAGAATCTGGTGAGTAGAAAAGGCAGGAATTTGCACCAAAAGGTGAAAATTGTACCAAGGAGAAGAACCACGGCTTGTCCTTTTAATCCCAGTTTCGTTGTTTTGCATATTCAGGAGAGCTGAGTCCCCTGTTCCGCAGCTTAACACGCTGAGATAAGGAGAGACAAAAATGGGATGATCCCATATTTCATCTGGAAAACCCCGGACAGGGATATGAGCGTGGCTTCCAGGCTGTGAATATGCAGTGATTCCGGGATGAGCTGGATGCATGGCCATGATTTTGCGTCCCCTGTGCTGAGAGTTTTACCTGTGCCGAAAACTCAGCCCTCTCATGATGTGCTGGACTGTGTGAATCCACAAATCATCCAGGCTCTGTTAATGTTGTTTTTCCAGTGCAGCAGAGCTGGGGTTTCTTTGGCCCAGGAGTGGGCATTCTGCAGCTGCTGCTCTGGTGGGGAGTCCTGGCTAAATGGCCACATTTTAATTTTCTCTTCTATGAAATTTTGGGCACGGTGAAGAAGACGTTTCATGGAAAGTGGAGCTGTCATTACAAAACTGACTCATCAGGAGACAAGGAGTGGAATGGATAAGACAGGGAGTAAATCTTTAGTAAAACTGCTGTGTGGGGTGAGGGTTGTGGCTTCTGGCCCACCTTCATCCCTGGATCCTCGTTCACGATACACATGGATTTACCTTTGTCTTTGGATCATGACAAGATTACCTGAGGCTTTAAAACACCCCAGAATGCAAATCCTCACATATCCAAGGCACGGCATCCCAGGGGATCTGCAGCACGGAATTCCTGCGGCTGAAGCTTGAATTTTGACAAGAGAAAAATTGGTCAACCTTGACCTGCTCAGCTTGGGGAAGAGCTGGGAAATCTTTGGAGCTCAGCTCCGTGATTCATGGGGAAATGAATCTCCCCGTGCCTGCGAGGACCAGGCAGCTCTGTCAGCAGTGGCAGAATTAGGAGGAGCTGCAGGAAGAAGGGATAAATGTGCTTTAACTCAACCACAAGCCATGGGTTGCATTCCTGCAGGGGAACACAGGAACCAGCCCGTGGCATCACCGGGAATCTGATCCCCATCATCAGTTTATTAAAGCTGCATCTTAGAAATGCACGCACATAGTGGGGATAATTCCTTCCATTCCAGGAATCACTGGGTAAAGTTTCGAAGCTGAGTTAAGAAAGGTCAGGGTGGATGATCATAGGGTGTCTGCTGGCTTCAATGGCTCCAAATCTCTGTAGGGATTTAGAAGGAGCCAACACATTTTCACTTGGAAGTTGGGATTTAAATAGAGATTTGTAAACGTGCTCCTCGCTCTCTTTCTCTCGCTTTCCTCTGCGTATCAGCTAATCAGCATCAGCACTGAAATATTTCTTGTCTTTCCCTCATGTTGCCCCACTCCTCATTTCTCCTTCCTCTGCCTTTCAGAGCTGTGACAGCAAAAAACCCCACAAAACTAAACCCCAGTCCCAGCAGGGAAAGCAATTCAATCCCACACCCCCTCTGCCTCCTTCTCTGCCCCAAATCCGCTCCTGACTCCAACTGAATATGAAATATTCCATTATTCAGCAGAAAGCAGACAAGCTGAATATTTATTAGTATTTCCAGGCTCAGTCTGCACAGCATCACTATCCCAAGGATTAGAGAAACCATGGAAAAGCTGGGCAAGGCTGGGGAGTGATGCCACCTCTTTTCCTGTGCCTTCATGAAAGAAGCGCCTTGAAGGTGGCTCTGCTATTTCCCCTCTCGTTGGAAAATGGCACCTGGCTGTGGAAAATCAGGAGAAACTTTCTGTTAACTTCAATTAGTGAAGAACTGAAAGGTTCTCGGGTACCTGCAGGACTGAGAGAAGGCAAAACTCTGCAAATTTCATTTGTGTCGTTCAGCAAAGTCAGGGGCACATCTGGGAACAAAAATTTGGGATATCATTAAGGCTGGAGGACTTCTCAGTGATAGGATAAATTCTAAGCTGCCCCTGCTGAAAACCAAGGGCCTGTAAAGGAGTAGGGTTTTCCCTTTTTTTCCCCTGGAATAATCCACATTTGTAGCTCACGCTCGCATCGGGAAAAACCGAACAGCTCCGGTTTGGTGCCAGCGATGGTATTGAGCAACTTGGCAAAGAGCCCTGGAAAAAAGCCAAACCCTTTAAAAATAACGGCACCAACAATAATAATTATTACTAATAATAGTTAAACTACTGTGCCACTGCATGGGAGCGATCCACTGGCCACGGGCTACTGGGAATTTGAGGAGCAACCGCTTGGTCTGCGCTGATTTATTCAGCAGATCAGCTGCAGTCGCTCTGTGACTGAACACCAAGTTCTTTGCTTGCCCTCAAGTGAAATTATTGTTGAGGTCAGCGGAGGTATAGAGAGCCAGGCCAAGTGGGAATCTGGCACAGCACTTCCCAGTACTACGGCTACATTTTCCATGACTTCTTTAATTTTTCTTTTTTTTTTTTTTTTTTTCTCATAGGAGAGTGCAAGTTTCAAGGGGAAAACGCTGCTTTCTGTGAAAAAAAAAAAAAAGGAATGATTCAGCACATCGGAGGCAGGCAGATAGAAAGGCAGATAATATGGGGGAAATCAGATGTGGCAGCTTTGGCTGACAGAGGCTGGAACATTTATTTCTCTGTCCTAAATCAGTCAGATTTTTGTCAGTTCGAAACAAACACGATGAGCTGACACTGATGAGCTGTTTATTGTGGAAGCCAAGGAATCTCCAGTTCTTTCCTTGCTCCAGATTTTCAGGTGAATTCTCCAAGCATTCCGTTAAAGATTCAGCCTCTTTTTTTCCTGCTTTCCTTCTTTTCCTTGCTCAGATATATCCCAAAAAGAAGGGACAAATAATTAATTTTTTCATGCTTCTTTTGTCCAGGTCTGGTGTAGAAGTGCAGCTCCAAATCCTCAGGATTGGGGTGGGAACTGAAGCCAATTCTCCTGCTTTTTTTTAGTAACACATCCAAAAATTATTCTTTGGCATATCAAGATCATCTCATCCAGTCATTCTCTTAAATTCAGCAGTCCCTGCTCCTAAATTCCACCAGTTTTTCAGTCAGGAGCAAATCCTCCAAGGGATTTGTTCAGAGGAACAGCAACCATCCAGCCACCAGATGAGCCAAGATGTGACTCCTAGGTCAGCAAGGAAGATGCTTGTGGAAGTAAGAAACACTGGGAAATCAATTTTAATACTTTAATATTTTTTACATGGGTCTTTAAAAATATTTGGTAAGTTTTTCATTTCGTTCTTCATGGGCATGTGCTGGACCTGAATATAATTAAATTTTGGGGTATGGTTCCCTAGAGGTAAATCTTAATTTTTGGGGTTGTTGGGGATGAAGGAACAAAAGATGCTAAAACACCCAAAATTTGGGTTTCCCATTCTTTTACACTTCCAAGCCTGACCTTTTCTCTCTAAACCTCTACAATCAGTGGATGTGAATCACCCAAACTTGGATTTCTGGGAATATAAAAATAGGGTGAATCCCAGCCTGTATGTCCAATACATGGAATTAGCAAATAATTAAATGTGCCATCTGCTTTTTGTCTTTGACCCTGATGTTTTCATCCCTGCACGATTTTGCAACTAGAATTTGTAACTATTGGCAGAAGGAAGGTGGATGAGGGATGGCAGGAAAAATTCATCTCTGTAAAACTTTTATAACCTTGTTAGCAGTGCTATTAAAAATGTTCTCCAAGTAGTTATCAAGGTGTTTCGCTTCCTGAAATTTAGATTTACTGAAACTTCATGGCAAAAATAGTTTGGAGAAGTGAAATTAATCACTGCATTTATTAAAAAGAAAAACAAACCCCCCCAAAAAAACCAAAGAGAAGAATTTTGTGAAAATACAGAAAAGAAGAAAAAATAATCTATATTGAGGCCTGGGAAATGTTGGTATTGCTTCAAGAATTGTTTTAAAAACCTCCTTACAACACAAACAAAGTTTTGCTAACTGTTTAACTAAAACACCTTTTCATTGCAGACTTCTGAAAGCTTTCAGCAGGTTTTCTGGGGGATCTGGAACCAGGACAATTCTGCAGCAGGGACTGTTTTTATAATATATTTGGGCTTGGGAAATAGAAATCTCCAAATAACGTGGATTTCTCCTGTGGATTCCTGACCCACCTTTCAGCGCAACGAAGCCAACTTTTCATCTGGTCTCTATCAATGTCACAGAGGCACCTCCAACTTCTACCTGAACCAAAGTATTCGCTCTCTAAAATGCAGATTAATCACAGGGAGGTGCATTAGTTGGCTACTGGTGTTTCCCAAGGAGTTCTGTGCATTTAAAAGCTCAGCGCGAGGATTTATTGCCTTATTTTCCAAGCCCTTTTTTCTTTCCATTATCTCAGCGCCCTGCCCAAGTGACCCTCCGATGGTGATACACATAAATACAGCCCAGACATGCCCAGCCCGTGATTAAATACCCTGATAATTTTGAGGCCCTCCAAGAGATAGGATTTCACACTATCACAAATCCTGCTGCAGTCAACCAGTAGCCACAATCAATTACTCGGCGCGGCCGCGCTCGCGTTCCTCCTCCGGAGTTTCTTGATTAGGTGCCAACAGCGTTCGGGGCCTATCGCTTTCCAAAGGCAGGGAAAAGAGCAAACTCCCACAGATATCCTCAAAAATAGATAAAAACCCTCTGCCTGCAGGAGTGGCAGTGAAACAGCCCCTGATTTTGGGGAGTGCAAGGCTCCTAACAAACAGTTAACCCCCAAAGCCATCCTGCGTCCCGCTGACGGACCGAGGGAACAAACTTGGATAAAGCACCCAAGCCACTGGGAGCCACGGCCAGTTCCAAGAACACTCCGGGACCAGAGAGCTTTGGCTGGGTAGGGTTTCAAGGTCTTGTCCACAAGGATCCACAATTAAAATTTCTAGTGCTAAAGTTTCATGGTGAAATAAAAACCCTGAGATTCCAACGCTCCCCCTCCTTCCAAACACTGCTCACAATGCTCAGTGGAAGGAAAAGAAAACCTCCAGTATTTTGGCAATGGGCTCTGCCCTCTTTTACATATTTCAATTCCATCTTTTGGAAGAGCTGTAAATCTTTCCTCCCGTTTTTTTTCCCCCTCCTTGTTCTGTCTTCAGCCTGCTTGGCAGTGTTCATGTTACTTGCATGCATAGGAAATGATGTTTAGAGGGAAGGGAACTGAAGGTCTTTCTCCTCCTTTCTCTCCTCGGCTTCAGGGATTCACTGATAAGTGCTGGGAAGTGATAAGTGGCTTGTACCAGCAATAGTGTGGCTAAGGGGGTTAGGGAAGGGATCATTCCCCTGTGCTGGGCACTGCTGAGGCCACACCTTGAATCTTCAGGTCAGTTTTGGGCCTCTCATGACAAGAAAGACATTGAGGGAGAAGGGAATGGAGCTGGGGAACAGGGCTGGAGGAGAAGAAGGGAACTGGGAATAATCAGCCTGGAGAAAAGGAGACTCAGGGGGGACCTTGTGGCTCTGCACAACTCCCTGACAGGAGGGGGTCAGGATATCCTCCCAAGGAACGGGGACAGGATGAGAGGGAATGGCCTCAAGTTGTGTCAGAGGAAGTTTAGATTGGAAATTAGGGAAGTTTTTCATGGAAAGGGTTGTCAAGCATTAGAAGAAGCTGCCCATGGCCAGCAGGAAAAAGGACATGATGCTTGTCCTTTATTCAAAACACCATTATTATAATTCCAGAGGCATTGGGAGCAGTTTGGGAGCATCACCTGTAGCAGAGCAGCCAGTGCTTCGTTGCTCTGTAGGTTGGAAAACCAAATTATGGATCACGAATCCAAGCAACAAATGGCTCATGGCTGGGAATTCAACAGGACTCCAGAAGGTGAAGGTCAGTTGTCCCAACAAGGTGACCTCAATCCTTGTCCCTTATTTGTCAGTTTATTTAAAATATTCCTCTCCCTTCCTCGAAGATGCACGCGTGGACTCTGCAGGAAAACCCTGTGCAGGTTATGAGCAACAAGCAATGTTTTTAAAGATCTGTGGCAATTCATATTCAGGATCTGGGTGCACAAAGATTAAGGAAAAAAAACCCCAACACCATATTTTCAGAATAAAATATTTTTCCTTCCCACTTATCAGGTGAACAAACTTGGGTCCTCTCAGAACATGATGGGATTTAAAGCTGATTTTGATCTTGTTGTATAGGACATTTAGACAAGAACTACTGATCAAAATTATTTTTTAATTTCATTTAAATGTTGAAAAAGGATGATTTTTTTTCCCCCTCCAGAAATGTTCCAGTCTCCATGAAATTTTCAGTGGGAAACTCTTCAGCAGTGGAGAATGAAGTGACCAAAGAGAGAGAATGAGTCATGTCCCCTCTAATTTAGAAACTGGGGTCAACACAATCCCATGGGATGTGGAAGAATCAACTTCAAGTCCCTCACCGGCACAGCTTGGACTTGTGTCCCAAAAAATTCCTTTCTGCACCCTTGGAGTAGTGAATTCCTGGCAGCTGTTGCACAAATATTCCCCAAATTCTCCTCAACCTGCTGCTGATGTGTTTTGGGGAAGGTTCAAACAGGTCCTTTCGTAAGCGGCTTCACTCCCACATTCTCCATCTGTGGGAAGCTCATTCCATGGCCTCATCCCTCTCTGGCAAGTCTGGGGAGGTTTCTGGCCAGCTCCGTGATGAAGTGGTGGATCCAAGGTGTTTGGATTTGCCCTTGGCCTCGGCTTCCCTGTGACGTCCTCTCCTCTTCCAAAATTAATGTGCAATTTGGGAGGGTTGAGAGTGCCTCCAGCTGCCAGTGGCTGTGGGGATGGGATAATTACCCTAAAGAAACTCCTGACAAGCCAGAGCTGGAAACTGTGGCCTGGATGGAAAGGAAAATCATTGTAGCCATGTAAACATGTGCTGATGCCCTTCAGGACTGTTTTTAATCTATTTTTAACCTTGTTTAGCTTTGAAGTTTGCTTTGGATTTTTGGGATAGAAGCTTGGGGTTCAGCAGAGGGAAATCTGTTCCTGTGTTGTGTTGAATGAAACATCAAATAAGTGGAATAAAGAGGGAATGAGAAGGCAGAAGAAACTGGACACCAATGGGTTGGATCATGGTAAAACAGCAATTTATCTGTGACAATCAGATTAATTGGGAAAATTAATGGGACTTCTTGATTACAGCATTGCTTTGACTCCCCATTTATACACAAGGTCTGACGAGTCTGAGAACCAGATCCACTTTGAGTCTGTTTCTGGACAACGGAATTGGAATCCTGGATGCCAGATATGCAATTAGCAATCATCTCTTCCCTCTTGTTTTGAATTAAAAGGCCAATAACACCCAAGATAAATTGAGGGGTGCAAAACATGATGATATAGAGTACCTATAAACCAGATTAAATGCATCAGCTTGGAAAAGCAGGGAATTTTCCCGTTGGTTTCTCCACTGAGGCAAAGGCTGCAGTTTGATTTTAACTTTGATTAGAAACCAGAATGTTCAAATTTGGTGGCAAAAGGACAAGAAAGAGTCTTTGCATTCCCTGATGGAGCAAAAAAAACCAACCTCAAAATAGAAATCAATCTCATCCTCAAAATCAACCAACCTGATCTTGCACACCTTGGAAAACAAGTGGGATTTGTCTGACCTGATGATCTTGGTGAGTCCCTTCCAACCCAAGATATTCTGTAATTCCAGGACCTGAGATCTTCATTTCAGGCTCTCTTTGAAGTCACTGTCACCAAAGGCCTCTAGCATAGAATTAATCTCATCTTTTAGCAGAATCCTGCAATAGATCCAAGGATTCATCCTCAAATTATCCTGGTGGGGATAAAGGGACTACAAAGGGAGCTGAAAGCACAAATGACCAGATTTTAATGTGACATGAGAAAAATTTCTTCATGTGCTAAAAATGTACCCATTTCTCCTTTCATTTCATCTTTCCCATCCTCCATGAAAAGGTTTCCAGAGCTCCAGAATTAAAGGGAAGGGCTGATGTTACCAACCTTGTCCTTTGCATTGGACCAAATTCCACGCCAGTCACAGCAGAGCTTTACCTAATCTGGATTCCTCTCACATCAGCCACATCTGGTGTTTTCCATCCTGCTTCCCTCTGGGTGGGGTTTATTCCCACAGGAGGATAACCAAGACTTTCCAGCCTCGTTTTCCAGCTGCATTTTGGCCTTTCAGTTTTAGAAGGGCTCAAAATTCTTTCCGAGGTCTTTATCGGAGCTTCCTCTTGTTTACTGCCACCATCCAAGGTGACAGGTCTTGCAAATCACCCCAACATAGATTTGGCTTCCCAAAATTCCTGCTGCCTTTCCCATAATCTCTCCCTCTTAATTCCCAGTGATCATTTGGGCTGAATTTACAAACTTGACTTCATATGGCTGATGTCAAGTGCAAGAATCATTCTCCACACACACATGGAAAACCATGAATCCTCTGCAGAGTGAATGTGCAGATCCACTGATTGCCCTGCCTTAGTTTTTAATTTTCCTTATTTATTATAAGTCCTTAACAAACTGTTGATGAGACTGCTCAATGAAACAAAGAGATTAAATATGGTCAAAAAATGTAAGTATTTTCAAAATCCAACCCACACGTGCAGGCAGAAATTAGGTTGCAGTGCTTTAGTGGGGGATGTGTCTCTCTGGTGTAAAAATGTGCTTTTTGTAAGCATTTTTCCTCATTTTGCTCATTTACTCAGACACCCAGGACTGGGGGAGGGAGCACAGCATTTGCAACTTTACAATTCTGCCCAAAAATCAAACGTCAGGGTTTATCTGTCAACCTTCATTTCACACGTGCTCGGCGTTGCAAGGAAAGATTTCTGCTCAGGATTTGTGGCTTGGCTGCTTTTCAGCCCATCAGGAGTGATGAGGAATCCTCAGCACTGGCCTTAAACAGGGTTTAAGCTCACTCAAGAACCCAAATTGTGACACTGGCCCGAAGGTGACAGAGAAACCCTCCTGTGTGGTCACAATTGTGTGGCTGAGGGCACTTTCTGGAGGCTGAGGAAAGCCAAGCTGCCATGTGGGCATTGTTTCTATTCCCAGCAGAGCTGATTTCTTAATCCCCTTCTTCAGTCATGCCATTCCAAGGCTCCTATGCCTTACCTGGGAAGGCAGCTACACCTGAGCCAGGTCTAAGCCCGCTGCAAGCTCAGTCCAAGGCAGAAATCACATCTCCCTTCTAAGGTTTCACTCTTTGTATGGCTGGCATGGAGAACCTCTCAGGAAGGGAGCCAATTGTCGTATTACATGCGCTGTTTGTCCAAGAGGAATTTTCTCTGCTTTCTCCTCTTTCTCTAGGAAGTAGCCACAAACGTCCAGTGTAGGGTTACTGGGCCCATGGAAAAAAAAATTATCAGATTTTAGCAGCTATTCCTGGAATTACAGTATTGTTTTGTCTTTTTTTTTTTGAGCTGAAATGACAGCAGTTCAGGTGTCAATTTTCACATCAGGGGCTGGTTGGTTTTTTTTCCCTAGGAGTTCAAATTTTACAAAGATGACAAAATTATGGGGAAAGATACGGATAGTGGAGGATCAGTTTTTTTTTTTTTCTTGGTGATAGAGCAGAATATTTATTTGTAATCATCAAAGTTCAATAATGACTATGGTACTCTTGGGGAAAAGAAAAGATTCTCCCACAAGTCAGTGCTTGACATTGAGGACGTTGTCAGTGTCTGTGAAGTGTTTCATGGAGAGGCTCTCAGGAGAGTGAAGGCTCAGAGCAGATGGGCCCCAGGTTTTAATCCTCACCACTTCAGGAAAAGGAAAGTTTACAGAGCCCCCAAAGATACCTCTCATTGCTGTGCCCTTTCTTGTCACGTGAGGTGCTTCAAGAGTGGCTTTTTTTGGCTGATTCCAGGATTCTACACAAGCCCAGAAAATCAAATCAAAGCCTCCTCTGCTTTGCCCATCTTTGTAAAGAGCCTGAAATACGAGATACTGGTCTTAGCATGGCTCGCCCTTAAATTTCAGATCAAATGAAGACGACACAAGGAAAATGTTGACCTGTTAGAGGCTGTCCAGAGGAGGCCACGGGGATGCTCTGAAGGCTGCAGCCCCTCTGCTCTGGAGCAAGGCTGGGAGAGCTGGGAATGTTCCCCTGGAGAGGAGAAGGATCCAGGAGAGCTCAAAGCCCCTTGCAGGGCCTAAAGGGGCTCCAGGAGAGCTGGAGAGGGACTGGGGACAAGGCATGGAGGGACAGGACAAGGGGGAATGATTTTAAGCTGAAGGAGGGTAGGTTTAGGTTAAATATTAGGTAGAAATTCTTCCCTGTGAGGGTGGTGAATCCCTGACACAGGTTGCCCAGAGAGGCTGTGACTGTCCCATCCCTGGGAGTGTCCAGGACCAGGCTGGATGGGGCTTGGAGCAATCTGGGATAGTGGAAAGTGTCCCAGCTCCTGGCAGGGGGTGGAGTTGTGTCCCACTGCTGTGGGAGCTCTGATTCTTCCATGGTTTTCAATATCAATACTGGGAAAGCAGCCTGGTGAAGAGGTGACTTTACACAAGCGAATTAAAACTCTTGCAAGGCAACTCAGGAATATTTAGGAGGTGAAATTTTTGCTTTTGGCTGGATTACTCTGCTTCCTACAGTCTCAATTTGCTTTGTCACGCGTGTGTCACTTGTATTCATCCCTTCAACTCCTGTCCCAAAGCTGAGATGTCCTAACAAGGAGGGCGTTGGCTTTCACTTTCCACACAACAAAGAAAGTGGGAGAAACACCTCCAACACGGTGAATTTACCTTTGCCAGGGCCTCTTCCTCCTCTCCAAAGGGATCAGAACAGGACCTGAAGATGGCAACGCTCCCACTGGATCACCCCCAGGTTAAACCGGGATCAAGCCGGCCCGTTTGGCACGGGGCAAGGCGCACTTTGGGAAATGTGGGTGAGCATGGACACAAACAATGCCCTTTGGTTTCGGGAGTAATCTCAGTGCTCTGCAGCTGGGACAGGCTCCAACTGTGTGAGCTGCCTCTGTTGATTGCCGGTTTCACTTTTTTCTCTCTTGAGCATTTTCCCCTTCTTTTCCTTCACTCTCCAAGCGAATCTCAGCAAATCTGACAACCCCGGCACACCCCAGCCTCACTAAATCCTGATCTGATTTAAATGCCTGCCACTGCTGTTGGTACCAGCACTGAAAAAAGAACTGGCTCCTGTTCAAGCCCTTCTCCTTTCCAAATGTTTAGGGATTTGGAGCCCATACATACAATTACTGCGTGATTCTCGGGAAGAGAAAATAGCCAGCAGCTGTTCAGTGTCTGATCAATTATGAGTTGAGGAAGAGGAGTGGAAGAGAGGGAGGTTATTGGTCAGAAATCTGCACACAATTAGGAAACAATGCAGGGAATGGGTGCTTGGGAGATGGGGAAGGACAGGCACCCTGGGAGGGAGTCCTTAGGCTGACGGGTCTGCAGTGGTCTCCTCAACATGGAGAGAAAATTGTTACAGGTGGTTGGTGAATTTTTAAAGGATTTGGCAAGGTGGAGGAGGGAGAGGAGCCAGTCCTGGTCTGGGAACATGAAAAATGAAAAGGAATCTTGGTAAGAGGGTCTCTTGGAGCAGATCTGCCCCAGCCAAGCACTGCACGGTCTTTGGCGGCAGCTTGGACACCCAACTCCACAAATAAATGTGGACATCTTGGTCTGCAAAACAATTCCTGCCTCAGAGGCTCGATCCAGCTGCCCCCAAACAGGTGATGAGCGTTGTGTGAGAAGGGAAATACTCACAGGGCTTGCAAATATAACCAGTACCTTAAAACAATTATTCCTTGGAAGTTTTGAAAGGGACTTTGAAAGAGTTAAATCCAGAGACTGGAAGGTTTTCCAAAGGGCAGTAGACTCTCACCTTTGTACAAAGGAATTCTGCCCAAAATCTCCATTTCATTTGGGATGAAGAAAAGATTTTGTCTCACATTTTACCTGAGGTGACTTGAGGTGATAATGGGGTGGTAGATCCTTCACTTATGAGCATTACTCAGCATGACATCATGGAATGGTTTGGGTTGGGAGGGACCTTAAAGATCATCCAGTGCCACCTCTGCCATGGGCAGGGACACCTTCCACTGTCCCAGGCTGCTCCAAGCCCTGTCCAACTTGGCCTTGGGCACTGCCAGGGATAGAGCAGCCACAGCTTCTCTGGACACCCTGTCCCAACGTGTGCCCTTGAACTCACTAATCATGACCTGAGCAGCCTCCACTGATTCAGATCATCACTGAATGTTGGTTTGGTTGTTGTCCACATTTACCCGAGATCAGGAGGCACCTCTTTCATGGATAATCTGTGTCTGAGAGTCAACAGATGGTTGGACATTATCTTATATCCCAGAAATTTGGGATGAAACTGGAGGGAGCTGTTTGTTATTTACTAAATGAACCCAGAGATTGTGGGTTCATCTTGAGGGTGTCCAAAATCTTGATGTGTTCTAGAGTTTTTCCTGTACACTGCTAACAGAATGTCAGCAATGTCAGAGAAACCAGAGCTGTTTTCCCAGAATCCCAACCCCAGAATGGCTGGGATTGGAAGGGACTTCTGGATAACACCAACCCTCATCCTAAAGCTGGCTCAGCAGAGCAGGTTCCACAGGATCATATCCAGTTGTATTTTGACTCTCCAGAGGAGACTCCACAACCTCTCTGGTCCAGCCTGTCCCAGTGCTCTGGCACCCTCCAAGTAAAGAAGTTTTCTCTCATATCCAGACCAGACTTTCCCTGGAAGTCTGTGCAGTAATCAGCGATAAAATGAGCACAGGAGTTTGCATCCAGCTCCAGTGAATGAGAACAAATGGAAACCATTGGTACCTTAGGACAAAAGTGAAAACATTCCCAAAATTAGTCATTTTTTGGGAAAAGGCTCGGTGAAACCTGATGGTTGAAAATGTGTCAGCGTGTGGTTATGGGGACTGAGATCTTCAGAGCTGATGGATTTAATTGCATCCAGCATCCAGAAACGTGATTCCACGGTCACATGAAGCTGCAGAATGATGGAATCTGTCCCTCCTTCCCACAGCAACAGAAGCATTTGGTGAGTTCTGCTCAGCAGTGTCATCACCATGGATACATTAAATGTTTGTGTTGTGACACGTGGAATTTTACCTGAAGTCTCCATGCCCTTGCAATTACATAAGATTATTTATCTTCATTAAGATTATTCATCTTCATTATATATAAAGTGCTTTTGATCAGGAACACCTGAAAACGTGACCAAAAACACTTGCAGTGTTTCAGAAAAAGAGATTTGCGTTGCCTTAAAATAGATTTATTATCTCACCTAACTACAGTAATATAAAATTTAGATGTTTAGTCAACAGAGCTCTCTGCATCACACACATTCAGTGGAAAAAGCTAAAAAGTATTAATCTGAACCTAAAATATATGAGAAGAACCTTTCTCTGGACATTCCAGTCTTCCCATTGTCTGCACACTTGCAGATGGTTGGTTTTGAATAGACATCCAACTCTTCGATGGATGGAGTTAGGTGAGAATCCACCTTAATTCCAACCCAATCTCTTCCCAGGCTCTTTATGGTGGAATTCATCCCCAAGATGACAGAGGAAATCTGCTGGACCAGAAGTCTCCTTGGGCTACGTGAGAGCTCCAACGCATTTTCCCCCGGAGCCCAGGCTTGGTGCTGAGCTCAGTGCAATAAAACGGGTCAGGCACGGGTTTTTCTGATTAGAGCTGCAATTGAATTCAAGCTGATTTCCCAGAACGCTGATAGCCCTCCTGGCTCTGCCAAGTCAAATTCAAAGGTCGTGGCTCTTTGATGCCATTCAGATTAAACCCACACTGTTTTAACGATCAGGGTTCCCCAAACTCTCAGGGAGCTGCAGCCATTTACGGAATTATATCCTGGTTCCATCGTGACAATGCAAAGGGGAGTCAGATGAAAAATTTCCTGCTCAGATATCCCAGATTAGATTTTTCCATGGTGCTGCTGGAGTTTCCACTCTCCCCCTCTGACTGGACACCACCTCTTCCCTGTCTCAAACAGCACAGCTCCCAGAGTTCTCAGTTCCACCTGGGAAGGGACCTGAGCCTCCCTCCACTCCTGGGGAGTGATTTGGCTTCTCCCCTCTGTTCCTCTGAACATCCCACAGAACCATCAGAGACCTTCTGCTCTCCAAACCTTTCCCTCTGGTCCTTCAGTTTCCTAACTCAACAAAAACCATGGGGCTCAGGGTAAAATTGGAATGTTCCCTTCTTCAAACCTCAGTTTAGGAATGTGTTTTTCATGGCTCGTGGTTGTTGTCACCTGAGCGTGGAAAGTGTGGCTGTTTTCTGACCACCAGGATTAGCACAGCCTGGACATGCTTGACCAGGCACTTCTACAGCCCCTAAAATTATTGTCAGTTGAGCTATCAAAGCTTCCAAGACATCCATGATGGGTTTTTCCTATAATTTTGCATGTTTTGGGCCTAAATGTGTCTGTCAGAGAAGATTTGTTTCAAAACACAATTTTTTAGCAAACAGAGATTGCAACTTTTTAAAACTAGGTTATGAAATTTTTTGGCTGAAGATCTGCTGGTGAAGCCAATCCAGCTGACAAAAAAATTTCTACTTTCTTTTGTGTTTCTCAGAGAAAATAGCTGGGTTTTGGGCAAAGGCAAGCAAGCAGAACTACTTCAATTTCTTAGCATTTATTATTGAAGGTGCAAATAAATTATTTTAGCAATTTTATTCAGAAACATGCAAAGACTGTTTCTTCTACTTCTTTTTTTTTGAAAGCTGTTCCATCAAAGAATGGAAAAAAATCTATGCCAAAAAAGTTTCTTGGATAGCCCATGGAGAAATAAACACCTTTGGAAGACAATTCTTCCCAAATTCCAATAGATATCTAGTATAATTAAAAAGAACCTTCCTTTGGAGATGTGTTTGTCTTTTCCAAGAACTTTGTGTGATCAGACCACGCACTGGATTAAAGAAAATCCCACAGCATTGATGAAATGCTCTTAACATGAATAAAAGATTTTCCTCCCAGTATCTTTGGAACTGATATCCTGTGATTGCTCCTTCCTTTTCTTAGGAAAATTATTTAAAAAATCCAAACCTTCTTCTCCAGTTGGTCAGATCTCAGATTTTCATCCCAGTGATCTTTTGGTTGACATTTCCCTGAGACATGTGAACCTTAGACAGGTGACATCTTCTCACTTGAACATGGAGGTGTTTATCGGCCATGTCAGATTTATAGATCAGGCAGAAAACACCCAAAGCTTCCAAATTCAGAACTTTTCTGGCTGCTCTCTGTTTCCCACAGAAGAGATTTCAGGTGTCTTTGGCTACATTTGCTATCCAAAACCCATTTGACTGATTAAAGTTCCCACTGTAGTTTAATTTACTTTACACACCACTTCAGGAATTTTTCCATTCCTTTTTCCTGTCCTTGTGCCCTCCAGCAGATATTTTCACCAGATTTTTTGTTCTCCAGCATTTCCATCTTTAAAGAGAAAATCCCTTCATCAAACAATGATTCCATGCAAGGATAAGAAAACTTTTGTGTACCAAGGATAACACCTGGTATTGCAAGCAAAACTTGTCCAGAACTGTGGATTTTTGTTTCAAAGCTTAGAAGTTTCATTTTCCCACATAATTCCTGAGATTTCCTCTCCATCACCGAATTCCCATCAATGCAGCTCCCATAGTTCTTGCCTCCATGGTTCTTCTTCATTGAACTTTCACCACCAATTCCTCCTTGAAAATATTTCTGCTGTTTTTTCCCTCTGAAAAATGCCTTTCTCCTCTGAAAAAAAACCAAAGATTTAGCAACAATGACTTCAGATTATTGTAGGAGATGCCCAAGTGGAACCAATTTTTTGTTATTTTATGTAAAATACATGAGGCGAAATTTCATTTTCTTGGACCACAGGAAATCCTTTGTGTTTTGAAGCAGAAACATTTCTGTCAGAACTTGCTGAGATTTGGAAAACAGCAAACATTGATTTGCCTTCCCTGACAAAGGGATACAACTTCAACCTTTTTTCCCTCTAAGCATATTTTTCTCCTTTTTTCTCACTTCTTCTCTTGGAATGGCATTGGAATGAACTTCCCAGTGCCAGTGGAACTCCTGAAGTTCATTGAAGAGTTGGTCAGACCTTGGTGAGAATTCACTGGAATCTTTACTAAGGAACACACGAAGGGAACAGCTTCAAAAACATCCATGTGGAATTACGACTTGGGAATGTGCTTCTCTGAGATAAATCCTTTATTCCAATAAATCCTTTATTCCAATAAATTCTTTATTCCAATAAATCCTTTATTCCAATAAATCCTTTATTCCAATGAATTCTTTATTCCAATGAATTCTTTATTCCAATGAATTCTTTATTCCAATAAATCTTCTACTTCCAATATTCCCTTCTTTGATCAGCTGAGCCATTGCAGGAGAAACCAGAGGAATTGTCAGCTGGTCCTGTGGAAAAACGGATGAGAGAATGGATTGTGGTCCTTTGACCTCCTTTGGAAAGGATCCTTCATTCCTTCTTCCCACCACACCGCCTGGGCTTCAGGGTTGTTCAACACTGAGTGACTTCCCAGCTGTGAGACCTCAGCACTGATGTGTCCAGGCCAGAGCAGGGAACTTGAGGGGAAAAATGAAGGCACTGGAAAAAGCAGAACTCCTCTGGAATTACCCGCGCCGCTTCCCGGAGTGGCGGCGGTTGGGTCTGGTAGGGAAAAGTTTTGCCTTCCAGCCAAGTTCTGACTCAGCCTGGCCCCATCTTTGTGTGCCGATTCCAATCAGATCAACCTGAAATTGCTTAAACTGGGGGAGCACAGAGTTATTCCAGCCAGGATCACTCTGGGTTATCATGACAACCCCCAGTATTAGAGATTTCCAGTCAAGGGATGTTGGGATCCAGCAGCGGCTTCAGAGTTGAAGTGGAATGGCTCAAGGATGGAGAAAATGGAGTAAGAATTGTTCAAAGCTGTGCTTTTCCCTTCACATCTGGATTAAAACCTTAGACTGAGTATAAGCCTGAAACCTCCCCAAAAACACGACGCTGGAGATAATTTCAGGCAGGTTTGTAGGATGTGCTTCCTTAGAAAGTTTTAGTGTGAGCACAACCCATGGGAAAAGTAAAATTCACCCCTGGGAGCAATAATCCATTTATATCATAAACACTAATGAACCACCTTTTAATTAGAGCCATGCAGGTGTCAATGCCCATATTCTCACCAAAGTAAAGTGTTCCAAGACCTTTATTTAATTTCAGAGATCCTTTATTTCACCCAGAGCTTTGCGGCTTTCTACCCTCCTTATAATCAAAACAATCTAATTTTTTTCACTCTTTTTTTGTAGCAAAACACATCTTTTACAAGTTTTTTTCCAATGTGCCCAAACCCAATTAGATTTTTTTTAAAAAAACTCCCTCACACTTTTCTATTATTAATACTGAGGAGACGATTTTTACCTGACTTATTCCACCTAAGAAAGTTCAATTTGGCTTCTCATGCTCAGTCAGAAGAACCAGGTGAAGGCAGAGCGCATGAACACCAGAACCTTTCTAGTTTGTGGTTTAAGATAAACTTGGAATGGCCATAACATAAACCCAGGGATTTTTTTGCTGGTGGAATTGTAATCTGAAAAGAAAATCGATGCATGGAAATCGTATTACCGCTGTCTTTCACACGCACGTTCTCGACGCTCTTTCATTTCAGCGTTTTTAACTCTTGACCTCATGGCAAATTTATCCCTCATTTAATGCTTAAGATGTTTAGACCATTAGGTAAAAACGGCATTGTTATTTAGGTTACGTGTTGGAAGTCACAGCGCCTGGAAAGAATTCCACTTTGTGGTTTCCAGGCTGACTCCAGAAAATTAGAATTGCAGCGAGGCTGTCCACAGAGTTCAATTTAAAACAAAAATCCCAACCCCAAATCCAGACTGAAACAAACCCTAACAGCACAAAGGTTTCAAAATCTTTTGCTTCACTTCATCAACGTTTGTTATTTCCTAAAGGAAACCAGACAGGTTAACTTTGTAAAATATATATGGATACAGATATTTCACACATAAATGTGTGTACAAGTGCATGTGTGTGTGTATATTAATTTTCCCCCCGTTTTTCTTCATATCAGACTTCACCACATGGCACTAAAGCCATCATTTAATGTGGAATTATGGAGCTGATGGAATGTGGAGAATGAGCTCTTGCTTTCCTATTGGTCACCAGGCTCCCCTTTAAGTGCTGGGGGAACACCAAACCTATAAACAGGTCTGTGGCCATAGAAACCCCCAGATCAACTTCTCAATTTCATCACAGGAAAATAATTGGCTTAATTTTTTTTTTTCTTTTCTATACATTAGACAGGAAAAATGCCTGGCACATGTGTTCAGATTTATATGTTGCCCAAACCCATGTATCAGGGTTCAAAATTTGGGTGGAACTCACAAATCAGGTCAATTCTCTGAGTGGGAAATGCCAATTTTTCTCTCCATCCAGGCTTTCGTTGCTCATTGAGATACAAGTAGAATTCACTGCAAAAAGCTCTTTTATCAGTGAAGTTTTCCACTTATTCCTGTTTTAGGGCTGCATTCACAGATTTGCTTCCGACTCTTAATGAATTTTTCCCATTCACTTTCCCAGCTCTCCATACACTGATTGTGCCCTTATCCAGCTGAGTTTTGAGGATATTTTTCATTATCTCCAGCTATAATTTCCCTTTTTATAACTTGTGGCTCTCCATCCTCATGCTGCACCTCTGAGTAGCTGCAGCCCCTCCACCAACCCCATTCCTGTAGTGGAAATCTGACTCAAATAAAGCTAAAATTGCTAAACCCAAGCTCTTTGGTTTGTCAGTATTTGATATAAATAACTTCCTTTTCCTCCCCTTGCTTCTGTCATAGCCACCACAGGCTTTTTATACCCCTTGTCACTTTTGTTTTTATGTTTGACACATCACAAGATAAAATGGGAATATGATCCACTCTCTTTCCATCAAAAAAACCCCTCAAACCTGATTTTCCATTGCTGTCCCTAGAACGAATCCTTTCCACCAGCCTTCATTATGTTCCCAGTTCTCATCCAGTTTCCTAACACTCATCCAATCCTCCATCTTTCCCAAATTTCATGATCTTCCAGCTTCCACGGCTTGCTCAAAGGTTGTCTTCCCATTCAATACAAAGTATAAAACACAAAAATACAAAAAATACAACTGCTTTCTTCCAGCTTCATCAAGATCTTCGTATTTCTGCTTCTTTTTATAAAATTCATGCCTATAATTCACACAGTTCTCCCATTATTTGAATATTCAGCCTTACCTTTGATGCCTCAAAAAGAAAAAAGGTCTTCGTTTTGGTTAAACGAGGTCATTGGAAGTTGGTCTGAATGTCATGGAAAGCTCCACGATGTTCCCACTGATTTCTGCAGGCTCTGGGTCAAAGTTCACATTCAGAACTCTCATGATAAGGTATTGATCAATACTTCTTTAACCTCATTATCACCACAGCCCTGATCAATTCTGTATTATCATTCATGTCTGCTGTTCACCAGTGGTGCTACGTGACCACAGACAAGACCCAGGTCCTGGGGTGACCTGTGGAAAAGCAGAGGAAGGGCCAGACTTTGCCCTGGAGAAGTTATGAACTGAGCAGAGGGCTCAGACAATGAAATAGTGAATTTTTCCAGTGTTGGCAAAATCAACTTTACAGCCAGGGATTTGTCTGACTTCCTGTGTACCTTGAATGTGTCCTGGAATGTCAGAGCTCGGAGCTGTTGTTCCAACAGAAACCCTAATTTATTATTTACATAAATAAAGAGAAGCCCAAGAAGACGATGTTCCAGTTGGAGAACTTGATTCCAGTAGAAATTCCATGCTCATTTCAAGCATATCCACCAGGAACACAGTGACTAAAGAGCAGGTCTTGGATCTTTTATAGCCCATGGATAATCAAGCACAGCATGATTGGGGAATATCCATTGATCTGTCCAATTTTCTCTGGAATGGGATGAAGGGCACTCAAAGCCACCAATATTTTTGACTAGAGCTCTACTGGACCAGAACAACCGATTTCAATGGAGATGTCCAAACTAAATATCTGACGAGCACAACTTCCTCCTCCTTGGGATGTTTTTGGAATCCCAGCTGGTTTGTCATCAAAAATCCAGAGCTGCCCAGAAAAGCAGCACCAACGTGGCCTGGTCAGAGACAAAATTTCGTCCCTGGTGATCGTGTTGCAAACAAGTTCTGCCTCAGAGACTCAGGGCACAAAGAACAAAAAGGGATTTGAGCAGCCGGATGGTGGGAGAAGGGAAGTGGAGGGAGGAGGGGGCTGGAATGGGAAAGCGCAGAAACAGTTTTAAATATTTGGAATCTGCAATTGTATTTCCCCCTCCTTCCCCTCCCAGAGCTTCATTTTTTTTTTGAGCCCAGATTAACTATTCCCCCTACAATGCTTTTTCATAAAGGGATCAAGCCCATTGTTTATAGAATTTGCTAATAACAGCCTCAGCCTCTCTGTCACAGCAGAGTGATTCAATTACAAGACCGGACAATAAAAGCTCAATAAAGAAACTCAAATCCTTATTAAATTCTTTTTTTTAATTATTATTAAAAAAAAATACCCGGCCGGGCTAGGATTGCCAGATTGGGAATTTGCGTGGGGCAGAAGAATGATATGATCTCTCTGAGTAGCACGGCGCAAATTAAAAGAGGTTTAGCGTTAAGTGCTCATGGCACAAAAGCAATTTTAAGTACCTGCAATCAGCTTAGGGTGGCTAAGCCTAAATATGTACAAATCGTGTAATGGGCAATATCCCTGGCAGTACCACGCGGAGCTCCCACTGATGGGTGCTCCAGCCTCTCCCCAGGGTCCCACCTCGGCTCCCCAGCAGTGGGAGTGGGAGTGGGAGGGTGTGGGACGGGCTGTGTGTGGCTTGTGGGCCACCTAGTGTCCTGCTGGCGACTAGAACAAGGGTTTGCTTCTCGTTGCCGGTGGGACAGGTTGGGAAGCAAAAAAGAGAAAATGGACAATTCAACCACCTCTGTTGGCACAAAGAGAGCCAGGGGTTGCTGCACCTCGCCCTTGCCTGCTGCTTCACTCGGAGACTCCTTCACAGAATTTGATATCTATTGAAACCCTTCTTCCATTGGGAAATCCATTCTTTCCCTTGCTGGTCATCTCCATTTCTTGTTCCCATTACTGCACAGAACTTGGGATTTTTGGGGGTTTGGGGTTTTTGTTGTTGTTGTTGCTTTTTCCAGCCTGGCATAATTAGGGTGTAGGATTATAGAATGGTTTGGGTTGGGTTAGGTTGGAAGGGACCTTAAAATTAGTTTTGGGACACCTTCCACTGTCCCAGGCTGCTCCAAACCCTGTCCAACCTGGCCTTGGGCACTTCCAGGGATCCAGGGGCAGCCACAGCTTCTCTGGGCACCCTGTGCCAGGGCCTCCCCACCCTCACAGGGAGCAATTCCTTCCCAATATCCCAGTTTAAATCTCCTCTCTTTCACTTTAAAGCCACTCCCCTTTTTCCTGTCCCTCTATCCCTTGTCCCAGGTCCCTCTCCAGCTCTTGGAGCCCCTTTAGGCACTGAAAGGTGCTCTAAGTTCTCCCTGGAGCTTCTCTTTGGAAGCCAAACATCATTTTTCAAAGTCTAAAAACCTCTCCATCACAAGAAAATTTTGTTCTGTAGAAGCCCTTAGAGCCAGTGGTTCAAAACCATCTTAATCTTCCCAACTTTTTGCTAAACAGCGAGAATTTTCTTAGTTTCCCACTGCAGTGTGTGACTTCCAGGCTTTGCTCACGCCTCCTCTGAATTCTTCCAGACACCCTTGGATTCATTTCCATGCCATCCTCAGTTCCCTGCTTTTCCATCAGCATGGGAGAAAAAAAACCTGATTTATGATGGAGGACAAGCAATTGCCAGGTGAACATCTTGTGCATTTGAGGTCTATGAGCTGACTCCTGCTTTTAGGAGGAGATTTCTGGCATGCAGAAAGGAATTGCCCTAACAGGACCATTCCATGATCCTAAAACTTTTTATCAAGGTCTGTAGTGACAGGACAAGGGTTAGGAGTTATAAACTGGGAGAGGGTGGGTTTAAATTGAACAGTGAGAAGAAGAATTCTTTTTTCTTGATGAGGATGGTGAAGCACTGGAATAGGTTGTCCAGAAAAGCTGTGGATGCCCCGTCACTGGAAGTGTTCAGGATCAGGTTTTGAGGAACTTGGTCTAGCAAAATATTTCCCTGTTTATGGCAGAAGGGTTGGACTTGATGACGTTTAAAAGTCCCAAATCATTCTGTGATTCTATAATTAAAAACAAAACAACAAACAAACCCAAAAGACAACAGTGGGAACTGGTCCCAGCTGAATCCACCACTGGATGAGGAAGCAGTGGCAGGCAGAGGACAGCAAAGCTGCAGAGCCCTCCCTGATAATATAAATAATGAGGAGAACATGACACTGCTGCTGCTCTTTGGGAGGGAGATCATCACCCAAAATTTACTCTGTTGTCACAGACCCCTGCGTGGGATTCATCCATCCTTAGCTAATTGCCCAAAATAGATGGGACGAGTGCCCTCCTGAGTGACCTTTCCCTGATAAAAGCAGGAAACCTGGCTTAAAGCAGGGGCTTAGGTTTGAAATGGCTGCAGTTAAGGGAGATTAATTCTCCCCTCAGCACTCGAGCTGAGTTAATCAGCGCGGCTCTGGCTGGCAGCTCTGCGAAGACACGTGGAGCATTCACCCCATTTTTGGGTGGTGATTTATGATTGCTGGGATAAACTGTGCTCCCAGAGGGAATAAAGGAGCTCATCAGAAAGGTGTTTTGGTGACTTTCCTAAAAAATTGAGCAGAATGAACACAGGATTTTAATTCTTTGGGACAGGGGCCCGGAGATTTCTCAAGAGCTGCACTTGGGTCCTGCCTTTTTCACTGTGAAATGTTGGATGTTCCCAACTTTTAGGGATAAAATGGGGTTTTCATTCCTGATGATAAGAACATTATCAACAATAATAACTTTATAAGCAGAATTCCTCATAAAATTGGAGTTTATTGTGCAGAAGTTGCTTCCGGGAGTATTTTCTCCCCGTAGCTCAAAGGCTGCTCTACAGATGCAGTTGGTTTGGGGCTTGCCATTTAAAATTTAAACATTGAGTCATATCCTGGATCGAATGTTTAAGACTTAGAGTAGAATAAGTGCTCTCAAAGTTTCTATCTCTGCTCATGGTCCGTGGAATTGTGGAATCAGAATATCCTGAGTTAAAAGGGACACACAAGGATCACTGAGTCCAACTTCTGGCCCTGCACAGGACACCCCAACACCCCATCCTGGGCTTCAGGGTGTCCAAATGCTCCTGGAACACTGGCAGCCCTGGAAATGTGACCATTCCCTGAGGATCCTGTGAAAACCTTCTTCCCAATATTCATTTGAAAAACCCTTTTCCCAATATTTGTTTCAAAACCCTCTTCCCAACATTCATGTGAAGACCCTCTTCCCAATATTCATTTGAAAACCCTCTTCCCAATATTCTTTTCTCCCCAGCTTGGACTGAACTTCCAATTTCTAGGTGGCCACCTGTAAAAAAGTGAAGTCCTTGCATTTCAAGATGAGGAATGACCCCAACTTCTTATTTTCTTTCCTGATTTAAGAAATGTTCAGGAAGAACGGTAACAGGGGGGCAAAGGTAGATTTTTACCTCCATTAAATAAATATAAATCATACAGACTGATCAAATCCAGCCAACTGCTTGGGACAATATGAATTTTCCCATAGAAACTCCTCCAAAGCGGAATGAATTTCCAGGCTCGCAGACACGCAGCTTTTAATTAAGAGCGAAGCATTTATTAGAGCGGATGAGAGCACTAAATCTGCCTTTGAAGCCCCTAGCCCCCCCAGTGCTCGATTCCACGGGCTTCCCCTCCCTGCAACGCGCCGTGGCTTTTCTGTTTCACAGCATCCATAACACGGATTTATCAAAGGTCACTATGGCAACACCCGGGCAATGCCAGACAAATACCAAACAAACCGAAACCTCCCCGTTCCCACCCAGGCTGCCCCCGTGGCCCTGCAGGTTCCAAATTCAGATGGATGCTGGTATTAATCCTCCAGCCCCCATTACCTCAGCCGAGGTGGGGAGGCAGCAGGGGGATGGAGGGGTTGGAATGATGGTGCTGGCACGGGAGAGTTCTGGGAATCGCGGCCTCCCCGTGTTTGGGTTGGCGGGGTTCCCGTGGCAGTAGGGGCGCTCGGGATGGATTGCCTGGGTTACGGCTGGGTCCTGGTTCCTGGGATTTGGGGATGGGGGTGTTCCCGTATGCTTGGGAATTCCGGGATTTGTGTTTGTGTCGTGTATGTGAGCCTGAACTTGTTAAAAGTGTATATAAAACATAGAAATAAAGAAACATAAAAAATATAGAGATATAGAAATATGGATAATTACACACATATATAAAATATGGATAATATATTCTAGAGCGTTCAAAATATTAATATTAATACTAATATTTATATTAATATTAATATTATATTAGTATTAATATTAATATTAATATTAATATTAATATTATAATAATATCAATATCAATATCAATATCAATTATCAATATTAATATAATATTATTAAATCACATTAACTGTATTGAATATATAACACACAACATATATATTTATATAAATATGTAATTATATTTTAAAATATATTAATATACATATATATATATGAATAAATAAACATATTATATATGAATAAATAAATATATTTATATATCAATCTATAAATATATTTATATATAAAGTATATAAATATATAATTACACGTATTTATAAAATACAGATCATATATTTTTAGTATTATTAATTCTAAAAGCACTATGATTAATATTAAGTAGTATTAACTATATTGAATTATATAATAACAATACATGTGTATGTACATGTAAATATGTAATTATAGATGAAATATCTTAAATATACATACTTATGCTTATATCATATATAATGATATATCAATATAATATAATAATAATATAATATATAATAATATAATAATATAATATATAATAATATAATAATATAATAATATAATAATATATATATAGATATATAAATATATAAATATATAAATATATAATATATATAATATAAATATATAAATATATATATATAAACATAAAATTACCGTATTTATATCAATATAGATAATATACTTCAGAGTATTATTAATTCTAGTATCAATATAATTGATATTAACTCATAGTAACTCTAAGTATTATATAACACACAAAGCATATAATATATACATATAAACATATAATTATATATTAAATATCCTAAATATGCATACTTATAATTATGCTTGTATCATATATAATAATGATATATCAAACATAATAATATATGTGATATATCATATGTATACATCAAATGTGACACTCAGAATTACGTATCTCCACCCCCACAATGAAATGCATTTTCAGAAGTGATTGTGAACTTCAAAATATCTCAAACTTTCTTCACTAAAAATATTTAAAGTTGTTCTTTTGGAGGTGCCCAACCACAGGTGACTTCACTTTTACTTTGCTTTATTTTCCTCATTTTGGAAAACAGGGCGCATTCAGGATTTTATCCCTGAGACAGAAGAAATAATATCCAGGAGGTGAAAAAATCCAGAACATTTTTTCTCTCTCTTCTTGTCTGAATTATGTTTTTTCCATCTTGCACTCACAGCCCAACACAGGCACAAATTTAGGTGATAAAAACCCCAACGGACTGCTGGGTGCAAAGTGAAATTCTCAGTAATTAAGATAAGCCAGAATAAAAGCAGCTGATGAAACCTTACCTTTCTCCCTTTTATTGCACATTATCTCTCTGCTTAATGATCCAGTAGCCTCCCATATTTAAATGTTAGCCTCTCATGGTGAGAACAGGGCCCAGATAGCAGCAGAATTCCTTATAAAATTCCAGTTTATTGTGCAGAAGTAACTTCCAGGAGTACTTTCTCCCCATAGTTCAAAGGCTGCTCTAAAGACAGAACAGTTCACTTCCTCCTGGGATTATTTTCTTGGCATTCCTGGGTGGTTTTCCAGTGTTAATCATCTTCGGAATATCCCCGAGACGGGAACGTTATCCTGATTTTGCTAATGGGAAGCTGATAAATAGATTGAGATTAATGTGGAAATATCCAACTATTCTGGTGTCCAGGCTGAGCTCGGAGCTCCTGATTTGGCAAAGGTTTGAGCATTTTTGCCTTATTAATTTTCCTCCATATTTATCTGTCTAGAAATAATTTCTTTCTCCGAGCTGCTCATTTGCACTGGGGAGGAAAAAGCACGTTCAGAAGCGCTTCATCTTGGATGAGTATCTTGGGATAAGATAAATTTCCCTCTAAAACAGGTTAATCCCACATTATCCATTTATTTGAGGAAGTTTCTCTTGATTTGCAGTTGGGAGTGCTCAATACTTCGTTAAGACACAGCAAATTAAGGGTTTCAGGGACTTGTGGGAGATGATATGGCCCATCAGCCATTCTGTCTGTCAGAACTCCAAAATTTCAAGCCCCAACACAAGAAAATTTGGAATTCTGATGCTTGCACTGGGAAAAAAGCCTCAAAATCTCAGCCTTCTTTACTGGAAGTTGATTATTTTCTGAGAGAACCATCAGCAAATCAATGTTAGAGGTGTGTTGGAAGTTAAATAAAATGATAAAGTGGTGGGAAAGGGATGGAGAGGAAAGGAGCGAAATGGATTTTAGTATTTAATGTGGTCAATATTGAATATTTCCCCTCTCCCTGGGGCTGTGCATGGATTTATTCCCCTCCTCTTCCCCACATCCACATGGACACCGACATCAGCCATGGATGGGGGAGTTTTCCTCTCCTGGATTCTGAACTGAACCAAGATCTCATTTAACAAGGACACAAACACTCCCTCCTGCTTCAATCCCAGTTTTCCCTGAGTTTTCCCCTCATACAATTACACCACTAATTGATTTGGTCATTAGGGTCACACCTCACGGAGTTCAGAGCGATCACTTGAGAATGGGATTATTTTTGAGGACATGGAACCCTTGGATTAGTTCCGAGGCATTTTATAGGCTGAAACCACCCCAAAAAACCCCTAAATGTCTTTTTCAGATCAGATTAAACACAAAGAAAACGCTTGTACAGACAGACATAAACAAATACAATCAAATTACTGAAAATGAGATTATTTTTAAAGAATGTAGAGTCATAGAGATTATCAATAAAACCTCTAAAACCCTGCTGTGCACTGGTTAAATAAGGTTTTATTTGGGGGAAAACAAGGGCAGGGGGTGAAGGCTCCAGGGAATTCAGTGTTGGCCACCACGTTTCAGGAGCAAGAGGTGAAGCAACCATTCAGAGTGAGAGGAAAACAACAGGAAGGATCAGAATTCCAGCTGAAACTGCCCATGAGGGAATTACAATTCAGTATTCCCAAAATAAGAGTCTATATTCCGAAAATATGAGTTTAATAAACACCACACTTAGAGAAATTAGTAAGGTTTTTTTTTTTCCATGAAACATCTTTAATTGTCTAAGAGATTCCAATTCCAAATATTTTTCAGGTGTTACTCATGGAATTGCAAGGGTCCTTGTCATTGCTATTATCATTTTTCTCCAAAAATGCCATGGCTTCAAGAAAATATCACCAGAACCATTTTTGCCCTAATTCCACAACTCCTTTCCTACCAAAAGGAACATTGGCCACCTCAGCTTTCCAGGGAACAACTTGCAGGTGTTCAGACTTAGGGAATATGGAGAAAGGAGATGTCCCAAAGTCTCAGGATACTGAACTCTTCATTCACATTCTCAATTTCAAGTTCTCCAGGGAATCGTGTCCATAATATTCCCGACCTAATAAATGAGCAGGATTTATTAATGCCCTTATCTTTTTTTATACTTTTCTCCCTAAATCTGTGCCTCAGACTTCACTACTGGTTGCTTCCTTGAAAAAAAAAATTAATGATGGGAGGAATTTGGCTCCGGGGTTTGGCTGTAAAAGTTTTACTGTATTTTAAATCCAGAGCCTCCTGACAGCTGGAATCGTGGAATTCACCCTCAGACAGGGTATTGCTTTCCTTGCATGTTGAGGCTGATTAAATTATTTTCATATTATTCTAAATGAGTCTTGGAGAGTCTGGGGGGGGGGGTTGGATGTTTCTGCGATGCCATAAACTCCGACACCTGCTGAACAGCTGGGAAATTTGGGGAATTCTGGAGCGGTTTCTGATCAGTACAAGGTGAGAAAAACGACTGGGGCAAGGCAGAGTGTTACGAATTCCTCAATAATTCACTTTTTTTTTGTTATTAATACAGTTCACAAGCTGAGAATAAGCTCCATGTTAACATCAGCGTGGAGTTTTCTCCTGATGGATAGAAATGAGACCCTGGAATGGGAGACCACCAAGGTGATTGGAGGGATGGAGCAGCTCTCCTAGGAGAAAAGGCTGGGAAAGCAGGGAATGTTCAGCCTGGAGAAGAGAAGCTTCAAGGTGACCTCATTGTGGCCTTCCAGGACCTGGAGGAGTCAACAGGAAAGATGGAGAGAGACAATTTCTAAGGGATGGAGGGACAGGACACAGGGAATGGCTTCCCACTGCCAGAGGGCAGGGATGGATGGGATGTTGGGAAGGAATTCCTGGCTGGGAGGGTGGGGAGAGGCTGGGATGGAATTCCCAGAGAAGCTGTGGCTGCCCCTGGATCCCTGGCAGTGCCCAAGGCCAGGTTGGACGGGGCTTGAATCACCTGGTAGAGTGGGAGGTGTCCCTGCCCATGGCAGGAAGTTTGGAATGAGAAGATCTTTAAGGTCCTTCCAGGTCAATCCATTCTGTGATTCCGTATTTTTTATCAGTAAATCCTGGATAAAACACCTGAGGTATGAGGTGTGTGTTTGGTCAAATGAATGATTTTCCACCAGCCCACAAGAAACTGCATAATTTATTGGTTTTTCCTCTCCTTCCCCCCTCTCTTCCAAACCCATCCCATTTCCTGCCTTAATGAAAGGATTTGAGACCCATAATCAGCAAAGCCTGACTTTGAGATAACGACCATAGCGAGCAGAAATGAATTTGGCTTTTGGGAGTTGCCACAAACTGAATTGGGCCAGGGATAACAAACATTGCGAGCTGTGGCCGTGTGTGGGATCTCCTTTCTCAGGAGATCTTCCAGCAGTGCTGATTTTTGTGCTCTTTTCCTTTGGCTGAGCAGATCAGCAGCCTCGGGGGTTGTGATTTTCCAGCGTGAGGGATGCTCTGGCAAGGGGGAGAAAGGAGCCAAAGAATCCCAAACCTCAGCTTCTCCCATTCCTCCCTGCTGGATTAGAACTGCAGCCAGCAGGGAGATGTGGATGAAACGAGAGAACAGAAGAATGTGGATGCTATACCCAGAGATATGGGGAAAGAAACGCTGATTTCGGAGGGCTCAGGCCAGCAAAGGAGCCCAGAGTGGCAGGGAGGGCATGAAAACAAGGAAAAAGGTAAGATTTTGGAGCCTATTTCTTGATGAACATCACCTGGTGGCCTCAGGGCCACCCAGCTGGGTGAGTGACACTCGTGAATGACTCTGTGACACCCCTGGCGTGGTGGGGGCAGGAGCAGGAGTCTCTATGAAAGAAGAATTCATTAAAAACCAGAGCTGTGAGGGTGGCGATGGTGCAGAAACAGGAGGAACCAGGAGATCTGAGGTGGTCTCTGCTCCCTCACTATCAGCTCCCAGACTGATGAGGGCTTGTTCTTCCACCCCTGTGGTGAATTCCAGCTCAGAGGAATGAGTCAGGCTCTCAGCTGGAATTCCTTGGATGTAAAACTCAGCGTGAGGTACGAGGGGAGCTGCAGCTCAGTGGAGGCCGCCTAGAAAAGCCAGTGTTGTTCTTAGAGAGGGGAGTTACCTCATCCTGAGCCAGGAGGGAGGAAAAATCCCAGGTTTCCACCCTTCCCCAACCCTCAGCATCTCCAACTGGTCCATAAGAGCTACAGAGAAACTTTGGAAAACTCTCCAGGCTGAATGAGCCTCGTGAGGCTTTCTGAAAATAATAAAGCTACTTCTTCCTAATCCCTGTTTTTCTTTCTTCTTTTTTTCCCCCTTTTCTGGTAAGGCTAAGAAGTGGTAGGCACATGCCCAGGTTCAGGTCACATTTAGTGGTTGAGTACTGATTTTTCAGATTCCAAAAGAAATGGGAAGTTCTAGATGATTGCACTGTTGATTTTATCAGAAAGAGTTTACCCTAATTCCAATGAGTGATTTCCTTTCCAAGCAGCTCAGAATTGCAAGAGCTACCATTAAATTTTTCTCATAAAGAAAGAGGTGACCTGGATAAAGGCATTGTCACCAAATTAAATCTGGCTAAATTTGACAATGAAAATGGAGCAAAATTCAAATTGCTTTTGGGTCACAGTGTAAATTTTCTTATTTAAATTTGAATCAGTGGCATTTCAGTGCCATGACTGAGAAATGCAGATTTTTCACCTTTCAGCTCAAAATAAGAGTTCAGATTTAAAGCTTGAAAGCCTTTGCAATCAAAATAATTGAGATTATCCCCCGTTTCGCAGGAGCTAAGGCACAAACAGGAAGGTGTTTGCCCAGGAATCACTGGCACATCTGGAAAGTCGCTGACCTCTGGGAATGAAGATTCCATCCTCTAAAAACCGATCTGCAATTTAGGAAATGCAACTCAAAGCAAACACAGCCTTCCTTGTGAGCTCCCCAAAGGCAGAAGCTCGGAGAAAACCCAGACATTCAAACATCAATTTTTTATTTTTCAGTCTTTCTTCTCATTCTTTTCTCAGCTTTGCACAACCCCCGAGATTTGCGTCTGCCAAGTTTCACACGGCTCTGCTTAATTCCTGCTCAAGGAGCGAGTCTTCTGACTCGGAGTCAGATCCTAAAATTCTCCCTTCGGAAGGGCTCCCACTTCCAAGGGCCAGCGGTGCAGCTCCATTGGCTGATGGGATTTGATTAATCCCCCTCTAATGAGGAAGTGGAGCAGCTGAGATGAAAGGCTGAGCCCTCACTAGGACAAGGTAAGAACTAATAAGCCAAGCTCAGCTCATACGGAGATCCGGGCGTTCCCGGAGGGGGTTGGAACCAACCTGACTTCGGTGTTTTGATCAAAATGATGCCAAAAAAAATCCCCACAGGGTCCAAAACTTCAAGCAAAAAGCCAACAGTGCTACCACCTGTCTGCTCGTTCCTGGTACTATTGGATATTCAGTGGCTAAAACCAGCTAAACTTACCCCAAATTTCACTGTTTGGCAGAGCTGGGACTCATTTACCTCTTTGCAGCGGACAGAAAATATCTTGGAATGCCCTCCTGATGCTGAAGAAATCCATCCAGTGTTTAAAACTGCATAGAGAGATGGGAATGTGAAAGCCAGGAATGTAATCAGAGGAGCATGGGCTGAGCGAGTTTGGGATAAACCCTATGAACAATGAGATTTATCAGGCTGTGTTTTGAGAAAAATTGAGCCCCTAACAGGAGAAATTTAAAACTCTCCCCAAACCACCCAGCAGAGAACATGCTGTACCTCCTTGGCTAATGGATATAAATCCTTTGGAGTGGCATTTTTCAGGATCTGGAATGGAAGAAAAATATTTTGCTGTTTGTGTTGTGTGAGGCTGCAGACTTTGTAACGACGGCGGTGCCCTCGCAGAATAAACCAGGCTTCACCCCCAGGAATTTCCTTCCTCAGACATCAATTAAATACAATTTTTAAGCATGACTTTTCCTTTATGCAACATCCCTAAATCTATCCCTAATTAACAGAGCACGCAGGAGGACTTGATTGAGGGATCAGAGCTTAAAGCAAGGCTACCCTTAAATTAGATGGGATGGGAGAGTGGGAAACCACGGCACAGAGGGGTGGAAGTCGTGATGTCTGAGATGCCAGGGATGGCACAAGGGGGGGGGACAGATGGAATTTGCTCCAAAGCCAATTCCACAAGTGATTGACAGTCAAAAAAGACAGTCTGAACCACGTTTGAACAAGCTGCTGCCAATTAGCTGGGGAGCCTTGACGTGCCATTTTGTGATGTTGGTGTTTTTCTTTGCACAGGAAGATGGATCCGTGGAAAATTCCATTGGTTAAGATTCTCATTTTCCTCTCAGAGCGAATTACTGGTTGCAGATCCCTGTTCCTGTGACAGCGAGCTGCTCTGCCAGGAGTTTCTCCCAGGAATGTAAATTGAAGTGCTGAACTGCATCGCGCTGGCTTTGGGAATGGCATCCGAATGAACTGGCTGGGACAGGTATCAAATCCCACTGAAAATCAGAGAACCAGAGAAGCACGGAATGGCTGGAAAGGACCTCAAAGATCATCCAGTCCCCACTCCTGGCCATGGGCAGGGACACCTTCCATCATCCCAGGCTGCTCCAAGCCCTGTCCAGCCTGGCCTTGGACACTGCCAGGGGTCCAGGAGCAGCCACAGCTTCTCTGGGCACCCTGTGCCAGGGCCCCCCCACCCTCCCAGGGAAGAATTCCTTCCCAATATCCCATCCAACGGTGCCCTCTGGCACTGGGAAGCCATTTCCCCTTATCCTGTCACTCCATCCCATGGAAATTGTCTCTCTCCGTCCTTCTTGTTGACTCCTCCTGCAAGGCCACAATGAGGTCACCCTAAAGCTTCTCTTCTCCAGGCTGAACATTCCCAGATCTCCCAACCTTTCCTCCCAACAGAGCTGCTCCATCTCTGGGATCATCCTGGAGCCTCCTCTGGGCTCTCTCCAGCAGCTCCAGGTCCTTGCCATGCTGGATCCAGGGCTGGGGCAGCTCTGCAGGTGGGGCCTCAGCTGAGTGGGGCAGAGGGACAGAATTCCCGCCTTTCCTGCTGCCCAGGCTGTGGGATCAGCCCAGGATACAACTGGATTTCTGGTCCCAGTGCACATGACCAGGGCATGTCCAGCTCTCACCCAACAGCATCCCCAAGTCCAGGGCTGCTCCATCTGTCCATCCCCAGCCTGGATTGATCCCAGGGTTTGCCCTGATCCAGTAACGCACTTTGCACTTGGTCTTGTTAAACCTCACGGGATTTCCCCAGGCCATTCTCCTGCTTCTCGTGGCATGGAGGATGCAGGATGGCATCCTGTTCTTCACTCAGCTCAGTACCCTCTTCAAATCTGCTGAGGGTGCCCTCAGTTCCCTCTGGATTCCGTTTGCTGCTCTGCAAGGCTGGTGTCAAACACTCACAATTCAATCTGTGTCCCAGAGGACTCCAGAGAGCAGTGCGTGGATGAACCAAGCCCACATCATTCTTCCTGATGGATTTGTCTGGTGTGAAATAACCCAAAATATCCCAAGGACTGGGCACGATGCCGAGATGGTGATGATGGAGGAGGGTGAGGAAGACTGACAGGCTGGGAAGGGTGAATGTAGCCAACAAGTTGGTGGGAAGTGAACTGGGAAAAGCTGGTTCTAAAAAGGGCAGGGAGGTTTTACAAAGTGCAAGTTCAACTGGCCATTGTGGTGGCGGGACATGGGACAAGAGGTTTTGGATCCTTCAAGTTGATAATGAGGGATTGCGTTACATCCCAGCCATGCTCTGCTCCTCCAGTGTTTCCAAAGGAACGGCTCTGATCTCATCCCAGCTAAAATAAGCCCTTGGCTTGTGTTCCAAGGCCTTGATTCCACCCCTGTCTGACACTCAGAGCCACCCACCAAGAAGGGAAGCAACATCACCCAGCGTGGCCAGCTGGGTGCTGTCAGGGACAGCCCAAACTTCCACGCCAGAGCCACGCAGAGCCAGAGCCACAGCCTCACCTCAGGCCAAGAGGAAAACCTTTTCCCTGAATTCATCTCCTCCACCGACACGATTAATCAGACTGACATTGAGCTGGGAGCGTGAGGAGAGGGCATGGAGAAACTGCTTTGACTCAAATCAAACAAATCTCTCAAAAAAGTCCGCACTAATTACATCCACAGGTTTTCCCAGTCTCATATAAGGTGTATGAGCCTCATTTGGGTAGTTCCTGTTCCAAATGCCCCCCAAAATTACACCTGTGCCAAGGATTTCCGGAACTCTCTGTTGGTCACAGCTGGCCTGAGCTTTGCCAGCCATCTGTGTCTGGGTGTTTGGAGTCAGGCTGTGCAAGGGGAGCAGCCAGGGCTCTGGAAAGAGCAGTTTGATTTGGAAAGTGGATTCCCAATGCTTCCCTGAAGTCCTTTCCTGGTGGTGTGAACACACAGAGCCAGGCTCCAGCAGGGCACCCAGAGTGAGCCCATCTCCACCAGGTGCTGTGCTGCTCTCACACATAAACAGCCTGGAAAAGTCAATTTTTCTTCCCAAGAATCGGGTTGATTTTCCCAGGGAATGCACAGAAGGGTTTGAATAAAGTGTGCAGGTGCACCTGGAGGGAACTGGGTGCTCTTCATGGGGAAGTTTATGAAAAGGAATCATGGAATGGTTCGGGTTGGGAGGGACCTTAAAGATCATCCCAGTTCCACCCCTGCCATGGGTAGGGACACCTTCCACTGTCCCAGGCTGCTCCAAGCCCCAGTATCCAGTCTGGCCTTGGGCACTGCCAGGGACCCAGGGGCAGCCACAGCTTCTCCGGGAAACCTGTGCCAGGGTCTCCCCACCCTCCCAGGGAGCAATTCCTTCCTGATATCCCATCTAAATCTGCTCTAAATCCACTCTCTTTCCCTTTCAAACTATTCCCAGTTGCTCTCTCTATGTTTGCTCAGCTCATTAAAATATACTGCGGAGAAATGCTACAGCAACTGTGCTCCCAATCCCTGTTTTCCAGTGAAATCCTAAAGGTTGAAACACTCAACTTGAACTCTCAAAGGCCACAAACTAAGAATAATGGGGATAAATTTTATCCCAATATATCAGAGTTTACCTTCTCCTAGGGCAACTCCGCTTTTGTTTCTGGCCACAGAGCGGAGCGAGCCAAGCAGTGACTCAGATCTCCCACCTGCAACCATCACCAGGAGTCACAGCGAGGTTTATCCCGGATAAAAATGGAAATGCCAACATTGAATCCATGCTAAAACAGATGGATTGTCTGAAAATTCACTGATGGTTGTAGGTGTCAGGTCCTGGCCTAGGATTCCTTCTGGAATGTTGTCTCGTACTGGATTGCCCAAACAAGAGTCCTTTCCATCACAATGTTGATATATTTTCCCCATCTACAGGCAGGAGAAAGAAGTTTCCTCAATCCCCATGAGCTACTGATGGTCCTGTAATTTGAAATTCATGAAGAAACCCCAGATTTCCATGAAAAAGTGGCCAATTTGTTTTTATATTTGGTCTTAATGTTGGTGCAATGCTGTTGATGCTGCTTGGCCTTTCTGGGACGTCACCTCTGTTTGTGGAGGTGAATGTTCCCCTCTGCTCTTCCCTCATGAGATCCCACCTGGAGCGACGTGTTCAGATCTGGAGTCCAACATCAGAGGGATGTGGAACTGTTGGAGTGAGTCCAGAGGAGGCCGTGGGGATATTCCAAGGGCTGGAGCCCCTCTGCTCTGGAGCCAGGCTGGGAGAGCTGGGAATGTTCACCGGGAGAGCTGGGAATGTTCCCCTGGAGAGGAGAAGGATCCAGGGAGAGCTCAGAGCCCCTTGCAGGGCCTGAAGGGGCTCCAGGAGAGCTGGAGAGGGACTGGGGACAAGGCATGGAGGGACAGGACACAGGGAATGGCTTTCCACTGTCAAAGAGTAGATTTAAATGGGATTTTAGGAAGAAATTCTTCACTGTGAGGTTGGGGAGGCCCTGGAATGGAATTCCCAGATTTGCTGTGGCTGCCCCTGGATGCCTGGAAGTGTCCAAGGTCAGGTTGGACATTGCTTGGAGCAACCTGGGCCAGTGGGAGGTGTCCCTGCCCATGGCAGGGGGTGGAACCAGATGGGATTTAAGGTCCTTCCCAACCCAAAACGTTCTGGAATTCTACAATTGTGACGTGGGAGTTGTTTTTCCTTTCATCCATTGAAGCAGGGCCACCTGCCATGCGTGGAGCTGTGGGACTGCAGCTCTGGTGACACCAGCCTGTCCCACACATTGCTGATCCTCATGAGAGCTTGGAAGGCATTCAGAACTATTTAATGGAAAAATTAAGAGAATTAAGGAAACCAACACGTAAAGGGAATATCTCCCTTTAGATGTTGGTTTCCTTAATTGGAAAGCAGCTCCAAGCTGCTGTTTCCAACGAGGGTAAGTCCTACCTGTCTATTAAATTGCCTCAAAAGTATACATTTTCCGCCTCTGAAGGACACTTTTTACCACCAAAACTTCATATTCTGTGAGAGGTCTCCAGATTTTGGGCATTATTTCCACACAGAAGCCCATTTTGAAATATCAGAATTTCCTCCTGGATGCTCACATTTATTTTTATTTAGCAACGTGGTTACTTTTTTTTTTTTTTGGTCATTGCTTTTGTGAAATGTTGGACTTTGCTTTTTATTTTTTTAAACTAAATTATCCAGGAAAGATCACAAGTTCCATAGAATCACCAAGACATAAAGCTTTAAAATCCAGATACTGAGGAGTTCAAGACTCGCAATAAAATTTCCAGGTTTGGCAATAGAGACAATGTCATAATTTCCTTATGGCTCATTTGTAACCTTTTCTTTGAGTCACAATAAATGTTCCTGCATTTTTTTTAAATGTCTGGTTTTATGTTATAGGAATAATCTGAGCATTCCAGTCTCTGTGGACTCCATTGATTAATCTGGCTGAATTCTTTCACCTCGGGGATTGACTCATCCCGGTTTTTCCTGCCTTCCATAATTCCTGATTCCTGACATTTAAATTTGTGTCATAGCAGCCTGAATTCATATTTTACGGGCCCTTTTTGCTCTGTTCACATTTGTTGTGGCACCCTTGGGCACAGCAAATCTCCAACTCGGAGTGAGTGTGGAAAAAAACACACATGGTCCTTGTGCTGTTCTTTAAATTAGGTCAAGGTTTTAATTCTTAAGGCTCTGGACTGCAGCTGACACCTTGTTGCACCGAAAACCCCAAAAGATAAACCATAAACACGCTCTGGATCCGTCTCACTTAATTCATGCCTCTAAAGCTTAATGAACGTCTTTAATTCGTAATTAATCCAAGTGGAAGAGTTCTGGGTAAAGATAAAAACCTTCAAAAGATAATTCAATGTATCTAGAGATTATTCAAGGGATCTGAGACTTTTGCCCCTAATTTTCGCCTTCCAGTAGAGAAGGGAGCCTAGAACAAAAATGGAGAGAGAATATTTGCAGAGAACTTCTTTATTTTTTATTTATTTATTTATTTTTTATTTTTTACAGGGACAGGACAAGGTGAATGGTTTTAAGGTGGAAGAGAGTAAATTTAGAAGGGATATTGGGAAGGAATTCTTCCCTGTGAGGGGGGTGAGGCCCTGGCACAAGGTGCCCAGAGAAGCTGTGGCTGCCCCTGGATCCCTGGAAGTGTCCAAGGCCAGGTTGGATGGGGCTTGGAGCCACCTGGGATAGTGGAAAGTGTCCCTGCCCTTGGAATGAGATGATTTTTTACCTTGTGGTAACTTCTCAAATACAATTTTCTTTTGAATGAACCAATGGACATCTGTATTTATAATTGTGAGAGCTCCTCAGCAAGGTGGGATCCATTCTGTTCTGTGCTTTTCCAGTATAATGCATTGAACCAAATTTTCTGCATCCAAACACCAATTTTCAAGAGAAAAATCATTGTCTTTTAATCAATTTTAGAATTTCTGTTGCCCCTCCTTCATTTTTTTCTCGTAGCTTTCTGTTTTAAACAGATTAAATACATCCCAAAATGGGGGTTTAATATTCCTGGCCATTTTTCCGTGTCCAGGTTGCTCGCAGGAATGGATTTGACTGTGTAAGGCACAACACATTCCTTTTCTGCCTGCCACCAAAAAATAGATCATTGACATAGGAAAAGAAAATTATTTAACTATTTTTAAAAACCCCTGCCTTTTCCTCTGCTGAATTCCAATGTTTCCTTCCCTATTTTCCATGCCTTCCAGTAGCCTATCTCTCTCTGGTGATTAGAGGTGAATTATAGGCCAATATCCTATGGAATATAATAAAATTTTGATAAAGTTAGGCAAGATAAAACTCCCTCTTCGTGCCTTTAGACCTCCACGTCAGAGCTTTCAGCCTCAATGCCAGACTGGAAGGAGGATTGTGGTTGGCTTTTTGCTGTGTGAACACGATAAGCAGAATTATTAATCAAGGCAGTATCTCTGTCATTAATTATCCGTATCCTCCTTTCACCTGGGAATTATTCTTACTCAATGATTTTTCATCTCCTCTGGTTTCACCAGATGGGCTTGGCACGAAGCAAACTAATTTTTTAAATTTTTTTTTACTTGATTTATCTTATTGCATCCCCAGGGAATTTTATCCAGATCTGCTGAGCCTGCACCAGCAGGAATTCAGATGCCAGCTCACCTGTGATGGGTCTTCTCCAAAGTGTTTTAATCCTGGGAATTATCATTCCCTGGGAGGCAATGCCTTCCCATCCCTAGAAATAATTCAGTGTCAGGTACCCAAGCTAAAATAGTGGCAACAAAGGCAAGTTCAGCTGAAAAAATTATGATCCACTCGAGCAGCCCTCAACGCTGATTAGTGCGTATTTATGAGCGAGGTTTGCAGGAATTATTGCTGGGCAAAAACTCCCTTTGCCTGGGTGGAAAAGGGCCTGGAATATCCCAGGCAGATGCATCATTTTTATGGCTTTGTGGGGGACCTTTTTTACAGAGCTTTGCAGTAATTGAGACCATTTATTCCACGGCCTCCGTTTCACCCTGTAAATCTGGCTGTAAATATGGAAGCGGCCACACGCAGCAAAATCTGAGAGGAGCAGAGGAACAGCAGAAATCCAGCGTTGAAGGGTTTACAAAAGATGGATTGCCTTCATATTCCAAAGGAAAAACGAGCTGCTGTCTGGTTTTGCTGGGATTCGGAGGGAATTTGCAATTTAAACACTGGACTGAGGCACTACTGCAGGAAAAAATCTGAGCTGGGGACGCTTAAAATCACTTCTAAATTTATATCCCACTTGTGACCTGAAGAAGGATCAGATTTATGCTCAAAACCTCCAGAATTTTTAAAGAAACGTTGCAAAAATTATTCTGAAAAGGCAATTTTACAATTAATTTTAAAATACATTTTTGGGGTGCAACAAGAGAAACTTTTTCTTGAGAATTTTGTATTGATGAGTAAATAGGGAGATAAAAATGGGCTCTAATTGGAGGTAATTAGCCCTGCATCTGTTTGGTTGGTGAAAGGTTTTTTGCATATCCACAGGGATGAAGGAAAAGCTGAAATCACTTTTATTTTGGAATTTTCTGGGGGAGAAAACTGGAAGGGAGTGGGAGCTGAACCTCGATCTGATGCTCTCTGGGCACCTTGATGGGTTTGGAAAGCAAAATTCCAGGTATTTTTAACCCTATCAACAAGTTTTTGTGATCCTTTCCATTGATCCCATCATCATCCAAAAACTGGATCCCATTCTTGTTTCTATTAAAATTAAATATTTAATTGAAAATGAAGCCACTGAGCTGCCCTTATAAAGAATTTTGATATCAGACGGAGATGTCAGATCACTCACAAATGGGGTTATGTTTTCTATATTTTGGCAGAATTAAAGTGGCCAATTTATATTTTATTTACTTTGATTTTCAGCCCCTTATTTGCCTCTTTTTTGTACCAAAATCCTCAGTGTTACCCAGTGCCTGAATGGCACTTCAGGAGGTGTTTAAATATCTTGGAGTGTTTAGCCCTTGACTTCTTTTTTCCTGAAGGACAAGACTTCATCCACTTTCCAGTCACTTTGGACAGAACCTGGAAATTTCAGAGGGATGGGATCATTTTGCTGCAATTCCCAGTTTTTTCCATGTATGGCTTTCTCCCTGATTTTGTCATCGAATTCTTCGGCCTCACAAAGCCAAGAGGTGAACAAGGGGTAGGAAGGAAGAAAATTGACTCACAAAAAGAAAATACCAACCACACTCCTGAAGGATTTCCCAAATGAAAGCCATCGAAGACATTTAGAGCTTATATTATTTTAAGTTTGGGAGATTTTTTTAGATTCTTTTAAAAAACTTCTTTGTTCAAACCCGTTTTCTCATCACTAATTAGAAATGAATATAATGGGGACCATGGAATGAAAAATCTTCCTGAGGGGCTTCAAGGATTTGTACAAAATCGTGGATTGTCAGTGTCTGTTGGCAACAAGAATCCAAGTTTTCCTGAATTTCAGTAGGAACAAGGGAGCAAATTCTGGTTTATGGTCACATAGCATGTGCCAGGTTAGACCCAGAGCACTTTGTGGGTCCGAAATTCAGGAAAACATCCAGGATCTGAAAGCTGCACCCCCTGATCGCTCCTATTTTCAATCTATTTCCTTAATTTCAGTGTTTAACGTCAGAATTTGGAGTGGTTAAGTAGGAACCAACTTTTACAAATCCAGGTGGAGAGGTCCAGATCCTGAGTTAGGAAACCCAGCCCCTCCTTAAAACTAACGAGGAAAACCAGATAAAAATTCATTTAAATACCTTTAAAAGAAATCTTTCCTAAAGGGAATTAAAAAAAAAAAAAAAAAAAGGAAAAAGGAGAGCATCTTAAAATTAGAATTTACAGGATAGGAGGAGAAGGTACAGAAGATTCTTCCCTATTTTCTAAGGGAAAACTGGGAATGTCACCAGCCAGGTGATTCATTGGCTTTAAAAGAAGTGGGCAAAGTACCACAGCACCTTTTAACGTGCCCTGACTTGGCTGATCCCAGTGCCCAACTTTCCTCATAAGAAGCACAAAGAAAGCCATAAAATAACCTGGAGAGGAGATAATGCTTGGGGGAAAAAAAAGAGAATTACGGCCTTTGGTAAAATGTTACACATTTTATGGCCTTTCCAAACAGCTTCTCAGCTCTTGGGTTTTGCTTTTCATCCTTCCCTTCCACGGAGTCCAGAGGAAAATGTGGAAGAAAAGACAGGAGATCCTTCATTGGAAAAACCCCACGGTGTGGTTCTCCCTCAGCTGTTCTGAGGTTGGGATTCTCTTTCTGAGGGTGGGACACCCAAACCATCAAAACTGCTGAGTGAGTTTTGTTCTGCTTATCATTTTTACTGCGCTTTTTATCACACTCAATCCATTTCTTGATAAGCAAGAAGAGGGAACTTTTACCTCACCGCGAATTTCGGGCTGAAAAGGCCTTTGATATCTTTTTCCTATCATTTACAAAGCTTCGGAAAAGATAAAGGCTTTGAAATGCCCAAAGCCCCCCACAAACTCCACTCTGATAATAAATTCTGATTTAAGATGTGGTTTTTCTCTTAGAGATGTCACAAATTTCTAAGCTGAACACTCATTTTCATTTCTCTTGGGTGGGTGTCCAGCTTCCCAAGGATTTTGCACTGTTGTGGTTTCCCAGTTCACTTCTGGAGGAGGTTTTCAGGACAGGGATGAGTCTTTGACGTGGAGAATATTCCTGATAACTCAAGGAAATTTGGAGTGGCTGTAGATTTAGGCAGATTTCTGATTGGAGCATGAGGTTACAACAAAATAACTTGGACCTCTTTTTTCTCCCTCTTGAGGGCTGGAGATCTGGGAAGTGGGTATAATCCCACAAATTTAAATTATTTATTTTAAATTTAAAGGGATTTGGTTTAAATAAGATAAATGGAGGGAATTTTTCTCTGTGAGGGTGGGGAGGCCCTGGCACAGGGTGCCCAGAGAAGCTGTGGCTGCCCCTGGATCCCTGAGAGTGCTCAAGGCCAGGCTGGGACAGGGCTTGGATCGCCCTGGGACAGTGGAAGGTGTCCCTGTCATGGGATGGGTAGAATTGAGATGAGCTTGAAGGTCCCTTCCAATCCAAACCATTCCATTATTCTATGATTCCATGAACAGACCTAGGCAAATATTTCCTGGGATGTCAAGCTGTAGGATCACATTTAAAGGACTCCTTCTCTACTTCCATGACCTCTGTCACAGATCTCAAGATGTGAATGGCAATTTCTCCAATTTCTCCAATTTCTCCAATTTATCCACCCCAACCATTTTTCCAAGCACTGCCAGCCCTCACCAAGTTTTCCCTTCCCAACACTGCTCAGTTACTGGCCTGATTTTACAATCAGGGAGATCAAACCCAGGAAGAAAAAAGGAAAATTCAAAGTCTTCTATGGGAACTGGGGAGATCTCTGAGCACACTATGGAGAACGATCCCCCACCCTGGACCACCCGGATGAACAGGGCATCAACATCTCCTGCTGAATGCAGGGAATTCTGGGTTATGCTCTGAGATAATTGGATAAATGCTAATCACTAAAAAGGAGTTGTTATAATTCCAGTTAATGATAAAACATTACAGATCATCTCATTCCAGCTCTGCCATGGGCAGGGACACCTTCCACCCTCCCAGGCTGTTCCAAGCCCCAGTGTCCAGCCTGGCCTTGGACACTGCCAGGGATCCAGGGGCAGTCCCAGCTTCTCTGGGAATCCATTTCATGGCTTCCCCACCCTCCCAGCCAGGAATTCCTAATTCCCAATATCCCATCCATCCCTGCCCTCTGACAGTGGGAAGCCATTCCCTGTGTCCTGTCCCTCCATGCCTTATCCCCAGTCCCTCTCCAGCTCTCCTGGAGCCCCTTTAGGCCCTGCAAGGGGCTCTGAGCTCTCCCTGGAGCCTTCTCCTCTCCAGGGGAACATTCCCAGCTCTCCCAACCCCTGAAACACCTTCATGGCCTGCTCTGAGCCAGCTCCAGCAACTCCACGTTTTTCTGCTTTTGGAAGCCCCAGAGCTGGAGCAGCACTGCTGGTGGGGTCTCAGGCTGGAGCAGAGGAGAAAATTCCCTCCCTCAGCCAGCTGCTCACACTGGTTCTGATCCATCCTGTGACTCCTGAGTGACATCTGAAGTGTTTGGGATGTCTTTGCCCTGATCACAGCTCAGTCTTGGGGCTTGTGGAGAACCACAAACACCACTGGGCTTTAAAGCATCCCTGGAACGTGGGAGTCCTGGGACATTGGCTCCAGAATTTTCTTTGGTCGGGCCGTCCGTGGCACTTTATGGAAACTTTATGGAAGCTTGACTTTGCCAAAGGATCATAAATCCCAATTGCTTTATGGCACTTTGCTGAAAGGGAATGACACTGGAAAATCTGGGTGAGGTAAAGCTGGAATTGAGTCCCAGTTCAGTTTGATGTTTGTGGTCTCCTGAACTTTCTTATCTTAAACGTCTTTTGAGTCACTCTTATCTCTCTCACCCTCATTAACCTCCCCTCAACAATCAAAACACAGCAGGAGTGGAAAGGGCACTGGCATAAAGCTGGTTTAAAGCGAAACTTTGCTTTCACCCAGGCAGGAGCTCAGATTAGGCTTAGTCTCCGCAAACCTTGGTCTTGAGTCTAGCAAGGCTTTGCTTCTACACTTTGACCTGTGTCGTTAATGCTGGAGAGCCATCCAAGCTCAGAAAAACTGGGATTTAAATTCAGCTGAAGTTTTTGGAGATACAGCCGGATGGGAGAATGGATCCACTGGTGGAAAAACTTTCTATGGGTGCTCAGACAGAAACAGATAATCCTGGAATTATTTGAGGTGTCTTTCTCTACTAACACAAGACCTGTGTAGAGTCAGGACTAAAATAGAGCTGGGACATAAACCAGGAATGGATTTGGGACGTGTTGAGAATTAAGTCCAGATTAAGACTGATTTTATGGAAGGAGGCTCCTCTGATAGAGGTTTTGGAGGAGTAAAGAGACCTGGTGGTTGAAACCTGGGGCAGGGAATGTTGGATCATCTTAAGAGGGAAATTTACACAGGAGATTTAGGAATCTGCCACCGTAAAGACAACTCCACCAGGGTGATATTATTGGATGGAGTGTAAGGGATTTAGGAGCCTAAATGGCTGATACTGGTCAATGATCATGGAAATGCCCTGGATTTGGGTGGCTCTGTCTCAGAGTGGTGGTGACATTTTATATCAGGGGCAGAAATACAGAGAATTCTCCCTGAGGTGCCTTAGACACAAGGCTCAAATAACAATATTTGTGTCAGAGGAGCTTAAAAACTGGGAAAAATAATGGGATCAAGCCTGAATGGTGTTGGGAACAAGTCATTTGAAAGCCAGGTCGTTCACAGATATCTTATATTGCCAAATTTTGTCTGATAATGACCCTTCTCTTACCTAAGGACAATTAAATTATGATTATTTTTGTCAATAAACAAACAAACCAAGCTTCATTTCCATGAACAAGTGTCTACCAACTTCAAAAGAAAGGAAAAAACAACTAAAACTTAACCCTCCAGCCTAAAATAGTTAATTTTCATTTCAGGATTCCTAGAAAGTTCCGTTAGTATTTCTTAAATTAATTCAAGTCAAGAGAATTGAGTCCTTTAGAAGGATTGGACTTCCAAAACCCACGCGTTCATTCCCATTATTCCACAGTTTCTGGAAAAAAAATAGGTTTTCCCACTCAGCTGCAGCTGATGGGAAACTCTTCCACACTTTTCTACCTTCATTGAGAATAAACCAGATTTTCCTTCTCATTCCCTACTACAACATCTGGCCACAATTAGCCGGGGATCTCACATTTTTGGAGGAGACGTCAGCAATAATTTGGATTTCTCCCCTTCCCTCCTTTTTTTTTCTGGCCAATCTGTGGGCCACCCTTCCACGGGGACATAAAGCAGAGTGCGAGATGCTCATTCCTGTCTGCATCAGCCCTTCCCAAAATGAATTGCTCTCAGCACAACCCGATGGCTCACGGAGCAAAATCTGTTTTTTCCTCCCGTGTCATTCCGTGCATTTGTCACCACCTCATCCTTTAAGCTCTAAGCACCGTCCAGGGAGTTGCATAACTCCTGTGCAAAATTCAAACACGAATCGATGCAGAGCTCAGGCCTCAAGGAGAAGCCAAATTATCCTCTGCTAAATCATTCTTTATTTTCTTTTTTTTAAATTTTTTTTTTTTTTGTGTGGACATGGCTAATTTTTCATTTTTATGGCCTTTTAACATGAGCACATAACCTGCTGCATGATGGAATACACAGAAAAACAAAACCCCCAAACAGGCTTGATATGAAAAACAGGGCTAAATTTTAGCTTTGCAACAGAGAGAAAAAAAAATTTAAAAAATGAAACAGCTACCAGAAGGCTTTTTATTTCATTTCCTCTCCCTGCTCTGTATTTGCATTTTAGGTGTGTTTTAGTGCCTCTTTGAGGTCTGTATTTAAATTTTTAGTGGGCAGCCCATGGTTTTCTTGGTGCAGGAGTTATCCCCTCTCCAAATGCCAGCGCTGGTGCCACGCTGGGCAAGGAGGCTGTGGGGTGAGTGGTGAAATTTTCAGAAAAGCCCCTGAAACTCGATGCTCCCATGTGCTGGGTGTGGTGTGAGTGCACTGAATCACCAGCAGCTGCCCAAGCCCAGGCTGAAATGTCCAGGCTGCTCTGGCTTGAATGGGAAGGGGGAAATAACACAGGGGTCAGGAAAACTGCTCAGCCTCAGCAGGGTGGGCTTTAAAACCCCGCATTTTGCTAAATTAAGGGCTGAGCTGTAGGTTCTTCAGTCCTTCCACACTCATCTGGTCTCCACCTGCCATGGCAGAAGGATTTTGGCTTCCCAAGGGGCTGAGTTGGACCTGCCAGCCATGTGTGAATTCCCAGACATCCTCCATGGCACGGGATGTCTGTGTTTAGGGAACTGGATCGTGTCCTCATCATCTGCTGATGTGCTCATGGTGGTGGAGTCACCATCCCTGGATGTGTTTGAAAAAAGATTGGACGTGGCGCTCTGTGCCATGGTTTGGTTGAGGTGGTGTTAGGGCATGGGTTGGACTTGATGATCTTAAAGGTTCTTCCAACCTTGTGATTCTGTTCTGTTCTGCTCATGGACTGGGAGAGGAGCTGGTATCTCCTGAGGCTGATACACTCACAGCACTCCAGACAGCTCTGATGGATGGCTTCTCTCTGCTGTGCAAAAAACCAAACCCAGACACTTTAATTAGAAGCTTAAGGTCGGGTGCATTGCCAAATCTCAGGTCTAGAGAGCTGTTTGAGGTCCCTCTGGGTGTCTGAACATCTGCACAGGGCTGGCAGGTGTGCCACAGGGACATGGGAGCAGCTTGAGGTGAGCAGGGTGTGCTCGGGTTTAGGACATTCTCTCCAATGAAGGAGTTCTGTTCCTAAATCAAGGTGCTGCCCCTGATGCCTTAGGATTTTAGCCTTTACATTTTTCAAATCCTGCACTGCTTTAGGGTATAACTCTAAACTCCATACAAAGTGTAATCAACTGTCTTCACATTTTGGTCAGACAAAACAATCCCTCTGGGCCTGAGATCCAAGGACACCCTACAGCCTCAGGGCCTGAAAAGTAGAAACGAAACTGAGTTGGGGGGGGACAAACTTGGAATAAATGACTTCATTACCTGAAGCTGAAATTGGAGGATTAACCCCTGATATGTAAATGCACCAAACTTACAATTGTCTGAAAAACTCATGGCCATTTGTCCATCTTGGGTGTAGCCCCTCTCAGAGGCTTCTGACTGTCCAAGGTGTACCTATTGAAGGCCTTTAATAAAAACCCACTTTTGATCTCTTAACTTTGTCTAGCCTGTGTTCTAGGTAGCCACTCCAAGGCATCACCACTTCCAGCTCAGGTCATCCCAGTGTCCCTCCCAAAATCCCAAAATCCCATAAGGAGTCTCCAGGAGTGCCTGTGGCTGAGCTGCTGCTGGAACCTGATAGCACTCGAGTCTCAAGAGGCTCTTTGGCATCAGCTTTCCCTAAACATTGGCTCCTGAGCTCACATCCACATTTCCCTGCGAGTTCATCATCGCTCCAGCAATTCAAAGGATTCACAGCATCCCATGGGAGCGGCAGACTTCACGTGGTGGTGGGACAAGGTTATTTTTGCCTCTGATGTCACCAAGACCTCTGTCCCCCAAACCAATTAAAGGGTTTTGGTCTGCATAAAACAAGACACCACAGGAGACAGCACAACGTGGAGTACAAGTACCGATAAATCGATTAGTTCAGGACTTAGGTGAAGTGTTTTGAGGAAAAAACAGATTTTGAGAGAGGTTACAGCTCATGTTGGGTCTGAAACACAGAGGAGATTTTGTGATAGTCTGAACACTCAGATCCACATGTCCAAGTCACTGCGTTCAGTGAATCATTATACCTGCTCTCAGAAAATTATGTTGTGACACTCATAGAGAAATCTTTCAGAAATTTTAGATTTTTGTTTTTCATTTAACATCCTGACAATGATTTTTAATTGTATTTTCCGATTGTGAACAATGGTTACATTCATCTGCTCTTGGACCCATTTTCCCTGTTGAGGCCTAAGTGAATGTCCTGTATTTCAGGTTATTTCATGGAAAGGATTCCATTAACAAAGAATGCAGAGGGGATCTCTGCACAGATAGAGAAGAGGTTTAGGTTGGATTTCAGGAAAGGGTTCTTTCCTCAAAGGGTCATCAGGCACTGGAAGACACTCCCCAGGGAATGGTCACAATCCCAAAGCTGCCAGAGCTCCAGGAACGTTTGGACAACACTAGCAGGGGTGCACAGGGTGGGATTGTTTGGACTGTGCAGAGGCAGGACTTGGACCCTGGATCATTTTGGGCCCCTTCCAAATGAGGATATTCCATGATTCCATGAAATGCAGACATTGAGAACCATCTGAGATGCCCTGGGGTAACTTTCCCCCAGCTGGTGCTGCAGAAGATCCTTGGTCACATCTCCTGGCCTGCGCAGATGTTCCCGATATCCCAAGGTCTTTCAAACAGCTCTGGATGACTCCATGTGGCGATGGAATCAAGCCTTGGATCCCCACGGTGTCCACAGAGAGCTGAGAGGCTGCTGCTCACCTGGACAACCAAATCCAGATGTCTCCATCTGAAAGTTTAACCCACCAGAGTGGGGGATAAACACGTGGCCACCTGGAGACGTGGAGCAAATGTGGATCCGAGCCCACAGCCGGGATTTGAGCCCCAAAGACTCAGCTCCCAAGCAGCTGCTCTGCCCTGGGAATGCTCCTCAGCTGTGCCAGAGAAAACTGAATCCATTTGTCTCCGGTGGAAGTGGTTCTTCCCAGAGTTTCTCGGGTGTCAACACTGCAGAATTAGTGCCTCACAGAGCCATAAATCAAACTGTGTTCTGCAATGAAAGAAAGAGCAGATGGGTGGAAAGGAGACCCTTCCCTCCTTCCTTTCCCTGCTCTGTTCCTCCTTTCCCACCTGCCAAACAGAACTTTCTCTCTGTGTTTTGTAAGGTTTGTGTTTCACCAGGTTTATTTTCACTTCCTTTGCTTTTTAGGTCTCATTGGATTCCTCAGCATCTTAGGAGCCCTTGGGAACTGGAGAACACCAGCGCTGAGCTGGGAGGGATTCAGGACATCAAAACTGGGCAAGGTTCTTGTCCAAATCCCAAATGAGGAGCTGCAACTCCCCTGTGCCTCCCAAACCTGCAGATTTTACAGCAACAATTCCATATCAAGGAAATCCTCTTCTCTGACTGTGCTTGATAAGAGCTGGGCAAAAATAGGGGAAAAATTGATAAAATATAATGTAAACTACATGGACACAGAAGTATAAAAAAATGAGGATATCTGGGAATATCTCCCAAACCTGCAGATTTTAGAGGCGTGATTCCACATCAAGGAAATCCTCTTCTCTGATTCAGACAGTGTTTGATAAGAACTGGGCAAAAACAGGGGGAAAATGGATAAAATGTAATTTGAACACCGACACCGGAAGTTTAAAAGATGAGGATATCTGGGAATATGCAGAATATGAAGAGGAAGGGCAATCCTGTGACCACAAGATAATAAATCCCAAAGCTTCAATGGAGAAAATGCAAAACCTGGGAGAGCAGAAGGTTCCCTTCCTATGGAACTGGAGGATGTTGAAGGTCCCTTCCAGACCAAACAATCCCAGGATCCCGTGGATCCTTTGGCATCTGGAGCTGTGAAGAAACAGAGAGCTGGGGATTTGTGATCAGGAGGGAATGAGCACGTGGGAGATGTCCTGCACATGGAACCCATCCTTCCTGGCCAAAATCACTCAATAAACCACACGTGTCAGGCCTTGTCCCATTTTTCATGGCAGCAGGAAAAGGATGGGATTGAGGACACACACAAACAACGTGGAGAAAAGAGCCCCAGCTGAACAAGGCATCAGCTTCATCCATTTCCAAATTCTTCCAGTTCTCCCACCTGTGGCGGTCTGGGTTTAGGGCTGATCTGGTGGGTCACTGCTGAAAATCTGGGAAATCCTAAATCCCAGGAAAATGGGAAGACGGCACCCCTTTAAAGCACATCTTTCTGACCAAATCCTCCTTTCCCTGCTAGAACTCCTGCTCTCCTAAGGAGCATTTTGCCTCCCAAAGCCCAGAATAGATTTTGGGGATCCTCTGCGGAGTCAGCAGGGGAGCAGAAGGAAGAAAGGAGCCTCAAACCACTCCATGAATTTTCCAGACTTTTTTTTTAAACCTTGGTAGAGGCTGCAATTAATTTCCTTGTTCTCCCAGCTCGCTGACTGATTTAACGAGGGCTGGTTATAATAATAAAAAATTTATGTCCTTAGACATTAAACAGGAGTGTTGCTTTTGATACAGAGCACGGGGCTTTCCCAGATCTCCTTCCCTTTTTTTTTTTTTTCTTTTAATTTCCTCCTGGAATTCCTCACATCCACCCAAATACCTGTGAGTGCACACGCACTTTGCTCTGCCATCAGGGAGAAGATGCCAACCGTGGTTATCACTGGGACCACTTAATTTTTTCCCTCATTCAGACTTCTCTTCCTTGAAAAAGAGCAGCCCACAGCTTTTAGAGTGTGAATTATGTGAAAATAATAATTTTAAAAATGCCCAGAGTGTTGGAGACTCAAATTTCTCCTCTTTAATTTACTGATAATTTGGAAAAAGAGAGATGAAAGTGAGTTCAGACTCTCTTCCCTTGCAGAGAAATGACAAATTTTGCTCAGTGTTTGGATTTCAATATTTTTAGATTCATCCTTCCTTAAGCCCAAACCCAAAATGAAAAACGGATTTTGAAAATAACCCCCCAATTTCTCAGGAGTTTAAGTTAAAACTATCAAGATAACCTGTTCCAAAGACATGTTTTGCTCTGGAAACAATTAACAGCTGAAGAAAAAAAAAAAAGTCAGGGATTCTTTGTACCTCACTGTGAAACTGAGAGAGAAAATGATTTCTTGTCTTTATCACAGATCATCATTTATTTCCCTCAACAGGCCGTTCCTACAGGTTTAAGCAGGGCTTAAAATCCATCCCATTTCAGAGGGAAATTCCATTATTTATCTAGCAAAGAACTGTATGAATAAAGATTTTCAATAATCTTTTATTAATCTGGTGACAGAGTAGGAGAACAGGAAAGTCTGGAGACAGGGAAACCCTTCTGCAGGTTTGGGATTCGAAACAAACCAAGAACTGGCAGGGAAAAAATTGTTCTGAGTGTAACTTAATGATGTTAATTGCCTGCAGAGGGGATATTTGAGGAGCAGGAAGATGTGTTAGGGAGGATGTGTTAGCAAGGAAGAGGGGATAAGGTCAGTAGTTCCTTAGGGAGAAGGAAAGGGATAATTATCCCTTGTGGAACAGGGAAAGTTAGTGCAGGGTCAAGGGTCAGGATAATTGTGCTATAAAACCAGTATTTATTATTTTTAGTCTAGAGTGGATCAATAAGCTTATCAAAGCAATCACTGAACATCCTGGCAGATATTTTTAAGGAGCAGGATAGAGCTATGGGGAATGTTTGATGGAATTTTTTTCCCCCCAATAAATAAAATGTTTCTGACCTTCCCTACTTTCTGCAAGAGCAGGACATTTTCCATTGCCTCCCTGGGCCCAGCGAATCCCTGCTTTGCACGAGCTGGTTTCTCGCTCCTGCCTCTTCCCTGGGAAAGCTGCTGGCTCCTCCTGGCACTGTCCTAAGGACGTGTCCAAGTCACTTCAGTCATCCCTGCTTGACTCACCCCCGGTGGAAAAACGAGGCACGGAATGATTAATCCCCTTCCTAGGAGCACCAGGATGATGGATGGGAAGGGAAAAAAGCCTGGGTGGTGGAGGTGGAAGCGTGGCATGAGGGATGTCAGGATTCTGCTGTCACTTTGTGAGCCGTGGCCTTTGAAGGGTCACCTCTGGTGGTGACATCTGCTCTGGAAAGCCTGACAGCTGGTGAGTCAGCCAAGCAGCAAAACAATCCTGAAACTTTGTGAAACACTTTGATATCCCAAGGTGGAAAAAGGCTTCCACTTCGAATCTCTAAAGATCAGGAATTGATTGAATCGAGTTCTGTGGTTGTGTTTCTTAAGGGGTGGCACTGGGAACATGAGGAATCCTGGAGATTTGGGATTTTGGGATGTGGTCACTGCCCTCACACTTCATCAGAGCAAGGTCCCATGTGTTGAACATAAAGGAATCCCACAGGAATTAGTTCAGGTTTAACTAAGCTTTGCTTAGTTAACTTCGGGCAGATGACGCTTGTATTTATCTAGGCTAAGGAAGCAGAGCTTCCCTCCAGTGTCAGAGCACGCGTGGGATATCCCATATTTTGGACATGTGGAGTCGGCCTGGTCATCATAGAACCTTAGAAAGGTTTGAGTTGGAAAATCACTTTAAAGATGATCCAGTTCCACCCCTGCCATGGGCAGGGACATCTTCCACCATCCCAGATCGCTCCAAGCTCTGTCCAACCTGGCCTTGAACATCTCCAGGGATCCAGGAGCAGCCACAGCTTCTCTGGGAATCCATTCCAGGGCCTCACCACCCCCACAGGGAAGGATTTAATCCTAAAATCCAACCTGGCCCTGTTCCTTTAAAGCCATTCCCTGTGTCCTGTCCCTCCATGCCTTGTCCCCAGTCCCTCTCCAGCTCTTCTTGAGACCCTTTAGGCCCTGCAAGGGGCTCCCTGGAGCCTTCTCCTCTCCAGGTGAACCCCCTCAGCTCTCCCAGAGCCAGCATGGCTCTAGAGCAGAGGGGCTCAACCCTCTCAGCATCTCCATGACTTCCTCTGGACTCTCTCCAGCAGCTCCACGTCATTCTGACCTTGGTGGCTCCAGATCTGGATGCAGCACCAGAATGGAGTGGAGTGTGGGAATCACTTCACTGGCCCTGCTGGCCCCGTTCCTTTTGATGCAAGCCTGGATGCTGTCGCCTTTCTGGACTAGAGCTGCACATTCCCAGGTCATCCAGCCCATGGACACATTTCCTATTTATGTATAAATGTATGGAAGTGCAACCCACAGCCCTCTCCTGGCACGGGTACTGTGGTTTTGGGATGTAGTGTGGGGCACGGGGGATGCAGCAGACCCACACACGGACCAAAGGAGCTGCTTTGCATTTCTTGCCCACCTTGCGTCCATCTGCATTTGTGCAAAGGACTCGTAAAAGCTGCCTGGATGAGCAAAGAGGCTTTTCCAGCATCGTTTTATTCCTGGTTGAGCGGAAGGTAAAGCAATCTGCTGTCAGGCAGCAGGACTCCGTCCAGGCAGGCTGACCTTTCTCAGAGGAACATTTTACCCACTGGAAAACATTGCCAACTAATCCTATTAAATGAGTGTGCAGACAACAATTTTCCTTGAGTTTCTTCATTTTCCTGCCCTCAAACCTGCCTCTAAACCCAGCTGTTATCTTTTTGAAACCAGACGTGTGCCCGCTGTCTTTTCCTTCCACAGCCTAGAGGAATAAAATAATAATCATAATCATCATCATCATAATAAAAGCCTCACCAAACCATCTGTTTAGTCTCATCTCCTTGGTTTTGTTGCTGGTCAGTCTGGTGAAGTACTGAGCTGGGAATGTGAGTCTGGAGTGTCAGCGTTCATTAACGTAAATACGAGCAAATGGAAAAACATTCCAAGAGCTGGATTCACACTCGCTCTAAGGTCCCTTTTTACTGCTTTGGCAGTGAAAGGAGACCAAGAAGTGGGTGGCCGTGTCATTTACTGCTCCGTTCCCATGTTTACGGCACAAGGACTTGCTCACTTTTCAACAGCTCGGCTTAAATCTGCTAAGATGGACCAGCAGAGCCGTGGCTGCACAGCTTCATTCATCAAACAGCTCCTACTCCGTTGAGCAGCCCCGTTTAAAAACCTCCAGTAGCAGAGGAGCAACTGAACTCATGCAAAGAGGGAAATCTTGGGTCATGCACTGCTGAACGTCCTCCAGATGAACACCAGCTCTGGAGCTCCTTTCAAGTCACTTCAGATGATGTGGAGTCATTTTCAGAGTGGAGGTGTTGTGGAGCCCCTCGGTGATGTCATCACCTCTTCCTAAATCACGTGGGGGAATAGGTCAGGCAGTCTGGGCCTGAGGAGTTTATGGCTCTCCAGTGACAATGTGGGGATCCAAGGGTGTCACTTCCACCCAGGCTCGCCACCATTCCTTGGATTTCCCTCCAGTTTTGACCTTTGGGCATCCCCTGAGGTTGTTGTGTCCCACCTTGATCCACCCAGCTGGCTCTGTGCAGGGAGTTTGGGTTTCCAAAGAGCAGTGAACGTGTGTTCCTCAGAGTCAGGAATTGTCCTGGGTGAATTTCCAGGCGGTGTTTAGAGCTCCCCAGGCTTCTCACGTGAGGAGTTTGCACACAGCCAGTCCCTTGTCTCAGCAGGAAATAGGAAAACAAAGATAAATGGTCACCTCCAAGGTCAGGGAAGGGAAAGGGAATCTTGCAGGAAGTCCTCTGGGAGCCAGAGTGCAGGGGATGGAGGGGTGGAGATGTCTCAAGGGCAGCCAGCGCTCAGCCCAGCTGGGACCAAAGCACAGCAGAGCTCCCAGTGCTGTCATCAGCAGAGGGATCACATCTTTCTTGGTGTCCCCCCAAATCATGGCTGACGTCACCCCTCAGGCCAAAGCTGCTGCTGGCTCCGGCTGGGAACTTCCTCAGGCTCAGCATGACAAGCAAATTGTGTGGTTGACCACAGGCAAGCTGGGAAAGGCCAAGCTCCACTCCAGCTGTGCTGTCATCGGTGTCCCCTGGGGAATGGACGCTTCTGCCGAGTTGATTCTTGGGCAAACCCGGCGATTCCCAATCTCCTGTGGCCAACAGCAATCTGAAACTTTTCCATGTTTCTCCAAGGCCACCAAAGACTCTCGTTACCAAGCCTGAGGCTGGAAATGCCAGATGAATCCTCCAGGGAGCTGCTGGAAGGACCACCAAGGCTCTGGAGCCAGGGAGCAGCAGTCGCTCTTCCATTACAGCATTGCTCATCCTGTTCCATGGGCAGCATCCGGATGCTACCAGCGATGTTTTATCCATCTGCAGCTCTTTCCCCCACCTGTCATCATCTCCAAGTGCTTGGCACCCCTGACAGCAGCAGCTGAGCTTGGGACAGAAGGAACTGGATGGAAATCACGCGATTGGTTTACGTTGGAGATGATTTTAAATAATCCTAAAAGCTCTTGGCCTTGAAACGCAGAAATCCTCTGCTTTTTTTCCTTCCCTCGTGGCTTGCAAGAGTTCAAAGACCTCAGAAAGCATCTGCTAAAACACTCTGGACTGACTCAAGACTCCAGAGCAACTGTAAATAGACCTTCATTCCAAAAATAGAGAATGAGCAGATTCTCCCTTTTAGATGTCCTGGACAGGAATCAAATTCGGAGCAAAGGGAAAGTAGGAGTCCTTGAGGTCCTCTGAGTCCAATCTCCTGCTACCTCAAACTTCCAAACGGACCAGGACAAAATCCACAGAATGTCCTGCACCTATCACAAGCCACAGAAATCTTCCCTGCAGCCTGAAAATTCAGAGAGGAAAGGCAGGGGAGATAAGAGACAGCGCTGAGGTCCCGGCAGCTGCAAAAAAAAATTGTTATGAGAAGTCCTTATTCCCTCCTTGTGTCCACACAGCTGAAGAGTAAGTTTTAAAAAAATCTAAATAAGAAATACTCCAAATCCCAGAACGTTCCAGGAGAGCAGGGTGGGGTTATCACAAAGGAAGGGGTGTAGTGATATCTCCAAGGGTCGGTTCATCCCAAAGAGCAAAGTCCTGAACTTCACATCCTTTTTATTTCCTCCGCTTTGCTTTCACTGCAGTCTCCTCTCCTCCAAACCAGGAATTCCACAGTCAGGGACTCCAAGAGGCTTTTCCATCATGGATTTTCCATGAATAGTTGAAGATGAGTTCGGTTCTTCATTAAAATTCTCTGTATTAAATGCGACACCCCATGGAAAGAAGAGACCTACACCTACAGGGAATGTACCATGAGTCTGGAATGATTTTTCCTCCTTCACATTCCACCTGCTGGATTCATGTGGGCTTCTAAATTTTAGATTATGATTTAACCAAATATTTTGCATTTTTTTTTGTGATTATGGACCAAAAGGTTGAGTAGCATGGCAGAGGACAGACAAAATGATCTCGTTTCTATTGGTTTCAAAAAGAAAATCTTCTTGATTTATAGGTCAGTTCTTCCCTTCTCCCACTCCTCTGTGGCATAGAAATTGGGGACAATAAAACAGGATTTACCTCAAATTTTTTGTTTGGCTGAGTGACATTTTGGTGCTCATGAGGCAGAGAACTGTGAAGAATTCAATTTTTTTCTAAATATCACATGATTTCTAACGTGTAATTTCAGAAAAGGGATTTGGCCAAAAAGAAATTTTAACAAAATTTTAACAAAAGGATTTTTAAATTTGCAAGCATTTTTTTTTCAAGGGAAAACTCAGAAGAAATGATGAAAAAAACAACCAAACAACCAAAAAACCAAACCAAAAAACAAACAAACAAAAAACCCAACAAATACCCAAACAAACAAACAAAAAAAAACAACAACAAAAGAAGAGAAAAGAATGAAATCTCTTTATTCTCAGGCTGTTTTATTGGCATTTTTCAGCGAATATCTTGACTATTTGAGTTATCTTCACACAGCATTTACATATCTGGAATGATGGAGAAATGCTGCAAACCTTAGAGGAAAAAAGAGAAAGATTTTTTCGAAAAACAGACTCAAAAAGGGAAGAAAGGAAAAAATAGATGGAAAAACGAGCTGAACTCTCCTAAATAATCCCTTATTATCAATCAGCTAAATTAAATTCACAGCAAATCAAGAATTTTCTTAGGAAAAAGAGTAGAAAATATTGAATTAATAGTTAAAAACTGAAAATGTCGAGTTAAAATCTGAAAGCGTAGGATTAAGTATTTCTTACCTCAGTACTAATTATCTCACACTTTTTATTAAATTTAATAAATGTTTTATTTCAAATGCTTGGAATTCTTTTGTTTTCTATCAGAATAACCAGGATGATGTGATGCACAGAGGGAAAAAATTCACTTTTCTCCTGCTTTGAGACTCTTCTATTCCCGTTGGATTTAAAGGGAAAAAGTGTCCTGGAGGAGGTGGAGATCTGGATGCTTTTTCTGGAGATGAAAATGAATTTGATTCCCCATTTATTGGGATTTTATTGATAAAAACACCCAGGCAGTGTCATCTGGAAGGGAAAGAGGGAAGCTGGAAGGAAAATCACTGAGTTTAGGCATCAACCTAAACTCCAAATCAACCCAGATTTGATCCATCAAGACCAGGCAGAGGCAATTCTGGGATGATTTTCCTTAAGGGGTTCAGATAATAAAATCCAGAGCTGAATTTTGTCCTCGTGCCAACAAAAAAAAAAAGGGGGGGTGGGGGGGGAAATCAATTTTTTCCCTGAAATTCCACAAGGGTTGGACTTTCTGCAGCATTTCAGAGTCAGGCCCATGAGGTTTTTATTTGGGAATGCCACAAGGAGCAACATTTGTATGGAATACTCAAAATGAGGAACACATGGATGCAGGAAGTGCTTGGAATGGTGTTATCCCCCATAAACTCTCCCGTTAAAGGCAGCTCAGAGTGTGGATCAGGGCAAGATGTCCGAGGGGGAAGGACAGAAAATTATCAGCTGATTTCCATCCCCTGACCTGCCATAGGTGATTAGAGGTGGTTTCATGCTCCCCAGGCACTCGGATGGCTGTTAAGGTTTTCACATCTTCAAAATTTGTGGGGTGGAAGGAAAAGAAATAAAAACCCTGAAGGAAAAATAACAACTGCAACAACAACAACAACAACAACAACAACAAAAAACAACCCCCAAAGGAAACACAAAAAAGCAGAAAAAAAACTAAAAAAAAAAAAAACCCCAAAAAAGTGGTTGGCAGTTTTGAAGACAGGTGTGACATTTTATTAGACAATTTTATTTAAGGCGGGGAAAAACCTGTTCTCTTCCTGGTTTTGTTCTGTCACCTTTCCCAGGCCTCTGGTTGTCCTCACCCTTGTCTGTTCTCCTTGTGCTGTCACCCTGCAGCTTCCAGGTGCTTCCAGAGCTGCTTCCCGGCTGGAATGAGCATTTAAAGGAAAGCAGGGCAGGATCTGGGGTGATTTCTCGGCCTAAATTACAACATTTAGTTGTGTGAGTGTCCCTGGGGTGGGTGGAACTGGATGATCTCTGAGGTTCCTTCCAACCCAACCCATCCTGGAATTCTGGGATTCTGATTAAGAGGAGTGGGTGTAGCCTGGAGATGGGATCCTGATGCTCCTGGCACACAGGGAAAAATCCCCTAACAGAAAGGGGCAGAGGATCTTCAGCAGAGCAACTCTGCCCCAGGAAGGTTCAGAGAGAACCTGCTGGGAAGGAATCACTGGAGCAGGTCAGATTTGGGATTAAAGGCTGGAAAAAGTTTTGGGAAAAACTCTTTGTTAAAACTTTCCCAAGTGACTGCAAAGAAGGGGTGTGGAGGAATTAGAGAGAATAAATGGACTGATGTGGTCTGGGATGAGGTTATCAGGGTCAGGGGAGGGGAGAGCAAAAATAGGGAAGGAACAGAGCAGGGAAGACTGTTGGATACAGAGGGGAGAAAGCACAGGAGAGCAGAGCTGGGAAAAGAAATTTATCCATCTCCTTTGGGCATGGAATTATGAAACTCCCCATCAGCAGCTAAAGAAGATATGCTGAGAAAGGGATCAGAGTGAGGATGGACAGAGCAGAGCTGGGGAACTTCAGGGCAGTGCTGAGCCATCAGTGGAAATCTGGGCTGGACCCTTGGAATGATGTGAGGGAGCAGGAAAAGGAGTTTCATTGCCTTGATGTGAGCACACATGGGATGCTGAATCACACCTGGGATGCTGCACTCACTCAGGGATGCTGCACTCACTCAGGGATGCTGCACTCACTCACTCACTCACTCACTCAGGGATGCTGTACTCACTCCAAGGATGCTGCGCTCACCCCAAAGATGCTGCGCTCACTCAAGGATTCTGCACTCATTCCTGGGATGCTGCACTCACTCAGGGATGCTGCACTCACTCAGGGATGCTGCACTCACCCCAAAGATGCTGCACTCACTCCAAAAATGCTGGACTCACTCAAGGATTCTGCACTCACTCCAAGGATTCTGTACTCACACCAAGGATTCTGCACTCACTCCTGGGATGCTGCACTCACTCAGGCATGCTGCACTCACTCCTGGGATGCTGCATTCACTCCAAGGATTCTGCACTCACCCCTGGGATGCTGCACTCACTCCTGGGATGCTGCACTCACTCTGGGATGCTGCACTCACTCCTAGGCCGTTCATTACCACAAAAATTCAGATGACCCAGAGAAGACACCATGGGGACACCCAATTCCATGATTAATTGGCTGAGGAAAGAGGCCTCTGAGTCACATCAAGATGAAAGTCTTGGCTCTGCAGGCACACCCCGGGGTACCTGGAAAGAGCCTGCAGGCACTCGAGGAGAGGCTTCCAGAAACCAACCAGAATTTATTCTGCACTGAGCACTGGAGTGATGTCTGAAATGGGAAATTGTGAAAAATTGCTGGAGCAGGAGCCACTGGAGATGGGGCAGGATGTTCGTGGGAATGGCAGGATTTTAGCTGGCGTCATCACTCGGGCAAGTTTGGAATAATGAGAAACAGTTATTTTGTGGTCTGGAAAGCGAGGGGAGCCCATTGTTTATTGGCGTTATAAACCCTACCTGTGAGAATGAGTTGATGCTGCAGAGCTCTGGGAAGAACAAACAGGGAAGCAATAAACAACTTCCCAGATAAGATCTGGGAACACGCTGGAATCACAGAATCACGGAATGGTTACAGTTGGAAAAGACCTCCAGCATCATCAAGTCCAACCGTCAGCCTGGCACCAGCACCACCTTCAGCACATGTCCTCACGTGCCACGTCCACGTGATTTTAGAACAATTTCAGGGATGCTGATTCCCTCACTTCCCCAGGCACACTGTTCCAGTGCTTGGCCATCCTTTCTGTGAAGAAATTTTTCCTGGTATCCAACCTAAACCTCTCCTGGTGCAACTTGAGGCCATTTCCTCCTGTTCCTCGGGAGCAGAGCCCAACCGTCACCTCACTGCAACCTCCTGCCAGGGAGCTGAAAGATCATGAGCTCTCAACAGTCTCTCCCTTTTTTTGGGCTGTGTCACAGGAGGGTGTTGCCAGATTAAAGCCCTCTCAGAAACAAAGAGTGGCTTCATTCCTTAATTAACTGCTTAATTAAGGATTTACAGAGATGTTACTCACAAAAAATTCCACCATCCCAACACAGACGATCACAAAATATCGAATTAACATCTGCCTTGGCCCTTATAAGCTTCATTTTTTTGTCTTAAAATTTACTCCCTCTTGGAGGCCTTTTCTCCGAGGTCTCCATTTTCCACTTTCACCTTTGGGGAGCTGTTAAATATTCGTTATCATTCGAGTTATCAGCACAAAGAGAGCGGGAGGTTGGCTCTGAGACAAGCTGAGATAAGCTGGGCTGTTATCAGGCAGCTGAGATAACCCGGTGGTGGAAAAGAGCGTTATCCTGCCACTGGAGCCAAAGGGCAGCTGGAAACCTGGGAATACCGTTGGGATAAAAAAGTTCCTTTGGAAATCGTGGCGTAATTGTGGAAGTCCAGGAGTTGTTGAATCCAGCACCAGAAGAGAATCTGTAAGGAATATGATGGACACAATTTGTTGGGAATCTTTATTTACCAAACTGGGTCTCAAGGAGTTGGAGCCACGGGGCAAAATTCAACCAGAATTTGGGCTCACGTTGTTCTGTCAGCTCCGACTGCTTCCAGCATTGGGAATAAGGAGATTTTTTATTTTTAGGGCAGTAGATTGAAGCCTCAGCAAGGTTTTAACCCCGATGCACTCTGCACATGTTTGAGGAGCAAGGCCCTACTGTGGAGAAGTCATGAAAAGGAAAAACCCCTGTTCCTACTGGGCAGACAAAGGACTGAGATCTGAAGTGACTTTTTTAGATTACAAAAATTTGTCTATGGAAAACCACAAACTGTGTCTCCTCTTCTGCAAACATGAGCTGAACGTGTGTTCCTGAGGTGGAAACTTGTGCCTGGTCTCACTTTCATCCACGCATGGGGGATTTTGGAAATCTCCACACAAGGAGACTTTGGAAAAGGTCTGTGCAGGAGTTATTTTGTCAGGAATCAAAGCCTTTGCCATGTCCTCTGTGCTGGGTACCGGTGAGGCCACTGCTCAAATCCTGGGATCGGTTTTGAGTCTCTCACAAGAAAGACCCTGAGGGGTTGGAGCACATCCAGAGAAGGGAATGAAACGGGGGAAGGGCCTGGAGCACGAGGAGGAGGAAAGGAGGTTCAGGGGAGGATTTATTTCACTGTGCAACTCCTTGAGAGGAGCCTGTGGCAGGCAGGGACCAGCATCCTCGCACAGACACCAACAGGACAAGGGGAAATGTCCATGTTGGATACCAGGAAAAATCTCCTCGCTGAAAGAATGATCAAGCATTGGAACAGGCATCGCAGGGAAGGGGTGGAGCCAGCATCCCTGGAAGTGATAAAAAATGAGCAGATTTGGCACTTCCAATTTTGTTTAGTGGATGTGGGAGTTTCAAAGGCTGGACTTGATGATCTTGGAGGTCTCTGATGCACAGGGATTCTTTGATTCTGTAACTCTTTCCTGTTTGATGTGTAGTGGGATGACCCTGTGTTCAGCACCTGGAATCTTTCCACCTTCTCCCACCTCTCAAATATCCCACGTTTAGTGGATGTGGGAGTGTTCAAAGTGTTGGACTTGATGATCTTGGAGGTCTTTTGATCCACAGTGACTCCATGATTCTGTAACTCTTGATTCCATGATTCTGTTACTCTTTCCCATTTGCTGCATGCTGGGATTACCCTGTGCTCGGGAACTGGAATCTTTCTACCTTCTCCCACTTCTCAAATATCCCATGTTTAGTGGATGTGGGAGTGTTTAAGGCTGGACTTGATCTTGATCTTGATCTTTTTGATCCATAGTAATTCCATGATTCCGTAACTCTTTCCCGTTTGCTGCATGGTGGGATTACCTTGTGATCAGGAACTGGAATATTTTTGTCTTCTCCCACCTGTCAAATATCCTTTCATCCCTGGATTTCTGCATTCCTTTTGGAAAGGAGGGATGGGGAACAGAGATAAATCCCTGTCAGAGCATGCCAAGGGTTATCCATAGTCTGGGAAGTGTTGGAACACGGATCTGGATGACGGATCCAGTGTAGGAGCCTGGTTCTGCTTAACTGCACATGTGTGTGAACATGTGGGAGGCAGCACAAACCCGTGGGAGTGCAGGATATCCACAATCCCTGGAATCTCACAGGGATCCCTGCCAAGGAACACTCATCTCCAGCTCCTTGGATCTGCTCTTCCAGCCCCTGATCCAGGGAAAAAGCCAGGAACTCTGGGTTCCAGGAGTCTCATCCCCGTGTTATGGAAAAAGGCTGTGGGGATGGTTTCTATCACTGCTGGCATGGAATAAAAATGCAGCAAGGATTCCTCAAGGAATGCTCGATGTTGCTCGCTGTCAGCAGAGCAAATAACATTCATACAAAAATAAAATAATTTAAATTAAGCTAAGTTTATTAATCATCACTCCTCCAGATTAATGTCATGGAGCTGTAGGAAGGGGATGGAGTGGGATGAATGAACAAAGTCTCAGGTCAGGGCTGTGACGTTGAAAAAATTCAAAGTTTCTGAAGTGAATTTGATGCTGGGGAGTTCATCAAAATAAAGATGAAATAAAGATGGCTCCTGGTTTATAATAGGATTTAAAATTTAAAATTTGGTTTTAAAATCCAAAATAAAGATGAGCTGAACATGATTTCTAATTTCGCAAGAATCAAAGGTACGACCTTTAAATTTTCTGCTGGAAGAGCTCCTACAAATGCAGATGGGAATGTTGAGGGGAGAAGACTTTTATTACTTTTTTCCAGTCTAAAATATCAGGGATTATTTTCATCAATACTTGAGCCCCAGGAATAATTTAAAGAAATGTATTTGTTTCCTTTGATTTTTGCTGGAAATCTCCAAGTATTTCCTGAGTGGTTTTTCCTGTTGTTTGAATATCCTTAAGCTCCAGACTGAAGGCAAAAAAAAAAACCCACCCAAACAAAACCAAATCCAACAAATTCTCTCTTTCCAAGTTCCCAGTCAATCTTCATTAGGGAAAATGGAGATAGAATGCAAATCTGACTTCCAGCAGTTGTTGGAGCTTCTGGTGTTACGAAATTTCCCTCTCCGATCTGAAGCGAGAACGTGGCAACAAGCAAACTCTGGAACTCGTGTAAACAAGTCTGAAGCTCGAGGGAAAACTCATTCCTAAGCATGGATTCCACATGGGGGAAGATTTTATCTGGTGCAGGAGCTGGTTGGGAAACCGTGGGGAAAAAATTATTATGGCAAAATATGGAAATGCTTCGGAGAAAATTATTTATTCCTAAATTTTCATGAGACTTGAGGTGGTGGTGAGGATTAGAGAGAAAAAAATGGAGAGAACCAAGAAATCATTTCAAATCCACAGCGTGCCTGTGGGTTTCTCACATTTGTGGTGAAATGCTCTGGATTATCCCACCCTGCCTTGCTGGTTTTTAATGGAAATTGTTTGCTGGGTGGTGTTTCCTCCTGCGACAGAAGGAAAAGCGCCTTTGGAAAACCTCAGGTGCTTTTCTGAGGTCGGCACTTCCCAGGGTTGAGCTCCAAAGCCATATTTTGTAGGTTCAGAGATTATTTATGAAGATCCTGTCCATGACTGCAGCAAAACCAGGCCAGAGCCTTCTCCAGACAAACGACACCCATACTGGTGGGACAGGACAAGGAGGAATGGCCTTAAACTGAAGGAGGGGAGATTTTGGTGGGATATTGGGAAGGAATTGTCCCCTGGGAGGATGAGGAAGCTCTGGCAGAGGTTTCCCAGAGGAGCTGTGGCTGCTCCATCCCTGGCAGTGCCCAAGGGCGGGTTGGACGGGACTTGGATCACCCTGGGATGATGGAATGTATCTCTGGCCATGGGAATTCCTGATCCTGAAGGTCCTTTCCAACTCAGCCCACCGAGTAATTTTCTGATTATGCTGAATTGTAGCAGTATTTTCCCATAATTCTTTGTTTAGAAGAGCCTTTTTTCTTTATGTTTCATAACAGTCATTTAAAATATCAACCACTGCCATTACTCAGTGATCTCGTTATCACAACACGAAAAGATAAGCGGGGAAAGGTTTTTAGGCGAGAGATGAATTTACTGCACAATTTGGTCCAGTTCTGAACTTTGAGGAACACAAGCTCTAGTTTGAATTAAGGCCTGGAGAGATTTCAGAAAAAAAAAAAATCCAAGTATTTGTTCTTCAGCAAATTTTAAGCTGAAAAAAAATCCCCCCCCAAATAAACCTTTTTGAAATCCCTCCCTGACTTTGCGAATTCATTGTTATTAATTTTACACGAGGCGTCACATGCGCGGAGCAGCAGCTTCGTGCTCTAATGTGTCAAACAGAGAAAGCAGAAATAAAACATTTCCCTTGATTGGAACAAGATGTTTCCCTTTTCATAAATATTTTTCTGCTGGCAGTGTCAAAATGTGACAATTCCACGCTAATAAAATGAAATATTTCCCTGGTTCGGAGTGGTATTTTCCTTAAATTAGGGTTGTTTTCATATGACATCTTGGAATTCTTATGTTCATGGCTGGTTTAGGAGCAGCTCTTGGGATTTAGGTGGGACTGCTCTCACCTGGTGAGGGCATCTCCCCTCCAAGAACCTGTCTGCAGAGTCAACAAAATCTAAATTAAACCCAGCTAATTGAGAAAGAAATAATTCCACCCTGTCAATTAAATCTAATATAAAAATATGTGTTTTTTTATTCCATCAGTAATTTTTGGCCTTGGACAGTAGATCTGTATTGAAATGAAATGCACCCAGTGCAATCTTTGGGTCTGTATTCAATTTTATTTTTATTTTCCTTGCTTTTCCATTGTGTCTTTAATGATGACTTTTCTTGGGAATCTTTGCTGGAGAGTTTCTGAATTAAAACTCAGTGGTCACTATTTATCCACGGAATGTATTTCCAATGGAATTCCAATTCCAAGGAACTCACTGGCAATAAACCACAATCATAGAGATATTTTTGTCCGGGACAGAGCCAATCTTGTTTTCCCTTTGCAGAAGTTAAACCAACTCGTTTTCCCATGGAATTGGGGTGCACTAAAATCCTGTAGGGAAACAATTAAAGATCAACGATTTGTAAATCCAGCATTCACCTGCACTGGACTCCGTGCCCAGGTTTCCTCTGGAAGATTAATTTTCTTCCTTGAAACCCAACTGCAAACAAAACATGGACATGATGGAATGATCCACCTGCCCCAAAATCTTTGCGTGGATTCCAGCAGGGTTTTGAGATTTTCCAATCAGGAATAGCTCCCAAATGTGATGGGAGGTGGAGCTGATCCCGTGTCTCCTCTGTTGCATTTTGGGATCGTCCTGAAAAATTCCTTCCCTCTCCTCTTGTCCAAAGGAGGGTTTCAAACAATGATTTGAATAATCTCCTGAGCCCATTGGGAATAATAATAGCAATAATAAAAATAATTTTAAAAATAAAAATAATTTAAAAAAATAAAGATAAGATAAAGATAAAGATAAAGATAAAGATAAAGATAAAGATAAAGATAAAGATAAAGATAAAAATGAAAATGAAAAAAATAAAAATAAAATTAAAGATAACGATAACAAGGATAAAGATAACGATAAAGATAAAGATAAAGATAAAAATAAAGATAACGATAAAGATAGGAAAATAAAAATAAAGAATAAAGATAAAATAAAAATAAAGATATAAAGAAATAAAATATAAATAAAAATAAAAATAAATAAAAATAAAATAAATAAAAATAAAATAAAAATAAAAATAAAAGATAAAAATAAAAATAAAGATAAAGATAAAAATAAAAATAAAAATAAAAATAAAAGTAAAAAGAAAAAGAAAAAGAAAAAGAAAAATTAACTAAAAGTAGAAATTGAAAAAATAAAAAAAATAATAAGGACAATGAAAACAACAACAACAAAACAACAGCAATAATAATAATAATAATAATAATAATAATAATAATAGTAATAATAATGATAATAAAGCAGCTCCTCGTGGAACATGCTGAACCCAGGCAGACGTCCCAAAACGCCAGAGTTTCCTCCGCGATAGAGGAGATTTTGGCAGCAGGACTGGAATTCTATCTCTTTCCAGACAGGGCAAATAACCAAAACCAGGAGGTTTTTCATGGACCAAATGGGAACCATGTGACCAAGGCACAATGGAAACAGCGGAGCTGCTTTCAGCTCCCTGAGCCCCGACACTTCTTTTTGATTGAACCACAATAATCTAAGTGGAAAATGAATAAATGTCAGTCAGGGCTTTTAATAAATTTTTTCAATAAATCTGTGCACGAGCGAGAATAGGAACCAGAATAAAAGCGTTTCATGACATAAAATTCGTGTGTTTGGATCTCTGACAACATTTCCCTTCTCTTATTTTTTATCATAATGATTAGGCCTGGTTGTAGGATTTATTTCAGAAAACAAAATATTCCAATACAGGGAACCTGCTTGGAGTTGCTAAGCCTGGAGTGAAAGCCCAATTCTTAACAGGACAACCTGAATCGTGATGCATTTATTTATTTTTATGAGTTTGAAACCAAATATTTGAGAAATAAGGATGAGATTGCTGCCTGTTGAAATGAGAGTGGTTGAGCACAAAATCTCAACCATATGCCAGCAGGAGGAATTAAATGGGATAGGATTGGGTGTCAGAGTTGTCATTTTTTGGGGGAAAAGTCATGTCAGGAATAATTCCTGCAGCCTTATTGGTGTGTCTTTATCTTTCTGCCTGAACCAAAGCCTCCAGGAATGATTCATACACCTGGCAATTGATGTTATCTCTCAGACAACCTCTCTTTAGACAAGGAAATGTGATTTTGGATCATTGATACAGCAGCGACCGAAGGCAATTCGTGACTTTGGAATTTGATGGGAAAGACAAATTTCCCTGTGACCTCATTTCATGCCTGATATATTTATAGGGAAAGATATTCAGATAATGTAATAAAATATATTTACCACTACAAATCTTGCCTTGCTTATGATTTAACCCATCAAATCTATGAAACGATTCCTGCTGTATCCATTTCACCTCTCAATTCCAGCTTATTCCTTAAACAAGGAGGATGCACAAGTAGAAAGGCACAGAAATGAAAATGTTCTAACACATTCAGTGTCCTGGAGGTGGAAGAGAAAATGGAAAGCAAGAGAGTCCCTCTCCTGGAGAGTGGGGGTCCCTGGTGGGGGGTCCCAGGCTGTGGCAGCTGAGCTCCACATTCGGATCTTTCTGCGGGATAATTCTCACATAACGAGCAGATGATGTCCGTGGAATACTCCCACTTCCAGAAATTGAAACCAGGTTTGATTTGGAGGGGAACAAAGATTTCGTCACTGCCTCTCAGTGTAGCTTAATCCCAAGGAGCCACGATCACTCTGATTATCAGCTCTGAGCTTTGTTCCTCAGATGTTTCCCCATTGAAACTGAAGGGTCTGGGGCAAAAGAAGAATTTTCCTGAGCAATGGATCCTCAAGATTTTCTTCCAGATGCCAAAGTTTGTCATAACTCCTGGCATTTACTAAAGAAGCTTTGATTCATGGCTCTCATTTGGCACAAATAATATTCAATAGTCTGTGTTCTGTTTATACCAGATCAAGGTTTTTGCCGTAATTTCATAGAATTGAATGGGAAAGAAAATTCCCATTGACTGGACTGGCAACATAAAATATCACATTAATTTCTTAATGCCTAATTACCACTATTCTGTCATATAAATCTTTATTTTTGCCATGCTACTCCTCGTGTTAATTGTACTCCTTACGATTAGGAAGAATCTAACATGAACTTTTAATGCAGACTCAGGGTTTGGGTGAGGCTTAGAGATTGATGTGGAATTTGCAGGCACAAATTGCTTTCTAGGTGTCCTTGGAATTTTCAGCCTGGATTTAGGAAAAGTCCAAGTCTGAATTATTTGGGGTCTGTGTGTGTGATAAATCTCCCCCTATGCCTAGTTTGTGAAAAACACTCATTTGTTAAATTCCAAGGGAACAATTTTTGGATTTTTTTTTTTCTATTTAAGGATGTTTTTGGCTGAATTTATGTGGAATTGACCAAGATGGAAGTCAGAGAACCATGGAATCATAGAAAGAGCTGAGAGGGAAGGGATCCACAAGGATCATTGTCCGGCCCTGCATGGACACTCCAACAATCCCACCCTGAGCATCCCTGGGAGCATTGTCCTGGAGCTCTGGCAGGGAATGTGCCACCCCCATGATCTGGGAGCATTCCTCTCCTGTGGGGGTCAGCAGTGACCCATGACCCTCTGGGCAGGAACCTTCTGGCTGAAATCCAACCCCAAACCTCTCCTGACACTGCTCCAGCCCCTCCTTGAAGAGTCAGCAGAGGGAAGAGCTCAGTGCTTGTTCCCTTCATTTCTCCTGAAATCATCCCTCAGATGGACAGGAAAAGTGATGGAAATCTCTATCCATGAAAATTTTATCCTAATGACCCAGAGAGGCAGATCCAATTAATGTTCTCAAAAGGCTTCACCAAGCTTGGATCAGGAGTTTTCTCCTGGAGAGCCAATTGCAGTCCCAAACACAGGGACTCCATAAAAACTTCCCTTCCCTTCCCTTCCCTTCCCTTCCCTTCCCTTCCCTTCCCTTCCCTTCCCTTCCCTTCCCTTCCCTTCCCTTCCCTTCCCTAACCTTCCCAAACCTTCCCAAACCTTCCCAAACCTTCCCAAACCTTCCCAAACCTTCCCTTCCCAAACCTTCCCTTCCCAAACCTTCCCTTCCGTCCCAGCACACAGCAGATCTGGAGCATTCCCTTATGGAAGAAGCGACACGGAGGGTAAACAGCAGCTCCATCTCTGCAAAATGAAAACCCAATGTGCTCCCTCCACATCAAAGAGCCAAGAGTTGAAGAGTCCCAGACTCCGGGACAGCTGAGCGTTCAACTCCAACATAAAAACCTCATTAGCACATGAAAGTGTTACATAAACATGTTTGCATTGTTATTTACTGAGTGGCCCAGGAATGCTTTGTACCACTTAATCAACTCAAGGGCTCGAGCAGCGGGAGGAAATGGCTTTGCAGTAATGAAAGACAAAGATTCCAGATCAAATGGAAGTGAAAAAAAGAACAAATAATCCTCCAGAAACAACAACGAAAGCCCCGAATCCATCCAAAACTCCATGCAAAAAATGCGGCCTCAAAACAACTGTCTAGAAATGGAACTTGTAATAGTTCGGCATGGCTGCTTTGGAATTACATCTGCGCTTTAATTAATATTTCAATTATTGCTTGAACTGCCCAGCTCATGCTTTCAGGTCATGAATGTGAATCACCACAGGGGCCGGAGTTTCCGGCAGAAAACAGATCCTAGAAAGGGCTGAAAAGACGTTTCTTCGTCAGGGCTTTTCCTTGGAAGGTTGTAAAATTCCTGGCAGCGAAAGCAATCTGGGTTATACCAATGGGAAGGAGGATTTGGGCAGGATTCTGCATGTGAGGAGGGGGGAAAAAAAGAGGATTATTTTGCAAAAAAGAGATTTGTTTAATTATGAGCAGCTGACAGGCAAGACCCTTTTGTTGCATGTCATCCAAAGCCTACACGGGCTGTTTTCGTTTAGAGCAGGAAAATTGCAAGAACGAGGCTCTTTTCAATCCAGTTTGACAGAAGCTTTTTCAAACAGGTCTTTCAGAGCAGGGTGACACTTCAAAAATTATCATCTCCAAAGTACTCTGAGAATTGAGATTAAATCAGATCCATCCCAACTGCGGTGGTTTTGGGCTGTCAAATCCTCAAGGTCATGCCGCAATTCCTGTCCTCGGGAAACGTGGAGGGACATTCCAGAGCTGGAAGGAAATGATCCTGGAAAACATCTTTCATTTCTGGTTCACCTATGGAAGGTGTGGTGGTGACCATGTGGGAACAGAGCTGGGAAGGGGCTGGAGAACTCCGGAGGGAGCTGGGAAAGGGGCTCAGCCTGGAGCAAAGGAGGCTCAGGGGGGACCTTGTTGCTCTGCACAGTCCCTGACAGGAGGGGGCAGCTGGGGGTGTCGGGCTCTGCTCCAGGGAACAGGGACAGGAGGAGAGGGAACGGCCTCAGGCTGAGCCAGGGGAGGTTAAAGTTGGGTATTAGGGAAAATTCCTTCATGGAAAGGGTTGTCCAACCCTGGGCAGTGGTGGAGTCCCCATTCCTGCAGGGATTTAAAAGCCCTGTGGATGTGGCACTTGGGGACATCTTGGCAGTGCAGACTTGGTGGTTTTAGGGCTCATTCCCATCCCAAATGATTCCAGGATTCTCTCTTGACCTCCCTGCTCTCTTCCAGCACCTCCAACGACCCCATTCTGGCTGATGGGAGGATCTCAGGCCATGACCACCATAAACATTTTGAAGGAAAGTCAGGCACAACATCAAAAAAAAGAAAATTCTACTCCCTTCTCTCAACACTTCCATGATTTAAACTGGGCCTAAACTCTAAAGGAAGTTCTCAAGAGCAGCCATAGCTCAGAATATGATCTCCAGCCTGATGTTCACCAAAATACACAGAATTTAATTTTTTTTCTCCAAAAAATGCTGTCATTCTCTTTCTTGTTTTGCTCTCAGTATTTCTTTGGTATTTTGCCTCCTGGTTTGAGTTACCAGCAGAAAACAGCAAACTGGGGTTAAACTTCAAATTTGGTAAATCACTGCTCAGTGGAAGTCAGAGAAGTGACTTTTATTTAAATCACCTGCGGAATCATGGTGAAAAATATAAACAACCCAAAATAAAGGCAGATTTTATGAGCGAGGCTGTTCTCGTAAGATTTTGGAAAGCATCAGGTGAGAACAGCCTGAAATCAATTTGCAGCTGATCCTGTGGTGTGGCTGCACTGATGAGGGAAGCTGAAATGATGGAAAACATCCTTTAAATCTGTATCTGGTCAGTGTTTCATTGTGAATACAGAGAATATTTTCTTTTCCTAGGGAAGATAAACAAGGCAGAAGTGGGAATTAAATCCTTGTTTGATACAAGGAACTTTCACCTGCCCTTTTCAGAGCTCAGACAGCAAGAATCCGCAAAATCCTCCCATGGAGTGAGCCAGTCACACACATTTGTGTGTTCGTAGGGGTGTAATCCCAGAAAAAATTGCTTCCCACTGGACAGATCCAAAGATCTGGAGAAGCTGATAAACCTCAGGTTTTTCTCTGATTTTTTTGGCCTTGCACCACTGGGTGATCTGAACTTGGCAATCACACGGGACTGCTGGGTTGGGCACAGAGAGCTCAGGCCGTGGGCAGAGTTGATTTTTTAATCCCAAAGTCCTGTCACCCCAAATTCCCAGGAATTTGGAGGTGGCTGAGCTGTCATGTTGCAAACAGAACAGAAGCTTTAATTAAAAAATTGAAGTGTTATTTCATAAATCAAAACCTTTCCATGATCATCCTTCATCCAAACACTGACACACATTGAGGGGGGATTCCCACCACCCCAGGGCTGGTTTTGGGGGTGAATCCACTGAATCCAAGGCCTGGAGAACAACCTGTGTGAGCTCCCACTGCATTTTTGGGGGATCCCACTTTTTCCCTGCATTTCACACCTCTGGCTCCACCCTCTGTGTGTTCCACCACCGAGACCAGCCAGGCACTCTCGTCTTCAGGAGGTTTCTCCACTCAGGGGTTTCTCCACTCTCATCTTCAGGAGTTTTCTCCATCTCTCACTCTTCAGGAGTTTTCTCCACTCTCATCTTCAGGAGTTTTCTCCATTCTTAAGAATTTTCTCCACTCTCATCTTCAGGAGTTTTCTCCACTCTTATCTTCAGGAGGTTTCTCCACTCTCATCTTCAGGAGTTTTCTCCACTCTTATCTTCAAGAGTTTTCTCCACGCTCATCTTCAGGAGTTTTCTCCGCTCTCATCTTCAGGAGGTTTCTCCACTCTCATCTTCAGGAGTTTCTCTACTCTTATCTTCAGGAGTTTTCTCCATGATCCTCGTGGGTCTCTCCCAACTCAGGAATTCTGTGATTCCGTGACTTGTCCTTCTCTCCCTGGATGAAGTCAGTGGAGACCAAGCCTTGTCCTCCTTCCCCCTCTTTTGGCCACTCAAGTGCCCATTCGTCCTTCTGTCCCCACATCTGACCCTGATCTAAGCCCAGAGCGGCTACAGAAACACAACGTCCTCCAACCCCACACACGCACAGATGGCTTTGAAGTCCTTGATTCCTTCCCTGTGTTTTGCTTTGGGTTTGCTGCTCCTTTTTATTGTTATTTTGTTTAGACAAACCTTTTCCAGGGGCTGTGTTCTTTGTTATCCCCGTGGGAGAGGGACACTTGTTTTTTTACCCCTTCCACAGCATTTTTTTATATTTCCAGGCACAGCCCCGATATGGAATTTGCACATGTTTGAAGCAGAAATAAATGATTAACATTTCCCCCCCCCCCTTTCTCCTTTTTCTTCCCCTTTTCTTGGAGCTGGATGAAGGTAAGAACACGGCATCCTTTCCTAGAGCCATCATGTGCAAGCGATTACGGAGCTGCCCTTAACTTGTACCATATCCCCAGTCAGCCCTAATAAAAAAAGACACAAGAAAATACGAACGTGCCACCAGATTCCTGCACGGAATCAATCCCTGCTGTGCTGTTAAAACAGCAGAGGAAATTTGGTGTTGAAAGAATGGGAATTCAGGAAAAAAGAAATTCAGATAAATCAGGGTTCTAATGCCAGAAAGACAAATTTATTCTGGATAAAATCTTATCAGCAGTGCTGCCCCTATTTTATGGAGTTGTTGGTTATTATGCTGATATGTGAATACCTCTGCCAACTCCAGGCTTGAAAAGAATAAAACCTTTAAATAAATATTCATTGAAAGGGTTCCTGCACGTGGAAAGGACAAGGATTGAGCTCAGCTGCAAAGTGAAGAGCTTGGATGCTGTGGAATGAAGGATGGGATTGATTTCTGTTCATTTTATCTGTGTTGTCACCCCCTAAAATCATTGTAGGGGAATAAATCTATCCAGGAAGGGATTGATTCTCCCTCTCAGGATGGGAATTAACTTGTTTATCTCTTTAACTCCAAAGCCAAGCTGGATGATTGAGGTTTAAATCGTTAAAATTAGGTGAAAACATATTTACAGATATTCCTGAGGTTACAAAGTCCCTGCAACAGAGCCAAGATCTCTTCCCAGGCTTTCAGATGTGCTGCTCAACAGGATAATCGTGATGCCATCCAAAACTCAGGTGCTCTGCAAACATCCAGGATCTCTGGGAATCGCCATGGAATCACAGAGTCACAGCTTGGACTTGATGATCTGAGAGATCTTTTCCAATTTAATGATTCTGTTCTTCGCTGACTGATTGAGAAGGACATTCCTGTGAAAGGAGGAAATGAACAGGGAAAGGGAGTCACAGCCCCAGGATTATCAGTGATTGTACCATTATACAGGAGAATTTGGGCAAGAATATCCCAAATATGCACCATAGGATGCAGGGCGCCTGTTGGATTATGTGGGAAGGTGAGTGAGACGTGGTTGTGACAAAATTCGGAGGAGGGAGGAATGTCCAGCACCGATTGGCTGCCAACAGAATATTTAATACCCATTCCTATTCCTGATTCCCCATCCCAGAATATCCAGAGGATAGTTGGAATTGGTACAGGAAGGAAAAGATCTGTAATAAGGGATGGGAGCAGAGCATTGGTTTTATTTTTTTGTTGTAATTTATCCAGGAAAATGATTTCCTGAGATCTGTCAGTCAAATCTTTCTGGTTCCCAGCATTTCTGGTGACTCCTGAGAACATCCCGAGTTGGAAGGAACCCACAAAGATTCAAACCCCATTCCCTGCACAGGACAACCCCAAAAATCCCACCCTGTCCAAACACTCCTGGAGCTCTGGCAGCTTTGGGAATGTGCCCATTCCTTGGGGAGCCTTTTCAGTGCCCACCACCCTGTGGGGGAAGAACTTTTTCCTGATATCCCAACCCTTCCCTGGCACAGCTCCATGCCATTAATCTTTATTTTTAAAACATTTAACTCCTATTTTCCAGGCCCACCCAGTCCTTGGGGGTTCAAAAATAATCAAGTAATTCATCTGCAGGATTTGGGAAAGTGCTGATGTGAGGAGTGGGCTCTGGGACGCTGGAAAGGGTCAGATCTTCTGCAGGATGAGGAATCCCACAGGATCCCATAAGGGAAAATCCACCCCAATCCCTGCCCCAACACCCAATTCTTGCACAACCTCCCTTTTTTATAAATCAACATAAACCTGTCACTTCCTGTTGATCAAACCTCTCATCTTCCAGGAAAGAAAGAGGAAAATACACAAAATTCCTTCCTGGAGAAGGTCTAGGGCTCCTTTTTCTCGGGATAAACACCAGTCTGGCTCTCCTGATTATTCCCTTCCATCTGCAAACAATTCCAGCCATACGACAGAGAAATGTGCAAAGCACAAAGTCACTCAAGCGTCCCAAAACTGTGACATTCCCTTCAAATGAGTGGCCTTGGAGAACAATTCCTTTGGTTTAGGATGATCCCAAGGATTTCCTGCTCCCTGTTCCCACACAGAAACGCCCAGCCCAGTTTATGTGACATCAGCATTTCTGGGAAAATGGATTTCAGCTTTTCTCTGGGAGGTGTCACCAAATATAAATTTAACTATTGAATGGTGGAGATGAAAGGTTTGAAGCCCTAAAGGGCAGCTCTGGTGAGTTTTCTCATTCCCTGTGCTCAGCTGCTGTCTCTGTGTCCTTCATTCCCATCAACATCTGGGAGCAATGTTGTCCCTGGAACCCAGGCTGGGGCAAATCCTCCCTTCAGCTCAAACATTCTGTCTCTTGATAGGAAAAGTATCCCCGAATTTGTTCGTGTGTTCCTGAAGGGAAAACATCCCTTCAGCAGCCAGGCAAAATTGCTTTCATGTCATCCGAATTAAGTGTTCCTGCAATGTTTTCCAAACAGTTTATCCAAGAGAAAAAGCAAATAAAAGAAGGAAAGACGGAGGGCGAGGATGGAAAATCGCTCTTTGTTCGTTTGATTTGTTTTTGTCAAGACCTGAAGGCACGGGAGAACATTAATGAGTCACTTCTGAGAGCTGGGGTAAGGAAAAACAAGATTTTTCTCTCATTTTTGCAGAGCACAAAGAACTGGACATGGAGGAAAAACTGCCTGAAGTAGAGGTGACACTTTCCAGGGTACCCAGAGCTTTTAATAATTATTAATAAATTAATAATAAAAGGATGGCCAAGGAAAATTTGGGCCTGTTTCTGAGTGGGATGGGTGATTCAGAAAGAGCTGACACAAATAAGGCTGAGATTCCCAACCTCTTCCTGGCTTTAATCTCCCAACAGGATTCCCAGTGACCAGAGATGGGATTCAGGAGAATTCCAGCAGTGGAAAAGGGTCAAGTCAGGGATTCCTCGAAGGATCTTCCTCTACAATTCCACGTGCAGAGTGAACTGATATCCCTAAAAACATTATTATGTCCAAAATGTCATGGGGAACACCTTGTTCACCCTTAAAATAAGGAGTTTCTTCCCAATATCCCATCAAAACCCACCCTCCTCCAGCTCAAAGCCATTCCCTGTGTCCTGTCCCTCCACACCTTGTCCCCAGTCCCTCTCCGGCTCTCCTGGAGCCTCTTTAGGCACTGGAAGGGGCTCTGAGCTCTCCCTGGAGCCTGCTCCTATCCAGGTTGGACAATTCCAACTCTCCCAGGCTGTTTTTATAGGAAAACCCTGTCATCAATTTAATGGCTCCTGTCTGGAGTTGCAGCAGAAGGGACAGATCACTCTCCCAAGGAATATTAAAGATATTATTCCAAAAGAGTTCATTCCACACAAAATAAATCTGATTAAATGAGTTTAAAGCTTTAACCAGACGATTCCTGATTTATCCTTAAGGATGTGATTCCTTCTGCTTCAAAGTCAATGGAAATCTATGGAAAAGGTGGATTTGCCTTCGGACTTCAGGCAGGTGGAATCAAAGAACGTGTCCCAAAGAACTGCTCAAGCCAGGGAGTTGGACCAGATGATGTCCAGAGATCCCTTCCAGCCTCACCCACTCCATGATTCCGTGAAAACATGGAATTTTCCAGCCTCTGGATGGCTTTTTTTGCCCAGTTTGGGTTGTTCTGTAAATCCTGGGCAGGCAGATGTTTGGGGTTTTTATTTTCCCTAATAACAGTCACCGCTCTTTGATCCTGGGACAAAGCAGAAACCACAGGGAAGGCAAGGAAAACCCTGTTCTGATTAAGGTTTGGGACAAGGAAATGTTTATTTATTCATTTATTTATTCATTTATTTATTTATTTATTTTTAATTTAAACACACATATTTAATTAGTGAGTAAGTCACGGAATCTTCTTCTAGGGAGAAAGGAGAACCTCGCTCTTCTCATCCTTTTTCTCTTCTAGGAAGAAACTAAGTCAATTTTTTAGGGGCAAATGGAGTCCTTTTTTTAGGGAGAAATGGATCCCTTTTTAGGGAGAAATGGATCCTTTTTTAGGGAGAAATGAGTCCTTTTTTAGGGAGAAATGAGTCCTTTCTTAGGGAGAAACGGATCCTTTCTTGTGGGTGTGTGATAAAGATTTGCACAGGGTTATAAAGGATTTCAGTCACAGAATATTAAATCAAATTTAAAAGTCCCACCCAGCCCCATGGGATCTCGCAGAGCTCATGCAAATCATCGGGAATTTAAAGAAAAAATTTAGGACTTCCTTATAAAAATTCAAATTTCCTTGGTTTGCAACAAACCTTCAGTAAATAAAAATATTTATGCAGTGCACAGATAGGAAACACACTCAGCAAAATGATGGGAATTTTATCCATACCTAAACCTATGGGAATTCCATCCATACCCAAACGTAGGGAATAGATGGATGTCTTTCCATACAGGTGGCAGCAATGAAAAAGCTGAGAAAAGGCCCAAAAATGCCATGAAGGACGGAAAATTCCTTAAAACCATGGGTTGGTTAAGCTGCCCTAAGCTTTGAAAGCTGCAGAAGAACTTCATGGAGCAGAACGAACGAGCTGATGGCTGAGGAGTTGAGGTTTGAGGTGAACAGGTCCCTGAGGAGTCCTCAGCTGGGACAAAACCCAAATGCACCCTGGGAATAAAGGAAATCTTTCATTTCATTTGTTTCTCTTAACTGCCAGCAATTCTGTGGAACAGGGAGCTGAGTCACCCTAAAATATTTCCTTTAATCACTTTATTTTTTATTCTTTTTCTCCACCACACCCAAACAACTCCCACCAAAAAACAGCCAAAAAAAAAACCCCATTGGAATGCTGGACCCCAGGCTTTTGGGAAATATGTGGAGGTAAATGGAGACAATTGGGAAGTCCCAAGCTTTTCCCACATCAGGAATTCCCATGCCCCACAAGCTCCCTGTAGGGAGTGTGGATGTTCGGTGCCACATTAAAACTCCTTCACTGTTTGTTCTTTTTCTCCACCAGCCCCAAACAACTCCCACCAAAAAAAAGCCAAAAAAAAAAGCCCCATTGGAATGCTGGACCCCAGGCCTAGGGAGGTTTGTGGAGGTGAATGGAGACAAGTGGGAAGTCCCAACCTTTTCCCACATCAGGAATTCCCGTGCCCCACGAGCCACCTGCAGGGAGTGTGGATGTTTGATGCCACATGAAAACCCCTTTACTTTTTGTTCTTTTCCTCCACCAGCCCCAAACAACTCCCATCAAAAATTAGCCAAAAAACCCCCCCACGGACCCCAGGCCAAGGGAAGTTTGTGGAGGTGAATGGAAATGAGTGGGAAGTCCCAACCTTTTCCCACACCAGGAATTCCCATGCCCCACAAGCCACCTGCAGGGAGTGTGGATGTTTGGTGCTCTCTAGTGACTGCTCCACAAAGGGTTTTGCCACTCCCGAACAGCTCCTGGGAGGAAGGGCTGAGTTCTTTGATTTCCTTGGGTTTATTTTAGCTGAAATCCATGAAAAACCCTCTGTTCAGCGCTTGTGAGCAGCACAGACAGAGCTGGTCAAGCAGGTTCTGATGGTGTCAACAAATTGACTTTTTAATTTGATTTTAGTTTGTCTCGTCGAATAAAATCCCAGGCAGATCTTCCATAGCAAATGGATTCTCTTGGGATGATCAGGGGGAATGGATTTAAGATGGGACAGGGTAAATTTAGATTGATATTGGAAAGAAATCCCTGGCTGGGAGGGTGGGGATTCTCTGGGATGGAATTCCCAGCGAAGCTGTGGCTGCTCCATCCTGGAATTGTCCAAGGTCAGGTTGGATGGGGCTTGGAGCAGCCTGGGATAGTGGGAGGTGTCCCTACAATTCCAAACCAGCCAGGAGGGTTTGTGTGAGATGTTCAAGCATGAGAAGACGCTGATCAAGCAAAGAACAGCTCATCCTGAGGGGCTGATCCACAGGGACATGATCAAAGTTCCTCCAGAGCCACATCCCAACACTCCGGTGCTCCAAAAATCACAAGGTTTTTGCAGCTCTTCTCTAAATAAAGGTTTTCCATCTGTACCTGTAAAGAGGAGAAGCAACCTGCTCTCCAAACAAATCTTTTCATCCTTAGTTTTCCAGTTCCACACAACTCAGATGTCAAATTTGCTTCAAATTGGATAAGGGATTAAAAATAGGCCTAAAGTAGGCTCAGTCTTGTGTAAGTTTAATTTCCTTAGGAAAGCAGAGCAGAAACTTTTCCTGACATGTTTTCCATAGAATCTGGAGAGGCACAGAAAGGAAGGAGAGACCCACCTCCCATTTGGATGTTGATTCTTGTTCATTCTGGAATGTGCATTTAACCAAAATGCAGAGCTCTCATTTTCCCGCCTCCCATTTGGATGCTGAGTCTTGTTCATTCTGACACCTGCATTTAACCAAAATGCAGCATTTTCCTTTTCCCACCTCCCATTTGGATGCTGATTCTCCTTCATTCTTCATTTAACCAAAACGCAAAATTTCCCTTTTCCCCCCCATGAATTTTTCACTCATTTTCCTGAATCTCTTTAGGCCAGATATTAATTACTTTACTATGAGGCAAGAAGCACAAACTCAGCGGTGAAGATCTGTCCTGAACCCTCTGCTTGGAAGATTTATGGGAGCCGTAGGCTTGGAATGGCTGAGCCTGGAAAGATTCCTTCCTTTTTGGCCCCTTGCCCGTTTGCTTGTGGGTGCATAAAAGAGCTCCTCACACATTTGTTTTTATCAGTGATGCAGTTTGGATTTATGGCTCCGTGAGCTTTTGAAATGTTCATATTTTACCATTTCTCCTGCTGAAAGGGTGCCAACGTCCCAGTAGTCTTCAGGATAAACCTCTGGCTCCTCACCTCTGGAGCTGGAGCTGCTCCTCAGGGATCAGCTGAGCTGCCAAGGAATGAAATCTGGGCTCTCTCAACCTCTGAGCATCAGCAATCTTCAGAGGACATGGGAACTTTGCTGAGTTTGTGTCCTTTATCCCCCTCTCCTTTTTCTTTTCAGCCCCCTCGCCCCCCCGCCATGATCCATCTGTGTTGTTTAGTTTTTATTTTCATTTACAAATTTAACACGTGCTTAATTCCCCTTTTCCTCTCAGCTGCTCCATCCTCTTTTCCATGTTCACAATGGCAAATTGTTGTTGCTGGCTCGGAGCTGGATTTTCTCCCCGAATCACTGAAATGCAACAACAAAACCCTAATAAAATTAGGAAACCCCACATGACTCCAGAGCCAACCTTCCACTGGTGTAAATCAGCACTGAAATCAACGTCAATAAATGTCTTTATTTAGGATAAAGAAAAGGGACAGTTACAAAAAATGTTAATTTTAGAGCTCTGGGATGGGATTTTTCTCGATCAGCTGATTTTTAGCTCAGGAAGCATCATGGGAATCTGAGAATCCCAACGGTTTGGGTTGGAAAAGACCTTAAAAATCACCCAGTTCCACCTCTTGCCATGGGCAGGGACACCTCCCACCATCCCAGGGTGATCCAAGCCCCATCCAACCCAGGCTGGAACACCCCAGGTTGGCTTCTCCCTTTTTCAGGAGGCTGATAAAGATATTTATTCCCTCCCCTCCTGTTGGAAAATCATCAACAAATGAAAATATTTGCTTGGGAAAGCAAAATGCCAAAGACACCAACAGCAGGCAGGCAAAGCAAGAGACAGGAGTTCTGTGCAAACCATCCCAGGGCAGCAACTCAACCATCCCAGCGAAACAGAAAATATTCCTGACAAAAGGCGTGCTCGGAGCGGTTTCATTTTTAAAGTACAAATATTAAAACCATCCATGTACTTCTGTGCATATATATCTTTATATGTATATATATATAAATATACTGATTTTTAAGGAATTTGATTTCCTGGTTACGAGCCTGCACATCCATCTTCGAAAAAATTAGATTCGAAAAAAACCAATAAATCAGATTAATCTCCTATTCCTTGCCAAGCAGGCTCTGCCCAGGAGGATTGTGTTAAAATTGGATCTTTAGAAGTCAGAAAAATTAAGCAGAAAGTTGCGATGGCTTCTGATCTGACTGGTGCTCAAGAAGTTTTGGGGTGGCTTGGAACATTCCACATGGGCAATTCCTCATCCCAGAAGGTCTCCCAATGCTGTCGGACCTCTTTGGTCTGGAGGAAATAGGGCAGGAGACCTCAGAAGATTAGAGTTCCTCAGGTTCTGTAAATTGCAGACAGAGAATTTGGATATTTCTTGTGGCATCAGGCAGAGGTGTCACTGCTCTGGACAGATGGGGTCTTGTAGCGGTGGTTCTGAACCAGGAAGGATTAGAGTCCCTCCATAGACTTGCAGAGGACGAAGACCTCTGGTGGCATGTTCCACAGACAGAGAATTTCCCGCCTGAGCTGCCAGAGACAATGGTTTAGACCACCAAGCCACGAACCCCAAGTTCCTGCTATTGGTTCCTTGATTTGTCTGTTTTGTATCCCAGATCTGGAACATTCCCTTTACCCGGTTGTTCATTCGTTGTTCTCTCTTCCCCCCTCCTCTCCCTAAACCTCATTCGACTGCGCACCCTGGACCCTCCCTTGTATTACCCCTGCACCCTCAGATTATTGGATGTTATCCCTCCCTTAAATACCCATGGGATGAGCTGTTCGGGGCTCTTAGTCCCTGAGCTCCCTCGGGGGTAATAAACCTGCCGAACCCTCATACTAAGAGTCCTCCTTCTTTGGGTAGTTCTTTGCTATCCTGCCGTGCTCTGAGGGCACCAACACCTCAGCCCGATGCAGACTAGCGGAGCCCACCGGCGGCTCCCCGAGGAAGCCTCCCCAATCGGAACGCGGACGGCTTCTCATGGTCGCGCTAGCGCTCTGCCGCCAGGATCAGAGAGGGATTAAGAAGCGACAGGGTCTCATGGTCTGTTTTGTTTAGGATTTTACTGTTATGGGGTAAAAAATCTGGCAGCCTGAATGAGGGAAACTCACTTTATGTGTGTCTGCATGTGTGGAGAGTGGTCAATTAATCAGTTTGATTCCTTGTTTGAGTGATGAGTTTGATTTGCGAAGTTTCATGTGTTCTATAGAGCTTGGATCACACCTTCCTTGTTTCACAAAATGAGAGGTGACCTCTTTTACCTCCTGGGGTGCTCAATTTGCCCCTTTTTGGGCACATTGTGACAGATCTAGTTGGGTTAGCAGAGCCATGGTCACCCTGGCACAGGGTGCCCAGAGGAGCTGTGGCTGCCCCTGGATCCCTGGCCGTGTCCAAGGCCAGGCTGGACAGGGCTTGGAGCATCCTGGGACAGTGGAAGGTGTCCCTGCCCATGGCAGGGGGTGGAATGAGATGATCTTTAGGGTCCCTCCAACCCAAACCTATTCAGAATTATCTGATTTTACCTTTCCTGCTCTTGGTGTGACAAGGACTCTGCTTTTTCCTGTCCCCTTGAGGACACAGAGAGAGAACAGAGACCAAGACAGGTTCAGACCCTTTTGTTGACTCTACTCTGGATCATGCTGAGCAGATGAATTTCTTCTTCTTCCTATTGTGCTAAACATTCCCTGTCCTGCTTGGGTTCAAAACGGGACCACGGTTTCAGTTGGAGCCTGCAGGGATCCACAGGTACAATCCAGGGATTTGTATTTCCAGACTGAGCTCACTGGGATTCCAAGCACCCTTCAGGAGCTGGGTGTTGATGTCACTCACCCGCAGGACTGGTTTCATCCTGTTTCATCCATCCCTTCTCTTTCCATGAGGGCTTCTGTCCACATTCCAGAGGATTCCAAGCAGAGGTAACAGTGGATAAGGAAAACATCCTTCAGGAATCACTTCATCCAGTCTTAAAAGGGAAAGCTACTTTGTGCAGCACTGGAGTCAGGAATCTCCGAGCTCAGTTCTGCCAATGTGGTTCTTCACAAAATATGCCAAAATTTGGGTGGTTAATGAAGGAATAGGGATATTTCTCCCAGTCCATCACTTCTTCAATGGGATTAATGAGTCTATTGAGAAATTCAGCTCTGGATTTAGATGGAAATTTTAGATGAAAATAAAGCCACATCCTATTTTAGTGCTCCAAAGGCTTGCTGGGAATACGAGATTTCAGGGTATTAAACCATCTTCTTCAAGGGCAAAGCACAACCAGATCTGAACACAACATCCCTACACCAAATGGATCCCTGGGACCATCCTTCCTGGTTATCCTGCTCTCAGGAATCCAGAATAGCCAAGCCCAGATCCTGCCCTGAGGGTTCTGAGCTCTGTGGTCACTGCTGGTTCTCTCAGGATAAATACCAAGTTTGAGGCGCTGATAAAAAACCAATCCAAACCCATCCAGCCCAACCTGAGTACAGCATTCAAATCAATGAATGGCAGGGCCTGAACTAAGCCAGGCAATAGAAATGAAATTTTTAAGCTTGCAGGAGCTCCTGGAAGTTTTCTGTTGGTCCTGATTTTTGCCCTGTCAGCTTCTCCGGGCCTGAATTTTGTCATGGAATGGCTCTATTGCTTTAGGCTGCAAAGCAAGACAAACAGCTGGAGAGGAAAGGAAAGCTCAGCTGCCTTCCTGACCCACACTCAGCAAATACCAGGGATTTCGAGGCTTCAGCCTCGGCCGTGTGAGAAAGGGCGGCCCTGACTTCGCTCACTGCTCCTCCTGGGTCTCGTCCAAAGCGCATGGAAATCAAAAGGTCTTTTCCTGCTGACATCAGTGGCCTCTGGATCATACCTAGAATGTCCCCAGGCTGGAAGTCATTGCACTCTGAGGGTGGCTGGGCTGCTCTTCAAGCACAGACAGCCCCTGTTCCCTCAGAGGCCCCAAAATTGATGATGTTGTCACTGGTCATGGAGCCAGAGTCCCCTCAGGGCTCTCCAAACTCAGCTTTCAGCGGTGGCTGAAGGATTTTGAGAGGAGATGTTGTCCAGGGAGGGCTGGCAGGGTTTGGGGATCTTTCAGGGGTGTTGGGTGGTGGTAGTGGCCCAGGGGAGGGTCAGGGTAGGCCAGGATGCAATTCCTCTTTCCAGAGGGATTCCAGCTGTGCTGGAAAGAGGTGCAAGTGGGATCAGCTGCAATTCTCCTTCTCTGCCCCCTCAGCACAGGCAAAGGAGGGGTTTTGTCACCCCTTGGGCACTGCTCCTGTCCCTGGGGCCCAGAGAATCCTCATCCACTTTAACACACAAGGCCTAGGCCCACAACAGGACGTTTGAATCCAAATTTTGTTGGATTTGTTTGCTCAAGAAGAGGTGGGATGGAGCTCACCTATCTTTAGCTGAATGGAAGGAAGATCATGAAGTTCCAGGTAATCATCATTTACCACCATAAGGAAAAACACCCCAGAGAAAAGTGAAATAATCCAGGTGGTTTTTGGATGCCTACCTTGCAACAAAATTATTTATTGTGCTGAGTTTTGAAGTGATTAGAGCAGAGAGTCTAAGGTGCTCTGAGGTTTTAAGACTTAACTAAAAAATTGGGTGAGATTTGTTCTACCTGGGACCTCTAAGTGTTTTTTTATTGTAACCGCCATCCACTCCTCAGTCACTCATTATCCTCCAGGATCCACTTTCCCAATGAATTATTGACAGACATTAATTATTATTTTGTTCTGGCCTCTGAATTGATGAGAAAAATTCCAGTCGTGTCTCCAAGTGCTTCCCAGAGCTGTGCTGTGCATGCCCTGAGGAGCAGCACATCTGCTCCCCTCGGAGACAGGGAGCTGGAAGGGATGGGCTCCTTTTTGATTCCAAGGCACCACCCCTTGTGCCTGCTCATTCCGGGAACGCCGTCTCCCATCGCGGTGACGCCAGCGGATTATCTCCCGTCAGGAAACAGGGATCTCACGCCAGTCCTTCAGGAAAGATTAGACCCAGCAGCATGAGGCTGAGGAGAGGGAGCTGTCAAACCATCCCGAGCATCTGAACCCCTTGAAATCCTAAATTTTCTCATGAACATGGAGCTGCTGCTTAATGACACAGAGCTGTGACTTAACGACACGGAGCTGCCTCTTAATGTCACGAGGCTGCCACGCTGATTCCAGTGACACTTTTATGACATCAAACCCAGCAAGCTCAGGAAACAATAAATCCCCGTGCCAGCCTTGTGTCCTGGCTCTGATTCCAGGAGTGACCACAGCTCCTGACCAGCCCAGCCTTGGCTGCCTTTTCATGATTGTTCTGCGTGCCACGGGTCTGCCCCTCAGCTGAAAATCAAAATAGCTTCATGCACCTGTATTTTTCCTCATTTTCCTCCCCCTCGCTGCTTCCTTCTCCCTCCCCTCTTGTCCAGGCACATTCCCACAGCTCCAGAGCCAAGTCCAGTGTGTGGTTTAGGGGCTGGACCAGGAGTGGACAGATCAGTTCAAATTCCACCTCCTGGGAAACCTTGGACGAGGCATTGCACTGTGTCTGGGAGCAGGAGAATATTCCCAGTTTTATCCAAAATTCTGAGGACTGCAGTCCTGAGTAAATGTGAGGAGAGTAAGAAGACAGATTGAATTCTGCTTTCATGTCAATGCAATTCTAAAGAGATTTTTTATTGTATTTCTTTCAAGAGCAGCACAGTTTTTTCCTTCCAAATTCAGGTTTTTGGGGCATTTTTTCCCTTCCCATATTTCCTCATCAATTTTCAAGTTTTAAAAGTTCCACTGAGTGTATGAGTTTATTCTGAGGGGATTTCATTCTCTTTTATCAGCAAAATATCGGGATCCCATTTTGCCTCGTCCTTGAAACACCCTAAAGACACAGAAATTTTAATTCCCTGCCATTGTGGAATATTCTAAAATTTCCCTTATTAAGTTAATAAACCAAACCAGTTTCTCTGAGTTTAAAATAACTTTTTTTCCTTACAAATTAAAGTTTTGGGGTACTTTTTCACTTCCCATATTTTCATATAAATTTTCAAATTTTGTAAGTTCCACTGAGTTTATAAACCAGTCATGAAGAGCGAACAATAGAATTTTAGAAAAGAAATTTTTCTAATTTAGAAAGGAGATTTTTGCCACCTTTAAATCTCTCCAACAATAATTTATACCAAGCTCAGGGACTGATTTCTGTACAAAGCAAAATAAATTAAAACCCCTGCGTTTTAGAAAGAGAATCAAACACGAAATTTTCTCGTTCTCTCACCTCAGCTGGAGCAGAAATATCTTTATTTAGAGCCTGAATTTCAGCTGTCCTAAATAATTCCGCCCCTAATTACAACCAGTGCAGGATTATTCATTTACACCAGAGGAGGAGCTGGCCCAGATTTCTGCAGGGAGCCACTGGAAGCCAAAAGAGCCCCAGAGCTCCCCAAATAAAACACGTAATTAAGTGGGTTTTTATTAAATCTGACTACAACTTATTCAGTTGGTGTGAAATTCATCTCACTCCACTTCTGCTTGTAAATTCCTACATGGGAGCTGAGCAGGGGTGGGATTTGCTTGGCAGATTAGGATGGCAAGAATTATCTCTGTTTCTTCTTCTCCTCCTTCTTCTTCTTCTTCTTCTTCTTCTTCTTCTTCTTCTTCTTCTTCTTCTTCTTCTTCTTCTCCTTCTCCTTCTCCTTCTCCTTCTCCTTCTCCTTCTCCTTCTCCTTCTCCTTCTCCTTCTCCTTCTCCTTCTCCTTCTTGTTTATAATCATTATCTCCAATTCTATCAGGGCTTCCTTATGAGCAGGAATTAGTGGCAATTAATCCTAAACTATTATTGATAATCAGTGGCATCGATGAGGTTTGATCAGTGGAGTTGGAAAATCATCCGGGTGTACAATTTGGGGTGGCTGCAACAGGGTGGGATCAATCTCTGAGTGTGATTTGGGGGATTTTACTTAAAATTTAATGTAATTTGAGGGAAGATATCTGGAGGATATTTTGGAGGATGGAATTATGACTTAGGAAGTGGAATCATGAAATCATAGGATAATTAAAATTGGGAAAATGCACAAGGTCTCCAAGTCCAACCTTTGAATCCCACCAGACTCATGAACCCACGGTGTGAAGTGTCACATCCACTTGGGTTTTGGACACTTCTTGGGATGCTGATTCCACCTTTTCCCTCAGATTTCTGTTCCAATTCTTTCAAGGAAGAAATTTTTCCTAATCTCCAACCTGAATCCAAGAGGAGACCTTTGTAGGGACACCAGAAAAGCGTCCTGAGCCTGAAGCAAAAAAACGAATCCCAACCTTTAAAAGACACAAATCTCTGGTCAGGACTATCCCAAATTCCAGCAGAAAAAAACATTCCTGAAGCATAAAATATAAAGTGCTGACTCCTTTCTCTACAAACAACTTTTGGCTTTATCCTGGCCTGAAAAATAAATTCATTCCTAGTGTGACTTCGGGAGAAGATGCCAACAAAGCGCTGCACGGGGCAGGGTTTGTTTTGTTTGTGCTGTTCGTTTGGAAAGGAAAAATAAAAAGGTATCAGTGCATGCCCCGAGCAAAAATAATGGGAAATTGTATGAAAACAGAGGCTGGATCCTCAGGAGAAAACTTACAATTATATGGGACATGACAGGATTTAAAAAACAACACGCGGAGCGTGTAGGATAAACACGAGCAAAATATCCCCCAGGCCCCGCAGGTTCTGAGGGGCCATAAATAAAAGATAATGATATTTAGGTAAGAGGGGGAGCTCCCACTGGGGCTCCCGGTCCTATTAATTTTCAGACACCGTTTTTTGTGACTGGCTAAGGTTGGATTTGGATGCTTTTAATGGCAAGGAGATAATTCAAAGGGCAGCAAAACCACCACAGCCCGAGTTTTTTTAGTGTGGAACAACCTCAGTGCTCTTCAAGGGCGATTTTTTATCCTCGTTCTGAGGTGCTAAAAAACAAACCCCAAACCACAAATCCATAGGGAACAAATTGGCTTTTGAGGAGTGAAAAGTCTCCTTTTTTTTTCTGGCATTACAGCAGGGAAACTTTTTATTTTCCGTACCTGTGAACATGAACTTTCCTTTAGCTGCAGCGGGGAGGTTCTGGGTTATTAAACTTAATTCCTGAAATAAATATTCCTAAATAGTTGCCACCTTTGTACTTCCCTGCCCTCCGTTCTGAGGGAATTCCATTCCCCTTTATCAGCAAAATATCTGGATCTCATTTTGCCTCGTCCTTGAAACACCCTCAAGGCAAATTAATTTTAATTCCCTGCCATTGTGGAATATCCTAAAACTTTCCTTGTGAAGTTTATAAACCAAACATCTCATCAGTTTTAGGAGAGGTGGAGACAAACCAGTGGATGGATAAAATTGATGCTATAAATGGGAATTCACGGAAATTCCAAGGTTGGCAGAGAAAATGGGGTGGGAATTATGGATTATGGCAAAATCCTTCCATTGCTGGCGGGATAAACCCCATTTACACTCAGCAGAGTTCTGTGAATCCTCTGGAAAGCAGAACCATCCACAAAAATACCCAGGAGAGACCAAGTCAGGCTCAGGAATTACTCAAGATATTTAAAATCGAATAACAGAGTCCTTATAGAGCTTGAAATAAAACAAAACTTTCTGGGAACAGATTGGGGTTCTTTTTGTACATCCATAGAATTTGCTAGTTTGGGAATTAACACCTTCCTCGAGCAGGTTGGATGTGCTGATAACCCTAAAGAATGAAATTCAACACTCAAAGCCTCTGAAATCAGCCCCACCTTGGCAGGAGCTGGGAGAACATTTTAGAAGAGGATAAAATTTAACAGGAGCTTGAAAAACTGGGAGAAATCCTGGATGGAATTCAGTGACCAATGGAATTCTACTCCATTCAGGACATTTTTGTTGCATCTGAACAGGAGGTGTCCAGAAAGGCCCCTCTGGACATCCAGACATTTTCTCTGGATGAATCCCACCTAATTTTGGATGGCAGAAAACTGAAAATTACAATTTTTTTATTTCTCCATTCTTCATTGTCCAGCTGATAAATTTCAACTGGAACTTTCTGATGGCTGAGATTAGAGGGCTAATTAGGAGGCAGGGCTAATTAGCTGCATGGATAGAGATGCTGAATGTGAGATAAGTTAGAAGTTCTTCAGAGGATGAGCTGAGTAGATAATAAATCGCTTTTGGTTTTTTGCCAGCTCCAAGGTTTAACAACATTTAGATGATCATTGAAGTCCCTTATAATTCAAATTATTCTATGATCATTAAGGTCCCTTATAATTCAAATTATTCGATGATTTTATGATTCTCTCTTTGCTGTCACTGACAGCCAGGAATGAATTTCGTTATTGCTTCACCCAGAGAAAAATATTGAAATGGAGGATTTCACTTCAAGAGCAACACAAATCCAACTTTCCTTTTCCAGAGGAGGAGCAGCATCCCCATGGAATTAAGGAAAGCAGAACCAGTTCCTTTCGAAATAGAAGAAGCACAAACTGATCTCTGTTTTTGCAGCTGAAGTCTCTCCTCTCTGGAGGTGTTGGATTAATGTTCCCAGTGGGAATTAGGGCCTGGATACCACTGTACTCTTAATTCCCTCAGCCTGCAGCATCCTAACCACCAAAATCCACCAAAATTCACCAGAATCCACCAAAATCCACCAAAATCCACCAAAATCCACCAAAATCCACCAAAATCCACCAAAATCGAGGCTCAGCAGAGACTGAAACCAGGGCAGGGCCTCTGGGAGGTCAGGGCAAACTGACATTTGAGGATGGGTCAGGATGGAGGAATAAATCCCGAGCACAGATTTTTCCAGGTTTCCCTCAAATGAGGGAAGTTTTAATTCCAGGCTTTATTCCATGGGCTGCTTGCTCCTGATTTGTGAAGAATTTTTGGCCAAAATTTGGCCCGAAAGCCTCAAAAATACATGTGGAGAATCGAATAAAACTGTCTTAAAGGTGCCTCTCTCTTCATTGAATACTGAAGGAAATATCAAATATCATAAAAAACAGGACTCTGCATTTATAAACATCCCAAAGAAGAGACAACTCCCTCTGTAAAATGTTGGGCACAGGGAATATTTTGAATTATGCGAATTGGTAACATCAGCGGGGTCACCACCTTGATGGGATTCCTGTTGTGTTCCCAAAATAATGAAGAAAAACAAGTCAGAAAAGAAATCTAAAGCCAGAAATTTCATTTAAAATGAAATTTTTCAGCAGAGTTCTTTAAGAGCGCTCCCTGCCTGGTGCAGGACACGTTGGTTGCTCACCATCCGAAAAATATTAACTTCTTTTACCTTATAAAATATTTAATTCCACTTCATATTACAGGCAAATTCTTAAGCAGCACAAGTGAAATTCCACGCGGTTTGAGCTTAATAAAAAGCCTTTTATTTTCTCCAGCTGACCTTTAGGAAAGCGTGGCATTTCCCAGGGAAAAGGGAAGCAGAGGTTTGGAAAGAGCAAATCTGAATAAAACGCAAAATGCAGGCTGGGAGAGGCTTTTGTGTGAGGTTTGGTGTCTTAATCACCTTCCATTTCTCTCAGGGAGATCAAATAATTGAAATATCAAATAATAAAGTGATTATTATTGTCATTATCATTGGTTAAATATCAAAAACACTGCCCCAGCAAAGGATGTGCTGGACTGGAATCTTTATTTCTCCCAGCCAGAATTTTCCTGGGTGGATTTGAAAACCCAAACATTTAGAAACAAAAAAAAAGTCATTGGAGGATTCAGTGGCTGGAGCTGCTGAAAGGCTGCTCTGCAAGCTGGGAAAATCATTGCTGAAACACAAAATTCGACACAAAATAATTCCCAGGCCAGAAGTGATAACCTGAGCTGGCAGGGAGCAGAGTGGGTTCTGTGGAATCGGCCCTCGGGGCTTTATCCAACGTTCAAAGCCAAAAGGGAAGAGATTTCCCCACCCTTTCCCCTGGGAAAGTCGCGCTCGTCTGGCGGTTGTGGTTTCGCAGGAAATGTCTCCTAATCGTCAGCCCTCGTTTTCCTTCTGTCATTTTTCATCTCCCCACGCCTGGCTCTGCTTTTTCTGGGCGATTCCTTTCTCTGTGCCTATCTAGGAGGGGTTTCTATTGCTTTTTCCTCCCTTGATATCCTTTGGACTCACCTAAACCTGGGAAAATACAGTGGGTATTTCACGTTTTTCATTAAATTCTCTTCCTAGAATCATGATTTTTTTTTTTTTTTTTATGGAATATTATCAGATTCATTTGAAAATATTTTTTGTCCAGATTTTGAGCCCAGATTCATCTCACTCATTGCTCAAGGCACTCAAATCTGATCAAAATCATCTCCGTCAACAAGATTTGATTGACAGCAGGACTCCTGGCTTATCTCATCTCCCAGGAGAGGGTGAAGCATGTCTTGGAAGTGACCACAGAGGGACCTTCAGGGGTGGGTGCCGCATCCCTGGGAATATTCAAGGGATGAGCTGGACTGAGCCACCTGATCCATCGAAGATGTCCCTGTTCTTTTCAGGAGACTTGGACTGGGTGACCTTTAAAGGTCCTTCCAACCCAAATCCTCCTCTCATTCCATGACCTTTTAGAGGATTTGGACCATTGATGTTTGGGGAAAAGCCCGGCTCAGCTCTGTGCTCACATTTGGAGGATCCCGTGTGCATTCCAAGGTTGGAATGGCTCAGGGAATCCTGCTGGAGTTGTGACCCACCTTCACATCCCACTCTGTCCCTTCCCTGCCACACATTCCCTGTCCCAACCCCCTTCCCATCCTCACCAGGCCTCATCTGCTCCTGCTCCCACTTTTTTCCTGCTTTTTTCTCATTCAAATCAAGCCCAGCTCTGATTTTGTTCTGCCTCATTCTATACCCCAGCATCCTCTCGGAGATCTTGCTTCCCAATTTTTCCTTCGTCTCTTTATTTCCCTTCAGCTCCTGTTGTTCCACGGATGTCTCCAGTTTCAGAGGATGTGATGTCACCCGAGGTGTTTATGTTTGTCCCGAGCTGAAGCTGTTTGTGGTCACAGCAGGACAGGGACAGGACAAAGTTCCTTTCCATGAGTTGTGAAATCCCGTTTGTGTGGCCAACAAAATTCCAGCCTCCACGTGGGCACCGATACAAAACTTTTCCACCCATTTCTGCATTTTTGCTGAAGAAATTAATGTCCATTGGCTCTAAATTACACAGTTCTCTTTAATTTATTAATTATTCCTTTATTGGTTATTGATTTCTTGCTGTTCATGCTAATTCCCCAATAATTTTAATCTTCGTAGGACCTTTTCCCTCTGGCAGGGACACAAATATATTGAGTTTTTTACCTTCTTCTTTATCTTCTGCTTCCTGCAAAATGTCCTTGTGCTCCATAAATTCTGCACTCCTTGTACCCAAATCCAACAATCCATTTTCCTCCCCAGGCCTTGCTCATCGAAGCACCTCAGGGTTTGTTCAGAAGAACTTAAAATTTCAGTGATTTTCCCAATAAAATCTGCGTAAAAATGCTCAGCCACGTGGCTAAAAGTGATTTGAGACTAACACATTGCTTCTAATTAATATCCTGGTTATGATTAATTGAAATAATTTCAAATTAGTTAGAAAATTACAGGATTTCCAACAAATCTACTCCGTTTAAGGCCAGGGGATTTTGCAACATCCTCTCCCTGCCTTTTGTTACACATTCTGTCATTCATGATGTCATCCTCCTAAATTAAGTGGCAATTTCTTTCCAGGTCACTTCCAAATCCCTTTGGAAATCCCTCCAAGCTCTGAAAGTCTCCCAGGAATTCCAGTTGCAAAGATCTTCATTTGGTGGTGGCTCTTTGACAGCTGCTTTTTATGGCCTCCATCGAGGGCTGGGCTTGAGGCAGAGTTTGCTCTCCTGATCTTCCTGAGGGTTAAAATGCAAATTAAAATATCCCAGAAAATTGGAATCAAGGGGAATCCTGATAATTCCCTTTTTTTTTCCTGAGAAGAGAACAGCTAAATTAACATGGATAAATCAATAAATACCCACAGACAACCCCACATCCACTCCACCCTTTCATCACTTTTATCCTTTAAAAATTCCATCAGAAAATTCCATCCCCCACTCCCAATTTCCAACCGGGCTCTCCCTGACTGAAGTTGAAGGCCAAGGTCTCTTATCCCATCCTTTAACAAGCAGGGAGCTTGGTTTATTTTCTTTCAGTGCTACTGTCTCCAGATTAGGGAAGAGGTATCAGGTTTCCCTTCTGTTTATTTTTCCCTGGACTTGGGGGGAAAAAAAAGTCTGGTCACTGGAAGGAAAAGGCATCAATCCCAGAGGGAAAACGCTCGCACTTTTCCTCCTACTGAGAAGCCATTCCTCAAATAATAAACAGATGATGAAGCCCCGAGTCAAAGGGCTTTTTCATCAAATCCGAAATTTCCTCAATGAATGAAACTGAGTTTTGTTGGTCTGAGGTTGTGGCCATCAAATCAGATTCCCCTATCCCGGGCACGTTCTTTCCCTCATTTTCTTTGGATCAAAAAATGAATAATGAAAACCATTCCAAAGGGGCTGTGCATGGAATTGATAATTTTGACATGAAAGCGAAAGGGAACAGAAACTGCCTTGAACTATTTGGCCATTTTAATTGACTTCTGGGACAATTTCTTGCTGTGCAACCAAACTTGATTTCACCAGTCCCTGCCCATTTTTTTTTTATTGGAATTCAAGAAGTCTGATCCCTATTTTTTAATCCCAATATCACTTAGCCCTCACATGATTCCTCTCTTCTTCCTGCTCTTCCTTTTTCCAAATCAGCAGCTCTGAAAGCCTTTTGCCCTCATTCCCTGGGCTGGCAGGGAGCTGATTTCCTCATATCCCAGTGGAATGTTGTCCCTGTACCGCGGATCATCTCTTCACAATTCCAGGCTGCCCTTCCACCCCTTCCACCCTTGGCTCTCTGCCTGACATTCCCATGCAGATGGATTTGGCCTCCCTCCACCTGTTTTCCTCAGCTCTGCTGGGTCATTTCTCTTTCTTATCCTATTTTCTCCTTCCTTCCCTTATAACATCAGGAATGTGCCTACTCTGAAATACGAGTTTATCAAGTCCAGATTAAAGATGGCCTTTGCAAATCGCAGAGGTCTTCGAGTCGAATTTGTTTCGCTCACAGGGGGCCCAGATTATCAATAAACCTGAATAAAACCGGAGCAATTTGCTCAAAGGCCAGGCTAAGAATAGATCCCAGGGCTGATTGGATCAGGAATACTTGGAAGGATTGGATTTTTTATGCTTCATATGGGGTAGGATTAGCTCCAGCTCAAGCCAGGAATTCGGCTCAGAGGTAAAGAAAGCTCCGAGTTTTGGGATTTGCATGTGGATGGCCTGGGGGGTTTCACCTGGCCTTCAGCTGCTGCTCCAATCTGCCCCAAATTCCTTTGTCCTTTGTCTGGGAATCCCTGTTCTCCCAAGGGTCCTTAGTTCTGTAAATCCCATGGATATCTGGGAATCCCCTTCTCCCAAAAATCCTTTTCTCTGTATGTCCTATGGATTTCTGAGAATCCCTTGTTCTCCCAAAAATCCTAAATTGTGTAAATCCCATGGATGTCTGAGAATCCCTGTTCTCCCAAGGGTCCCATTTTGTGAAAATCCCATGAATGTCTGAGAACCCCTGTTTTCCCCAAAATACTTCTCTGTGTCCATCCTATGGATTTCCGAGAATCCCTATTCCTCCCCGAAACCCTTTACTGTGTAAGTCCCATGGTTGTCTGGAAATTCCTGTTCTCCCAAGGGTTTTTAGTTCTGTAAATCCCGTGGATATCTGGGAATTCCTTGTTCTCCCAAAGATCCTTAGTTGTGTAAATCCCATGGGTATCTGGGAATCCCCTTCTCCCAAAAATCCTTTTCTGTGTATGTCCTATGGATTTCTGAAAATCCCTTGTTCTCCCAAAAATCCTTTACTGTGTAAGTCCCATGGATGTCTGCGAATCCCTGTTCTCCCAAGGGTCCTTAGTTCTGTAAATCCAATGGACATCTGGGAATTCCTTGTTCTCCCAAGGGTCCCATTTTGTGAAAATCCCATGAATGTCTGGGAACCCCTGTTCTCCCCAAAATACTTCTCTGTGTACATCCTATGGATTTCCGAGATTTCCTGACCTCCTTAAAACCCTTTTCTGTGTAAGTCCCATGGGTGTCTGTGAATCCCTGTTCTCCCAAGGTCCTTAGTTCTGTAAATCCCACGGATGTCTGGGAATCCCTTGTTCTCCCCTTTTCTGTGTCCATCCTGTGGATTTCTGAGAATCCCTATTCCCCCCAAAATCCTTTTCTCTGTATATCCTGTGGATGCCTGCAATCCCCTTCTCCCAAAATTCCTTAGTTTTGTAAACCCCATGGATGTCTGGGAATCCCTCAGACTTCTCGCTGGCACTTGGGATCCACGGCTGCCCAGGGAATCCAGACTTGGAGCTCCAAGGAAATCATGGCTTTGACTCAGTGGCCCAAATGGAGCTGCTGTCACTTCACTGGGAAGCTGGAAAGGGACTTTTCCCAAGGGCATGGAGGGACAGGATAAGGAGAATTGGCCTTAAGCTGAAGGAGGACAGGGTTTCCTGGTATATTGGGATGGAATTCCTGGCTGGGAGGGAGGGGAGGCCCTGGAATGGATTTCCCAGAGGAGCTGTGGCTGCCCCTGGATCCCTGGAAGTGTTCAAGGCCGGGTTCGACGGGGCTTGGAGCAGCCTGGGATAGTGGGAAGTGTCCCCATTGCAGGGGCAGAACTGGACGAGCTTTAAGGTTCCTTCCAACCCAAACCATCCTGGGATTCTGTGATTTTAAAAATCCTTATTTATTCTGGGAAGAAATGAGTTGCTTGGGCACCTTTTACTCTGCTCAGACAGCCCAGGAGGGTGGGATAATTGAAAAGCAGGAGTGGGATGGTCTTTAGATGGAGTTTTAATCTTCCCACAAAAACTCATAAAGCCTGAATGGCCCTCCCGAGGCCCCGTTTTATTGCACAAATTCCCATTACATCCCTGGGAGAAGTAACTCACACATTAAAGCTCCTTGTGAGTCCAAGTGAAAACAAATTCCTTCAGCCACCTCCTCCCAGCTTCCAGAAACCCCCATTTCCCCAGCAATTCCCACTTTTTCTTCTCCAGGCCAGGGCATTTCATTTGCCAGGAGCGCCAGTGGCTCCACCAAAACTGAGAGTGGGATTTGTGACCTCCTTCCCACAGCCTTTAGGGTTAATGATGATACAGAACTTGTTATTCCTTAGGTAAATTCCCATTTTCCTGAAGTTTTCAAGCTCTTTGGAAGCAAATCTTCACAAAATGATTTGATTTTCTGGCTAAAATAGAACATATGATACAAGGTTGGAAAAGTCCTGCACTCAGACTCTGTCACTGCTGATAGACCTTGTCTTTCTCCAGACCTCCTCTTTTTCCAGACCTTCTCTTTCTCCAAACCTTCTCTTTCTCCAAACCTTCTCTTTTCACCAAACCTTCTGTTTCTCCAAACTTTCTCTTTCTCCAAACCTTCCCTTCCTGTCAAAATCTGGGAGAAAAAAAGCCAGAGCTCCTTTCTCCCTCAGTAAAAGCTCTGCAGGACTCCTTCCCTCGTCACATCAGTGAGTTTCCTCCTCCAGCGCACGGCACAGAGCTCCTGGTTGATCCTTTCATGTCTGTGAGGCTGCTTTCCCTCTGCCAGCAGCCAAATGAATCCCTGGGATGTGGGGATGAGGTGCCAAGTCCTTGGCTCGTGTTACTGGCACCAGAAAGTGCCCATGGACAGAGCTGCTGGTGCCTCTCCACCAAAGGAGGGGTTTTTTGGGCCAAAATCAAGCGGGTGAGTGATGTTTGACTTCACAACCTCATCAGCCTTTAAAGGCGTTTGTTCCTCACTGCATCCCTAAAAACCAGCTCCGTTTAATCCGAGGATCCTGGTGTAAGTTCCCCCGTTTGGCCAGAGTTTCATCAGTTCTCACACAGTGAGGAATTTGTTCAGTCGGGACTGGGAAGCCTCCAAGGAAAACTTGTAGGATGGAGGGCTGGCATCTCTGGGATTGGAGTTCTCTGCCTGAGTCTGTAGGAAAGGAATATTCTGGAAGAGCTCTTCTGTTGAGGCACGAAGCCAAATCCCATGACTGTGCATGTGGAAGCTTCATTTTTCTCTTGATAATTGGGTGGTAGGAACAGAAATCACACTCAGACATCAAAATTCATACCAGATAAAGATTTATTGGCCTGGAAGCTCAGAAGGAAGAGCAATAAAAGATCTCAGGATTTGTACAGGACATATGGAAATAAAATCCTCCATGTGACCAAGGTAAAAGACAAAAATTAAATAATTTTATTTAGAGGCCTACGGTGGCTTAGGGTATTCCAAAGATGGTGTTCCCCAGCTTGAAATGTTTTCCAGTTTGAAACTAGGAATAAAATTCTACAAATTTTCTCACTAAATAGCAAATGGAATTTATCCCTGGCTTGCTTTTGACAGCATTAAGGAGTAAAGAGGGGAAAAAAGCCACGACTTGGCCTTTATTTGTTTTGGCGAATTGCCCTTGAAGTTCCTCACACAATGGATTTGTTCCGTTTACGTTTCAGGCACAGAGGAGCCAATTCCTGCCCTTTGCTGCCCAAATGCCAGGCCCTGGCGGCTCCATCCATGGCTTTTAGGGAATGGCCAGGCTGGGTGACCTCCATCAGCTGGATCTCGACTTCCCCCTCTGTGGTCTCACAGCTTTTTCCAGGCCCCCACATTCGTGTGCCAAACCAGGTCACCAAGAGGGATCCATCTGATGTCAAAGGGTCCATCTGGACTCCTCCAGTCCTCTCCAGTGAAGAAGGAGAAGGAACAATTTCTCAGGGCTTTCCAAGCCCTCCTGGAATGGATTTGGAATTAGATCAGTTCTGATAGATCTTACTTGATGGCAGGAGCCTTCAGACCTTTCATGGAATCATGGGATGGATTGGGTTGGATTGGATTGGATTGGATTGGATTGGATTGGATTGGATTGGACTGGGTTGGATTGGATTGGATTGGATTGGATTGGATTGGATTGGATTGGATTGGATTGGATTGGATTGGATTGGAAGGGACTTAGAGGTCATTTAGTTTCACCCCTTCCATGGGCAGGGACACCTCCCACTGTCCCAGCCTGCTCCAAGCCCCATCCAGCCTGGCCTTGGACACTGCCAGGGATCCAGGGGCAGCCACAGCAAATCTGGGAATTTCAGCCCAGCTTCTCCCCACCCTCCCAGCCAGGAATTCCTTCCCAATCTCCCATCCATCCCTGTCCTCTGGCAGTGGAAGCCATTCCCTGTGTCCTGTCACTCCATGCCTTGTCCCCAGTCCCTCTCCAGCTCTCCTGGAGCCCCTTCAGGCCCTGGAACGGGCTCTGAGCTCTCCCTGGAACCTTCTTTCCTCCAGGTCTCCTGAAGCTCCCCTGTCATTTTCAGCCTCATTTGGGTGCCTTGGAGTTGATTTTGCTCCGAACCAGGCCCCAAATTTCAGGCAATTAAAGGTGCACTGACTCTGGCTGCCATGAGGAGATCCCTAAAGGCTGAACCTAAATTTAGGACACTCAGTGCCTGAAATGACAGAGACAAATCCTCTCTCCTTGGATAAACAGGCTGAGCCCATCCCAGGTACCAGCAGAGGGTTTGATTTAGACCCCACACGTCCAGCTCCAGGCTCTGAGCTCAGGGCAGATCAAACACTCACAAAGAAGGAATTTTAAGCTCGGTTTAACCGTGCACCTCCAGGCACCCTGACACGTTTGAGGGGTCTGACACATCTGCACAGCTCTGCCAGATGTGACACCACAACTGCTGGGGGCCTGTGCCTTGCTGGAGCTGCAGCTGGAGGCAAAATGGGATCGTTTCAGACAGCTCAAATTCCAGCAGACGCTCGTGATTACACAGCTGGATGAGCCCCTGGATATCTCTGAGGGAGGAAGGTGAACTTCCTCACCTCCAAAGGGATGATTCACCTGGATAAACATCCAGTGTTCCTGGAGATCCCCTGGGAATGCAGGACATCTGGCAGATGGAGGACACCGAGGAGATCCGGGCCATTTCTGGAGCAGACACCCACAGATGAGGCAAGGATGTCCCCAGAATGCCCCAAACAAAGTGACTGAGCCCTTCCCAAATATCCATGTGCCAAGGGATTCCTGGGGGATCCACATTTGAGTTCCCAGCTCCCAGGAGTGCAGTTGTCCCTTCCCTCCTGTGGAATCCAGCAGATCTCATGGATCTATTCTCCATCCCTGTGGCTGCAATGACCCCCACACCTCCCAGAACTGACACAGGCACTCCACAATCCCCAGGCTGCTCCATCAGGAAGCACCTCTGGCACTTTGGGCACCAGTGCTTGAAGGGAAGGGGTTTCATCCATAAAGGTTTATCCCATTTTTTCCCCTTGCTGGGCCCTGATGGATTCAGAGCAGTCCCAGCCACTGCAGAGGTTTTGCTGAGAACAGAAAAAGACTCATTTTCATTCCAGAAAGATTCCTATCCCCTGCCCACTTCTGCCTGGGATGCATTCCCTCATTTTCACTCGTCTGTCTCTCCTCAGGTGCATTTGGAAATCAGGTGAGGACACAGGGATGGAGCAGGGACACAAAGACATGTAACTCCAAAGTCCTGATGGATCCATAAAAAGAGCCTTTGGCTTTGGGAGAGGGAATTTATTTGTTCCACCGTGGTTTCGGCTGTGAAGAGAAGTGGAATTGGAGATGGAGGTTGGCTTTTAGCATTGGTGTGTTTTGTAATTCCATACCAGATGGCAGAGGGGGATTCTTTAAAATTATTATTCATTTATTTTCTGTTTCTTTTCCCCTACAGTGGCAAAAATTATTGTTCAAAGCCTTCTGCAACACTCTGGGAGTTCTTCCCTGCGTTAATTTTTGGCTCTCCCTTTTATCTTGCTCTGTACATTTCTGTACCATCACTTCCCTTGTCAGCCACATTTCCTTCGCTTCCAGTTCTGTCTTTTGGTGGCATTTGGGACAACCCAAATATTTCAATTGATAAAGAAAAAAAAAAAAAGTTTGGACGTTCTGCTGCCCTGATTTTATAGTTTGAATAATTTGTAGCTGATTGGCTAAGGTGGAAATTTAAATGGAGTTGATCAAAGGGTAAAAATTGTGATATTTGTAATTCCTGGTCTTCACTGGGTGGATGGAGCTTGGAGCAACCTGGGATAGGGGAAGGTGCCCCTGCCCATGGCAGGGATGGGATGGGATGAACTTAAAGGTCCCTTCCAAAGGAAATCTGGGATTCTGTGATTATAAAATCATTCTGATTCCATGATTTATGTTTCCTTCTTGGAAGAAGATAAAAATTAGGGGTGGATGCACAGGGAGAGGAATTATCCACTGGAATGGGCTCTGTGTTTTCCCTCTGCACTTCTGAACCAAGGCTCAAATTTTTGGTGAGAATCTATGACTCAAATAAGTTACTTGGCTTAAAAAAACCCCAAGTGAGATCCCAAATATTCCATGGTACAGGGCAGAAAATTGCACACATTAAAACCAAATCCTTGGCCTGAAAATCTTTACACCAAACACACCCAAGCTGAGGCTCAAAATCCTGATTGGAACACCCTAAAGAGAGGCCCTAAACCCTACGTAGGGGTCTGGATTTATGGATTCTTCCAGCCCAACCCTCCATGCCCTGAGCTATTTTAGCCCGTAATTATGAAGATTAGCTCCATTCATGGTGTTCCCTATCATATATAAATAATTAACACATAATAATGAACTTGCATCTGGTCGTGGTGGAGGAAAACCTAAAATCAGGACAGAACACAGGAAAATAAATCAGGAAGAAATATGAAAACTGAAAACCTCCAAGTCAAACAAGGATGGCCTCAGAACTGGCAGAATGATGGATCCCAGAATCATGGAATATTTTGGCTCGGAAAAGAGCTTGAATATTCCCAGGAATGGGGCACCCACCATCTCTCTGGGCAGCCTGTGCCAGTGTTTCACCACCCTCATCATAGAAAAAAATCCCACTTAAATTAAATTTAATTGCACCTTTTATTAGTTTTGAACCATCTCTCCTTGTCCCATTGCAATAGATCCTGGTTAAAAATTTGTCCAAACTTTATTTGGGCTCCCTTTAAATACTGACAGGCAGCAATGAGGTCTCCCTGGAGACTTCTCCAGGTTGAACAATCCCATTTTTGTCAGCCTTTCCTCACGGGAGAGGTGTTCCATCCCTCTGATCCCCCCCTGGACCAGCTCCCAATTGCCTGCATTCCTGCCTGAGAGGAGAAACAGGAAAGAACAAAGACTCCCCAGCACTCAGGGATGGATGTTTAGCACTGAATGTTTACACTGAAGCAAAACAAACACCTCCAGAAGAACATTCCCTGGAATCTGCTTTAATTCAAGCACAGAACAGCGACTGCCTCGTTCTCCCACTGTTTCCACCTGTAAATTCTGGGAATAAATTCTCCTGGAGTGAGAAAAGGGAGGAGAGGCAGCAGATCCAAGAGCACCTCTGCACATTGGGACCACGTTTGATGGATCTCCAGCTGCCACCACCCGATGTCACCCTGTGGATCAATCCTGGGACAGGGGACACAGGGAATGAGCAGCAGGATTTGTGCATCCCTCCCCTGCCTTCCCATGCAGCTGCTCCCAACCTGCAAAGGTGCAGCTGCTCTAAGTGACAAACTCTTGGCTTTCTCTCCTGGGAAAATGAGTTTCCCTGTCCCTGACCCCTCCCAGAGCCATTGAATATTCCATTTCAGGAACCCTTTGGCCTTTCCTTGTCGTGGTTGAGGGAGCTGTGAGAGGGGATTGTTCGGGGCTGCCCAGTGGAACCAGCACACGGAGCTTCCCAGAGATGGAATGATAAAGCTCGGGCCACGCAGAACTCCGATTTTCTGTTCTGTTTGTGTGATTAGGGCGGGTTCCAATTAGCAGCAAATGTCACCCTCCCTCACCTGGCAAGATTTCCTGGGAACAGGCTCGGCGTGAGGCATTTCATTGCCCTGAAACAATGGATAAACAGCACAACTAATCCAGGGAAAGGGCACTGGAGGGGATGGATTAACGGGCTGAGCACCGGATTGAAACTGTGCAGCCTCGCTGGAACCACAGCATCGAACTGAGGTGCTGTCCTTAGCCCTATTTACCATTTTTTACCTTTTTTTCCATCTCTTTTACTTCTTCCAATAAATCCATGGATGATTAGCGCCCTGGACTGCTTTGCAATCCCAGCTCCCGCTCGCTCCGGATGGGCCTTGAAAAGCTCGTCTCACATAAATGGGAATTCACCTCGTCGTCCTTGGACGTTCCTCTCCTCCCTTCCCATTGTTGTGTGGCCGGGCCAGGCTGGATTGCAGCCCCCGTGGATGTGACCTTTGGAGGTGTCACTTGCAGAGCTCTTTGGGATCACGAGGGATGAAGGGCTCCGGGCAAACGCAAACCCTTTATTATTAGCGGCCGTGAAAGGACTGCAGGGAACAGGTGGGAATCGGGGCTGGCTTAGCTGAGACTTCCTGCTGCGCTGCCTTGGTCACCTCTGCCTGGCCTCTGTCACCATTGTCACCGCTCCCAAAGCTCGGCCTTACCTCCACAAATGCCTCCACGCTTCCCACAAGGTCTATTTTTAAAGGTATTACTGGAGTGGAATGAAAGCCGGAGAATTCCCCGGGGATCAGCAGATGCAAAGTGGGAGATGCCACTTTTTCAGCCTGGCAGTTGGAGGCTCCTGATGTCTGTGCAATAAAAGTCAAGCCCACACTCTTCAGCGTTTAAAAACCCAATTTTTATTTAAAAAGACACCACAAAAATCAAACTGAAACTGAGTGAAGGTTTTAAGGGTTAAAAATCAAATCCAAGGGGTGGGTGTCCCACTGTAAATTCAGTCACAGAAATCCCATCAGGATACCTGGAATAGCCAAATATGCTGGGATGGATCACATCAGAATATTCCGAGCTGGAAGGGATCCAGAAGGATCATCCAGTCCTAATTTAATGAATGGCCCAGACAAGGATCAATCTCACAATCTTGGCGTTATCAGTTCTCTTATCTTGTTACAAATGTCCTGTGGGATCTCAAGCAACATTCCCCCCTTTTTTTGCCTGTAAATAACATTTTTCCTGCTTTTTTTCCATGAGAATGAGAGTTAAACTCTTACTCTATCTGTGGTATAACGCCATTATTAATTGCTCCATTAATAAAAGGTAATAATACCAACTAATAACTCTGGGAAAGTTGTGATTCTGGGTTGTTTGGGGTTTTTTTTTTCCCTTTAAGGAGCTGGAAATTTCTGTTGGGATTGCACCGCTCCCTCCTGCCCTCAGCTGCCGGTAATTACAGCGTGATACCATCGGTGTCGAATGACAGGCACCGGGAAACAATTCCAGGAACAACCCTGGGATTGCTGAGCGAGGCGAAGATTCGTTCCCAGGGGTTGTCCCACGGCAGCCAAGAGATGAGGGAAAACAAAAATAAAAAAAAAAAAGGAGATTTTTGCACATCGGGTCAGGTAGGAGATGGAATTTTAAAATGAAATTCCATGTTTTCCTTGAGGCAACTCTTCGTGTTCCAGAAAAACAGGAAAAGTGATGGTTCTGGATGCTAAAATTTGTCTTTTGCAGGAGCTACAAGAGGTTTTCTGCTTATCCCGGAATCCTGACTTGGCTTTTCTGAGGGATTTACTTCCATCCGTGCTCTGCTGCTTCTCCCCCACCCAGCACACACCTGAGTTTCCCTATTTTAGTTCTTGTTCGATGCAGACACATCCAAAAAAACCACCAAAAAAGAGGATATTCCTGAACAGAATTCCAGGTGATGGAAACAGCTCTGGACAGGGCATAAATTAGTGCCCACTGAGGGTTTCCACACCCTCTGGAATGAGGATGGATGAACACCAGGAACTTGGTTCAGGTGTTATCAAACAAATATCAGCACTCAAATCCCTTTTTTTTTGGTGGCTCAACCCAAACCAAAACATGGGATTGGTCAAAATCTGTATCCTGGTAAAACAAGGACGGGATAATCCTTTTAATCAGATAAATGTTCCTTTTCCCACCATCACTTTCAGAATAAAAATTGCTTTTTTTTTCCCTAGAAGTTTTGTTGCGATTCCTTCACAACATTCCCAGCTTTGCCACAGCAACACCACCAAGACCTGCAGCTAATTCCCAAAAATTCCCTTATTTTAGGTAAATAATGAAATTATTAATTATTACCCTAATTATGAAAGTGTTCCCTTCTTGATCCTTCATAACTAAGGTGTAATGAAAATAAACACTTGATTGAGAGAGAAAATTAAGGACTAAATGAATCACTAAATTAAATTTTATGTTAAGTCACTGCTGGAGAAAGAAAAATGGGAGTGAAGAGCCAGAGAATAAATAGAAGAAACTACAAAAAAATCATCATTTTGGGCAGTGGATTAAGGATCAAAAAGGGAAGAAATGGGGATTTACAGGGAAAGGAGTTACTTGAGCTCAGAGTTTCATCAGTAAAACTCAAGTTTATTATTGTTATAAAATCCCATCAATGATGACACCAAAACCTAGAGAATAATGCAGGCCACGAGGACAAAATGGGTTAAATTTTAATCAGATTCATTAAATAATATTTAATGTTCATTAAATAATATCGCACTTTCACTGAATACACAGGTGTTCTAGAGCCAGACCCAAATCCTGCGGAAATCAGTGGGAAGACTCCTAAAATTTCCAGGTGACTCTAAAACAAGGCTTGTGTTTATTTAATTAATAAACACAAGATTAATTAGCCGGATCTACAAATGTAAATTTTAAATGTTGGTCTTTTCTGCTGAGGCCCTGCTTGGAAGTTGATAAAAAGCCACTTTTTTCCAATGGTTTATGGAATTCCAGATGAGGAGCTCCTGGGAATTGACCTGGATTTGAAAGATTATTAATTTGAAAGATTATAATTAATTAATTACTAAACTCTGCTTTCTGGTGAATAGAAAACTTCAGGGAATGGCTCACAAATCCAACAGACAAAAGTCTTCTCCTCCCTGCAGAAGATCCAGCTGGGATCTCGCTCCCATTGACAGAAAATGTCACCATCCAAAGGAAAAATAAACTCTGCATTCCATAAATATAAAAAAACAACAGGCGAGGATGCAACCCAAAGTTCCAGATGTCCACGATAGGCTGAGATTTACGGATGTGATTCTGAAGCTCGAGGGTTGATCTGGACTCTGAGCTGGTTTTGGGATGAGTTTGTTCCCCTGGAGTTGTGACAGCTCCGTGAGTAATCCCCGGAGGTCGGCACAGGTTGGGTTCCTCAGAGGCTCCGGGCTAAAAACATCTCCGGGAAAAGATGGATAATGGCAGCTCCGGGTGTGGGAAGAGCTGTGGGTGTTTTCTGACAGGATTGTTTGGACTTTCCTGGACAAATCTGGGTGATGATTCCAGGTAAATGGAAAATTCCATCTCCCCTTTAAGGCATCGTCCTCCTTTTGGTACGGAATTGTTCTGAAATTATGGGGATTTTTTAGGGTGAATCAACAGTTCTGAAATACCAGATGAGGTAACAAAACAAAGGTTGGATTTCTCAGGGATGGAGGGATGGTGCTGTTTTATCCAGATTTTTTGGGTTGGTGGCTGGACTTGACAATCCCCAAACCTTAACATGATCCATGGTTTGGGATGCTGTTTTCAGACGGAAAAAACAGGAGATCTGATGATTTCTGAAGGTTTCAACTGAATTAATTTGAGCTGGTGTGACCTTGGGGAAGGAGCAAACCCAACAACAGATCCCAGATTAAAAAAAAAATGGGATTTATGCTGGAATTTGGTCCAACCACCCAATTTGTCTTCCAGATATGTCACATGGTGTAGGCAGAGTTTTAGAGGTGCTGAAGATGAGATTTCCTTGGAATTAAGGCTTTGTGGGGCTCCGTGGAAATGGCCAAGAATCCCAAACCCCAGCTGAGGAATTCATCCACGGATCCCACCTTATTCCTTCAGCTCCAAAGGTGCTGAAACAAAATTCCCTGAATTTTCTTAGACCTCATAATGACAAACTAAACCATTCCACTGGGGGGAAACGGCATCTCCAGGATTCATCCAGGTCTGTGTTCCATTTTTGATCATCTCCTCAGGGTTTAATCCTGCCCGTATTTCACATAGAGCAGAGTGTGAAGATGGACAAAAATATTCCCCAAAATAACCTGGAGTTGTGGCATCACACGCAGGAAAGAGCCAAGAAATGTCAGAAATGGAACCAAACAATCTCTGGGATTAATCTTAGAGTTCCCAGAAAACAGAGGTTTGAGTCAAGACTGGCTTTGGATTCTTTAGGCTGACCTTGTGCATAGCACAGGTTGGGGAAAACATAAAGATGAAAATTACATAGAAATTAAAATGAAAATAAAAATGGAAATAGAAGTGAAAATTAAAAAAAAAAAGAAAATAAAAATGGAAATAAAGATGGAGTTTCTCTGGATGGTTTTTTGTGGGATGCAGAGCAGAGCCAGGCAATTTTCCACTGGGAATTTTCTGGGTTGGGATGGAAGAGAGTTTTGATTTATGGACAGAAGATTACCCCGCTTATTCTTGGGGTGGGAAATTGGCTCTTCCCTTTTTTCTTTATCATTTATCCATTTTATTTATAATTTAGCCGTTTTATTTATCATTTATCCATTATATTTATAATCTATCTGTTTTATTAATCGTTTATCCATTTTATTTATCATTTATCCGTGTAAACTTTGAGTCTGAATCTCAGGTGCAGGGAGGGAAGTTCCTGGCTAGGAGAATTCCATGCTGGCTTCACCTGTGGCAGGGTCATTCCTGTGCCACTATTCCATGTAAAATGAAGGATTTCAACACAAAAACTTTGGTTCTTCATCACCTTCATGGGATTTTCAAATTCAATTTGGTCTCCTCAGCTTTATTGAAAATGCTTGAGACTCAAGAGCAGCTGTCAATTTTTCCAAGGAAATCCAAGCCCAATCTCCCGATTGATTCCGGTCTCTCACAGCTGCAGCGCTTTATTTTCCCTTTCTCCCAGCAGAGAAGCAAATTAAACTGGAAAAATTAATTGGAAAAATTAAATGGAAAAATCGCTTTTCCGTTTCCTCCTTCCTCCGTGAGCTTCCCCCGTCAGGTTGGATTATCCCTGAGGGAGAGAGGATGAGGACAGGAGAACCATTCCATGAGGAATCCCGGGAGATGCAGCAATTCTGAAACATCTTCCTGAAATTCAGTTCCTTCCTTGCTTCCTCTTATTTTGGGGAATATGGGATTTTTGAGCAGCTTGACACTTGTCAGTGCTGTATTTCTCAGCACTCTTATGTAGACCTGTGAACTGCTGGGTAATTCCAAGATAAATCTGGAATTCTGTTCCACTGCTTCCTGAAAACCTCTGTTTCAGGAGGACCAAACCCTAACAAAGAAATAATTAAAGGAAGATATTTTTCAACACTTCGAAATGGTTTTATTAAGAGTCTCCTCATTCCTGAGTGGGATTGTTCCCACCTGCTTTCCTCATTTCCTTGATTTTCCTGGATTTCTCCACTCTGTGGAACACTCCGAAGGCAAGGGACGACGTTCGTCCCATAAATCCATGGCATTCCATACCTGTGGAGTGTGGGGATGTCAAAGATGCTTTGGGATCATTCATTAATTAGGCCTCACATTACTCTGTGTGAACATTGGGATTTTCCTTGCTGGAGAATCCAAGGGAAGGGGTGGAATTGATTCCCTCAAGGCAACCTCGCCCAGGAATCGCTGCCAAAATGGGGAGCTGGATCAGGATAAGGCAAGTGCAAGAATCCAAAGGGGTTTATTCCATGGCAAGGCAATTCCTGGGTATTTATCAGTGTGGGAGCCCAATTCCAGAGGTCACTTGGGTTGGGAATGGTGTCTTTGACACCAACAGAGCTGCTCCGGGATACCTTCATTGAAAATCCAGATTTATTTTCCTAGGAATGCTCCGGAGGCAGCCGAATTCCAAGCAGGACTCGAGGAAAGAAAACCTCTTGGCACGGGACAAACTCCACCAAGTCTCCTGCAGAGCAGCAGAGAAGGCTGTGCTATCTCCTGTCTGTGCCTCCAGCGTTCCAGAAATATCCTAAAAGATAAATCCCAAATATCCCCTAATTCAGTTCTCTGCCGGGAATCCACCAGGCAGAGGAGCGGGAGAAATTTAAATTTTACAGGAATTTTGTAGGAAACTTCAATGTTATGGCAGTGAAAGTAAAAGATTCCCAGGGAATTTGGGAATATTGAGGAAGAATTCCATGTTTGGTTAAGGAATGCATGGGTTTGTTAAGGGGATATTTAAGGGATTTTTCCCAGTGTTTTATCCTGAGATGGTGGGGACTGACCTCGACTTCCATTCCCTATCCCACCCCCTTAAAATACAGGGATATCCCTGCTACTTCCAGATGTGACAGCAGCCATCCCTGTTTTTTTTCCTGGCACAATCCCACTCCTAATCTTTTCCTTCCACTCCTTATCATGCCACCATCTGTTTATCCCACTTTTTTTTTCAGTGGGAAAACAGAATTTGGAATTTTTTCCGTTTTTTTGTCCTCCCACCAAGGCCAGCTCCAAGAACAAGTCCGGTAATATCTGGAATTTACCTCCCTCTTCCCTTTCTAGATTCCCAACCCCGTTCCCGATGCCAGGCAGCAAAGGTTTTTCACGGATAACTTGCCCAACTGGACACGTGCGATGTGTTTTTCAGGAAGTCCCTTCCCTCCTGCCAGCTCTGAGTCATTGGCAAGGAGTGATCCTGTCCCCATGCCAGGAAGAAATTCCGGAGCCCTGGAAAGGGGAGAGGCTTGGAGTTCACTGAACCCAGTGACCGACTCTGGGAAAATCATCGGGGGAGCAAAGTGGGAGAGGAGGATGCATCAATCCCTGCGGGAGGTGTGGCACTGCCAGCCAGGAATTTTGGTGGATTTAAAGCATTCCCAAGCTCGATTATCACGCAAGGGTTCATAACTTACAGATGAGTCTGAGCTGTCTCGAGACAGCAAATCTTTCCTCACCTTTCCCAATCCTTAGGATGGAGATTTATCGGATCATTAATCATGGATTTCAAAGAACAATTCCACCCTTTTGCTGACAGATTTGTCCTGAAAATAATTACCGACGTTTCTCCCTTCTAGGAAGAGGAAAACATTTTCAATCCATGCTGAAAAACACCCCCATTCCTTATTTTTTACGTCTTCTGAGCCCATTCCTTGGAATAATTTTGTCCCATCGTTGTTTAATCCCAGCTCTGTTGATTCCATTGGTGTGGCACAGAAAAAATAAATAACTAAATAAAAAGTGGTGGCTGATCCTTGCAAATCCTTATTTTTATCCAGTTAATTTATGAGTCTCCAGGCAGGGACAGGGATCTTGTGTCTCCACGTGGATACCAGAGCCCTTCCTGCTCCTCCACCCTTCACTCCTTGGATTTTTGGCTCCTTTTCCTGCATTTCAAAGTGCTCAGTGTAAGAAAAAGACCCATCCCCAAGATTTCAGGATATCCTCACACCACATCGGGATATTTGGGGATGGTTTAGAGGGAGAAAACTCAGCAGAGGGAATTTTCTTCAGGAACTGAACATGGAGAGCGGGAATGTTTGAAAGACACCCTGGCAGGTTCTGTGCCAAATAAAAAACATCTGGCAGGGGAAAAAAAAGGAATTTCAGTGCCTGAGTCAGTCAGTGGCAAAGATTTGGCATCAGGTGGGGCACAATCAAGCCAAGAGACATAAACAGCTCCCAATCCTGCCCGGGGGATGCCATGGAGACCACTCTGGGATTATTAATTCCTGCTGAACTGCCAGTGTTTACTCCAAAGGAGTGCGGAATCCTTCCAAAGCCAGACTTCCACAGCTTCCTTTGGTGGAAATGTGAGGGGAAAGTGAGACTGGGAGAGGTTGGGTTTCCCCTGGATCGTTCCCTTGGAGGTTTATTTTCCCTGTTTCCCATTTTCTATCCATGGTACCTCTGTGCCCACGTTCCCTTTGCCATGAGGGCACCTCATTTTTCCCCCCAACATTCCTCTGGATGATACTTGGAAAAGCTGGAGTTAGGGATTGTTCAGCTCAGAGAAGAAAAAGCTCCAGAGAGACCTAATTGTGATTTTCACCAAAGCTGGTGAGGCCTTGGCACAGATTTCCAGAGAAAATATGGATTCCCCATCCCTGGAGGTGTCCAAGGCCAGATAGGACAGGTGGAATTTTCTTCCCTGAAAACACCAGAGCTGGCTCAGTTGGGAAAAGCTCCTAGAGGACAGGGAGCAACCAGAGGGAGAGAGGCCTCTGGCCAGGAGCCCAGGGAATGAGGAGAGGCTGGGACGTTTCCTGAGGGCAGCCGGAGGTTTGCCTCTGGCAGCGAGCGAAGCCACAATGAAGCCTCAGAAGTGACGGAGAAAAGGGACTTTCTTTGGGATTCAGAGGGAATGGAGTTCACGCAGGAAGTGACAGGAGATGGTGGGAAACCCAGGCAGCGGCCAAAGGACCTCCCAGGAATCCCTGAAAGGCCCAGTGGGGAGGACTCGTTTGCAAATCTTTTCATTTGATGTCTCCCGCTGCTCCGAATTTCACTTTTTAATGAGTTAATTGGCGACACGATTGGGATCGGCACCGCTGGGATTGGATCCCTTGTCTTTTGATGTGTTCCAGTCACAACCGGCCCAGCCTGATCCGTCTCCAGGCTCAGCCTAACCCAGGGGACCATCCCAGCCCTTCCAAGGCAAGGCACGAGGCCAGCAAGTGGGAATTCCACCCTCTGCCACCCCCTCCTCCCCTTGCCTCAGCTTTGCAAAAGGGCTTGAAGGCACTTTGCCTTCATTCTGTGGGAATGGGATGCTAGGAAACATTCCAGCCTTCGAGGTCAGCACACTGGAGCTGCACAATTGGAATATGACAGGGAGAGAAGGAGGAATTGGACAGGATTTTACAGTCGTGCTCCATGCTCCTGCTTCTTATTTATTCCTAATTTATTGGTGTGGTTTTTATTGGTTTGGGGTTTTTGGGGGGTGGGGGGAAATGGGAGAGCTGAAGTCAGTCCTAATCCAATCCCTTAGATCCCAACCTAAAGTATTCCATCTGCACCTTGCACAGGAAAAGTGTCTGTGCCTCCCAGTCTGGCCAGCAGATAAATTCCTGGAGGGATGCACTTGTTCCTCTGGAAAGGATATGGATAATGCTGGAAGATTTCCTGTTCTTCCATGACTCCTTGATGCTTTTGAAGGTGAATGGATCCTGAGAATCCAAATTAGAGGTGGATATAATTATCTGGATAAATTCCTCATCTCTCAGCAGTGAGGCAGAAACTCTTGTCATGGATCAATCCCAAAAAACATTGAACCCACAGCTTTCCCAAAGTTCCTTTTCCTCCTGGTTCATCTTCTCCACACAGCCACAAATATCAGGCCGGGTCTCTCTTCTCCTTATCCACTAAAGAATTCCATAAAATATCCTATTGACTTTGGATTTCTGGGTCGGGGAAAGGATCATCAACAATTTCCAGAGGAAATCCTCATTTTGCAGCAGCACTTCAGCTCTTCAGTGCTTGGGAAAATCCAACAGAAAGCATTTTTCTGGGAAGAATAAAACTCCAAACCTGGTGAAAGGAGGAAGGAGGAAAAGGAATTTGTGGCAGGTGCTCCTGTGGTGCTGCTACAAGGCTGGGAAGGAGAGGAATATCAGAGGTGAGACTTCCAAAAGTGGCTGCTCGGGAATAACCTTCCAGGAGTTCTTGGGAATCTGAGGAATTCAGTGAAATCCACATTATTCTTTTCATGGAAAACGCTGCCCTCTCTGAAATACCTTTTTTCGTCTTTAATCAGGGGATGAAAGCAAATATTTGGGGAAAAAAAAAAAAGAAGGCAAAAGGTTCAAGAAGGAATTTTTGTCATCTTCCGATGTCTTGTTTATCCCGTCTGTTTAATCTTTTCCTATTAATTTTGTTTCAATTTTGGATAATTGAGGACAGCTGCTTTTAGCACTAACACAAACATTCTTTTTCCTTTTTTTTTTTAAGATTATTTTTCCCTGTTCATCTCATCCTGAAATAATTTCAAAATCCACTTTTTTTTTCCCTATTTAATTTCCCTTGAAAAAACGAATTAAAAATCTGAATATCATTGCTTGACTAGGGATAAAAAGGTTGGATAAGGAAGAGTGGCTGATCATGGGATGGGATTGAGGAATTTATCGATGCAGTGAAATCACCCTAATAAAACAAAAGGGTACAAAGGTGCAGGAGGGGGAATCTTAATCCTGTGGAGGAAATTAGGGGAATTATGGGATTCTCCTGGAACATGGATTGACTCAGCCAAATTTTGGTGCTAAAGCAGCCCCATTCCCTATCCTGGGCTTGAACCATTCCATTTTGGGAAAATGGTTCCCAAATGTTTGGGAAAAATGTTTGGGATTCACTGGAAAATAATTGTAAAATATTCAGGATATCGTGGCTGGGAATTCTCCATGGATCCAAAGGTTTCACTGGGTCATTGGAGCAGCTTCATTTTTAAAGCCATTTCTTGCTGACGATTCATTCCATGTCTTCCCCAGTGAGCTCCCAACCTCTCCTCATCCCTATGGATATTATCCCAGCAAAAAGAATAGTCCCAGTTGGTGAAATCCTTGGTTTTTCTCATTTTCATCTTATTAAATGATTTTTAATGTTTTTAACTTGTTTCTAAAGCAAGATCTCTGCAAATCCAAACTCAGCAAGGAAAACACCAAGCTCTGGCAAAATCCCAATGGAATTGTGAGGTGAGGACCCAACCACTCTGGAATAAAACATTCCAGATTTCAGGAGGTGAATCCTACAAATTTTACATTTTAATAGGAAATAAAAGGAGCAAACAGGAGAAATTTCCATTTGGATCTGCTTGCTGTGGCTTTTATCCCAACTTCTCCCAGTTCAAGGCAGGGAACAAATCTGTCCCTGGATTTGGGTGGACCAGGAATCTTCTCTGCAGCATCCAGGTCTTGTTCTTCCTCTCTATCCCCTGGTGCAATTCAGGGAATGACACAGGAGAATTCAGGGGTTGAATTGCACCGGTTCCAGGCTCCATCAGCACTTTGGGATTCCCACAGAACAGGCTGTACATGGAATTAAGTGTCTCCAAAACGTTCCATTTTCCCAAATATAATCTTTGGGGAAGGGCTGGACTTCCCAAAGCACAGCTGGAGCAATTATCCCAATTTTAATTCCAGTGTTTAGGGAGTTCATCCAGATTCAGAGCCATCCTCTGCTTAAAAAAGAAAGAAACTCCAAGAGAATTCCTATTAAAATGTTTGTTTAAAATATAGAATTTACATTTCTTGGAGGCTGAAGTTCTGCTGTGTTTGGTGTTTCCAAAGTTTACACGGAGAAAAACTGAAATTCCAACAAAGTGAATGTTTTCCTTCAACTCGGCACCTCTCCCTAAAGTCGGATTTTTACCATAATTTAAAGGAAGTTTGAAATAAACCATTTAAAAAAAATCAATAAAAATGAACATTATTTCACGTTTTCCTATAGGGGAAGTTTATTTTCTTCTCCAGACCAAGTTTATTTTCCTCTTCAGGAAACAACTTTTCTCGTTACAAGTATTTGATTTAATTCCAGTTTGCTTTTTCTGTCCGTATCCCAAATAAATGTCGGGGCTGCAATCAGAGGGGGTGCTTTGGGATTTAAAATCTCCATTTCCATATGGGACAGAACATTTTAAAGGAACTCTTGGAGGAAAACAGCGGGAATTTTGTGTAGCACGTGCCATGCTCACGCTCAAAGGGAATATTATGGGATTTTCCTTCACCCACAATCCCTGGATTAAGTTTCACTGTTGGAATATCTTACCTGACTTTCAGCTGCTGCTCCAGGAAGCCAAAATGTCCTTTAACTCCTCTGTCTCAATTCCACTTCTATCTCCTGAACATCCCAAACATCCCAAACGTCACTGGTGTCACATCTGAGGGACCTGGACGTCTCCCCACATCACCACTTAATGGAAACAGCATTCCCAAGAATTTTCTTCCTCTTAATGATCATAAATATTTGCTTATCCAGAGTGTTTTTTACTTTTTTATTTAATTTTTTTATTTATATTTATTTATATTTATTTATATTTATTTATATTTATTTTATTAATTATCCAGAGTGTGCTTTATTATCCCGGTGAACAAGAAGGTCAAGGGCACCTGGATTGTATCCAAAATATCCCAAAGGACCAAGTTTTGAAATGGGGGAAAAGGACGGAAGACACCCTGAAATATTTCTATTATTTTGTTCCAGAAATGAAAAATCAAAGCATTTTTTGCCAGCACCAAATTTATTTACCTTGGGAATTTTTAAAGGAAACATTTCCCATTTTGTGGGAGCACTGCTATGGAAGTAAACAAGCAACCAAATCATTTCTGGGCAGAGTTTTCCTTTCCTAAGAGTTCCAATCCTCACTCCCTAGAATTCCAGAATGGTTTAAAATAGAAGGGACCTAAAAAATAATCCAATTTTTGCCACCATATGCACGGACACCTCCCACTATCCCAGGGTTCTCTAAGTCCCATCTAACCTGGCCTTGGACACTTCCAGGGATCCAGGAAAATAATTTCTTCCTAATATCTCCTTCAAATCTCCATAATATCCTAAAAAAACTCTTTGAAGTGGACAGAGAGGGGCTGGTTCTCCCACAGGTTGTGTTTTCCTGAGGATTTCCCAAATCAACTCAAAGCAGGGATGGACTGAAGGGATTTTGCCTCTCCAAGGATTGTCTTAACTGTTCTAGAAGAGTTTACTTGAGATCTGTATCAAACCCTCTCTTTTTCACTGAATATTTATCCCTGAAATATGAAGAAATAAAGGAGGAAGAGGGAGAGAAATCACGGGAATGATTGGGTGAGTTGGTTTTTTTTCCAGAGAGTCCTTAACCTGCGAAGAAACACCTGGCTGGGAGTTATTTATTTCAAAATATTATTTTCTATGCTCAAATAATTTGCATGAAGTGCCCAAGAAACACAGGAATTAGGATATGGAATGAGGGACTGTGGGATCAATGAATCTGGTTTTTCTGGAATTAAGGCTGTGCTGACTAATGAGGTTTCTACCAAGTGAAGAATCAATGCAATACCTGGAAATCACCCCTAAAATTAAAAATGTCAGGATATCCACTCCAGAGCCTGCAGGAATTCGTTGAAATGTTCATCCATGAAGGAATAACTAAATTAGGGAAATATCTTCCTTGATTCCCTGTGTCCTGAATGAAGGAAATTCCCCTTTCAGGCATTTTTCTCACTTGTTTAGAGTTCCTATAAATTCTTTCACAAATATCCCTGTGCTGGAAACTTTTACCTGAATTTTCCAGGATTTTTTTCCTCTCCAAAATCCCATTTTCTTCTCCTTTTCCCAGCGTGTTTCAGGCAGGTTTGTAACACTGCTGGCAAATTTCCAATAGTTTCATTTGGAACATGATACCTTTCACTTAAAAATTAAAAAAAAAGAAAAAAGAAGAGAGGGAGAAATTTTAAAAATCCAGCTGAAAGATCGGAAAAATTATCCCGGAGCTGCCCAAGGGAGAGATGAACTCCGGTGAACAATTCCTGAGGGCTGGCTTGGAAAATCAGAATAATTCCCTTTTTTTCACCTTTTAGTTTTGGGATAAAATTGCAGGGTTGGAGTGGAGAAGCCACTGAGCAGCTGGGGGACATCAGCAATGGAAGCCACCTCAGGATTTGGGGACAATGCCACTCCTGTGGGAAAGGGAATGGAGGAGAAGAGACACCACCCAAAAAAAGAGAAAAGAGACTTCAAACCATGCAGGGCTCTTTCCTTGGAATTTGTTGACCCCTGGCAGTGACTCCCATCCTCTGGAGAGTTTCCAGTCACCAGCAGAGCACTGGATTCTGCTGGGTGAGAAAAACAGATACCAGAAGCAGTCTGGGAAATTTGATTTATTTTTATGAGCATTTTAAAGCAAGGCTTTCCCTCAATTTCTTGTCTCCCTAAAGGAAAAACCTTTAGCATCCACCATTCCATATTTTCCAAGTTACCAAAGCAAATCCATCCCACCCACCCACCCACCCACCCACACACACACACACACACACATTTTTTTGGCACAAAAGATGACCCTTCTACTTCTCGAAATTATTGGAAAAGTTTAAAATGGACAAGGTAAAGCTCAGGGTTTACAAAACAAACAAACAAACAAACAAAAAACAACAACAACAACAAAAAAAAAACCCAAAAAAACCAGCTGAGCATCTTCCCAACCTCAGTGACCTTCAGGCATGGAATCCTCCTGGAAAGTCATGCTCCAAACCCAGAGACTTCCCACTTTTTCAAAATAATTTTTCAGCTTCTTTTTTATCAGTGTTTGGTGCAGAAAAGGCAAAATCATTCATGGGAAGGCAGGAAGGGTCCCAAATAAATGCCAGGAGCCAGGAGCCAGGCAGCTCACAGCTGGAAATAGGCACTTTACTCCTTGAAGGAACTCGAAGGACTTTATTACTCTTCTGATAATCAAAATCTACTTGGAGTCCTACTGACCTGCCCTGGGCAGCATTTTTAGACAGTGAAAATAGTGTCATTCTAACAGGGAATGGCACTTTTGGAACCGTCCACGGGAGAATCTCTGCGGGATTTCACCGGAGCAAAGAGAAGGAGGACAAAAAGAGGCTCTGTCTCCTCTGCACGCCAAGAGCTCCTTCCCCTCTGGCTCCACCACCACGGTTTTTGGCAGATCACCAGGGAAGGAGCAGGATGAGCTCTGCAGACAGCCCAAAACGAGCCCTGGTGCTGTTTCCCTCTGTCCTGTGGGTGTCCTTTGAGTCCCATTGTGTTCCCTGCCCTCCCAGCTCACAAAGGGATTTTCCTCCCGCTCCGAGCCGGGCTCTGCCCCCTCTCCCCTCCAATCCCTCCCTGTCAGACACTATTGCTCCCAGATTAAAACAATAAATGACCCAAGGATCCCCGCTGACTATTGACACTGGCAATTACAGGCCAATTAAAGGGGCTGTGTGCTTTGGAGGCGCTTCAAAGCTTTGTGGGATTCCCACACATGCTCCGAGAGCTGTGGGGTCCCGTTGGAGCTCGCAGACACACGGCCACTTCCAGGCCTGCCATTTCCTATTACCGTGAAACTATTATTACCCACTTGCTAAACGCTTCCTGGAGCTCTCCAGCCGGGAGGGAGAGAGTCCAAGATAACAGCAACCCCAAGGAAAAGGGGCTGGAGGATGGGTTGGTTTCCTAAGGAGCCGTGTCCAGCGGGATTTATCCGAATTTCCGCCGCCCCAGTGCTGGGTGGGGTTCAGGGGGTGATGTCATTCCTGGGCTGTTGAGCTCAGCATCAAATCCTAACAAATCACTGAATTTGGGGCACCCAAGGAATTGCAAATGCCATGGGAAAAATACCTCCTCATTCCCAGGCAAGTCTTAAACCTTGTCTCTCCATGTTCTTGCTTGAGGAGTTATTTTGCTGGCTCTGAACACACTCAGACCCCTGTGTTGGTGCTGGTGGAGGAAAAGGCTTCTAGGAATTGTCTCCCCAGTGTTTAGGTGATGTGGATATTTTTATATAAAATCCCTCACTCCACTCTTTAACATCTCATTTTAAAAGAATAAAACCTGAGGGAAATGTAATTCCCTAGTTTTACCCAAAGTCTGGGTTTTCTGCTCTATCCGGGTTCTTAATTCTGTGGAAATGGTGCTGGAGTTGAGGATGAAGATCCCACTGAGATGATTTTTGAAGCCAAAAACCCTTTATGATTTAGGATTTGGCACAGAAAGAACAGTTCTTAGCCACTGTAGAATCTTTCTAATTAAGGGACGGGGTTTAGGTGCCTCCTTTTGGGAAATCTGGTCCTTAAGGATTTGCTTTAGAATGTGGCAAAACTGGGTAACAGGAGTAGGTTTTGAAGAGGATCCTCCTGCTTTTATCCACAGGGGAGACTCATGCCTCGAGATAGAGGGAAGTCGATAATTTTAGAAAAGAAAAAGGAGAAAAAGAAAGGAGAGAAAAGGAGGAAAGCAAAAGGAAAAAGGAAAAAAGAAAAAGGGGAGAGAAAAAAGGAGAAAGAGAAAAAGAAGATGATGATGATGAAGAAGAAGAAGAAGAAGAAGAAGAAGAAGAAGAAGAAGAAGAAGAAGAAGAAGGAGGAGGAGGAGGAGGAGGAGGAGGAGGAGGAGGAGAAAGAAAAGGAAGCAGAATATAAAAAGGAAAAGAAAGAGAAAAAGACAAAAATAAGAATAATAATGGGAATTTTTCTTTAATCCTAAAGGGGTTTTGGATTCAGGGAGCCACACACAGGGTATGGATGAGAACTTGGAGCAGTGCCTGCCATGGGATTGATCCAGCCTCTCGTTATGGGTTCTTTGGCCTATGCTGAGTCCTCCTGCCTGGGGACTGCTGTGGCCAGGCCCCTTGGACACTGTCCCTGTCCCTCTCAGACCCCTTGGACACTCCTGAGCTCCTCAGACACACATCCCAGTTTCTCCCAGGCTCCTCGGATACCCTGCCCAGTCCCTCCTTGCCTGCCCAGCCCGGGCAGATCCCCGTGGAGCACTTTCCAGGCAGTGCCAATCCCAAGGCACGGCTTTGCCCTCGGTGACTCCCAGCCACCTCTTCCCAGAGCTGCAGAGCTTCCCTCAAACCCCAGGCTGAGCCCACAAAGCAAACACAGCCCTGCTGTTATTCCCTGTCCCTATTCCAGTCTCATCCTCCCCCCTGAGGAGGGCAGGGATTAACCTGGCTGCTGTCCATGGAACTCCGTGTTCCCCAAACCTCTCCCGGGTCACGGTGGCTCAGTGGTGCAAATGAAAATAAAGCACAGCCTTGCTGATGTGGGGAGCAAGAGAGGAGAGTGAAATGTCACCGTGGTGGTGGCTCACAGACGTTAAAACAGGGGACAAAAGGATCTGTTTGATATCTCAGCAGGTTCCTGATGCTCCCCGGGGAATAGGCACATTCCCAAGGCTGGAGAGCTCCCGGAGAATTTGGACCATGCTCCCAGGGATGCACAGGGTGGGATTGTTGAGGTGCCTGTGAAGGGCAGGACTTGGACTTGCTGGCCCGCGTGGGTGCCTTTGATGCCTTTTTCAGGCTTACCCAGAAACAGAGATCAAAGTTAAAAGAATAAAAGCAGATTTGTTTAATGAGGGCCTTCAGGTACATTAAGGGCAGATGAAGCCTCCCCAAGGGGCTACATCCAGGATGGACAATGGGCACGAGTTTTTCACACAATTATAAGTTTGGTCCGTTTATATATCAGGGGTTAATCCTCCAGTTACAGCTTCAAGTAAAGAAATCAAATTCCTACAATTTGCTCCAGCCCCAACTCACCTTTGTTTCTACTTTTTGGGGCCTGAGGCTGTAGGGTGTCCTTGGACCTCAGGCCCAGAGGGACGGTTTTGTCTGACCAAAATGTGAAGACCGTAACTAACACTATATGTGGAGTTTAGAGATACATCCTAAAGCAGTGCAGGATTTGAAAAATATAAAGGTTGAAATCTTAAAGCATCACCTTCCAGCTCAGCAGATTCACAGAATTACCTGGAATCACTGGGTTGGAAGAGACCTTCAAGATCATCAAGTCCAACCCACACCCCTGATACCTCTATTAAACCATGGCACCAAGTGCCGCGTTCAATCTTTCTTTTAGCACATCCAGGTGACTCCACCACCTCCCTGGGCAGACAATTCCAGTATTTAACCACTCTTTCTGTAAAAAACTTCTTCCTAATATCCAACCTATATTTCCCCTAGCGCAGCTTAAGGCTGTGTCCTCTTATTCTGTCAGTCACTGCCTGGAGAAAAAGACTAACCCCCACCTGGCCACAGCCCCTCTTCAGGGAGTTGTAGAGAGTGATAAGGTCACCTCTGAGTCTCCTTTTCTCCAAGCTGAACAACTCCAGCTCCCTCATTCCGTGATTCCATTATCAAGGTGAACCAGCCAAGGCTTGGCATCACCCTGCTGTTCCACTGCTGCCTTGGAGTGACTCCCTAGAACAGAGACTAGATGAGGTTAAGAGAATAAAAAGTAGATATTTATTAAAGCTGAGCTGGGGAAAGATGATATTGAATTTGTGGTAGATGCCGGAGCAGTGTATTCCGTGTTAAATACTTCAGAAGGGAAACTGAGTCAAGATGCTGTTCATGTTCTGCTCCTGGTGTGGAAGGCAGCAGATCCAGGTGGAACCAGGCTCATGGCACAAGGAATTCATATGTGGAGCAGGAGTTTGACTTCACTCACTCCTACTTCATCCTCAGCATCCCAGGAAAACTGGGAGAGAGACAAGGAGGGGTTGAACCCACCTGAACCAACATCATCTGAGGAGGAATCAGCACTTCCAGACTTGTATCCGCAGCAATTCCCACCACAGCAGGACACAACTTTGTCCTGAAAAAATCAGGAAGATTCTTCTTTTCGGAATCAGGCCATTTTCTCTGCCTTGATTTGCTCTCTGGGACCTCCAGCAGCATTGCCACTGCTCCATGTCTTACCCTTTGAAAGGATTTTAATTAAAAGAAACTATTTGATTGGGTTGGAAGAGCCGTCTTGCCACCCTTAGAAGTTTTCAAGGCCAGGTTGCTTTGCTCTTGCAAGCAAAACCTATCTCCACATGCAGAACAAATCATCCAAAATAACACAATATCACCATAAAAAGTGTTATTCTAATAATTAAATCCAGTGTATCTTAAAGTAATTTAAAAATGGATGTTGTCTATAGGAAAAATCCAACTGAAAATAATCACAGACATTTTCACGCAGAAAAGTAAAATATTCATTGGTTTCACCCCAAAATAATTCAAGGGGAAATAGTGACAAGGAGCCATCACATCCAGGTAAAAAAAGATAATTTCATTATTACAGTGAAATTTATTTTTCCTTGTGTTGAACTTTAATTTTGTGCATTTAAACATTTTTAAATGGCTTTGTTCTCTTGTGTGCGCAGTAAATCACATGAGGGTTTGTTCTTTTACCTGGGAAATGATTCCTGCCTTTGAGTTTGTGCTGTCTGGTGAGATATCCCCATGATATCCAATTCCTGCCTCCGTAAGAAGATAAACACTGAAGGTAAAGGTGCTGAGATGAATCAAGTCCATCCTGGGAGTTTTCAAGGCCAGGTTGCTTTGCTCTTGCAAGCAAAACCTATCTCCACATGCAGAACAAATCATCCAAAATAACACAATATCACCATAAAAAGTGTTATTCTAATAATTAAATCCAGTGTATCTTAAAGTTTAAAAATGGATGTTTTCTATAGGAAAATCTAACCAGAAATAATCACGTGCAGAAAAGTAAAATATTCATTGGTTTCACCCCAAAATAATTCAAGGGGATATCGTGACAAGGAGCCACCACATGCAGGTAAAAACAGATAATTTCATTATTGCAGTGAAATTTATTTTTCCTTGTGTTGAACTTTAATTTTGTGCATTTAGACATTTTGAAATGGTTTCATTCTCTTGAGTGCGCAGTAAATCACGTGAGGGTTTGTTCTTTTACCTGGGAAATGATTCCTGCCTTTGAGTTTTTGCTGTCTGGTGAGATATCCCCATGATATCCAATTCCTGCCTCCGTAAGAAGATAAAAACCGAGGATGAAGGTGCTGAGATGAACCCTGCTGGATTTTATGGAGCTTTTTCCACGAGTTCTGGAGAGAATTCTCCATCTCTAAGTGTTTTCGCATGTTTCTGCTTGGAGACAGGGATATTGGTCACTGCAGACAATGAAATCATCCCGTTCCATGAGCCATCTGATAAATGCTGGGAATGATCCCACATCCTATAGAAAGGACCCCACCCGCTCCTTCCTCATTACAAACACCACAAAACTCAGCTCATTTCGTGCCTGGTAAAGGAAAAAAAACAACTCTGGAATAAATCTTGAGACTCCTGCAGACAGGGAGTTGTTATTAATTCCCTCGTCGGCCAATTAAGCGTGGCCTCACTATCCCAAATCGTGGATATCAGAGGGAGCCTCTCCCTGTCTCGGAGCTCTGGGTGGTTATTTAGGTCCTCTGCTCACTCTTGGCTGGGGTTTGCCTCCTTTTCCACATCAGTTACGGCCCCCCTGAGCCTGCAGTCCATAAAAATTTTATATAAAACCAGGAATAAAACCCAACCCAGCCCAACTCCTTTGTCAGAGACGCTGAACTCACTGGGGCATGGTTTGGCTTTTCTTCCTCACCTCCCTTGTCACAGCCCAGCAGCTGGAAGGGAGGAGAAGATATCCACTTCAGGTTTGGAAGAATCCCAAAATGAGTTGGGTTTGAAGGATCTGAGAGCTCATCCTATTCCATTCCATGGGCAGGGACACCTCCCACTATCCCAGGGTGCTCCAAGCCCCATCCAGCCGGGCCTTGGACACTTCCAGGGATCCAGGGGCAGCCACAGCTTCTCTGGAGGTCTCACACCTCCCACAGGGAAGAATTTCCTTCTAAAATCTAATCTATATCTCTTCTTTTAGTTTAAAACCTCTCCCCCTTCTCCTATCACTGCCTATCAATCACAAAGAGATTCTGCACCTGAAAAGTCAAGTTTTTCCCCCCAAAGCATACTAATTAATGAAATCAAAATATTACATCGTTCCAGGCTTAGCCTCATTGTCTAAAATCCCAGCATATCAAATTAAAGAAGTAATTATACATGGAATATAATTCACTCCTACACATCGGAGACAGGTGAGATGGATTCACCTTCCAGATATGTTTTATGACCACGGAGGTCTAGTTGGAGTCATGGAATTGTTTGGGTTGGAAAGGCCTTCAAGATGATCCAGTGCCACCCCCTGCCATGGGCAGGGACAATTTCCACTGTCCCAGGTTGCTCCAAGCCCTGTCCAGCCTGGCCTAGGGCACTTCCAGGGTTGGCAGGAGGGCTCTTCCCACCCAGCCAATTCCTTATTTTTCTCCAAGCCCCAACCAACCTTGCTTTGGCTTTTCCCACCCAATCTATTCCTCATTTTGCTCCAAGCCAATCCAGCCCAGCCTTTTCCAACCTCCCAATCTCCATCTTCAGTGCCACCCGTGGACTTGTAAAATGCCAATTCGTGGAGGCAGGACTCGGCTGATTAATTATGGAGGGAAGTGAATATTCCTAAATTTTTTTTTTGGGAAAAGGTGGCTCTTTATCCCCCCTCTGCTTTTCTGCCCAGCCTTTCTTCCTCTAGTTTCACACAGATGTTAAAGGCAGCTCTTCCATCCAAATCAGCCCGAGGAGGAAAACCCACAAACCCAATTTTCTGGCGACAACCCAAACCCATTCCCGTCCATTCCAATTTATTGGGAGACAAGAGCTGGCACGTTCCTTCCAGATACATCATCAAATTAATGGCCATCAGAGGCCTTTCTTCGAGAAACAGGGAGGGAGTGAAAGTTCTAAACCCAGCCAGGACATAAATAATAGAGGCATGGCATGGAAAACAAACCACCATTCGCTGTTAGTTATGGACTTTCAGCCTGGAAGTGACAAAAAACAAACAAAAGGAATTTGTTATGTACATTGAGGTTGGAGGAGTGGAGGAACCACGCGGCTTTTGGGAATATTCAGGGAAAAGGGATCCGGCCAAGTGTGTTTCTGCCATAAATCTGTATTTCTGCCTGCTGTTTGCTTATTATAGCAGAGGGGTTGTTGAAATTCAGCGAGACGAGCGGCAGAAAATTGAAAATAAATAATGGAAAAGGCAACTTTTCTTTCTCTTTCCTTAAAATTAATGAAGGGTGAAACCACCCCCGAGCTGAGAGGGTGGGACGCAGCAGAATCCCGCTACAAGATGAGGCGTTGGGAAAGTTATATCCAGGAATTTCAGGGCGGGGTTTCCAAAGGAGCTGGAGAGTGAAATCCTTCTCACCTCGATTCAGCCACTGGGAAGTGAAACGTGTCCAACTCCCAATCACCTCCAGGAGACACTTAATTATTAATGTAATTATCAAAAACCCCTGAAATTGGAGGGCTAAATGTAAGTCTATTCCTCCAGTTTCAATTACGTACAGAAAATTAGGTGAGGAGAATCCCACCTTAATTAAGGGATGAATCAAATTAATCACTTTCCCAGCTCTTCTAGTGAGGGATCAACCGAGCCATCCATGCACTGACATTTCATGGGATTTGGGTTTAAAATGAAAGAGGGCAGGGATGGATGGGATATTGGGATGGAATTCCTGGCTGTGAGGGTGGGCAGGCCCTGGCACAGGGTGCCCAGAGAAGCTGTGGCTGCCCCTGGATCCCTGGAACAAAAATGCAAAAAAAAAAAGTGAAGGAAAAGCATTGATAAAAGTGCTTTATCTGCATTTTGGAAAAACAAAACGGGCTCTGGCAGTTCAGCTCTAAGAACCAAGACAGGACTTTAATTTTTCTAAATTAATTTGGTGAAATTTAATGGCCAAATGACAGGGAAATACTCAGAAGAGGAAGGGAGTAAACGAGGTTAAAAAGGAATGAATCCGCTTCACAAATTTCAATGCAAAATAACACAATAAAATTAAGAACTGACCCTAACGTCACCAAAACCCACCCTCGCAAAAAAATCTGATACAACCCCACTCATATTCCTGGGATATTTTCGCTTTCCCCTCATGTCACTGAGACCAGAATGTTTACAGGAATCTGGTCTAAAAAATCTTGGAAAACTTAGGCCTGATTCAAATTAATTGAGCAAAGAAAAATGAACGAGGAAGGGATGAGTTTAGCCAAAAAAAGCCATTTAAAGCCCAGGATATTCCCATCAGAAACCTGTAGGAAACTTGCTGCTTTCTTGGGAAGTTGGGATGACTGGAAATCCCCATGGAATAATAATTTAGGGTGGTGCCAGAACCTCAAAGAAAACTTGTGGGAGCGGCTAAATCATGGAGAAAGGAATGTTGGGCAGAGAAGCTGGTGAAGGAATCATCCTGGAGGTGCAAGATGAATCTTTTGGGAGAATTATTCCAACACTGGGAATTCTGCAGATTAGGATTCTTTATCAAGGATCAGATTTGTCCTTCAATCCTCGTTAATTTGGGTCATTCTCATATTTCCCCCATGTGGAGTGGTGGATCCGTCGGGATCATTGCTCTGCTTCCCAGATGAATTCCATGGGGTTGAATCCCACCAGAGCACCTGGCTCAGGGAGCTGGAAAACGTTGGAAACCCCACAGAGCACAGAAAGAGCCGTGGAATTGTCAGTCGCCTTCCCTGGGCACCTAAAGGAGCAGGGATGATGTTGGGAATTTCCAGGAATGCGCCCACAGCCGGAGCCTGGAGCCTGCAGCGTTTTGGGGGGGAAGCCAAGGAGTTATTCCCGCTTTTCTCTAGGAATGGAAGTGACAGTAGCGACTTTGGCCAATTCCCTGCTTTTTACAGGTTTTCCTTGGCCTCTCCTACTCAAAATTAACAGTTGGTTTCCTGTTCTGATCCTTCAAGTGGCTAAAAGTGATTAACACCCTGCGATTAACGCGAATCTCAGCTAATTGGTGATTTTTTATGGCGTTCATCGACAACCAAGCGAAGAATTTCTTCAAAAACGCTGCAAAATCGCTTTTTCCTCCCCATTTTTCTTTTGCTTCGGAGATTTTCAGCCCCGTGCTCCCAAACCCCAGCGTGGGGAAGTGCCAAGCTCTGGTTTCTCCAGGCATCTGATTCCCATTTCGGGACACCCTGGGATGGATCCACGTCAAAACCTCCTTTAAACAGAGCGATTCTTTGAACGAGCTCAGAACTCCAGCGCGACCAGGGGTTTAATTTGCCAGCTCTAAACAAATTAGGAACCTTAAATAAACATCTTCTCCTTGAATAAACATCTTCCCCTTGCCTAAACCACTCAAAGGCAGGGGAAGCACCCGGCTGCTTTCAATAAAAATGTTGTGGAAATCGAGACAGTCCCAGATGGTGAAGTTTATTTGTTGTTTTCCAAAGGGAATTTTCCTTTGGACTGAGGCTTGGTGATTTCTTTGCTTCCTTGATTTCCCTCAAGCAGCGTTCCAGCAGTTTCCCCAGTTTGGATACTCAGGAAGGGTTGAGCTGAAATTCTCATCTGGAAGAGTTTTTTGTCATTCATGGAATTGTGATCTAGTGCTCATCAAAGTCTAAAGGATTTTTTTTCCAGGATTCCAAGAGACTTTGGGTGAAATCTCTGGAATTTGAGCTAAAACCCAAGGAAATCAAAGAAAAGTTCTCTTAAAAGGTGCCTGAGACTCTTTGAAAGCAGTGGACCTGTTCTGACAGAGGCTGTCCATGAATTAAAACATTTAAATTGATAACAAATTTGAATTGTTCAGATTTTCAAATACATGGAAGTAAAAAAGAATGAATTGTTTTGGTGTGAAGTTGGGGGTCTTCTGAAATTTATTATGCCTTTTTAACCTCCTTTAATAAAAAAGGGAAGCAATGAAATGTTAAAAATGAAAATCTTAAATCTGTTTTATAAAGGGTTTAAAAAGTTTTTAAAAGGTTGCCCAGAGAAGCTGTGGCTGTCCCTGGATCCCTGGAAGTGTCCAAGGCCAGGCTGGAGTTGCTTGGACCACCCTGGGGTAGTGGAAGGTGGAAGGAACTGGATGATCCATAAAATCCCTTCCAACCAAACCCATTCCATGATTCTATGGTTATTCCAAAGCTTTTCCAAACCCTGCCATAAATCATTTTCATCTCCTAAAAATAACTCAGAGATATTTATTCAACTCCCTTTTTTGATGAAAAACAAAGGACTTTTTAATCATAGAATTTAAATTACAGTTCCTGTGTAGCATCAGACAGTGACTGGATACGGGATTTAATCCTGGTCTATAAAAATGAGTTTGTGACTGGATATGAAATTTAATCCTGGTCTCTAGAACTGGGTTTAAGTCCTCCTGGGCTGGGATCACCTGGCTCAGCAGAAGAGTTGCCTGGTCCTGTGGAGTGTCAGGTGCTGAGGATGAACCAGCTGCCTGGTTTTGAGCTGTTGACTTTAAAACCAGGGTTTTTATCCCAAATGTCCTGAGGATGAACCAGCTGCCTGGTTTTGAGCTGTTCACTTTAAAACCAGGGTTCTTATCCCAAATGTCCTGAGGATGAACCAACTGCCTGGTTTTGAGCTGTTGACTTTAAAAACCAGCATTTTTATCCCAAATGTCCTTGGTATTCCTTTGATATTTTGGCTTTGCCCAGTTCTAGCTCTGACTCAGAGGTGAGAGAGGGATTTTGGTGTTTGGCTCTGCTGTTGGGATGATTCCCTACCCTGGAACACTGGAAAGCGCCAGGAGATTGTGGAAGATAAACTGAGATCAGGAGGGATAATTCCATTAATTTCTTTCCCAGTCTGAGGGAAAAAGTTGGGTCTGTAACAAAAGGAAAAGCAGCTCGTGGTTCTCCTGCAGGGAGGATAAATCCACTCCACTGGATCAGAAACACAGAGATTTCTCTGTTAAAACACAAAGAAATGTGCAAAAAACCTTGAATCTTCTGAGATAAATGAGCTTAAATAAATATAACATGTTTTTTTTATAAACATCAACCTTTTATTTTGCATTTTTCCATTTTCTCTTTCAAGTGACCAGCCAGAGGCAAGTTGTGCTTAGAAAATTTCTTGAAGTTTCTCTGTGAGGAAAATTGAAGCGAAAACCAAGGAAGAATTTAAAAAAAAAAAAATTGAATTCTTTAGCTGAAATAGAGAATTTAATTTGATAAAAAAATTCCCTTCAAGAAAACTGTTCAGTCTTGGGAGGAGGGGATATGGATAAGAAATAAGAAGATATAAAATGCTGGTGGAAAGTTACTGTAATAGCTTGAGTAATAAATACATGGCTCGGGTAATACATCCATGATTTTATTGCTGCATCCAGTATTGTTCTTTTTACAGCACATTTAATGATCCCAGAAGATGTGGAGGAGCTCAGATCCTTGGAATCAGGCAAAGAAATCCCACTCAAAAGCAGAGCGTGAGTAGCTGAGAGGAAGAAATCCCTGAGAAATAAATTCTAATTAGAGGATTAATCAGCAGAAAGATTAACGAGGAGCCCACCCTAAAAGAGCACATCCTTCATTTCATTCCCATGGAGGATCATTGAGATAATCTGGAAGTTGATATGGATAAAACTGAGTTTTTCTCTTCTTGCTTTAGGGTTTGTCTTTTCTCTTCTGTTATTTATGGGGTTGGGAACCCCAGAGGGGCTGGAAGGGGCTTCCCTCTCCACTCTCCTTCTTCTCCTTCTTCTCCTTCTTCTCCTTCTTCTCCTTCTTCTCCTTCTTCTCCTTCTTCTCCTTCTTCTCCTTCTTCTCCTTCTTCTCCTTCTTCTCCTTCTTCTCCTTCTTCTTCTCCTTCTTCTCCTTCTTCTCCTTCTCCTCCTTCTTCTCCTTCTTCCTTCTGGGGGTTGCCACTCCCACTGGAATTGATCAGAGCTTGGCTCTGGCTCCCAGTGAAGCAAAATCCTGGAAAACATCTGCCAGGGTGGGAAGAGGGAACAACAAACAGCAGAGAAGAGGGAGAGCTGGGATGTGGAATGATGAAAGCTACAGAGCTCTCAAAGGATGATCCAAAGCCCTCCCTGAGCCAGTGGTTGAGGACAAAAAGCTTTGGATCAAAGTCAAGAAGACTCCTTTAACCTTCCCAAAGCTGGGATTGTCAACCTGGGATGGGTCCTGATCTGGAAAAGTCAAGGAACAAATCATAGCAAAAGCCTCAAAAATATTTTTAGGTTCACCAAAGGATGAGGGAGGTTCGGTCCATGTGGAAACCTGGAGAGATCCATAAACCAGAAGAGGTGGAGAATGAGCACAGAGAATTCCACTGTTTTTTTCCTGCTCCTGAGCTCCATTAGCACTGGGATCATCCTTAAATCTGCTACCTCAGCAGACGTCCAGAAGAAACCAGGTGACCAAACTGGAACTACTTCAGGAGCAGCTTAAAATGCTGCTTAAGCTTCTTTGCATCCTCTGGGGAACATTCTGGGTGTGGGTTCAGCCTGGCCATCAGTGCCAGCCTCTGTTTATCCCATAACTGCCTTATGAGAGGTCTAAGGAAGATTTGATCCTGCATGGAAGCACCAAAATCTGGACAGGACAGGGAATCTCCAAGGCAGCAACTCCCAGGAATGCTCTGAATTTCGATCTATTCCAAAACACAGCCAAAGAAAGTCTCATCTTTCCTTTCTGCCAGAGTTCCAGGCTAATGATAATAACTTTAAATCCTTTCATCCTTTAATGGCCCAGTTATTCCACCAGAAAGGCACATTAAAAGGGTTATTAACATGCAAGAGGCAGAGCACGGGATAAGACAGGATAAAACACTAATCCTGGAGCTGGAAGCGCTTTTTCCTCATCAAAACTCCTCGTGCAGATGTTTCTCAGCACCACAACCCAGCCTGGTCTGGGGCTGAGCACCTGAAGTCCCATGTGGATTATAAATCCTGTCAAGAAACCTTTCAAAGCGTGGAGGTGCTTTATGCAAAAATCAGCTGTTGAATCCTGCGTCAAACATCCCGTGTCTTCTTCCCGAAGAAACGGGAATCTGCTTGTGGAAAATAATCCTGTGCTAAAGCCTTGTCCTGGCATTGTTATTCCAGATGAAGATCTCCCACCTGCTCCAAAGCTCCTTTGCCGTGGATTTCTTTGCCTGATCCCAAGGATCTGAGCTCCTCCACATCTTCTGGGACCATTAAATGCTGGAGCATTTTTGATGATGTGCGTGTGTGTTTAAAAGGATACCTGGAGTGTGGGAATGGTTTAGAGTCGGATTTGTCAATGCTGGCCTCGTTCAAGGAAGCGCTGAAGAATCCTCAGGAGACCCCTGGGTGGAAAATTCTGGAAGAGTTTTAGGAGGAAGGAATTATCCCAGTGCCAGCTCTCAGCTGGCTCAGCCTGAACACTCCTGGTATTGTCTGATAGAATCAAACCTGCCAGAAATCCCTGGAAGGAATCTCCTGGGGGAGTAACAGACTGCTCCACTCTCATGGATCTTGGATGTTTTGGCTTCTTGTTGCCAGGTGGGCAAGGAAGAGTTTTGGAATCAAAATTCCCTGTGCAAGGGAGAGTTTTGGAATCAAAACTCTCCAGTGCAAGGGAAAGTTTTGGAATCAAAATTCCCTATAGAATGAAGAGTTTTGGAAAGACAATTCCCCGTGCAAGAAAGAAATTTGGAATCAAAATCCCCTGTGCAATGAAGAGTTTTGGAAACAAATTTCCCTGTGCAATGAAGAGTTTTGTAATGAAGAGTTTTGGAATCAAAATCCCCTTTGAAATGAAGAGTTTTGGAATCAAAATTCCTGTGCAAGGAAAAGTTTTGGAATCAAAATCCCCTGTGCAAGGAAAACAAATTTTGGAATCAAAATCCCCTATGGAATCAAAATCCCCTATGCAATGAAGAGTTTTAAAATAAAAATCCTCTATACAGCAAAGAGTTCTGGAATCAAAATCCCCTGTGGAAGGAAAAGTTTTGGAAACTAATTTCCTTGTGCAATGAAGAGTTTTGGAATCAAAATCCTCTGTGCATGGAAGAGTGGATGGCACAAAGTTGGAACTACAGGACTGCAGAATTACAGAAATGCTATCCCAGGAATCTTGAGGAATTCGGATGGATTGTGCCATCAATTCATGATTATGAATTCTTCCTCTTCTTGCAATATTTCTGAATCCTTTGTTCAACTTCTGTCAAATTTAACAGTTTCACTTCCAGCTCCCTGCAGTTACGAAGGAAAAGTGTGGTTGGGAAAGAGAATCTGGGAGTGCTGCACCAAAATAAAACTTGAACTTGCCCATATTAAGGACTTAGGGGTCTACAAAACCCCTAATTTCAGATTTCCTTTAACTAGAATTTAACCTTGAGAGAGATCCTGTGCTCTAGAAAACCCAGCTTCATCTGGTTCATCACTCAGGCCTGATTAAGTCTCTTGCCAGCAATAATAATTCTGATTTTTTTTCCTTTCCTCGTGTCTCTTCACAAAGATTGTTTGGCTCTACGTGTTTGTTTTTTATCAATTTCTGCCCTTTTTTTTCCAGAGCATCCCTGAATACCAGGCCTTGGAGCAGCACATGGAGCAATCACCCACGTACTTGGGATTTTTTCCCGTTCCAGATGGGATGGAGCCAGCTTTAGATTAAACCAAGTGCATTTTAGGATTTCCCCCAGAGTTATTTCTTGTCAGAAGCCCAGGGACTGTGATCCCCCCGTGCTTGGGGTTTTCTTGGAGAATTCCATGCAGAATCCCGCTGGCCATGATCCCAAACAGGTTACAGTGCTCATGGATTTTGCTTGGAGCCAATCCACTTCACCCCACTCTCATTTCATGCTGAATTCAAGCACCTCATTGTCACCGATTCTCACATGACTGCACCCACAGCAGCCTCTGAACTTGTTTTTATCTCTGTTCAAAATCAAAATCAAATGAGCAGCTTTGGAGAAGACACTCGCAGGAAAACATTTCCATGTTTAACTAGGAACAGCTCTGTCTGTTCTGGACAACAGATTGCCAAAAATTCATTCAAAATTCAGATTATTTTGCTTTTTTCTTTCAAAAAATGAAAGCAATTCCTAAAAAGAGAGTCACGGATGAATGGGACGGGCTCAGGTGTTTTGCTCTGTGTGTGGATACCCACCAAACCAGGTCAGCGATAAGATTTAGATAAGAACATCCCAGCTCTCCAGAGCTCTGCAAGTGGCCTGAAGAGCCCAAAATGATCTGTCCAGCGCTCCAAAATTATTTAGAAGGATTTTTGGGCAGAACCAGAGGAAGTGGGTGGGAGGGAAAACCCTCGTGCAGCATTTCCACACCCAGGCTGTGCCTGCTGTACCCAATCTGAGCTGAAGCAATTCCATGGGACTGGAATACTTTTCTCTCAGCTTTCCTACTTCCAGTGGCTTTGGAAAGCAGTCAGAGCAGCCCAGGAGGCCACATTCCTGCAGAGATCCCTTGTGCTAACGGGGGACTTTAAAGCTTCCTCCAGCCAGGCCAACCCAGTCAGTAACTCGAGATAAATCTGCTTTCCAGCCCTTTTTGGCTCTTCCCTCTGGAACAGCAGCGGCTGGAGAGAGGGTTCCATGATTCTTTATCCTGGAAAATAAAAAACGAAGCTTCTATGTGTGTGTGTGTGTGTAGGCTTTGTTTTATAACTCTGCCTCAGGGCGAGTTCTTTCAGGCTTCAGTGTTTAATTTATTAAATTTATTGGACTGTGATCTTAGGCCCCTCCTAGCGACATCCCTGGATTGAAACATCATTCCTCGAACAGGACAGCCCAGAGGGGAAGCCTTCTCCTTCTTTTTTCCTGCAGTTGTTCTGTGCCTTCTGCTTATCCCCTTTTCCTAGAAGGCTCAGGAATGAGGCCTGGTGACCCACAGGGCGCTGCTAAAACAGGGACACGCTGAATCCTGGCTTTGTGAGCTCCCTGTTGGCCCTGACCAGACAAACCCTGGAATATTCTGGACAGCTCTGGTGACTGTAACATGAAAAGGACGTGGAACTGTTGGAGAAAGTCCAGAGGAGGCCGTGGAGTGGAGAAAGGACTGGAGAACCTTCCCTGTGGAGAAATGTTGAGAGTTGGGCCTGGAGAAGAGAAGGTTGTGTGGAGACCTTCCAGGACCTAAAGGGGCTACAGGGAAGCTGGAGAGGGACTTGAATTGGAGCGGCAGAACAAGGGGAATGGTTTTAAGCTGACAGAGATCAGGTTTAGACTGGATTTTGGAAGGAATTGTTCCCTGTGAGGGTGGTGAGGCCCTGGCACAGAGAAGCTGGGGCTGCCCCCATCCCTGCAATGAGCATCTTCAACAGGATCAGGTTCCTCCAAGCCCTGTCCACCCAGGCCTTGAAGATTTCCAGGGCTGGAACATCTCCCACCTGTCTGGGCAATCTGTGCCAGTGTTTCTCTGCTGTTATCACAAAAATTCTTGTTATATTTAGTCTGAATCAACCCTCCCTTAATTTAAAACCATCACCCTTCGTCTTCGTTAAAAAGTCTGTCCCCATCTTCCTTCAAGTATTGAAAGGCTGCACTGAGGACGCCCAACTCCTTCTCCAGGCTGAACAATCCCAGCTCCCTCAGCCTTTCCTCATGGGAGAGGCTCTCCAGCCCTCTGTGCCACCCTCTCTTTCTCCAGGTGGCTCTTGGATTGTGACAAATCAGCCCCTCCTGTCTCAGCTCCTTCCTCACCTCGGTGCAATTCCCTGTTGGATCTGATGAGCAGGAAACCAACCCCTGGATGCTCTGTGGACTCCTCAGAACCAGAACCAATTTTTTGGTCTATTTTTTAGCCTCAGTTTAGTCTGGCAGAATCAGGCTGGCCACACCAAGGCATAATACCAGCAATTTTCATGCAGAGGATGCTCTGATTTGTCCCCCAAACCTGGCTTGAAGCTCTTTTCTGCAGCTCCTGATGATGAAGGAAATCAAGAGGATATTGCTGGTTCCACATTTAGATTTCAAGTTTTTCTGAATTGTCATTGCCTTAAATTTTTTGGGGTTTTTTTTTGTTTTGTTTTGGTTTTTTTTTTGGTTTTTTTTGTTTGGTTTTTTTTTAATTTGGTTGAGGTTTTTTTTTGTTGTTTGGTTGTTTGATTGTTGGTTTGTTTGTTTGTTTTTTTTTTTTTTTTGCAGGTGTTCAGGGTGAATTTAAACATAATGGGACAAAACATGGCAGGAGATCCCCAGTTTCTCAGGAGAGGTCCAGGAATTCTTTAGGTCTGTCCATCCACCAATTAAATCATCATCAAAAGCAAACTTTGCCTCATGCAGATCAATTTTCTCATAAATCCTCCCTAGGTTTCCACAGCTCCCAAGGAATTTTAGGCCGGAATTTCTGGCTTGTTCTGCTCCAAAGGGACAAAAACCAGCAATCAATGGCAGGAAATCTCAATAGCAGGAAATATCACAGCCAGGACCTTGGAAAATGGTGGGAATCAGACTGATGAAAGTGAAAGTGTGAATTCCCAGGATGCAGCAGGGAATTCCAGAAGAGCTAAGGGAGGAGAACAATCCATGGATGGATAAGTGATTTTTTAAGTAAGATTTTTTTTTTTTTCTGATTTTGCCATCATTTAAAGTTGTTATCTTTGGGGAAGAGAACGTGGATTTGGTTTAGTTGTTGGGAATTTGTTTAATCAATGGAATCCATCCAATTCCTTCACAAAGTTTTGGTTATTTTTGTGCATATTTAAATATGCAAGGCTGTGGAATAGATTCCCAGATTCCCAAATTCCAGAAGATCTGTTCTGCCCTATTTTATTCATCTGCTTCCCTCATTCCTTCCACCGAACTTCGGGATTTTGGATTCTGGGGGGGATTCTAAGATTGCACCATCTGCTTTCATTCCGAATTAGGAGGAGAAGATTAATTCTTCCTTCTTCCGCTAAATGGAAATTCATCTGACAAAATGTTTGCCCTCAGCATTTTTTTGAGGGAAAAAAAATTGAAATATTTCAGCATTCCTTGAAACGGGATTGTTTCACTTGGATCCACCGAGCTGACCGGAAGTATTTTATTTGACATTGGTTCAATGCTAATCTGCTTTTAGGGTTGGGTTTTTTCCCCTCACTGTGGCGTGGTGCCACTTGGAAGTTCTCATCCCAATCTTCTGGAGTTGTTATCAACTTTGGGACGAGTTTTGTTGTCCTTCCCGAGTGTCCTTCCTAGAATTCCACAGCAGCACAACCTCCATCCTGGGGGCGTTTTCAGGATCGAACAGATTTCGTTCGAGTTTTTCCATCGTTCTTCCGAAGGAATGAGCTGGTTGGACAAGAGACTGACAGGCATCCAACAAAAACTTTCCCATGGTTTGGAGATTAAAATTCTGTTTCAGAGGACTGGAGCTGCTCCTCGTACAGATGTAGCAAATCCAGGTTTCCTTCCTCCCACATCTGACCTCTGCTCAGAGCTGTCACATGCTCGGATCCTCCCCATCAGTCAGGCTCCAGCTGGGAGGGAATTTCGGGGATAAATTGCCCACAGATGAGGTTGACACAAGGTGGGTGTTCAAAAAAAATGAATAAATGACATGAAATTCGTGGCGTGGTTTAGAGGACACGGGGGTGTTCAATTAAAGGTTGGACCCATGATCTTGGAGGTTCTTCCCAACCTTAACAATCCTGGGATTCTACAAAATTCAGGCAGTGTGTGATAAGATCCCAGTGTTTTTCCTGTTCTTCCCTCCCTCTTATTCCCTGTTTTCCCTTGGATGTAGGAAAAAAGCAACCCCCAAACTTCCCCTGCTGCTGATGCCGAGGGCTCTTGCAGGAATGTGGCCGGGAGCTCTCGAGCCAGAGGTTTCTCTCAGGAGGTTTTCCCGAAGTAATTCCATCTCACGGAACAAAAACTCCAGAAAAATCCGTGTTTCTTAGGAACCAGATGTTCCAGTGCCTTGCCAACGCCTAATAAATGGCAATGCATTCCCGCTGTCGAGGCTGCAAACGTCATCAATTACATTTAACGCCGATATGAATCCAGAAAACCACACGGAGAAGAGACGAGGGAAGTGTGTCTTGTTGGAGAGGGAAAACGTTGGTGGGAGATTTCACCTGGGCACGTGTAGATGTGGGTCTGGATAGATCTGTTTGTATCTGTATAAATCTGAATTTATCTGAATCTATCTCAATTTAAAACTGAATGGTCCCAATGACCTGAGTGGTTCTCGGTTACTCAAGCAAGACTCACCTGGGGAAAAAAAATTTTAAAAAAGGGGGAGAAAAAGGAGAATTTCTCATGTTTTACAAATTGCCATTCAAAAGTCCAAGTTAAACCCTTAACCCTGATTAAATCTTCCCACAAATCATCTCCTTCTTTTCAACCTCAGTCTCCTGGCTTGCATTGAAAATTAAAGTTGTTTCAGGGAATTGTGACAGCAACAAAAATTAATTTCCATACCCAAGGCTTTGAGTGTTTTGCCTGGCTGCCTAAACACTTCCAGCTCCTGGATCCTGGAGGCTCCTGCTCCATCATCCCACAGCGTGGGGAGAAATCAGACCAGAATAACTGATAAAAAACAAAAAAATAAAGCTGGAATTAATAAAACCAGCTCCTACTCTGCCCAATTGTTTCTCCTCGTGTCGAAAACGAATTTATATGGGAAAAGCCTCATAGTCCAAAATCTGTTAATCCTTAGACTTTCCAGACTGGTCCAAGAGATGGAGATGAACAAATATTTCGGGGTTTTTGTGCTGGTTTTTGGTTACATATGTGGGGTGGTGCTGTCAGTGCATTAACAATTCCCTCTGGTGATTCCTGCAGCAAAATCTGTCCAATATCGGCTTTAATTGCCATGCCTGAGGCCTGACCAAACCATTCCAAAGTCCAAGAAAGTCTTTTCCCTTGACTTCAGCATGGGTTGGATGAGATCTTTCCCATTTCTGAGCATAATTTGATGCTGTTATTGATACCCTGGCAAAGCGTTCACCCAGATCTGTCACTGGGGATTTTTTATACCCACTTCAGTCTTGTTTCAAACCTCCCAGCAGCTGTGAGGCCAGAAAAAATCAAATTTATCTCAAGTCAAACCCAAAATGCTGAAATTCAGAAAGAAAAGAGTAGACAAAAAAAACCATCCCCCCCTTTGTCCTGAGAGCCAGCGAGCAGCAGTAACTCAGCATTTTCAGTCGAGGGTTTCCCCATCCCTCTCACTTGGAATTTCCTCCTCTTTGGCTTTTATCCAGGACTTGTGTCCTCACCTTCAGGGTGAGGTACGAGGTGCTTTAATTTGCTTTACCCTGTGCCTCCCAATGATTTGTTTCTCTTGTTCTTCCTGCAGTGTGGAGCCTGACCCCGGCAGGATCTTTTCCTCTGGCATCAAACAGCCAGCACAGCCTCCTGATTTTGGATACCTCTACAACCTCTCAGGGTAATCTGTCCCAATGTTCAACTCCCAGCAAAATAAAGAGTTTTCCTCTTTTTAAACAGAATTTTCTTTATTTCAGTTTGCCCCTTTCCTTGGCTCTGGGCTCCACTGAGAAGCTCCAGGTTGCGTCTTTTTTTCTCCTTCAGCATCAGGTATTTCATGGAATCCCAGAGTGGTTTGGGTTGGAGGGGTCTAAAAGATCATCCAGTTCCACCCCCTGTCACAGCAGGGACATCCCACTGTCCCAGGCTGCTCCAAGCCCTGTCCAACCTGGCCTTGGGCACTGCCAGGGATCCAGGGGCAGCCACAGCAAATCTGGGAATTCCATCTCAGTCCCTCCCCACCCTCCCAGCCAGGAATTCCTAATTCCCAATATCCCATCCATCCCTGCCCTCTGGCACTGGGAAGCCATTCCCTGTGTCCTGTCACTTCAGGCCCTTGGAAATTGTCTCTCTCCATGTTTCCTGTGGCTCCTTCAGGTCCTGGAAAGCCACAAGGAGGTGACCCCAAAGCTTCTCCTCTCCAGGCTGAACAATCCCAACTCTCCCAGCCTTTCCTCCCAGCAGAGCTGCTCCATCCCTGGGGTCATCCTGGAGCCTCCTCTGGGCTCTCTCCAGCAGCTCCAGGTCCTTCCTGTGCTGGATCCAGGGCTGGGGCAGCTCTGCAGGTGGGGCCTCAGCTGAGTGGGGCAGAGGGACAGAATTCCCCCCTTTCCTGCTGCCCAGGCTGTGGGATCAGCCCAGGATACAATTGGATTTCTGGGCTACAAATGCACATGGCCAGGGCGTGTCCAGCTCTCACCCACAGCCTCAAATCCTTCTCCTCAGGGCTGCTCTCAATCCCTTCATTCCCAGCCTGGATTGATCCTGGGGTTATCCCAACCCAGTAACGCACTTTGCACTTGGTCCTGTTCAAACAGGAACATCCCAACTCATTTGAATTATTAATTACCTGGGGCTTCTTGCCATGAATCCCTTTAGCACCTTGAGTGACACATCCCTCATCCCAGTGCCGACCTCCAGACACCACTGAACGAGGTAGAAGAGGGAATTGCATCCCAGCAAGGAAAAAAAAATAATCTGTTTTAGGTGTCTTTCTGCTCAGGGAGCCATCTGTTCGCTGTCTGCACATGAAAGCTGCGTAACCACGTCAACAGAGCTGGGATTTTTGCCTGATTGCAGCAATATTCCCATTTGTTGTTTTCCCTATTAACCTCCCAGTGATGGAGCACGGAGATTAGGAAACGAGCCACATGAAAGAATTGTGAGTGATATTCCCTATCAGATCTGGCTCTTCCCGAGGTATGTCAGAAATGAACCCTTCAGATGAGGGGAGGGTTATTCAGCAGAGTCCTTTAAAGCTCGGAATTCACGGGTCAGGACCAATGTGTCTCTTTCCTTCTCTCTCTTTCAAAGAAGGATCTGAATAGAAGGGGACACGCTGACCTAGGAAATTACCTCCTCCTGGTGCTGGAGGAGAGGAGAGGCAGGAGGAAGAGGTCAGGAGTGTGAAATGCTTTGGGGTTTGGACGTCGGAGGCTTCGAACTTCTGTTGCAACACGTTTGTTAAACAGCCCCAGCGATGAAAACCAGCTTTTTATCCTGCTCACAGCCCCTTATCAGCCTCCCCATCTGATAACAGGAATCATGACTGGCTATTAAGTGTTCAACAGGAATAAAGGTGACCCCACGGTCCCCGTGGTGCTGGAAGGAAAACCTTGGAAAGCATCTGAGGCTTGGCTTGGTGCAAAGCACAGCAACCACCAGCATCTGTTCCAATGGATCACGTCAAAAATACCCGACATTAAAGGCAGGCAAGAGTTCTGGCAGCCCTAATTAACAGCAGGTTCTGCTTGGTTCGTGTTCCAATCGGCCTCGATTCAAATTCCAGATGGAAAGACTTCTAGGAAGTACATTGGGATACTTTGGCAAGCCTGGAAAACCAGGCAGCGCCCACCTTGGCAAATCATTGCCACAGGGACAGCACTGCCCAGGCTGTGGAGGTCTGGCCTGAGCAAATCTGTCACTGGATGGGGCAAAAGGGAGGGAATGATGGAAATTCTGAAAGGTTTGAGGTCACATTTGTGTCCAGCTCTGGCTCCTCAGCACAGCAGGGACAGGAGCTCCTGGAGCTGAGGAAGGGCCTGGAGCATCTCCGTGCCCAGGAAAGGCTGAGGGAGCTGGGGCTGCTCAGTCTCGAGAGGAGCCCCAGCTGAGAGGGGCCCTCAGCCCTGGGTGTCCCTGAGTGTCCCTGAGTGTCTCTGAGTGTCCCTGAGTGTCTCTGAGTGTGCCTGTCCATCCTTGTCTATCCCTGTCCATCCCTGTGTGTCCCTGTCTGTCCCTGTCGATCCCTGTCTGTCCCTGTCCATCCCTGGGTGTCCCTGTGTGTTCCTGTGTGTCCCTGGATGTCCCTGTCCATCCCTGTGTGTCCCTGTGTGTCCCTGTGTGTCCTGTGTGCAGGGAGGGTCAGGGCAGGGCTCAGGCTCTGCTCCGGGGCCCAGCAGTGGCACCAGAGGAAGGGGCAGGGACTGAGCCCAGCAATTCCCCTGCACAGGAGGCACAACTCCTGCCCTGGGCAGTGCCCAGCCCCGAACAGAGCCCAGAGAGGGCGTGGAGTCTCCTCCCTGAGGATATTCCAGAATTATCTGGATGTAACCCTGTGCCCTGTGCTCTGGGATGGCCCTGCTGGAGCAGGGAGGTGCCACCAGCTGCCCACTGTGCTCCCTTCCAGCCTGACCCATCCTGGGATTCTGGGATTTCTCAGTAGAGCAAAAAGGGCTAAATCCCATAAAAATCAGTGATAAAACCTCCCAACACTCCAATCTTTTTGTGGAATCCCTCAGCAGTCTTTGCCCCGAAGCACTGGAAGAGCTTCTCCAGATGCTTCCATATCCCACTGAAATTTCAGACACTTTAAAGTGGCTTTTTACCCTCAAAAAGGAAATATTCCAATATTTCCATTCTCTTTTATCAGTATTTTAATGGATTCCATTTTCTCAGCTCCTTTAAAAGACTGGATTTTTGTTGATGGAGGATGTCAGCCTGGGGTTATTTCATCTCTGAAGTTATGAAAGAAAAATAACAATAAAAAGTCGCAGGAGAATACCAAATAAAGATTTTATGGAGAAGATCTTAATTTAGAAATCCTATTTTTATTTAAACAACGTAGCCTAAAAAAAACCTTTACCTGTGTGTAAAAATGAACTTGAAAGAGCAGCAGGAAACTCCATAGGAAATTAAATTTCCCAAAGGAATCTCCATGACCTTTTCCTGTTCTCTGTTTTGGACTGGGTGCCCAGGTACTGTTTTCTGGTTATAAATAATAAAATTGCATTTGCATTTTGTTTACTTCACTGAAAGAACACTTTTGATAATCCATGGCTTAAAAAGGGCTTCAGAATTACACAAAAGGCAGAGATTTAAGTAAATATTTTGCAATTGGAGGAATGTCGTGGTATTTTAAGTCCCTCCAAGTCTCCTCTCTTAAAATAATTAATTAAAAACAAATGAAAAAAAAAAGCCACAAACAAAACGAAAATTTAAATGCAAATGGTACAAAGGGAAAGAAAATAGAAGAGAATAAAAAGAAAATTTATGATCAAACTGGAAATCAAATTGAAATAAAAATATTTTTATTTTAGCTATTAAAAGCCCCACAAAACAGCAACAAAGCCTTTCCATTTCCCTAAAGCAGAGATAATAAGGAAACATTCCCTAAAAACAGCTTGGAAAAAAAAATTAAGCAGCTTGAGTCTTAATCATAATTAAAGCCCAGGCCTTATCAAATCAAAATTGTTTTAGTAGCTGTAGTGATAATTAATGAGGACATTTTTAAACCTTCAAAAATAATTAGAGATGGGATTAATCTGATTATTTGTAGGCAACAATACCCCAGATAATTCACTTGGTTAATGATAATCGGTAGATGAAGATTAATTTAAAGGATTTCATGGGTGATTTGTCCGAAGGAGAGGTTGAAAATGGACATTTTTCTCCATTTGATTTAAGGGAGAGGCAGGATTTCGTGTTTGTATTTAAAGGTTTTCATGGGAAAAGCAGACAAGGCAAAAGGTTGGGAGATTGCAGTACTTGGAGTGTTGTCGTTCCCAGAAAACCGAGGAGTAATTGGGAATGTTCAGTTTTGGTGATTTCTCCTGGTCAAGGTTGTAACAAGTTCCTCAGAATGAGTGTCTGCCTCATCCATAAAATTCACCTGGAATTTGTACAATTCTGAATGCGTTCAGTTTTATTCCTCAAATATTTTTTGTCGCAACTGAAAAAATGGAGGAGAGCAAAGGAAAATAACCTTAAGGATCCCAATTCCTCCTCCACTTTATTCCCAGCTGTCTGTAAAAACTGGGAAAACTGCCTGAAAAGAAAGGCTGAGTTACAGATTCCAGGATGACTCCTACCAGTCATTCCACATCTCCAGACAGCTGGAAGTGGATTCATCGAGCTCCTGCTCCTCGTGTCCTTCCCTCCAAAAAAATCCGTTTCCAGAAACCTAGGAAATGAAGAACTTGCATAGAAAATTCCTTGGAGAATTCCCCCGTGCTTCCAAGGCCTTCCTTGCTGGCAGGAGCTCTGTAATCATTTGATTGCTCTGCTATTAATCAATCTATCAATCAATTAATCAACCAATCAATTTAATCAAACAGATCAGAAAGAAACAGAAAAACTGTCTGAAAATAGAGCTCTGGAGTTCAGGATGATTCTTCCAGCTCATCCCACATTTCCAACAGATCCTTTCCAGACAGTTGGAAGTCGATTCATCAAGCTCCTGTTCCTCGTTCCCTTTCCTGAAAAAAAAAAATCCATCTCCAAGAGCCCAGGGAATGAGGATCTTGTAAAAAACATTCCTTGGAGAATTCCCCCGTGCTTCCAAGGCCTTTCTGCTGGCAGGAGAATTGGAATCCATTGATTGCTCTGCTATGAATCAATCTATCAATCAATTAATCAAGTAAGCAATTTAATCAAACAGATCAGAAAGAAACAGAAAAACAGTCTGAAAAGAGAGCTCTGGAGTTCAGCTCATCCCACATTTCCAACAGATCCTTTCCAGACAGTTGGAAGTGGATTCATCGAGCTCCTGCTCCTCATGCCCTTCCCTCCAAAAAAATCGGTTTCCAGAAACCCAGGAAATGAAGAACTTGTAATGAAAATTCCTTGGAGAATTCCCCTGTGCTTCCAAGGCCTTCCTTGCTGGCAGGAGAATTGGAATCTTTTGATTGCTCTGCTATGAGTCAATCTATCAATCAATTAATCAACCAATCAATTTAATCAAACAAAGAAACAGAAAAACTGTCTGAAAATAGAGCTCTGGAGTTCAGGATGATTCTTCCAGCTCATCCCACATTTCCAATAGATCCTTTCCAGACAGCTGGAAGTGGATTAATCAGACTCCTGTTCCTTGTGCCCTTCCCTCCAAAATAAATCCATCTCCAAGAACCCAGGGAATGAAGAACTTGCATAGAAAATTCCTTGGAGAATTCCCCTGTGTTTCCAAGTCCTTCCTTGCTGGCAGGAGCTCTGTAATCCTTTGATTGCTCTGCTATTAATCAATTTATCGAACAATTGAATCAAAAAAATCAGACAAAACCAGGAAAAGTGTGCAGAAAGGGAGACTGAGGTATGGATTTCAGGATGACTCCTCCAGCTCATCCCACATTTCCAGGAGGTCCTTTCCAAAGAGTTGGAAGTGGTTTCATCAAACTTCCTCGTTCCCTTTCCTCAAAAAAAAAAAAAAAAAAAAAAAAATCCATTTCCAAGAGCCCAGGGAATGAGGATCTTGTAAAAAAAAATTCCTTGGAGAATTCCCCCGTGCTTCCAAGGCCTTCCTTGCTGGCAGGAGAATTGGAATCTTTTGATTGCTCTGCTATGAGTCAATCTATCAATCAATTAATCAACCAATCAATTTAATCAAACAAAGAAACAGAAAAACTGTCTGAAAATAGAGCTCTGGAGTTCAGGATGATTCTTCCAGCTCATCCCACATTTCCAATAGATCCTTTCCAGACAGCTGGAAGTGGATTAATCAGACTCCTGTTCCTTGTGCCCTTCCCTCCAAAATAAATCCATCTCCAAGAACCCAGGGAATGAAGAACTTGCATAGAAAATTCCTTGGAGAATTCCCCTGTGTTTCCAAGTCCTTCCTTGCTGGCAGGAGCTCTGTAATCCTTTGATTGCTCTGCTATTAATCAATTTATCGAACAATTGAATCAAAAAAATCAGACAAAACCAGGAAAAGTGTGCAGAAAGGGAGACTGAGGTATGGATTTCAGGATGACTCCTCCAGCTCATCCCACATTTCCAGGAGGTCCTTTCCAAAGAGTTGGAAGTGGTTTCATCAAACTTCCTCGTTCCCTTTCCTCAAAAAAAAAAAAAAAAAAAAAAAAATCCATTTCCAAGAGCCCAGGGAATGAGGATCTTGTAAAAAAAAATTCCTTGGAGAATTCCCCCGTGCTTCCAAGGCCTTCCTTGCTGGCAGGAGAATTGGAATCTTTTGATTGCTCTGCTATGAGTCAATCTATCAATCAATTAATCAACCAATCAATTTAATCAAACAAAGAAACAGAAAAACTGTCTGAAAAGAGAGCTCTGGAGTTCAGGATGATTCTTCCAGCTCATCCCACATTTCCAACAGATCCTTTCCAGACAGTTGGAGGTGGATTCATCGAGCTCCTGTTCCTCATGCCCTTCCCTCCAAAATAAATCCAAGAGCCTGGGGAATGAAGAACTTCTATAGAAAATTCCTTAGAGAATTTCGCCGTGCTTCCAAGGCCTTTCTGCTGGCAGGAGAATTGGAATCCTTTGATTGCTCCGCTATGAATCAATTTAACGGGAATACGGTCACGCTCGTGGCTATGAGGTCACCTTGGGTGAGCAGCTGAAGCGTGGAATGACCTCAGACCTCACTAAAGGGGATTTTGGAGAATTTCCATGTTTTCCTTACGTCTTGGAGAAGCCCGCAGAGGGGCAGGTGGGGGGAAAGCTTTGCCGAGGGTTTTGTCCGTCGGTTTTGCTCTTATCCCGTTCCATCAAACACCTGTTGGGCTCTTGGAAAGTTTTCCTGGGAGTGGAAGAAACGTGACAAATTTCCTCTTGGAAAACAGGGAGGGAATGGTGTGGAAAACAGACTCCAGGCAGAATTAATCTGGGATCTCAGCGGGGGTAAAGCTCCCTCGCACGAACATGGAAATCAGGAGTTGAATTGGAGATGGATTTGTAGCAGGTCAGTTCAGCCATAAATTCTGGGATCAAATCCTGGCAAATTCCCTGATCTCCTGGATGTTCAGCTGGATTAATCCCAGTGCCAGGTATTTTACTGGACACGAACATAAATTGGATTTCCACACCTTTATTTTCTGGGTATTATCTCAGCTCATTTGAAGAAGTGCTTTAAAATACACAGGGATTTTTTGTATTGCATTATTCACTAATAACAGAGTTTTATTGGTATTTATAATTATTTTATAATTATTTTATTATTATTATTTTATTATTTTATTATTATTTTATTATTACGCTTACTTTATTATTGTTTTAACTCTATTAAGGTCAAATCTTATGGATTTGTTCAATCTGGGTTTAAAAGCAGGGAAAAAATATCTCTTTTAGTTGTTTTTTGCTAAATGCTTTGCCTTTGATTGGAAAAATATTTTTTAATCCTTTACATTCCATAAAATGAAATTTCCCTAAAAGAAACGTGCAGGAGAAAAAGCATTAAAAATTTTTTCCAGGCTTGAAATAAATTGGGAAAGAGCCTTTCCTGAAATATAAAACCAAAAATGTATTTATTCTGTTGGAAGAAAGTTCACATTATTGGGAATTTTGATTTTCCCACTGATTTCTCAACCTGTTTCAAGTCAAGACAAATGAATTCAGGGGGAAAAAACGGAATTAATTTCTTCAGATTTCTAAAAAAAGATCTCCATTGGCAATTGAAAAAAATAAACCAATTTGAACACCTTCTGTATCCATTTATATTTTATAATCTGTTTTTTTTTTTCCGTTGTGAGCACATTAAATTGTGGCTTTCAAAGCAAAAAAAAAAGTAATCCATAATATGAAATATTGCAATAATTCATAATTTGAAATATTGAAATAATTATTGAAATATTGAAATATTGAAATATTGAAATATCGAAATAATGAAATAATGAAATAATGAAATAATGAAATAATGAAGTAATGAAATATTGAAATATCAAAATATCGAAATATTGAAATATCAAAATATTGAAATACTGAAATATTGAAATATTGAAATAATATCAAAATATCAAAATATTGAAATAATGAAATGATGAAATAATGAAATATTTTAATATTGAAATATTGAAATATTGAAATATTGAAATAATGAAATAATGAAATAATGAAATAATGAAATAATGAAATAATGAAATAATGAAATAATGAAATATTGAAATATCAAAATATCGAAATATTGAAATATCAAAATATTGAAATACTGAAATATTGAAATATTGAAATGTTGAAATATTGAAATATTGAAATAATATCAAAATATCAAAATATTGAAATAATGAAATAATGAAATAATGAAACAATGAAATAATGAAATAATGAAATAATGAAATAATGAAATATTTTAATATTGAAGTATTGAAATATTGAAATATCAAAATATCAAAATATCAAAAGATTGAAATAATGAAATATTGAAATATTTGAAATACAGACCAGTATCTGCACCAAAATTTCCTCTTTTCTCCTGATTTTTCCTGCCTGTTCCACGAGATCCTTTCAATTCAGATTAACAGGGATTACAGACATTCCAAACCTGGCTGGAGCTTGGGTCAGGATCCTCTCCCCAACCCCAGACTGGGAAGTGCAGGGGGAAAAAGCAAAATAAATTCAGTGTCGAGTTCCTTTTCCCCACCACGCCCTCCCAACTTTCAGCCATGGACTTTATGGACTTCCTTGGATAATCCGGGTTAATTCCCAGCTGGATTTCCCCCCTGTGATGTGGCCTAGCCCCATTTCAGTGCATTCCTGGTTTTCCTTTCAGCACATCTGGATCCACTCCCTTTTTCCAGAGGAGCCTGAGGAATTGCTGCCTTTTGCCTCCTGATCCCACAGAATTGTGCAAAGAGGATTTCAGAATCCGCTTGTCTTTTATCCCTGTCTGTAATCCTGATCCACCTCTGCTTCCTTGCCTTGAATTCCATTTTTTTTTCACTGTGTCCATGTATTTTTTCACCATTTACACTCAGATTTTGAGCGAGTTTAAAACGATGAATAAAGCATTTCAGATTTTAATTGATGTTTTTATTAAAAAAGGGCAATTACAGCTTTTTAATAAGAACACAATTACAGAAAAAAAATGTGACCAAAATAAGGTTTATTAGATGAGCTTTGTAAACCTTTTTTTTATTGGATCCAGGGAAATTAAGAGGGATTGATTTTAGAAAGGAACATTGATGGACTGCAGAGTTTCCCAGGACATCTTCCACAAGAGTCATGGAATCATGGAATAGTTTGGGTTGGAAGGAACCTTAAAAATCACCCATCCCACCCCTGCCATGGGCAGGGACCTCCCCCTGTCCCAGGCTGCTCCAAGCCCTTTCCAACCTGGCCTTGGGCACTGCCAGGGATCCAGGGGCAGCCACAGCAAATCTGGGAATCCATTTCAGGGCCTTCCCACTCTCCCAGACAGGAATTCCTTCCCAATATCCCATCTAAATCTACTCTCTTACAATTTGAACCAAATCCCCTCATCCTGTCCCTCCATGCCTTGTCCCCAGTCCCTCTCCAGCTCTCCTGGAGCCCCTTCAGGCCCTGCAAGGGGCTCTGAGCTCTCCCTGGATCCTTCTCCTCTCCAGGGGAACATTCCCAGCTCTCCCAGCCTGGCTCCAGAGCAGAGGGACTCCAGCCCTGGAACATCTCTGGGACCTCCTCTGGAGAATTGTTCAGAGATCTTCCTTTATTTCTTGACTCAAAGGAAAAAAAATTTAAAATAATAATTTCATGTTAGAAAAAGCTGCCACAGATTAAACACAACTCACTACCTTGACATGGGATTTAAAGACTCAACATCCAACTGCTCCATCAGTTTTCCCCATAGCTGTTTTAATGTGGAAAAATGGATGTGTGGCATTTCTCTGACTACGAATTTCAGGGAGAAAAAAAAAAACAACCCAATCTGATTCCAATCATCCTGGAGAAATGCACTGTAACATCATCGGGTCATATTTTATGGACTAAAACTCCTGTAACCAGAGCCTGAATTTGCTATCAGTTGGTGGATCCTTCCCAACTTTTTTTTTTCCCCATGTTTTTAATCAAAAGCCCTCAATTTCCTACTCCATATCAAAGTCAAGCCCCCGAGGACATTTCCTCGATTAAGCAAAGACATTTTTAGCTCAGCGCTTGGCAGGAGAAAAATCGTCCACGACGATCGATCCCAGAGAGCTCCGCAGGTTAGAAAAATGTTTGGACGAAGGGAGAAGGCAATAAAAATAATAATAAATTGCATCTGGCTCGATAACCTCCCTGCCAACATCCTCAGCCAGCTGGAAATGGAAATGGGAATGATAGGAAGCTCTGGATGTTCAGCGGTAACTGAGACTTCAAGGAAAAATAATGTCCAGTAAATACTGAAAATACGACTTGGTGATCAGGGGTTTTTTTAGCAAGCAGAGTGTAAAAAGTGCCTGTAAAATGCAAAATTTCCAATTTTTCAAGGAAAAAGTAATGTCCAGTAAATATTGGAAATACGACTTGGTGATCAAGGGGCTTTTTTAGTGGTAAGAGTCTAAAAAGTGCCTGTAAAATGTAAAGTTTCCAATTTTTCAAGGCAAAATAATGTTCAGTAAATACTGGAAATATGACTTGGTGATAAAGGGGGATTTTTTAGCAAGCAGAGTGCAAAAAGTGCCTGTAAAATGCAAAAATTTCCAATTTTTCGAGGAAAAATAATGTCCAGTAAATATTGGAAATACGACTTGGTGATCGGGGGGGATTTTTAGCAAGCAGAGTCTAAAAAGTACCTGTAAAATGTAAAGTTTCCAATTTTTTGAGGAAAAATAATGTCCAGTAAATACTGAAAATACGACTTGGTGATCAGGGTTTTTTTTAGCAAGCAGAGTGTAAAAAGTGCCTGTAAAATGCAAAGTTTCCAATTTTTCAAGGAAAAATAATGTCCAGTAAATACTGGAAATATGACTTGGTGATCAGGGGGGATTTTTGAGTGGTAAGAGTCTAAAAAGTGCCTGTAAAATGTAAAGTTTCCAATTTTTCAAGGCAAAATAATGTTCAGTAAATACTGGAAATACGACTTGGTGATCAGGGGGGATTTTTTAGCAAGCAGAGTGTAAAAAGTGCCTGTAAAATGCAAAAATTTCCAATTTTTCGAGGAAAAATAATGTTCAGTAAATATTGGAAATACGACTTGGTGATCAGGGGGGATTTTTTAGCAAGCAGAGTCTAAAAAGTGCCTGTAAAACACAAAGTTTCCATTTTTTCTATGGGAAAAGCTGATGATGTTGACCGGAATAGCTGGGTCATGGATATGAAATCATGGATAAAGGATCCAATTGGAGATGGGAGGTCAGGTTTTGACATCAGTCATGGTGGGAGGTTACAGGTGCCGAACATCTCCTTTTTTTCATAGGATCTCAAAATCCTGGAATGATTCGGGTTGGAAGATCCTTAAAGATCATCCAGCTCCACCCTTGCCATGGGCAGGGCCACCTCCCACCATCCCAGGTTGCTCTGCTGGGAAAAGCCCTTTCAGCAGAATTCCATGGTTCTCCACAGGGTTGGGATCTCCTCACTCATCTCCCAGGAATGGGGGAATAAATCAGCAATAAATCCGGTGAGTCTCCTGCTCTGAGGAGGAGATTGGCAGCTCCAAGCTGCTCCAAAAAGAGCATTGCGGTGTCATTTATCCCCCAGATCGGTGACATCCTGCAGCATAAATCAATTTAAATAGGATTTAAATAGGATGTTGCAATAGGATTCAAACCTGTCCTAAACCCCTGCACGGTTTATTGAGGCTCTAAGTCTAAACCTTAGTAAATTCCTTACACCAAGGCAGGGGTTTATCCCCCAAAAACTCCCAAAAACCCCAATTAAACAAAAAAACACAGCACAGGGATGTCTCCTTTTCAATGGGAAGAACACCTTAATCTTTCCCATTTATTGATCCGTTTAATCTTTGCTATTTATTGATCCCTCTCCCTGTGGCTTTGTTGGAGCAAAGCTGGAAGCAGCTGGGATCTGTTAATTCTGTGCTCAAGTCAAGCACAGGCTTAAGGGTTTTCCTTGGATAGCGGCTGTGATCCCTCACACCCCACCCCACACACCAGATAATTGCAGATTCCATTCCCCTTGGAAAAATCCGTGGATTTCTGAAAATTCTTCGGAAGATGTTTTTCCATGCTGGAAAGCAATTCCCAGTTAGTTCAAGCTCCTGGGAAATACTGGAGTTCGCTGCTCGGAGAACCTCACCCCAGGCAAAGAAAACTGAACTCGTTCTGGACCTAATTTTAAGTCCGTGTTTTAAGTGGTTAATTGATTTATTGGTTTGATTTCAATTGTTTAATTAAAAATCAATGAATTAAATGATAATAGTGCTGGTAACACCCTGCACAGGCCATGGCTCTGTCCGCGAGGAGGGAACAAGCGTCAGTGTAGAAATTGAGGGGAATTTCATCTCAAATCCAAGGATTTGGTGAGAAGTTTGAGCACAAACTTCCAGATTTTGTATTTTTTTTCCTTCCTTCTGGAAAAGCTCCTTATCTCTTTGTACAATCTGACAGGAATTTCATCTCAAATCCAAGGATTTGGTGAGAAGTTTGAGCACAAACTTCCAGATTTTGTATTTTTTCCTTCCTTCTGGAAAAGCTCCTTATCTCTTTGTACAATCTGACAGGAATTTCGTCTCAAATCCAAGGATTTGGTGAAAAGTTTGAGCACAAACTTCCAGATTTTGTCTTTTCACCTTCCTTCTGTAAAATCTCTTGATCTCCAGATGGGCAAAACCTCCTGGAGACCAATGGAAAACCATCGTTATTCCGTGTATTGCGTTTTCAACACTCAACTTTAAGCGTGGCTTTTCCAAACCCTTTAAATTCTCAACCCAGCTTTATTCTGACACACGGCCACTCCTGCCAGGCACGAGTGACCTCGGAGATGAAAACTCCTGCTTTAACTTTAATTCCTTTCTGATTTAAATCCCGTTTTTATTGAATGGAAAACACATCCCTCTCCAGCTAAACCAACTCCCTAAAACGGCCAAACACACCAAGGGAAATAACATTAATTAGTCTCACCATTATTATTATTTTGGGTTGGGGGGTAATTACATCATTCCTGCTCTCATCCTCGTATCTGATCCAAAATGGCCTTGAGGTGACCAAGAAAAACGTGGATTGTTTCCCTAACCCTGACTAGGAAGCTTGGAAAAGGGTGTGGGCATGGATTTCTTAAGCAGGAGGGATACACTGAAAGGCAAATAGAGATAGAGTCTGTATGGAGTTGGGTGGAATTGGGTGGAATTGTGTCCTGGGGGATGAATTTGGCTTCTTGGAGCCATTCCTGGAGCTCAGCCTGGATTCCTGGCACTTTTTTGGGTGTCAGGGAATGGTTGGAGTTGGAAGGGACCTCAAGGATCATCCAGTTCCACTCCCTTCCGTGGGCAAGGACACCTTCCAGTATCCCAGGGTGCTCCAAGCCCCGTCCAACTTGTCCTGGCAGAAATTCCAGGGATTGGGAAGCCAAAATTCCTTCCCAAAAATTTATTTCAGGATTGGATTGTTTGCACTCCCACCTCCAGGACAAGAAAGAGGCTCTTCCCACACTTATCCAAATGTCCCAGGATGACCCAAATCCCACTTTTCCACCACTGGGAATTCTGTCACCTCAAGGGACATTTTCCCATCTTTCCAGCTGCACGGAAGGACAGGGACATCTGTAAAAAGTTAGGGCAGCCTTCCATGGGATTCATCCTCCTCATCCAGGAGTTCCATTGGATCTGGTCGTTCCTGGCTCCCTTTGTATTCATGGAGACCCAATACATGACATTGATGGCAGCTCTAAAAATCAGATCAATTAAAGCTGATCACACCAAAACTCAGAGCAATTAAATCTGGTCACACCAAAAATCAGATCAGTCAAAGTTGATCACACCAAAAATCAGATCAATTAAATCTGATCACACCAAAAAATCAGAGAAATTAAATCTGGTCACACCAAAAATCAGAGAAATTAAATCTGGTCACATCAAAAATCAGAGAAATTAAAGCTGGTCACACCAAAAATCAGAGCAATTAAAGTCCACAGGAAAACGGGAATGCTGGAACAAATGGATAATTGGATAAACCCTTTTGAAGAAGAACAGTTCTTAGTTTGTGGGATTCTTCCACTTTTTTTATTTTTTTTTTCCCTGAGCCAGGATTTAAAGAGGAAATATGTGATACTTTTAGTCTGGAGAACACACAGGGCTGAAAAAAGCTCTGGCTCAATCTTTAGCTCTTCTAAGTCAGCGTCCCCTCCTAACAAGAGTTCCTAATTGATGAAATCCTTTGGGAATAGCTCCTCTGGGATTCATTCTGAGCTCAAACCCAACCAGGTTCGGCTGTAATGTTGATTTTTTCATAGAAAACATTGATTTTTGATTAAAAAAATCCCTCTGCTGAATTAATGAAAGCTTTTGGGTAACGCTAGAAAAGACAGGTTTGGAAAACGTGTGGCAGTTTCTCATTGGAATAGAATTCCAATATTTTCAGCAAATACCTCATGGTTCCACCTCCCTGGGAAAATCAGGAGATTCCTTGGGATTGCAGCATCATGGGAAATGCAGTCCAACCAAAGAATAGGATCCAGACCAGAGAACAGAGAGTCCAAACCCCAAAATTCCCACAAAGTCCTGCTGTGCTTTGTCCTTGGGAACATTTGTGACCTTCAGGTATTTCCTTTTCCGGCAAATATCAAAAGATGCCATGGAAAGAAACACTTCTGGAAGGAGGACAAAATTCCTTTGCCAAGGATTTCAATGTTCTATCAGCAAGTCGTTGGGGTGGAATTTTTTCCAAGTTCCTCAGAGGCTTTTTGGAGAAGATAATGTGGAAATATTGTGTCGCTGATGGTGAGGATTGAGTTCTCTTCCAAAAAATTAACTTGGATAAAAGGAGTTGGGATGGAAGATGGGGAGCAGAAGCTGAAGGCTGCAAACCAGGTTTGAGTCGAGATTAAATCTGAGACATCGCAAACATCGTGATTGAAATAATTACAAAAACTTGGAGATCTTTTCTGGAGCTCCTTGGGGTTTCCTTAAATAAATAAATTAATAACAATTCCCAGAATATCACGGAAGCAGCAGCACTGAAAAGGCCCGATTTTATGTTTCTCCCACATTCTTGCAAACTGAAGGAATTCAATCCATGGAATTAAAAAGTAGGAAAGAAGTAACTCAAATATTCTTGCCGGAGGTGCCCTGCTGTGAATACCATGCTGATCACAAATTAATATTTTTTGGGAATTTTCTATCTGTTTCCATCCTCTGGGACCCTCTGTTACCCGGCTGAGGTGAATAAAAGCCAGGATGAGGCACAGATCATCCCCTTGGCTTTTCCGTGACCTCCAGGTGTTTCCAGCCCAGCTGAGATCACAACGCCAGGAGTTTCAGGAATCAGGAATTCTCTCTTCTTAAAAACCGGGGCACAAAAACTCCCCTCAATCTCGTGATTGAATCCCTCTAAACCCAGAGGGTTCCTCTGGAAGTCAGGCTCAATTTTGCCCGTGCTAACATTGACAGATGTTCATCCCAATTTCTCTTTCGCTGCTGGAAACTCCACATCCTTTCCAGGAAACTCATTTTGGTGTTTCCCACTCCTCCAGCAGCAGAAGGATCCCGGAGGGATCTCTGAGAGCCCGATATTCCCACAGGGGCTGTGTCTGGAAGAGCTCTGGGTGTGGTTTTTGGATGATATCTCTGTCTAGGATGTAAAGAGGAACATTTTTATTGCAGCTTTAAGCACTCCCTCATTCCCACTGCGTATGGAATATCCTGGATATGGATATAACAAAAAACCACCCACAAAGCCAATCAGCACTAATTAATTTCCACTTATAATAATCAATATCCTCACTAAAAGGTGCCAAACCCTCCCTGGTGATTTTTTAGCCTGGCAGCTCCACGGGGAGAATCCCAGCAGCCGGTGTGGATGGGCTGTGTCATCCCAGAGCTGCTCCAAAGCTTGGAGAGACGGATCAGAATCACAGAGTTATAAAACAGAAGATTCCCTCTTCCAGGAAACATCCCAGGACACCCCAAACCGGGCAGTCAGCACTTTCACTGCGATCTGAGGAAGAGCAGCTCAGTCTTTCCCAGTTTCCCTTTGACATTCAGAGATGACAAAAGAGCCGGGAGCTTCAGGATAAGGGATGAGGTCACGGATATCCTGCAAAACTCTTTTTCTGCAGGAATATCCAGCTTCTCGTGAGTTGGAATATTGGAAGTGCCCAGCACCTGCCTGCTGGTTTCAAAACCAACCTGTGACTGCCAGGATTTTTCCAGCAGCATCCCAGCAGTGCTGTGTCATCCCAGAGCTACTCCAGAATTCAGAGAGATGGGTCAGAACCATGGAGTTATAAAACACGAGATTCCCTCTTCCAGGAAACATCCCAGGACACCCCAAACTGGGCAGTCAGCACTTTCACTGCGATCTGAGGAAGAGCAGCTCAGTCTTTCCCAGTTTCCCTTTGACATTCAGAGATGACAAAAGAGCCGGGAGCTTCAGGATAAGGGATGAGGTCACGGATATCCTGCAAAACTCTTTTTCTGCAGGAATATCCAGCTTCTCGTGAGTTGGAATATTGGAAGTGCCCAGCACCTGCCTGCTGGTTTCAAAACCAACCTGTGACTGCCAGGATTTTTCCAGCAGCATCCCAGCAGTGCTGTGTCATCCCAGAGCTACTCCAGAATTCAGAGAGATGGGTCAGAACCATGGAGTTATAAAACACGAGATTCCCTCTTCCAGGAAACATCCCAGGACACCCCAAACTGGGCAGTCAGCACTTTCACTGCGATCTGAGGAAGAGCAGCTCAGTCTTTCCCAGTTTCCCTTTGACATTCAGAGATGACAAAAGAGCCGGGAGCTTCAGGATAAGGGATGAGGTCACGGATATCCTGCAAAACCCTTTCTTTGTGGGAATATCCAACAAATTAGATTACTGAAAATCCCAGCACCTGCCTGCTGGTTTCAAAATGAGCCACATGAACCTGAGACTGCCAGCAGGATTTTGCCAGCAGCATCCCAGCAGTGCCCCTGGATATCAGGATGCAGCTCCCTCTCCCATCCCCACCGGATCATCGTCCTCCGACCTCTCCTTTCCTGGAGCGGCGAAACAACGTCAGATTTTTGGGTGGGGAAGGGAGGGAATGTTGAGCAAAGCTAATCTCCAGGAGCAACCTTGCTCCGTGGTTCAAAGAGCGTGGCAGGGATTGTTTGGGACACGGGGAGAGCTCCAGGACTGATCCAGGCAGGAATTCTGTGCTGCTCATAGACGTAAAACACGTCCTGGCCTCGGCAGCAGCACACGATGGGAAAGGGATTTGCTGCCAGTGTTTGTAATCCAAGCCTTTTCCAGTTTTAATCCCTTGATGACAAATTATTTCTGGACTCCCAGATCTATCCTGTCAGCTCCATTCATTCCATTTCCAAGGTGTGGCTGAACAGTGGGATCATTATTCTATTTTTATTCAGTACTGGGGAACTTTTCCTGTGGGAAAAGGCAACTTTTGGATCTCCCTTTCCGTACAGATCCACCGCACAAATTCCCAACTCGAGGCCATACAAACCCTCAATTCCTTGCACTTTAAATCTGGGAAAAACCTTCCTGTCAGGATGTGCTGGGAGCCCAAGGGCTTCCTGGAAGGAAAAGTGAATTCCTGCTGGCAGAGGAGCACAGCAAGGACTAATTGGACTCTCTGGAAATGGAAAGGAGAGGGTCTGGAACGATCCAGGAATTTTTGTCTTGTGTAATCAGCTGAGAGCAGTTTGGGGTTTGCTCATGAGACAATTAAAACACTGAAGGGGAAATAATTATAATAAATCAGTCTAAACTCAGCATAAAGCTGTAAATTAAGGCAAGTTTCCTGGTAACAGGAATGAGTTTCTGGAAAAGCATCCTATTATAATAATGAGGAAAAGCAGGATGGATGGGGGAAAGGTGGGTGATGCTGTGAGCCAAGAATTCCCATTTTAATTCTGTGTCCTGTCAGGAGAATCCTCATTTCCCCTTCATCCAACCACTTCAAAATGCAGAGTAATTAATTGTCAGATACAGCTGATGAAATCTAGCACCAACCAATAGACAAAACATTAATTAAAGGACAGAAAAAGCCCAGGAATTCTGTCCAAGGAGCTGACTTTTCACAGGGACTTGCCTGGAGATTCCTCGAATTAATCTTTCAATTCCTCTCTGCAATTATCCAGATCCATTTAAAACCATCAAGGACTTTTTCTCCCTCTGTTACAATCAGGGAATCTTCCCAAAACTTCGCTCTTCTCTCTGTAAATCTTCTGGTTTTTGACCCAAAATTTGTTATTTCCATGAGTTTTATTACACACTTGTATCCCACCAGCTTCTTGAAGTACACTCACATTTCTGCTTTCCAAATATTCACGTCTCAGATATTTCTTGACGAAGCAAAAATTGGTGTTGGAGTTTTCTCATCTAAATTTCCTGATCCATCTTCCAGCCTTTGCTGCATTGACTCTTCCAGAGAAGAATTGGTTGGATTTCTGGTGGGATTGCCCTGATTTCTTTCCCTTCTTTGTCTCCAAAGGAGGTTTGGGGTAGGTGGTCACACTCGTGGACTTCATTTTTAAACTTCTAAACCAGATTAACTCTGCCAGGAGCTTGATTCCCTGATTTTCAGGTTATTGCCACCAGAAGTGGTGGTTAAATAAAAATAATGGATTAAATCCCCCTGGATTTGACCACTGCCATTTTTCTGATGACAATGGAATTTTGGAAAGCAGCAGGAATGAAAAATAAAGGGTGAGAGAAGGATTTGAGAAGAGCGGCCGCTTGTTTTTCCTTCTCCTGAATTATGGCTGAGACAGAAGGAATTACAACAATTTTTAGCTGCATTTTTGTCCCCATTTGGGCTCTTTCCTTTGAAGTTCTGAGCACTTTGTACCTCAGTTCCAGGGTATGAATCCATCTTCTCTTTGTCGCCATGGATGGGCACTTCCAAATTTCTTTCCCGAATTCACACCCCACCTCTCCCACTTGCCCTATTCCATGGGGGACTTGGAAGAAGTTTCAGCTTTTAGCCAAGAAATGGGTCTGGATTTACTGCCCTGAAGGAGGGCAGGGATAAATGGGATTTGGGAAGGAATTCCTGGCTGGGAGGGTGGGGAGGGACTGGGATGGAATTCCCAGATTTGCTGTGGCTGCCCCTGGATCCCTGGCAGTGCCCAAGGCCAGGTTGGACAGGGCTTGGAGCAGCCTGGGACAGTGGGAGGTGTCCCCACCCATGGCAGGGGTGGAACTGGGATGATCCTTAAATTCCCTTCCAACCCAAACCATTGTGGGATTCCATGACTCAGCAGATTGGATGGACAGACTCATTTATATGAAATGAAATGAAATGAAATGAAATGAAATGAAATGAAATGAAATGAAATGAAAGGAAATCAAATCAAATCAAATCATATCAAATCAAATCAAATCCAAATCAAATCCAAATCAAATCAGCATTGCTGTGGAGTCAGAATTTTCCTTTCAGGATTTTAGAGAGAACAGAATCAGTGCCTGTCCCTAAGAGCTTGGTCCAAAACGTGCTTGGATGAGATAAAAGAATGAGGGAGGAGTAGAAAGTCCAATTAAATGATCTAATTCCAATTAAATTATATAATTCCACTCAGACCTGAAAATCCAAGGAACTTGGAAGCTTCCTTATGGTTTATATCTTTCCACCAGGCTGATCTTTCCACAAGAGGGTTGGATCCTGCTAAACGCTCAAAAAGCTGAAAAGAACCTTAAAAAGCTTCTCTTAATTCTTAAATTCTTTGTGTTCTTTATTAATCTTACACAAATTATTTAATATTTGGCTGTGGTTTTAATTCCTGCTCTGATTCCTGACTGAGGCATCTCTTCCTCTGTTCCAGAAATGAGGTTTTTTTGGGAGTTTTTTGGGAGTTTTTCCAGGAGTTTCTCAGGACGGGGATGGCCCGTTGGGAATTACAGACTCAACCCAGAGCTTAGCACAATAAAAATCAAATCTCACGTGCAGAAGAGCTTCAGCATTAATTATAATTACAACGTGCAAACAGCTTTTTGGGAGGCTGCTCCATCACATCCTTGGCTGCAGGAATTTATCCCTTTGGGATGGGAGCTCAACTCCCGCTCATCCCGACCTCCCACTGATTGATTCGGCAAATTAGGGAACGAATGCTCATCTTCCAGGGATTGCTTAAGTGCTTGTGAATGTGTTTATGACGGGAGGTGGAATTCTAGGAAGATTTATTGGGCCTGGCAGGCCGGGAGCGTGTTTGTTCCATGATTAATGCGCTCAAACGGCTCCCGATCAACAACTCCCAAATATTGTCTCAGGATTTGCCAGGGAAAATCCACGGCTCCGACCCATCCAGGGAACAGTAGCAGCTCTTGTGCTACTGGATGTCAGCCGGTGGTAGCTGGGCCAGGGAGAGGAGCTGGGAGAATCCTGGATTGAAAAGAAAAGCTGGATTATGGATAAAAATTGGGAGGGGGAAAAAGTGGATGAACAGAACTGACAATGCTGGATTTAAAGTGGAAATGCAACTTCCTGTGTTCCCCATCCTGTGCAGAGAGACTGGGCCCAAATGGGCAGAAAAATGCAGCTAAAAATTGTTCAAATTCCTTCTCTCTTTCATATTCCATGCTTTTTGCTGCCTGTAAAGATGGATGACAAGAGCTAAGACTGGAAGTAAGTACTAGAACTAAGAATTCTGGATTTAAAGTGGAAATGTAATTTCTTGTGTTCCTCATCCTCTTCCAGAGAAACTGAGCCCAAATGGGGAGAAAAACGACAAAAAAAAATTGTTTGAATTCCTTCTCTTTTATTTTCCATGATTTTTTCTGCCTATAGAAATGGATAGCAAGAACTAAGACTGGAACTAAGAACTAAGAGCTAGAACTAAGAATGTTGGATTTAAAGTGCAAATGCAACTTCTTGTCTTCCCCACTCTACTGCAGAGAAACAGAGCCCAAACTGTGACAAAAATGCAGTGAAAAATTATTTTATTTCCTTCTCTCTTTTATTTTCCATCTTTTTTATGTTGCCTACAGAAAAACATGGCAAGGACTAAGACTAGAACAACGAGCTAAGAGCTAGAAGTAAGAATGCTGGATTTAAAGTGGAAGTTCAAGGGAGAATGGTTCCCATTGCCAGAGGGCAGGGATGGATGGGAGATTGGGAAGGAATTCCTGGCTGGGAGGGTGAGGAGGGGCTGGGATGGAATTCCCAGATTTGCTGTGGCTGCCCCTGGATCCCTGGCAGTGCCCAAAGCCAGGCTGGATGGGGCTTGGAGCAGCCTGGGACAGTGGGAGGTGTCCCTGCCCATGGCAGGGGAGGAACAGGATGATCCTTAAGGTCGCTTCCAACCCAAACCATTTCAGTATTCCATGATTCCGTGATTTCTGAACAATGCACTCCCAAATTTATACGGCTTTATCCAATCTAAGAAAGCAAAAAATCAATAAAAACGTTCCTATTTTTCTCCTATTTTTTTTTTTCCCCTTTGGTGAGAAATGAAATTATTCCCGAAAATTCACCTTTTGGAATGCGACCACCGAGAACTTTATGAAGAGCTGGAGAGAAAGGGGCAGCCTAACAAACCCTTTTTATTGCTGTTGTTTAGTTCTTAATTTAAGGTTTGGCTTGGAAAGAGTCGCAAAAGTCCCCTCATAACTTCATGTCTCCATCCCAAATTAAACAGGATTGTTTAAACGGCTATAAAATGTCCCGTTCTCATCCATTCCCTGGATTTTGGGAGGTTGAACTCTCCTGAAATCCTTGGGAATTGTCCTAGCACTGCTCACCATGGAGATCTTTGGGACAGGGTGATAGAGCGGGGGTTCCCAACACACGAAGCCAGGAGGAAATTGCAGAACCTGTGGAAGTTTTCACAGGAACAACCAGCCAGGTAATGGAATTCCAAAGTGTTTTCCCCATTCCAAGATTTTCAAGGAAAAAGCAAAAATGAGGAATTCAGCTCAGCTGTTTGAAGAAGGTGTTATCCAAGGTCCTCCATGAATTCTTTTCCTATGGAGCTCTGAGGAAAATTAAATTTGGGTGGAATGAGTGTGGGTGACCTCCAGAAATTCCATCAAAGCTGCACTTCCAAAAAATCTGGGATGAGCCTATTCAGCTCTGGTGGAAAATATGAATCCTGTGGGGATGAGATTGGTGGGAAAGGATGGAAACTCCCAGGATGTGAATTCCCAGTGGGAAGCAAACGTGGGGGAGTGACAAAAAACTGGAACCAGAAGTTATCCAAAGTCACACAAAGGAGCGGCAGGAGAGGGAAGAAATGGGAATCACATGGCTGAAATCCCAGCTGGCTGCTAGATCCATGATCCTGGAATGATTTCCCTCCTGGTTTGGGATTGGAAATTAAAATATTCCTGACTCTTGATCCTTCTACTGAGTCATCCTGTTTCTTCTCTGTCCTGTTCTCCTTCTCCTTTGCCGTCCAATCCCTTCCTCTTGGAGTCCCCTGGGAGAACCCCTGAAGATTAATGGAAAACAAAGACTCCATAAAAAATTCCCCTGCAAGTGGATTTAATTCAGGCTGTATCCATGATCCTGGAATTATTTCCCTCCTGGTTTGGGGTTAGAAATCAAAATAGTCCTGACTCTTGATCCTTCTCCTGAGTCATCCCGTTCTTCTGACCCTCTCTCTTCCTTTGCCGTCCAATCCCTTCCCCCTGGAGCTCCTTGGGAGAGGGACCTGAATATTAATGGAAAACCAAGATTCCATAAAAGATTCTCCTGCAAGTGGATTTAATCGAGGCTGTATCCATGAACCTGGAATGATTTCCATCCTGGTTTGGGATTGGAAATTAAAATAATCCTGATTTGTGATCCTTCTCCTCAGTCATCCCATTCCTTGTCTGATCCATTCTTCTTCTTTTCCATCCAATCCCTTCCCCTTGGAGTCCCCTGGGAGAGGTGCCTGAAGATTAATGGAAAACCGAGACTCCATAAAAGATTCTCCTGTAAGTGGATTTAATCCAGGCTGTATCCATTGTCCTGGAATTGCTTCCCTTCTGGTTTGGGGTTGGAAATTAGAATAGTCCTGATTAGTGATCCTTCTCCTGAGTCATCCCGTTCTTCCTCTGTCCATTTCTCCTTCTCTTCTTCCATCCAATCCCTTCCTCTTGGACTCCCCTGGGAGAACCCGTGAATATTAATGAAAAGCCGACTCCATAAAATATTCTCCTGCAAGTGGATTTAATCCAGACTGTATCCATTATCCTAGAATGATTTCCATCTTGGTTTGGGCTTAGAAATTAAAATAGTCCTGACCCTTGATCCTTCTCCTGAGTCATCCCGTTCTTCTTCTGACCCTCTCTCCTCCTTTGCCATCCAATCCCTTCCCTTTGGAGCATCTTGGGAGAGGGACCTGAAGATTAATGGAAAGCCAAGATTCCGTAAAAGATTCTCCTGCAAGTGGATTTAATCCAGGCTCCCCATGACCCCCCCCCCCAGAGTGCGTTTTGGGGTGTAATTAGAAGTGATCCACTCCACAGAGAGCTCATTTATTCGGGAACGAGCATGGAAGCCGTGTTTGCTCAGGTTTTTCCCTCACACCTGACGCCCCAGTGTCAGGACACAAAGCTGCAGTTTTGCCCGAAAATAATGAAGTGAGACGTTCCATAAAGTCATTCCCAGCTGATGGACTCCATGCTCCATAAATATCCAGGAGACTCCCAGAGGAAACCAGCAGGTCACCCAGGCCTGCACCGGATTCCATCCAGCAGCCACGGGAGATCCCTCTTGGAAGGGCAGCACTTTCCACGCAGATGTGAAACTTTCAGAAATGTATTTGATTTCTATTTTTTTAATTGCTACCAGGATCACACCTCCCGCTAAGCTCGGGCTGAGTTAATTGGTTCAGCCCCTGAGGATTCAGGGAAAAGGATGGGATGGAAAGTGTTAAGGAACACCTGTGACCTCACCTAAGCTGGGGAAGGTTGAAAGTAGAAATGCCAGCGGAGATTTTCTGGAAAATGGGACAGAGTCAGGACAATTTGCCTCAGACTGGGAAAGGTCAGAGCTCCTGGCAGACGGCGGAGCTGCTGCTCTGATTCAACTCAAACAGAGCCATTTCTTCCTCAGGCTCCCCGCTGACAAATTCAGAGCAGTTTGGACTGGGATGAGGGAAGTGTGTCAGGAAAAACAAGACCTAGACATCCACTTTTGAACTAAACCTGAACCCAGGCAGGGCTTGGATCTGAACCTGATGAAAGCTTCGTTTCTTTTTTTCTTTCCTCCTTTCCTATTCTTTCCCTTTTTCTGGAAAAAAATGAAACAATCTCTCCGTCTCAGATTTTCAAGATCTAGAAAAAAATCCCACAGACAAGAGATGAGGCTTTGGGTGCCTGCTCAGATTATTGGAATCCTATTTGTAAAACTCACCCAGTTGTATTTAAATTAACGATTTTCTACTTGTGCCTCAAAGCCAGCGATTATTTCGGGTCTCTTAATAACAGGGGTTGCAAAAGGCGGGAAGAAAGTGAAACGAAATTAATTTTAATTAAACCAAGAGGCCCTGCTGCACCTCAAGTTGTCACAATTTCTATCTGAGGAATTTTTACTCTGCGTTTCCTCACTGCTCCAGGATCCCCAGCAGCGAATTCCTGCTGAAGGCTGATGGTCTTTCTCCAGTCCCACCTCACTCACTGCTCCCTCCGTTTGTTTTTGCACGGAGAACAAATTAAAATCCAAGTGTCTGTGAAGGGACATTTCGGTTTAGAGGCCTGAGAATACCTGAAAGGTGACCTCAGGCTGGGCTTTCTGTGCTGCACTTGGCAGGAGAAAAGATTTTGAGCTAAAATCACAACTTCTCTGTCCCATTCCCGCTGTTGGCATCTGCAGAGAGGAGAATTTTCCCTATTAGTCACCTAAAAATCAGATTTAAAGCTCGTCTTTCAGTGACATTTCCATTTAGAAGCCCAAAACAGTGTTTTAATGTGAAAGAAGTGGCAGCAGGAGAAGTGCAACTTTAGATTGACAGAGTGGAGGATGTTTTATCATGGACGTCCCTCTCCCTTTTCCACTCTGCATCAGGAGAAACCTGGAATTTCCTTTCACCTTTGAAGAAAAGGCGAATGAAGATCTCAGCTGCGAGTGCCGGAACATTCACTCCTTACAAACCCACGAAGAAATCTGCAGATTCAACTTCTGCTCACACGGGGACACGAGGGCACAGCATCATCCAAAGAGCACGAGCAGCCCAGAGGGAGGAAGAGCCGGAGAGGAAAACAAATAAAACCCCAGGGAAGGACAAGATGTGATCTCCTGCCTCTCGTTCGCTCTTGAACCACCTGGGAGTTCTCTCCAGAAGCAGATTGTGTTCCAGGCAAACAGCACCGCAGCTGCTTCTTTTGGCTGCAGGCTCCAGGGCCTGCCCTCGACAACGAAATTCGTGAATATCGTCCAAAACAAAGCTTTTAAAAATAGGAGAGCCGACCTTTGTGTCCTGTCTGACGGCTCTGAGGAGGGAGAAGCGCATGGAAAAAGGGCTGAGGGATGATTGCAGCGCTGAGGGCTTATCAGCTCTTCCAGGCAACGCTGAATATCCTAAATCTGCTCCTGAAGGGAAGGATGTTTCCTTACAGGATATTTGACCCAAGTTATTTATCCCTTCAGGCAGGAGAAAAATCCTAATTTTTCTTTATAGGACAGAGGTCCAACTTCTGTGTGCTGAGCTCCCACAGTGCCCTGCTCTGCTGCTGGGATGAGGAGTTTGCCCATTATTTTCCCATTATTTGGGGCATATTTCACTGCTTTTGAGGCTGCACCTCCAGGGAAAGTCCCACCATTCCCACAGCTTTAGAAGGGTGATGTGGAAAGGGATGGTTTGTGTTGCTTTGTTGAGACCAACTGGCTCCTCTGTAGGAGAAAATTCCCCCAGGAAGGTCCAATCCTGCTGGAATTCCCCTGGGATATGAGACCCAAACTCTGTGAAATGGGGCATGCGAGGGAATTCTTCCCTGGGAGGGTGGGGAGGGTTTGGGATGGAATTCCCAGATTTGCTGTGGCTGCCCCTGGATCCCTGGAAGTGTCCAAGGCCAGGTTGGAGCACCCTGGGATCGTGGGAGGTGTCCCAGCCCATGGAACTAAGAGCTAAGAGCTAGAACTAAGAATGCTGGATTTAAAGTGGAAGTTCAAGGGAGAATGGTTCCCATTGCCAGAGGGCAGGGATAGATGGGTTATTGGGAAGGAATTCCTGGCTGGAAGTGTGAGGAGGGACTGGGATGGAATTCCCAGATTTGCTGTGGCTGCCCCTGGATCCCTGGCAGTGTCCAAGGCCAGGTTGGAGTACCCTGGGATGGTGGGAGGTGTCCCTGGCCATGGAATGGGATGGGATGAGCTGATCTTTAAGGTCATTTCCATCCCAAACCATTCTGGGATTTTCCAGGGACACCAAGCAGTTCCTGCAGCTCTCCCACAAACCAGGGTTGAGAAGAAAGGTCTGATCTGAGGGATGGAGGAGTCCATGGGGTCCTTTCCTGGCTGAAATTGCACCTTCAGAGGGGACGTTTGGACATGTGAAAGATGGATCAGGTCAGGTCATCACCTCCTGGCAAAGCTCATCCCGAACCATTGGAACCCCATCCCAAAATGTGGATCCCACTTAACCCTTCCTCCTTTCCGTGCCTCATCCAAAAGGCAACTCCTGACTGGGCCATCCCAACCTTCAGGGGTTCATGATGTGAAAATAAACCGGCAATAGGCACACGAGACTGCTGCATGTATAAATACCTGTATAAATATCTCCATAAATATCTTTTATATACATAAATTCCCGTCTTTTCACTGTTCCCTGCCTTGGCCCAGGCCTGTTTTGGAAAGCAGACAGCTCTGAACTTATTAAGAATCCCCACTCCTGTTAAAATACCTCTTTAGTACAACAAAACACACGATTGTTGAACTGGGAAAAGATATTCCATAAATCTCCCAAAGTCAAACACCATGCCGGGAATATGGAAAAATACATCTATATATTAACTGCTCTTTTAACAGCATTATTTGACCCTTAGAAAAAACAAACAGAGGAAAGAAAAACGTTACAAGCCCGGAAAAAAATTCTCTGCCTCTTATCAAAAGCACATTTGAAGAGAGGCCTCGGAGGCATCTATTGTTTAATGGGCTATGCTTGATTTATTGATGATTATGGAGCAAAAAAAAATATTCCATGTGATCATTCCAAGGCCACGAGAGGTGCAGGGCTTCAATTTATTAGAGCTTGGAAGTAGAAAATGGCTTTTTTTTTTTTCCTCCTCTTTTTGTCCCCCCCTTTTTTTTATTCTCTCGTCTTTTTTTTCCCCTTTTTTTTCTCTTTTCCCCCTCTTTCATTTTCTCCTCTTTTTTCCCCCTCTTTTTTCCCTCTTTTTTTTCTCCTCTTTTTTTCTCCTCTTTTTTTTCTCCTTTTTTCCTCTTTTTTCTCCTATTTTTTCCTCTTATTTTTTCCTCTTTTTTCTCCTCTTTTTTTCTTATTTTTCCCTCTCTTTCCCCCTTTTTTCTTTCTCTTTCTTCCCTTTTTTCCCCTCTTTTTCTTTCTCCTCTTTTTCCCCCTATTTTTTTCTTTCTCCTCTTTTTTCCCCCTCTTTTTTTTCTCTATTTTTCCTCTTTTTTTTCTCCTCTTCTTTTTTCCTTTTTCTTTTCTCTTTTTTCTTTTTCTTTTTTTCCTCTTTCTTTCTCATCTTTTTTCCCCTCTTTTTTTCCTCTCTTTTTTCCTCTTTTTTTCTTTCTCTTTTTCCCCCTTTTCTCTCTTTTTCTTTCTCCTCTTTTTCCCCCTCTTTTTTTCTCCATTTTTCCTCCTTTTTTTCTTCTCTTCTTTTTTCCTTTCTCTTTTTTCTTTTTCTTTTTTTCCCCTCTTTCTTTCTTTCTCATCTTTTTTCCCCTCTTTTTTTTCTCTCTTATTTCCCTCTTTTTCCTTTCTCTTTTTTCCCCTTTCCCCTCTTTTTTTCTTTCTCCTCTTTTTTCCCCCTCTTTTTTTCTCTATTTTTTCCTCTTTTTTTTCTCCTCTTCTTTTTTCCTTTTTCTTTTCTCTTTTTTTCCTTTTTCTTTTCTCTTTTTTTCCTTTTTCTTTTTTCCCTCTTTTTTTCTCATCTTTTTCCCCCTCTTTTTTCCTCTCTTTTTATTCCTTTCTTTTTTTCCCACTTTTTTTTTCCTCTTTTTTCCCCTCTTTTTTCTCATTCAAAGAGTTTTTTTTGCCCAGCAGTGTGAAAGAGTTTGACGGGCAAATCCCTCGGAGCTGAGCCGTTCCTCTCTCCTTTTCCAGGAGTAAGTGGCCACACGAGGCTGCGCTCGGAGTTGACACAGCTGGAGGTCGGAGCACGGAGTTCACTGATTTGATCTTATTTTAGACCTCTTTTAGCAGCAGCAACGAGCCCCTGTGTCCCTCTGACCCACCCACGGGTGTCTGCTGCCCCATCCCATCCATGGAATTCATGGAATCGCCTCTTTTCGGGATGAGGAAGGGGGAAAATCTGAGGGAAAAGCAGGAAAAAGAATCTGAATTATTAATGAGGTCAAGGCCAGGTTGGAGGGGCTTGGAGCACCCTGGGGTAGTGGGAGGTGTCCCACTATGAATTTTAGGGTCCCTTCAACCCAAACCCTTTTAGGGTTCTGGGAATTTATGATGTGAATGGAATGGATGGATTTTGGAATGGGATGAACTTTAGGGTTCCTTCAACACAAACCATTTTAGGGTTCTGGGAATTTATGATGTGAATGGAATGGATGAATTGAACTTCGGAATGGGATGAACTTTGGAATGGGATGAACTTCAGGGTCCCTTGAACCCAAACCATTTTAGGGTTCTGGGATTTCATGCGGTGAATGGAATGGATGAATTAAACTTTGGAATGGATGAACTTTGGAATGGGATGAACTTTAGGATCTCTTTAACTCAAACCATTTTAGGGTTCTGGGAATTCATGCAGTGAATGGAATAGATGAACTTTGGGATGGGATGAACTTTAGGGTCCCTTCAACTCAAACCATTTTAAGGTTCTGGGATTTTATGAGGTGAATGGAATGGTTGAATTGAACTGTGGAATGGGATGAACTTTGGAATGGGATGAACTTTGGAATGGGATGAACTTTAGTGTTCCTTCAACACAAACCATTTTAGGGTTCTGGGATTTCATGCAGTGAATGGAATGGATGAATTAAACTTTGGAATGGATGAACTTTGGATTGGAATGAACTTTAGGGTTCCTTCAACACAAACCATTTTAGGGTTCTGGGAATTTATGATGTGAATGGAATGGATGAATTGAACTTTGGAATGGGATGAACTTTAGGATCCCTTCAACCCAAACCATTTTAGGTTTCTGGGATTTCATGCAGTGAATGGAATGGATGAACTTTGGGATGGGCTGAACTTTAGGGTCCCTTCAACTCAAACCATTTTAGAGTTCTGGGAATTTCTGAAGGGGTCAATGTTCACATTTGTCTTTGTCACGAACCAAGGAATTCCACAGTCGCTCTTCCCATCAAAGCATGGATTTGGCTCAGATATTTTGGCTCTGTATCCCTTTGCTGAAACTCCAGTGTCCCAATTTTTCTTTCCCCTTTTAAAGCCACTTAAAATGCAAGGAAATTCCTTAGTTTCCAGCAAGCAGAGGTGGTAATTGATTTTTGGGGTTCGAACATGACTGACGTGGTAGAAGCACATGGGGGAGATCCTTTTCCTTGGATTTTGTCACTTGGACAGACACCACAGGGAGAAAGAGAAGGGAAGTGACTCCAAGGGACACAACAGCTCAGAGCAAGGGAAAAATCACAGAATTCCTGAAACTCCACTGCTGGATTTTGCTATGGAATCATAAAATCAATCGTGGAATGGTTTGGGATGGAAGGGACCTTAAAGATCATCCCATTCCATGGGCAGGGACACCTCCCAATGTCCCAGGGTGATCCAAGGCTCTTCCACCCTGGCCTTGGACATTTCCAGGGATCCAGGGGCAGCCACAGCAAATCTGGGAAAATGTCCCAAGGGGGATTAACAAAATATAAAATAAAATAAAATAAAATAAAATAAAATAAAATAAAATAAAATAAAATAAAATAAAATAATAAAAAATATAAAAAATTAAAATAAAATAGAAAATAATATAAAAATATTAAATTAAAAAAAATAAAATACAAAATATATAAAAATTAAAATAAAATATAAAGACATTTAAAAACACTATAAAATAAATAAAAATATTAAATATTAAATATAAAATTAAATATAAAATAAAAAATAAAATGAAATGAAATAAAATAAAATAAAATAATAAAAAATATAAAAATTAAAATAAAATAGAAATTAAAATAAAATAGAAATTAAAATAAAATATTAAAATTAAAAACAATATAATATAAAATAAAATACAAAAATATATAAAAATTAAAATAAAATACAAAGAAATTTAAAAACAATATAAAATAAAATAAAAGTATAAAATTTTAAAATATAAAATAAAATATAAAGTAATACATAAAATAAAATACAAAATAAAATACAAAATAAAAGAAATTAAAAATAAAATTTAAAAAAATAAAATAAAATAAAACACAAAACAATCACACAGGTAGAGAGAGGTTCTGTTGCTGTCCAGCACTGGATGAGCTCCATCACAAACAAGGAGGATTAATCCTAATTTTTATGGGAATTCACAGCCTTTTGCATCCTGGGATGTGTCATTTGCCTTGGGAGCCCCTAAATGGAAGTGAATCCAGGCAGTTTATCCCAAATCAATCCATCAGGGACCCCGGTGATGGGGCAGGACACAATTTCCCAGCTGGAAACACTTCACTTTTCCTGTGTTGAAGTTTTCAGTGAAATGTCAAAATATTCTGCGGAAAACAGAGCCTTTTTTTGTGGCAGAGATAATTTAGGTGAAAACTCCGCTTGCCACTGAAAAAATGACTTTGGCAGAGCTGTTTTTTCTGGCTCCTGTTCAGGATATTGTGGCTGATCCTCCCAAACTTCCTTCAAAATCCTCCTTTAAAAGCCATTTTTCCGGACTTTATATAATAATTACAAATTAATATTAAATTTTATAAATAATTATATTTTAAAAATCTAAAAATAAATGTATTTATTGAACTGCTTCTGTGCATGGACCACTCTCTGCTGTATTTTAATTACTTGGTTTCATGGATTCCTCATCCTGACACATCTTTTCCTTCCCTTTTTTCCAGCACAATTTAAAATTCCCTGGATCTTGGCACCATCACTCTCGTGCTGTCTCCAGTGAGATATTTCCCACAGGGATATCAATGCTAAAATTGCTACAATTAATAATTCTGATATAAAGATGGATAACTTTGTGCTAATAATGATGTGCTAATGACACAAATCTCTTTATGAAGGGACTTCCAGGTGCATTTTCCAGGTGGGAATCAGGAAGTTGGATTTTAATACGGCCCAAATTTCCTCTGAATCGCTGTAAAATTATCTTGAATTCTTGTGGCCTAATTCATATATTTAAAGGTAGGAGAATCCTGATTCTAAAATTCACCATGTGATTCCAAATGTGGATTTTGGGAGAAATTTCCAGTGCATCCTTCAGATCTTCCTTGAGGAGTTTTTTTTATTATTTTGGCAGGAACCACTTATTTAATGAATATTTAATTTTGATTTGTCAGATAAAACCATCTGGGGCACGGTCACGTCTGGGTGTTATAGAAAGGGGGCTGAAAAAAGAACCAGGAAAGGAAATCAGGAGAATTCCTGACTTTTTAGGGGAACAAGGAAACCTGACAAGAAAAGAAATGGGGGGAAAAACTCTTGGAAATGGAAAAGTGAGGAGTGGAAAAGGTGGATCAAAGAACCGCTTATTAAATCTGGGAGCTGACACGGCAGAGGGCAAGCATTGGATAAAGGAAGGATTTAACAAAGCAAACTGATTCCTGATGGATAACACTGGAATATTCCATTAAATCCCTTTGGATAACGACTTCCCTCCTCGTTCCAGGCCTGCTGGAGTCCGTGGGTGTCCAGATAAATCACCTTTGACTGGAAGCATTTCCATGGGTGGTGGACAGATATTCCCTCCTAATATCCATGGGTTTATTTCACATTTATCAGCAGAAGTCTGACCTTCGACCAAGGAATTCCTTTAATTCCCAAAACTCTTTAGGATCCCATTTTTCACCTTATTCTTCTGCCTTAAATTCTTCCCTTTCCAGCACTCAGAGCCTTCCTTTCCCATCAAAAGGCTCTTCTGTGACAGCCTCTCCTTGAGAAACTCCATCCTCCCACCATCTCCATCTCCGTTTTCCCTGGAAAGCTCGGCTCTGTTGGAATGTCAAGGACAGGGATATTAAAATAATCGCTCTAATAAAGAACCCTGTCAAAGGCAGAGCTCAAACCCTGCTGTGGTTCAGGGCGGGTTTGCTTTAAATCAAATTTCCCGGCCTGCCGAGCCTCAAATTGTGCAATTAAATGAGATGTGATGTCCCACCCTGCCTGGTTTTCCCAGTTTTAATGGGAGAATCGGGATGCAATCCATCTCATAAATGGCAGCTTCTGGAAAAAGCTGGGAGAAGCTTTTCTTGCTGCGTGCGTGGAAGAGAAAAAGCAAACGCCCTCCGGATTTGCTCAGATGCAATTTCAGAAAATATTCAATTTTTGCACATATTTAGGAGGTGGCCACTTTTGTTTTCCTTTGAGACACCAGCATGGACAAACTTGGACTTCCCTGGATAATTTCTCCATGTTTTTTGGAGAGAATTAAGGGATTTTTTTCTGTTTTATACCAATTTAAAAATGGTAATTTTTGGTTTTATTCTTGCACAGCTTTGAGAAATGAAAGTGAGCTCTTGTTGTCTTTTATTAATAAATCAACTAAAAACTCTTAAAGTTTATTTTTAGCTCTTGTCCTCTAATTTTCCAGATATTTCCAAACAAGGAAAACTCTCAATCCCTGTTCTCTCAGCACTGCCAATGTCCTCTCCAATCGATGTCCCCAAGTGTCACATCCACAAGGCTTTTAAACCCCTCCAGGGATGGGGACTCCATCACTGCCCTGGGCAGGACAATCCTTTGCAGGAATAAGGAAAAAATTTTTCCATGGAATTCAGAGATACTGGATCTTCGGGATTTTTTTCTCTTACTGGAGGATTAGCCACAGAGTAAATTCTGCCTGCACATCTCCTTCTCCTGACCAATGTGGTTCCCATTATCACACTGGGATTTGCAATTCCTCTTTCCGTTTTAATATTAAATAATTACACATCATTTTTAAAAATTATTTTTTGCACAGAGAGGGTTGGCAGATTTCTACCCCCAGAAATTCCTTTTTTTCCCATTTCATGATCCCTTTTTTTCAATGCACAGAAATCCTTCACAGCACAGGGAACCCTTTTATTTCCGCTTGAAAATTATTATCTCACCGGTCAGAGAAAAAAAGAGAGAGGAGAGGAAAAGGGAAAGTTTGGGAAGGTTTGGGAAGGTTTGGGAAAGGAAAGGAAAGGAAAGGAAAGGAAAGGAAAGGAAAGGAAAGGAAAGGAAAGGAAAGGAAAGGAAAGGAGAAGGAAAGGAAAGGAAAAGGAAAGGAAAGGAAAGGAAAGGAAAGGAAAGGAAAGGAAAGGAAAGGAAAGGAAAGGAAAGGAAAGGAAAGGAAAGGAAAGGAAAGGAAAGGAAAGGAAGGAGGAAGGAAGGAAAGGAAGAGGAAAGGAAAGGAAGGAGGAAAAGGAAAGAAAGGAAAAGGAAAGGAAAGGAAAGGAAAGGAAAGGAAGGAGGAGAAAAGGAAAGGAAAGGAAAGGAAAGGAAAGGAAAGGAAAGAAGGAAGGAGGAAAGGGAAAGGAAAGGAAAGGAAAGGAAAGGAAAGGAAAGGAAAGGAAAGGAAAGGAAAGGAAAGGAAAGGAAAGGAAAGGAAAGGAAAGGAAAGGAAAGGAAAGGAAAGGAAAGGAAAGGAATCACATAGTTCATAAATTAAATCCATGGATTTTTGTCAGAAGGGAGCATTCTGGTCCTGCAGCCTGACCTTCCCCATAACAGGATGGATACACCCAGAGAGGTCCAGGAAGGGCCTCAAATTAGGGAAAAATGAGCAAATCCCTCCTTGACAAAACCCAGCCTAAGGAGCAAAGCGCTCATTCACCCTCCCTCGCACTCCTGATTTATTTGTGGGTGATTAATTTTGTGTCCTGTCCACCCTGGGTATTGTATGACTGCTCTTTCCTAAGATTCCAGAGGTTTATTCCTTTGGAAAAACTGACTCTGCCTTCAGTGTCTCGCTGCTGAAAATAAATCACAAAGCCCAGATATAAAATGGGAGGGGGAGGTGTTAAAGTTTACCTTGAGTTTGACAGGGAGGGTGTGTGGGAGTGAGGTGAAAAATGAGTTTAATTGATTATAAACCTGGATTTATTACCCCTAAAACCAACCGATAGATCAATCAAAATGAAATAATTCGATTCCTACACCACAAACCTCAGGTGGCTCTGAGTGACACCGGCGCTGGTAATGATGATAAATAAAAACTCCAATAATTCCCATCCCCTCAGCGCTCTTGGCAGTTTTTCCTCAGTCTGGAGCTCGAGCTCCGGGAGGAACCATTAGGGTCGTGTGTTCCATCAGCCATGCCAGGGAATTTCATGCAGGAATTCCTGCTCCAGGACTGGAATTTCTGCAGCAAATCCCCCCAGATGGATTGCAGCGCTGATTTAAGCCCATCCAGTCATGGAGAAGGCCGTGGATTCAGTTCAGGTGCAGCTTGGACAGCCTGGCCTTTATTTCTAGGCTGGTGCAGTGTATAATCACTGGAAAAGTTGGATTATAAATCTGGAATTACTCTTAACATCTGACTGAAAAATAAGGCGGGCTTAGGAGCTGAAAGAGAGATTTACAATTATTTCAGGTGTGAATGACCAAAGTCATTCCAAGTAATTCCAAAGTAATCCAAGTGTCTGCTTGTCCTAACCAAACAACTGAATCTGCTGGGCACCTCCTGGTTAGACCCTAAAATCCTTAAAATTCCACCTCTGGACACACCCAGAGCTCCTCAACCGGAGCAGGCGAGCCCTTTGGGTAGGAATCATCGTGGATAAACTGAGGAATAGGAAATATTGACTTCTCAGTCTGAATTTCCCTTAAAGACAGGGTGACCAACAGGTGATTCCAGAGGCAGATCTGACATTTTTGTTGGATTTTTCACTCTCTGGATCTTCTGTTTCTCTTCTGTTGCTGCAAAGGGACCTCAGGGTGGCTGGAGTGGCCTGAAATGTCTCGTTCTGAGATGGTTTTTGTTGTGTAAGATACACCCTGTATCTACTGGAATCTGAGGAGTCCCTAAATCCATCCAGAGCAGGATTAAGGTGCAGTGATTGAGCTCTGAGCCTGATTTCATCATTCCCAGTGGGAACAGAACCTCCAGGCAACCACGGGGGTGAGAGTGGCTGGTTTGAGTGGAAATGTTAAAAACAAAACTCTCAAATTAAATTCTGAGGTACTAAAAAGGATATTCTTCCCCACCCTTGCTTTTCAGTCTTAATCAGACAGAAACCATCAATCGAGGATTCGAGGAGGAGCAAGTTTGGCTCCTGGCTGAGCCCCTTGGCTGAGGGGAGAATCCCACCTGATATGGGATCACAGAATTCCAAAATGATTTTGGGTTGGAAAAGACCTTAAATCCCATCCAGTTCCACCCTCTGCCATGGGCAGGGACACCTTCCACTATCCCAGGGTGCTCCAAGCCCCATCCAACCTGGCCTTGGACACTGCCAGGGATGGGACATCCACAAACTCTCTGGACAAGCTTTCCCAGTGCCTCCCCACCCTCACAGGGAAGGATTTCTCCCAAATTTCTCATTCTCATTTGTTCTCCACAGATTTCCCAGGCCAGTTACAAGGCTTGTTTGCTTTTTCAGCCTCCCACGCTGGAATATTTGGCTGCGGATGCCACGAATTTCTCGCACCTCTCACAAACACCGAGCCTTGTTCCTGAACTGCCAAAACATGTGGAGACTTCCAGAGGGCAGCGATTAATGTCCATCCCCGTGGCATTCCGTGTGTCACGCACACCAGCAGGAAGTTCCCTGAGTGACACGAGTTCCTTTGGCCCGTCCATGTGCCAGACAAGCCGACAGCTGATGCTGGAGCAATGTCCACGAGGAATTGCAGATGGATTTTTCATCCACGTTGACCCAATTGGATCACCAGGAGCAGCGACTCCCTGGGATAAAATTGCCCGGAGCCGGAGATTCCCAGCAATCCAGCAGAGCCATAAATAACCTGAAATTACAGCGGAGATTTGATTGACTGGTGTGATCTGGGAAAGCGTTTTCCTTGGAAAGTTTTGGGTGAGGTCATCCAGGTGGTGGAGCGGATGGAGATTTGAGCTCGGGAGATGTTTGGGAATTCTCATGTTGAGGGTTGTAGCGGGCAGGGGAAGATGAGCACCGTGGGTTGTGAAACACGGCTGGGCTGAGGAGGACAGGAGGTGACAAAGAGGGTGCTGGTCCATGTTTTGGGGCAGCCAACAAGCAGGAAATGAAGAAAAAATAAAAATTAGATTAATTTTTGCCTCCATAAACTTCAGCTGAGAGAACGAGAAATAGAAAGGGGATCAGTAGGGCAGCCAAAAGACATCGAATATCTGTTGGGGCTCTACCCCATCTGTCCTTTTGGGGATTTTTTTTTACACAAAATGGGTTGGGTTGGAATAGAAACTTAAAAATCATCCAGCCATGGACAAGGAGACTTTCCACTGTCCCAGGGTGTTCCAAGCCCTGTCCAGCCTGGCCTTGGACACTTCCAGGGATCCAGGGGCAGCCACAGCTTCTCTGGGCAGCCTCTGCCAGGGCCTCCCCACCCTTGAGTGAAGAATTCTTTCCCAACATCCGATCCACCCCCTCCCTCTTTCAGTTTACACCCATTGTCCCTTGTCCTGTTACTATTTGTATAAAAAGTCCTTCTCCCTTCTTTTTCATGGAAAAAGGGTGCAAAATGAAGTGCTCTTGGCAGAAAGGAGTCCCAAAACAAAGGATGCAGCAGGTGGGAAACAAGTTCCTGTTCTCCCAAATACAGGAGTGGAGTTGGGAGCATTGGCAAAGGCACCTGGCAGAGAAACATAAAAAAAAGTCCTTTTGGGTATGGTGTAAAATCAGGGTGGTTGCAGGCCAAGAAAGACAAGCCAGGGGAGTAAAGTTTTGGAAAAACTGATGTTGGGTTTAATCATCTCCCAGCAAATTTCTCAGGTTGCCTGGAGAACTTGTGGATTTCCCATCCCTGGCAGTGTCCAAGGCCAGGTTGGACGGGGCTTTGGAGCAGCCTGGGACAGTGGAAGGTGTCCCTGCCATGGCAGGGGTGGGACTGGATGATCTTTAATGTCCTTCCAACCCGAACCAATCTCTGATTCTGAGATTCCATGAAATTTATGAAGATAGAATGAGAAACCCACCTAGGAACAAGACTGTGGTACAGTTTTGGAAGACTCAGATTATTCAAACTCACAGCTCTGCACTTCAGGTCCTCTGAATATTTTTTTTCCTGTGACTCTCCTCTCATCCATTCTGCTTTAAAAAACTCATCCTTACCCACCAAGAAACATAACTGAGACTTCCTGGGGACATGCTTGTCTTGCTTTCAGTGCACAGAATGAATTGCACACATGAAAATGTTCTTTTATTCTATTTTTTTTTTCATCAGATTGACAACCGAGCTACCAAAAGTGTTACCCAGCAGCTCATAAAGGTGAGTTTTCAGCTCCTTTCTGAAAAGTCACAGTAAAACTAAGCAGAGAGCCCAGCCATAAAGAGGACTTGTCCCTTTGCCAACGTGTTATGGATTATTTTACAAGAGCTTTCAGTCTGGAAGTCCTTAACCTGCCACTTCAGCTATCAACATTCACTATCAGTGATTAAATCTTGACTGCTCCGAGACTGGAACCGGTGCCAAAGATAAACCTGGTTCAGTGCAGCCCAGTCCTTCTCTGTTGGCTCCAGGAGCTCCTCCGAGGTCACCACGCAGTCAAAGCCCCCAAGTGTCTCTCAGGAACCACTCAAGGCTCAGGCTCCAAGCCCGTGGAGTTTAAAGTTTTATAATCTGGTTCTTTTTTTCTGCCAGGACTGTGAAGTTCTTACCACGTGGCTCCTAATAAAAACAGAGCTATTCCATTTCTTCCTTCTTCCCAGACTTGTACAACGTTCCCGCATTTCAGCTTTACTGTTTGACAGAAGGTATTTTATCTTTCTGGGGACATCTCCAAAATGATTTGCTGAAGGAATTTGATCTTTATCCTTCTTCCCATGCTTTCCAGGCTTGGTTTCCATGATATTCTATTCTTTTTGTTTGTTGTGGGTTTTGTTTTTTGGACACAATCTCCACATCACCACAGGAAAATGAAGATGCAGCTACAAATATTGTCCTGTTGTTATCCTGATTAGTACCCTGAGATTGACTTTATTTAAAAGCAGACTCAAACCAACTACACACTTTCCTTTCCTTTCCTTTCCTTTCCTTTCCTTTCCTTTCCTTTCCTTTCCTTTCCTTTCCTTTCCTTTCCTTTCCTTTCCTTTCCTTTCCAAACCTTCCCAAACCTTCCCAAACCTTCCCAAACCTTCCCTTTATTTTTAACATATTATCCATTACTTTTTCACTTGGAATTCCTTCTTTTCTGTAGAACAGCTTTTGCTGCCCCACTTGGACGTTTGGGACATATTTTTCTATTTATTAACTGACTTTGGTCTCCATCAAATCAATTCTTCATTAATTGCTCTCCAATCTCTCTAGTTTTGTGACTTCTTTATCCCTTCTTTAAATACCACTTAAACCCTAATAATCCCTCTCCTGATCTATTAACTCATCCCCATCACTGATTTAATTGAGGGATTAAACCCCCAGCCCGTTCTAGTTTGATTTGAAGCAGCCACTTTGCACCAAGATTCGTTTCAGCTGGACTTTAATCCAAATAAGAGAAGGAGGGAACGAGCAGAGAGAATTCCATGTGCACAGGATTCCTCACACCCTGCAAGCCAGAGGAAAGCAGGAGCTAGGCTGGACTTGAGGCTGAACAGAAGGAGAGCTGCAGGCCAAGTCGATTAACGGAATTAATCTTCAGAGCTGTCAGGTTTCACTTTTATTTTATGGTGATTTTATTCCTCGCACACACGGCCCTTCATTACGGGGCTGTTTGGGATCCAAGGCAGACGGAACGAGCAGCTTGACCTCGCTCATAAACCCCACTACTGAGGCAGCTGCACAACCTGAAACCCAGCAGAATGAGCTCTGAACCTCAGCTTTCCTTCTCCTGCTCCCTCTCCCTGCCTTGATTAGTTCCCACCTGTTTAGTCTTCGTGGAAATGTTGACTTTTATACTTTCCTGTCTGGCAAAGACACATCCCTTTCCCTTTTTTTTCTTTCTTTCTTTTTTTTTCTTCCCTTCTTTCTCTCTCTCTCTTTCTGGGAATTGAAAATTGAGCTTCCCAGTGTCATTTTAGGGCTCCCAGCAGACAAAACACTTTTTTGGGCCAGATGAAGTCGTTTTCCTGTGTTTGGAGTGGAAAGGTTCAGTTCAAGCGACAGAGACCAAAGAACACGTTACAGGAACGCTGTTACTCCTCGATGATCTTATGGGCTTTTCCATCCAATTTTCTCTTCCAAAGGAGTAATCCGACAAGAAGGTGAAACGTGAGGCTCACCTCATTCTGGATTGGGGTTTTTTTGCTCGTTCCCAAGCCCATCTTTTTTGCTCGGTAGGTTCTGGTGCTCAGCTCTGAGTTATCCCTCTCAAGAGACCAATCCTGGCTTTGGCAGGACCGACAGCCTCATTAATTACTCCGGAGCAGACATTTGGCAGTTCCAGGCCTGACCTAAATTGGCGACGTCAGGATTCCTCACCCCTAGGAAAGGTTTATCTTCTGGAACAGCGTGAAGGTCACCGGCGGGACAGGGGCTCTTCCTGTAAAACTCTGGATGGAGCCTGGGAATGACGAGGAGAATTGGAGCTCTGCTGCTCAGTGATGTCATTTTTCTGCTCCTTTCCAGCCAAACGTGGTTGGATCCAACCATAAATTTGGTGGGAGACTCCAAAGGCATCCTGATCTCTACACCAAGTCAGGGAAAGCCATTTCTTTTCTGTTTCCATGACTCCTAAAAACAGAGCCTTTCAGATAAGCAGGTTTGGGACCTGACATGGAAAAAAAGGGATGGAGAGAGAGGGGTTTATCTAGGCAGCGTTAGGAATTTCTGTCCTGGATAGACATCCATTCCTAGGGTTTCTCCAAGCTGGAGGCAACCTCTCCCAGGGAAATAAATCTTGGGAAAGGAGCTGACAGCCCAAGATTATCAGGTTCAGCCAGACTCTGTTTCATGTCCTGATCCAGGGAAGAAAATTCCAGCACATTTAACAACCGCTGGGTGCTGCAGAACAGGTGGCAGAGCCTCACTTTCCCCACTCCATAAAGTGCCCTAAAATCCTTCGGGACAGGAGGTGCCTGTAAGGAACGATTGTTCCACGGATTTCTTTGCTGCGGTTTGGTTTTCATTGGGGCAGCTTTGAGCCCTCCCCGAGGCTCAAGTGGCAAAGAATTAACCTGGAAAAGTTGATGGATTGGGATTTGAGACCCTTAACTGCTCCCTCTTGGCTCGTTGGCTGCTTTATGAGGAGGGTGGGGAGACAAGGAAACGTTCTCCACTCGAATTCCCTGCCCTGGAAACGAGGGAGAAGTGGATGACTGGGCTTTGGCACCACCTCCTTCACTCTCATTTATTCGCGTTATTTTCCACCCAATTGTTCCCTGAAGGTTTGGATCTCCAGCAGACAGAAAAGCCAGGACTTTTTTTTTTTCCCCCTTCTATCTCCTGGGAGGGTGGAGGTCAGAACAAGAGAACTTCTATTTTCTTTTCTGTTTCCAGCACTGTATCTAAGAGCTTGTCAGGAGAACAAATTAAGCTCCAATTAAATCCGTCCCGTTGATCAGAGTCCAGTCGTGCTCCGTCATGGAATTGCTGTGGAAAAAAGAGGGAAGAACCTGTCAAGCTCTGAAGTGCTACTGTATTCCACACGTGCCAAAGTGTGCTTGGAGCTCAGAGACCCTGGGCTGGTGCTGGAGCAATAAAAATAGCAATAATATTAATATTAATTAATTCGTATCACAGTGTCCTGGACTGGTGTCACTGTAGGGGATTTTTAGCTCTTGCTGAGTTTTCCAGAGGTCGCAATGCTTGGAATATGAAAATTGTCCCCAAAATTGCTATTTATGGCGTTATGTGGGATTATTTAACTGTCAGCACTCTGGTAACGAGCCGTGGTTTATTAATAACAAACAGGGAGTTAATTACTCCTGAGGAGTTGTGGATTCCCCATCCCTGGAAGTGTCCAAGGCCAAGCTGGATGGGAATTGGAGCAGCCTGGCATAGTGGAAGGTGTCCCTCCCTAATCTATTACTAGATTTTGTCAAATATGAACTAAAAAGATCATTTGAATTTTTCCCTCTCCTGTTCAGCCAGTTAAATATAAGAGAAAAAAAATTAAAATCCATATATTTTTGGGATGTAACATTTAAAAATTGGTTTCAGGTACTTGGATAATCAATAAAGGTTAAAAAAGGGGAAAAAAGAGGATTATTTATTCAGGTTTGCTCCATATGATAAGGAAGAAGAAAAGAGAGAAATGAGGATGACAGAAGGAGAGCAAGGAAAAAAATGAAAAAGAAAAAATAATAAAAAGAAGAAATAAAAAAAAAGAATGAGAAAAGAAAATGGGAAAGGGAAAAGGAAAGGGATTCCACATTCCTTTCCTCTCCTTTCCCTTTCACCTTTTCCTTTCCTTTCCCAGATCCAGGGAAGTTTTACTCACCTTCAGTATTCCCTACACTCAGGAATTCCAGGAAGATTCAGGTAAATACAAACACCAGAATCCATCTAAAGTGAATTTATAAACAGCACTGGCAGAGGTGTTTCCTCAGGAATTCCTTCCCACATTAATTAGGGAAGCTTTGCATTCCAGGCCTCATCAATCTGCTCTTTCCATGCTCTCCTCCATAAACTCTCCCTCAGCCTTCAGCTACTCGGAATAAAACACAACTTTTCCAAGGAAATTTATTGTCTGCACAGCACCAAAGGGAGCAGCAGCGGCTCCCTTCCAATCTCATATCAGATTCGAAGGATATCCAGGGAAAAACTCCTGGAAAAACCATCCCTGGCAGCCTCTCTTCGCTTGTTGTTCATAAATCCTAAAAGCTCAGGCTCGGATCTTTCTCTGCGTGCTCAGGAAGGCTCCTCCAGAGTTTCTGGATTTCCTTCTGGCTTCCTCATTATCCTTCTCAGAGCACTCGAGGAATCCTGGCTTCCCCGATAAACTTTATCGGTTTGATCATTCCCAGGGGATGAAGAATGGACTGTCCAGAATTCCTGAGCAGAAAGATCCCAGCACAGAGCCAAATCCGGTGTTTGGTTTATTCCCACTCTTGTTTTGGGGCCAGGGATCAATCCCGGTGTCCAAAACACACCTGGAAATTCAAAGCCACGGCAGCACGGGCACTCAGTGGAAAACAGGGAATGATGAGGAGATAACTGAAGATAAGGGATGGTAGAGGTTAAAAAAGGTTAAAAAGTTGATGTCACTCAAGGAGGTGGGAACATGTTCCTGTTCAGCTCCAAACCAGCCAGGCCCTGGCTCTGTTTCCTGTTCCTCTCCACTGGGAAAAGCCCAGTGAGGCCTTCCCAGATGGGGCAGGGAATCACTCCCAGGGATTTCCCTGTCCCTGGTAGCTTGGGATCTGCCTTGGGATGGTGGGGTTGGAAAAGCAGAGGTGAGAGCTCTGGGGCCCACAGGGTGTCCAGAACATCAACAGTCACTGATTCATCTTCTTGGACCTTTGCTTTTCTCTTTTCTCTTTCCCTTTTCCCTTTTCCTTTGTCCCTTCCCTTCCTTTTCCCTCCCCTAATGACCTCCATGGTTTAGAATGGAGACCCATGAATAGAGAGGCAAAATTTGAAGTATTTTCTTCCTTTCCTTCTCCTTTCCTTCTCCTTTCCTTCTCCTTTCCTTCTCCTTTCCTTCTCCTTTCCTTCTCCTTTCCTTCTCCTTTCCTTCTCCTTTCCTTCTCCTTTCCTTCTCCTTCCCTAAACCTTCCCTAAACCTTCCCTAAACCTTCCCTAAACCTTCCCTAAACCTTCCCTAAACCTTCCCAAACCTTCCCTTTCCCTTCCCTTTTCCTCCTCATCCATCAGCTGCTTTTGTCCTATCCCAGCACTGCTGCTGTTTTCATATCCTGGGACTCAATATCTTTAACTCCATCTATATTTTAGGAATGAAACATCCTTAAAATTCATTTTTCTGACCTCGAAAACAATGAATCCAGACTGGTTTGCATCCCCCACTCCCTCTTGCCCTGTCCTTTAGGATGACCACATCCCAAATTTAGTTAATTCCTGCCTCATTCCAGCTCCTGCCTAGGAATTTATTTTGGAGAAGGATGAGTGGCCTGGGCAGAAGATGAAGGACATTGGCAGAATTCCACAGTGTGGGGATGGAGTCCCAGCCCTTCTGGAAGTTTCCTGGCAGTATTTATTGTTACTAAGGATGTGACTCCCCTTCCAAAGATCCATAGGAGTGACAAGTTCCTGCTCCACCGGGAAAATCGCCTCATTAAAATCCCATGGAGGGCTCAGAGAAGGAATGAGGGCCCCTAAAAGCTGGGTTTGGGTTCAGTTCTTTAAAGAAGTGAATTCCTGCGATTTTCTTTGTCTTTCATAAATAGATCCATGGCTGGGTGAGGGTGAAATAAGATCTTTTGACGTCATACAGGGAGCCAGGGTGTGCCACGGAATCTTGGAATCATGGAATTAAGCTCGGAAAAGATCTCTGAGATCACCAAGCCCAACCATCAACCCAACACCACCACGTTCACCACAAACCCATCTCCACAAGTGCCACCTCTAAATGGCTTTGGAGCACCTCCGGGGATGGGGATTCCAGCACTGCCTGCCCACCCTTTCCAGGAAGGAATTTCCCCCAATATCCAACCTAAACCTCACCTGCTGTGACTTGAGGCTCTTTCCTCTGCTCCTGTCCCTTGTTCCTTGGAATAAATGACCTCCCCCAGCTGTCCCCTCCTGTCAGAGGGTTGTGCAGAGCCACAAGGTCCCCCCTGAGCCTCCTTTGCTCCTGGCTCAGTCCCTTTCCCAGCTCCCCCAGGAGTTCTCCAGCCCCTTCCTATCTCCATTCCCTTCTCCAGACACTCCGTGCCCTCTTTGTGACACCCTAAAAGCGACCAAACAATTCGTGAGGATTCAAAACTTTCTCCTCCTCCTCCTCCTCCAGTGACAAATTTTAGGACCAAAAGAACAGGATTCCCCTGGAAAGACCTTCCCACCTTAACAACCAGGACTTGATGCTCCTCACGAAGATCAGAAACACCCAGGAACCTTCCAAGACCTTTTCCTCAGCCAGGAATTGTGAGAGTCCCTCCACAAATCTGGATGTCACACCCAGGATTACCCAGGAGGGGACATTTTAGAGCATTTCCCAACCAGGAGCTGATGTGTTTTATTTTCCTTTAGGGAATGTTCTCTCAGCCAAGGAACTGTGCAGAGCCACAAGGTCCCCCCTGAGCCTCCTTTGCTCCAGGCTCAGTCCCTTTCCCAGCTCCCCCAGGAGTTCTCCAGCCCCTTCTCCAGCTCCATTCCCTTCTCCAGACACTCCGTGCCCCCTTTGTGACACCCTAAATGTGACCAAACCATTCGTGAGGATTCAAAACTTTCTCCTCCTGCTCCAGTGACAAATTTTAGGACCAAAAGAACAGGATTCCCCTGGAAAGACCTTCCCACCTTAACAACCAGGACTTGATGCTCCTCACGAAGAGCACAAACACCCAGGAACCTTCCCAGAACTTCCCCTCAGCCAGGAATTGTGAGAGTCCCTCCACAAGTTTGGGTGCCACAGCTTCCAAAGGAACGTCACACCCAGGATTACCCAAGAGGGGACGTTTTAGAGCATTTCCCAACCAGGAGCTGATGTGTTTTGTTTTCCTTTAGGGAATGTTCTCTCAAGCAGACAATGGGGCCACTTCCCCCACGCCCCGAAGGATCGGGGGTGGAATTCCTGCCAGTCCTCAGCTGTCCTGTCCACGGATGACTCAGAGGGTTGAGGGCTCCCCTCCCTGCAGAGAAAGAAAATGAATTGGTTTCTAAAAACAACATCCTGGAGGGAAATCATTCCAATGGGGCAGGGAAAGGATCGGAGCCCAATGGCAGCATCCATCTCTTATTTCATTTCTTTTTCCCAAGATTTTTTAGCTATTTTTCCTGTCATTTTCACATCCCACTTCTGGTTTCTTTTTATTCTCCTGATCTGGAATTAATTTCTTTCTCTTAGATTGATAAATTTCTTCCCTCTGGATTCTCTTCCCAGCACACACTTCCTTTTCCGTGTTACCTCCAAGACATTTTTTCCCTCTGGTTCTGTTCATCTTCCTCAATTTTCTTGACCATTGTGTCTTTCCATGGATTTAAATCCCTTTTTCCTCCTTTTTGGTTCAATACATTCACTTTCCTCCTTCCTTCTCCATTTTAAGCGTTCAATCTCCTTTCTATTCCCTTCCATCAGTGGAGGCAAGGATCCAGCTCAGAAATATCATGGAAAAACATCCATTCTGCAGCACTGCTATCAAAATCTTCCTTTAAAAAACACATTCCGTGACAGAAAAAAGAGATTTCCACCAAACTTCCAAAATTTCCTGATCAGCAGTCGAATCCCACTGATAATTTCAGTTTTCAGTGGAAATGAGGACAAAATTCTGTTTGGTTAAAATGTCCTTGGATGCTTCCATTCTGAATTGAGCTTCAAATCCTGTGTTTGCGTATCAATTTAATGAGTCTAAAATGCCAATTAATTAAAACAATTCCTTTTCTCCAGCACATCCTCTGGATCCAGCTCTATTTTCCTTTATCCAGTGGAGGGTGGAATTCCTGATTGGCAGCAAAGGAAGAAGAAGTGAGGAAAAAATAGACAATAATTGATTTATTCAGACAGGACGTGAGAATTCCGGAATCACATTGGAAATCCAGAATCACAACGGAAATCAATCAAATTTATTGGAATCAATAAATCAAGGACTGTAGGTTCATGCAATTGGGAGTTTCACATCCTCTTGATGGGGAGAGATTTCAGAATTCCTCTCTCTTTCCCTCCCACTCTTCCACGAGAAAGTCTTCATGGATTTAAGGTCTGCTCTATCAAGGAGAAAGGAAATTTTCTGGCCAATCCTAACAGAAATAGAGCAAATATTTGGTTTGGTAGGAAAATAAAAGGTGAGGTATTGTTTATAGGTAAAAAACCCAAAAACACACGGGAAAATGAGCATCAGCTGAGGAATCTTGTACCTGGAGAGCCAGGAACAGGGATCTGAGGTTGGAGAGAGGCTGTGCCTGGATCAGCATCTCCCAGAAGATTAATTTTTATTTGCTTTTTTAAACAAATGTTACACATAAATTTGCAGTGGGATAGACACCATGGTCCTATGGCTTCAGGACATGGAGTTCTATGGAATTTTTGGAATTTTCTATCTCTGCGGTGGTTTCCCAGAGAAGCTGTGGCTGCCCCTGGATCTCTGGAAGTGTCCAAGGTCAGGATGGACGGGGCTTGGAGCAGCCTGGGATATTGGGAGGTGTCCCTGCCCGTGGTGGGGTGGGACTGGATGATCTTTAAGGTCTCTTTCAACCCAAACCGTTCCAGGATTCCATGATCTGGGCTTGTGATGATTTCCAGGGACACCTTCCACTGTCCCAGGCTTCTCCAAGCCCCAGTGTCCAACTTGGCCTTGGAAACTTCCAGGGATCCAGAGGCAACCACAGCTTCTCTGGGAATTCCATCCCAGCCCCTCCCCACCCTCCCAGCCAGGAATTCCATCCCGATATCCCATCCATCCCTGCCCCCTCTCAGGTAACCAATTTTTTCCTACAAAAGCCAAGGTGAAGAGTCAGGAAAAAGCTCCAAGAGCATTTCTTGAATGCTGGGATACCCAGGAAACTTAGAAATAATTCCTATTTTCCCCCTTTCCCCCCCCCGCCAGAATACTCAGAACCAACCTCACCTTTAGCAACTTGCCAAATGCATTTTAAACAATGACACCACGAACATTTTGGAATTCTTTTTACATTTCCAGGTGAACTTTCCTTGGCCAAACAGCCCCGGCAGCCGGAGCGAGCGGCGAGAACAATGAGTCAGAAAAAGGCTGGGATTAAAAAAAGCTCTGCTTTGCTCACATCCTGGATTGATTTCCTTGAACGATTTCCCTCCGACGGCCGCGGTCAAAAATAAGATCAGGAATAATAAAATCAGGGAGTTGGCCCCTCCCTGCTGCTCCTAATACAGGATTTGCTCACCATGTGTCGACAGAGCCCCGCAGACAGATCAAGATGGGAATTCAAGCAATAAAACTCCGGGGAAAAATGGGGATTTTCCTGCTTTTTGTTATTCTTACAGCGGTTGCATCGTGCTCATAATGGAGAGGTTAAAAGAGGAGGGTGTGAGGGATCATTTTTGGGTCTTTTTTTTTAATTCTCTTTGTAAGCTTGGAGAAGGATTTTATTTATTATTTAAATATATATATTTATATAATTATTGATATTTTTAATATATTTTTATAATTTTTTTCAATGTAACTGTGCAGAAATCCAGGTTTTCACCCCTTTTTTTTTCTTTCATAAAAAGACATTTCTTAATTTTCACTCTTTTCCCTCTTCCTACCTCCCAAGCACTCAATTACCAGACAACTTCACAATAACTGCTGTTGTCGTTACCCCACTAAAATCACAATCAGTGAGAGAAATAATTAATCTATTTTTGCGTTAATTGAGGAGAGAGTGCAAATAAATCAATGCAGATCACAGAAATCAGAGCCAGGTTCAATCTCTCTGCTCAAAGATGCATAAAAGGGGGTAAATACACAAGTAGACACATTCATAAGGATATAAATAATATAGACAAATATATAAATATATAAATATATAAATTATAAATAATAAATGTATAAATGAGAAATATATATAAATATATAATATATTTTTATATAAATTATATAAATTACATAAGTACATACATAATAATATAAAATATGAATATATAAAATATATAATATATAACATACGAATACATAATAGATTAATATATAAATAGATGAACACACAAATATATTAATATATTAATAATAGCTAAATATAAATATATAAACAATTGATAAAAATCAAAGAAATGTTAAAAAATCCAACCCTAAAACCTCAACCCAGAGCAGATTTGGGCTCCTATTTCTACAAATACCACGTAATGTTGTAGTATTTTATATCTAAAACTGGATGTGCTGCACCAACCATTCAGGGGAGTATTTTGCATTCCAAAATTCACTCCAAGGGCATTATTAACCTTAAATCTTCCCCGTTTTCCTGCTGAAAAGCTCCAGTTACTCCCTAAAAAAGTGAAAATCAGTTGGTGTGGCCTCATCGGTCCCTGCAGTGCCAAAATCTTGCAGGGAACGCTTCGAGTTTCCATGGCAAAACCTTATGGGCCAAAATATTTATTCCATAGATCAGGATTTTTTTTCCCCCCCAAAGAAATCAGGTGGAAGAAAGAATATATTTATTTAGGAGATTTACTGTGTTGGATAAAATTGTTTGATCTCCTCCCAAAGGATATAAATACATGGAACACAAACTGCACCAGGAATTAATTTGGGGGGATCGTGGCTATTTTAGGAAAACATAGAACGGTAAATTAAAATATTGCTAAAAATTGATATATTTTTATACTCAGTATACATTTATCCCATGAAACTCGTCCCCCACAAAAGAGCTGGAGAGTGTCCAGGGAAGGGAATGGAGATGGGAAGGAGCTGGAGAATTCCTGAGGGAGCTGGGAATGTTCATCCAGGAGAAAAGGAGGCTCAGGGGGGACCTTGTGGCTCTGCTCAGCTCTCTGAAAATTGTGTGCAAAATGATTTTTACATTTGTAAATTTGTGATGTTCAGGAACAGGAAATTTTTGGGGAAAGATTTTTTCATTCAGTCATCAGAACAAAATTCATTTTTTACACTGGAGAAAGAGAAGGAGGGAGGGAAGGAGGGAAGGAGGGAAGGAGGGAGGGAGGAGGAAGAGGAGGGAGGGAAGGAGGAGGGAGGAAGAGACGGGAAGGAGGGAGGGAGGGAGGGAGGGAGGAAGCGAAGGGAGGAGGAAGGGAGGAGGAAGGAATGAGGAAGGCAACGAAGGAGAGGGAAGGAGAAAGGAAGGAAGGAAGGAAGGAAGGATGGAAGGAAGGAAGGAAGGAAGGAAGGAAGGAAGGAAGGAAGGAAGGAAGGAAGGAAGGAAGGAAGGAAGGAAGGAAGGAAGGAAGTCACAGGAAAAGTAATTTTGTAAATGAAAGTCATGGGAAGGCCGTGGTGATTTCATTTTAAGTCATGAAGAAGAACTGCATGAAAAAACTCCAGTTAAAGGGTCCAAGAAAAATCCCAGTCTGGCAAAGCTGTTGATAAAGCAAACTGAACATCTGACCATGAAAAGTTTAAAGTCATCAATAATTGTCTGCAGACAGAAGAAGAAAAAGGAGAATTATGTGTCAAAACATGGAGAATCCTCGTGTTTTATGGGTATTAAATTGTTTATCAAGGTCCTGGAAAGTTGTTATAACCCAAGCAGAAATTATGGATTTGAAATGAGCAGACAATGAGTCAAAAAAATCCATTTCCAAGTTATAAAAGCAAAAGAAAGAACACCTTAAATTATTTCTCTTCTGCTGTTTTAAACCATTCTAAATTCCAGGAAGGCCAGGTGAAATGGTCACCTCAGCAATTTAGGATCCTAAAATCCGCATGAATTTGGAAGATCTCTGATTTTCCAAAAGCCACCACCAAACCATTCAGCTTCCTTGGAAAACCTGAAGAGAATTTTAGCAGAGATGTCACATCCAGAGTGACATTAATTAATGGAGAGTGGATTTAATTTATGGCACCTACTCTAGGATATATAAAAGGTGGATTCATCACCCCTGGAGAGGCTTAAAGGATGTGGAGAGGTGGCACTTAGGGATGTGATTTAATGGTGGATTTGGCACTGCTGGATTAGGAATTGGACTTGATGCTCTCCAACGTCTTTTCAAACCTGGATGCAGATCTAAAAGAGGCGAGTCTGCTGCTCAGTTTCAGGTGGATTAATTTCCACTGGCTCAGAGGTTTTTGGAGGCAGAGAAATACCCAAAGCTCATTTGGGGGATTTGTGTTATTCCCAATAATTTTTCAATTTTTCAGTAACTACCCCATGTCAGAATTTCTGGCTTCTCTCTCCTGGGGGAGGAATCAGGTCCATCCCGATGCCGACTCTTCCAGGGAGGGAAAAACTATCCTGTCTTCCTGCTCCTGTTTGGGCCGGGGCTGGGACAACCCTTGGCCAATCCTTGGCTGAAGGGAATGGGAATGAAAGGACAGACACAGCATTTGTGGAAAACAGACTGGACTTCTTTGATTTTTTTTTTCCCTTGGCTCTCAAGAGAGATCTGAGCATTGCTGCAAAGAGCTGATTCAACCTCTCTTTCCTGGTGCTCCCTTTTGGAGCGGGACAAACTAAATCCCACCCCTTTATCCCCTTCCTCATTCCCAAATCCCCTAAAAGAGCTGCCCCTCCTTCCACTGGAAGATCCCATTTCCTCCCTCGTAGTCTCGCTGTGCTCTAACCCCACTATCAAAGCTTAAAACAACAAAAGTTTTGGGAAACCCCCCCCTCCATTTTCCATTTTGTCCGTGTGCCAAGCCCCGCATCCTGTGTCTGGAGCAGAGATTGTTTGAGACCTCGCACTGATAAATTGTGAGTATTAGGGATATTTTTGGGAAAGTAGGGGAATTTCAAAGACAAGCCTTTACTTGAACAGCTGCCTGGAAAATCGAGAGCTCGGAACAAAACCAGTATCCGATCGGAGGAAATCCTGATCCGTGTCTCTCCTACGTTTCTGGTTTTTCAGCCGTGCTGTTTTCAAGTTGTCCCTGTGTTATAAAATCCTCCCTCGCTGTGGTGCTTGGAAAGGCCCATTTACGGAGATAAAGGACCATAAAATCTCTTCATTCCTACAGAACATGGCCGTTCCCAACATTTTAGGGATTTAGTGCTGGTAAAACCACCAGAATGACGAAATTGGAGGAGCAAATCCTCCTTAATAACCTGAATAAAGAAGCTGATAAGGAACATGGAGAAGATCCTTACCTGTGTGAGGGCTTCCAAATGAATCAAAAGTAAAGCTTGGATTTGGTGCTGCGGAACCAGAATCAACATCAAGAGCTGTGGAAAAATCAGATGTGGAAAAGTAGAGGCACAGAGGGGCTCACACATGGACCTGAAGGTTCTGTCAGGGCCTGTGCTGACCCATCCCATGAGCAGATGGAGATGTTCACTCAGGACGACAGAATCAGGCAGATTTCAGAAAAGCAGGATCAACCGTAGCCTTAAAAGAGGTGAATCCCAAGGTTGTGGTTCATGACTGGATGTAAGAGCTCCAGAATCTCTGTTCAGGTTCTGGATTTTGGGAAAGGTGAGATTTGTGCATCTCAGGTGGCTTCAACCTCTCCATTTCGGCAGTGGAGCTAACCCTCAATGGAGATGTTGGAGAGCCAGTGATGGTGACTCAACACCTCCTTGGAGATGGCCTAGAGGAGATGAATTCCTCATCTAGGAGGGACTTTTCTAGGATACAAAGTTCACACTATGGCCAGGAAGAGCCAGACGCTGGGAATTTGGTCATGGACTTGGTCGCTGAGCGTTTTGTTCTGCTCAGGCCAAATAAACCCAAAATATGAGAATTTGGATTACGGCATTAAATATGTTTGGAGCCGGTTTTCCTGGAAGATCTGGAGGTGGCCTCCTGGAGTGGTCCTTATTGTAAGGAATGTTTGTAAGGACCAAGAGGCTCAGACCCATCAGGAACTCCATGAGGAGCGTGCCAGACTTCCCAGCCAAGGCAATCTTTGGCCGCTGTGTGTTGATGAGGAGGGATGGCTCAGATTGGGGTTGGGTTTGTGTCCATGGGAGCATCTTTGCCATGGCACCTCCAGCTTCCATGGAATGCCAGCAGGGCAAAGCAGTCCTTCCCAACACCTTTATTCATTCCCAAGCTGGTTCTTTCCATCTCTTCCACAATTTTTCTGTAGGAATTTACTTGTTAACTTTCTAACGTACGGGTTCTTCTGGGCCTGAGTGGAGATTCAAAAAAGGATCCATAAATGATCCCTAGGGCAGATTTTCCCTCGTTCCCTGTCACACGTGGGCGTTAAGACAGACAAAAATTGCCTCTCCCTTTTCTCAGTAATTTTCCCAACCCCACTGGCTTTTATTACACTGATTTATTTATTTTTCCCTCCTTTCCCACTCAGTTTGAAGTGGCTGCTCCCTCATCCCCAGCACTGGCTCACAAAATACATGTGGAAAGTGAAATGTATTGTTCAATTATTTGCTTTTCTTTTCGTGGATGTGACGTGTTCTCATTCATTTGTTGGGGTTTTTTGTGCCCCAGTAGTGAGGGGGGAAAATAAATGACCTTTTTCAGTCTTTTATTTTTTCATTTTGACTTCATCCTTTTATTTTTTACCTTTGAAAAAAACAAAAAAAAAAACCCCTTTGTGATCTCAACAACCACGTAATGAATGCGAGTGAATAACCGGGCTATCCACGAAATGTTTTCCTGGGTGTTCCCTTCTGTACCAGCCAATTTTTCCTTCGCTTCAGGAAGGCAGCCAAGATAAGGAAATATTCATCATTTCTGCACTGCATTATTTCAGTGGAAACAAAAGCTCACGCTGTGCATATTTGTGTACATTGTGCCTTGATTGCAGGCGCTGTCATCCCCAGTCCAGGGTTTCAGAGTGCCTTTGGAGCCTCCCAGTTCTCCAGTCATTCATGGAAAAGCCACTTGGATAACTGCGGTTATAATTTTGGTGTTCCTGCAAAGGCAAATCTTGGTGTTTCTGCCCCTTTCATCTACAACCTCTTCTCGTCCCCCTCTGATACAAAAGTTTGTGTGGCCACTCCTTGAACCTGGCCAAGGAACTGATCCAGCTGAAAAAGAACCTGGGGAAAAAAAACCAGAATTGATTTTTGCCTCCAGATCAGCTCCTTTTTGGAGTTCACCGCCTGCTCAGGAAAGCTGGAGGGCGGGAAGAGCTCTGGGATTGCCTTGAGGGCAAGGGAGAGGGAAGCAGGAGGGGAGGGATGTTTAAACTGGGATTGACAACAAATCCTGAGGCCTTAAAAGCTTCACCCTGACAAGGAAATCTCTGAGGTGACCAACTGTAGGAACATGGAATTGCTTAGGTTGGAAAAGGCCATTAATCCAAGGCCACCACTGCCCCACGTCCACAAATGCCACATCCACACGAATCTTTAGGGATGAGACTCCACCACTGCCCTGTGCAGCAGTGCCAGGGCTGGACAGCCCTTTCCAGGAAGGAATTTTTCCCAATATCCAAACTCTGGGCTAGAAGAGATTATGACACAGGAGATGATTATGGAAGCAATGTTATGTGTCACACAGCCTCTCCTGGAATATCTGCCTGTATTGGAAAGAAGGGAATAAATCAGGGAATTCTTTTCCACCTGTGTGATCTAAATCCTGCTGAAGATCTTGCTGATGAATCACTGAAGTCATCGAGACACTTTAAATTTCCCCCTGGAACCACATCTTGGATTGTTCCTCCCTAAATGATGACATTCCAGGGGAGAGAGGAATCTGAGGAGAGCAGCGGGAAAAGTTGGGCTGAAAATTAACACCTCACAGGACAGAAAACATGTAGAATAAAAGAAATAATTAAAAACAAAATTAGTAGTTAGAAACAACGAGAACTAGGCCGTGATTAAAGGCAAGATGAGGAGTTGAGAGTTCTTTCAACGTTTTTTACTGTGTAGAAAGTGGCAATTAAATAATTTTTGAATTATGAACAAGTAATCAATGATTACCAAGTGTTACAGCAGTTACAACATCTGTGCATGAAAAATTAATTAGCTCAATTAGTGAGGGAAGGCTCTCTGCAGGTTTTTGTCCCATTCCCATAAAAACTCCTCTTCAAAGACAAAGACAAACTCCAGGACCCTCCTTGCCCAGCAATTCCCAGCCTAAGCCTGATTTAGGCAGCTTTAGAAGCGTTCTCTAAGGGACTAAATTTGGGAGATCAGGACATTTCCAGGGAGGTCCAGGCAGGAAGGAAGGCTGCACTAATGAAATTAATTAAATCTTTAATGACCGGGCAGGTACTCAGCAGCAATCCATGGATCCCCCCAAGGATCTGGAAGCATATGTGAAAAAATTCCACCTTCTGCTTCCTTCCCACAACAGTGGTAGAGAGCTCATAAATGGATTTTTGGCCAAAATAGACTTCTCCAGGCCTGAGATAGCCGAGAGGAAAAGGAGAGGCAGAGAGCAGGAAAACTCTCATGAATGTGTCATCCAAACCCAGATAAAATTTCTGTGACACCAGAGCTATAATTACAATATGACTGCAATTAGAATTTTGATCAGACACCTTCAGCATCCTCCAGCTAATCTTAGCCTTGGCGTGATGGCCACAATACCCACAGGAATGTCACTGCCACGCTGGGAAGGGAAACAGGAGCATTCAATTATTTATTCACAGCTGGGGAGAAAATTCCTGTGGGGTCTATAAGATGGACTCTATCCCAAATCCTTGTCATGTGGTCTCATCCCATTTTTGAGAAATAAAAGTGATCAAGGTCATCACAGAATCCCAGAATGATTTGGGGTGGAAGGGACCTCAAAGGTGCTCATTTCCAACTTCTTCACCTTCCACTATCCCAGGTTTCTCCAAGCCCCATCCAACCCCATCCAACTTGGACACTCCCAGGGATGCGGCAGCCACAGCTTCTCTGGGAAATCCATCCCAGCCCCTCTCCATCCTCCCAGCCAAGAATTCCTTCCCAATATTCCATTTAACCCTACTGTGGCAGTGGGAAGCCATTCCCTGAGTCCTGGAAGAAATGTACAGGATGGGTGGACATGAAAGCTCTAAAGGAGAAAATATTTTAGGGATGGATTAGACTTTGGTTTTAGGAGTCTGGGCTTTCTCATGGAAGTTGAATCCATACATGTGGAGCAGAACATTCCTCCAGTGGGATGTCCCTGCATTAATCAGCTTTAAATGTACCTTATTTACGAATTTAGGAATTTCCTGCCTGTTACAGCCTGGAAAACAGAAGAGCAGCAATTGGGATTAGAATTCCTCGTGTTCCGCTTTGTCCACATGCACTGGGTCCAGACTAGAAGCCAACTCCTTGTTAAAGTTCTAACCACGGCTCTTCCTTGGCCTCAAATCTGTCCATTATTCCTCCAGTTTCTTATAGTGTGGGAAGGTTGTTAAATTCCTTCTCAATAGTCCGAGGAGATTGGAAAAAATCCTAATGGGGGGTCGTTCCCTCAGAGTAGGGGAAGGCTGGTGGTGATGTAACATGGAATCGGTAGAGGAGGAAAGGATAAAGATGACAGAAGTCATTAAAAAGGAGGAAATGTTCTTCTTTACTGGGTGGAAGTTTGGGAAGGAGCACACCTAGGTCAGGATGTGCAGGCATGCTGTAAAATGTTACCGGTTTTACTGGTTTGCGTTGAGGTTGGATGCTGGATCAGGCAGGGGTGTTTCTGGTGTCTGAACTGTGGAAAGAACTTCAGGCAGCAGTTACTGTAAAACAGGAGATTTCAGTTTGCCAGAACAACTCGTTCATGTTTGGAGGAGGATTTTTAACAGTTTTTTAAATTTTGAATTTATTTTTCCTCATGGGACAATTTGCAGATTTAGCATCACCCACAGGGTGACATTGATCGTTCCCAACTGGGAGAATCTCCAGATTTCCATTGACTAAGAAGTTCCCTTGATGCAGAACTGATGCTGCTTATATGGACCTTGATTTTTTTCCTGAGTACTTCGATTTTTCCTCTTGGCACTCAGGAAAACATTGGCCCTCCTCACACCATTTCCCTGCCCTGGCAAGGACCATGACATCAAGCCTCAAAGCCAGGGGTGCGGCCTAATTTATTCAATTCTTCCCTCTTTCCTCGGCTTGTTCCTGAACATTAATTGTGTGGGGACTGGGGCAGGAGCAGTGTGTGCTCCGGAGGCTGCCAAATCCAACGGATCCAGCCAAGTGAAAAATAAAGAGGTCGGGTTCAAAAGTCTAAGCGAGAGAGCGGCGGGTTTTCCGATGGCTTTGACATCTCAAAGGGTCTGATGGATGTTTCCTTTGTTTGTTCTGTGACCACGCAAAAGTACTATAGAAATTCAGGCAAATCCCATGATCTCCTCCCCTTGGCTGATCCGGAGCGAACGGAGCTGGGATTATTTATCCTGGTTTATTATTCCTTGGGCCACATCAAAAAGCTCGTCCTTCCCTCTGCCGAGCGCCCTTGACGCCGTTTCAAGACGTGAAATACACACAATTCATAAACAACTTTCTTCCATCATCCCCCCCCCCCCAATATACTGTGGGAAAAATAAATTATGAGGAACTTCGATTCTCCACCCAAGATTCCACCAGGGAGCCCTGAAAACAATTTACCTCTTGCTTCTTAATTTGAAGCCTAACAGAAAATCTGTGCTCGGGATTCGGAGTGAGTCAGAGCTCGCTGCAGATAAAAGCGGGTGTGGTGGTGGAAGGAGGGAGGGCAGGAAACAGATGTGTCTGTGGGGTTTCTGTCTGGGCAGCGGGGTGAGCTCAGGGGCCCTTGATGAAGGGCTGGGATAGTTCTTTAATTGGTGTAAATTAAGTTTGAATTTAGTCTGATTTGCTCAGCAGAGCATCGACCCCTTTTCTGTTTGTATGGATCTGTCAGAATCCGAATCTCGATGTCTCTGAAGAGACAAATCCAGCTCTGGTTGGGCCGTCCCTCCCCAAGTGAAAGCTCACTTTAAATCACTGCACTTACCTCCTTGATTAAATTGATTAATTAAATTAATTCTGCTTCGTGAAAGAAGAGAGATTGAAGGCGAGAGACTAAAAGCTCCCACCAGGGAGTTCAGCGGCAGCTGGGTCTCCTTTGCTGTACTCAAAGCAGCAAAAAAAATCTGTCAAAATCAAAAGGCACTTTCTTTCCATAAGGCATCAGCATCAGAAAACGATGGGATAATTGGTTTCCTTTAGGAAGGAGAGTAGAGAGACTCTCAGCCCTGCTTCCCCAAATCTCCAGCTCCCCTTTGGAAAAGGTTTCCGTGCATGTTCAGTGATTATCCCATCAGCGGGGAGGACACTGGGAAGCACCTGATGAAGAAACACGGGAAGATCCAAACTAAACAGAAGTGGGAGCAGAGGAGCCAGCTCTGCAGAACATTGGAGAACTGCAGCCTTTAATTTCTAAAGGAAAATTTTCCACTTCTTCAGTGAAAGGTCACATCTGGCAAACATTGCGAGAGTGTTAACAATTAGAAAAATGAAATATCTTTGCCTTCAATTTTAGTTGACAAAATAAATACGAGAATTCCATTGATCCTTTTAACAGACCATTGTATTTTTCTTTGGGATATAGCGAATTTCCAGCCTATTTCCAATCTGATCCAATTAAAGTGAACGGAACTCGAATGGCAAATCAGGAGGCCTCTCCTGCTTCGGTTCCAAAAAACCTCTCATAAATCCCTCAAGGAATTGCTTTAATCCCCTGGTGACTCAACAGGATCCCCATAAAAATCGAGAGCCACGTTTTAGGTGGGATGTTTTTCATGGATGGGCACCAGTTACAGGGAATTTTTGTAAGGAATTTATTCCCCTTCCTGGGCTGTGTTATCCTGTAACACCTCGGACACGGGGCAGGATGAGATGGGAATTCCTTCCTATGCCCTGGAACTGTGGTGCTGTCTTGGGCATCACCATAGGTGGTCCAAAAAGTCCCTTTTTGATGTTGACTCAGGAGAAATAAGATCCAATTCCTTTGGTTGTTCTTGTCCGTGCTCCATCATTTCGGCAGAATTTTTCCAGAGCATCCCAAGTCTCTTCCCTAAGCTTAAGGAATCATTCTGATGCTTTGCTAAAAGGAGTTGTAAGGGTGGTTTCTGTCACTGTGCAGCTTGGAGGAGGAAGAAAATTCCACCAAAACGTAAACGCAGTCATTATTTACCCTCTTCCATCCCAGATTTCCCGGTCTCCTGAGCTGGCACTCTCCGTTCCATTGTGGCAATGGAGATGTGGCAGCACAGGGCCAATTTCAGAGAATTCCAGGATGGTTTGGGTCAGAAGGGAATTTAAGGATCATCTTAATCCACAGGCAGGGACACCTCCCACTATCCCAGGTGATCCAAGCCCCAGTGTCCAGCCTGGCCTTGGGCACTGCCAGGGATCCAGGGGCAGCCACAGCAAATCTGGGAATTCCATCCCAGTCCCTCCCCACCCTCCCAGCCAGGAATTCCTTCCCAATATCCCATCTAAACCCTCCCTCTTTTAGTTTAAAGCCATTCCCCTCAATCCTGTCGTTCCATCCTTCGTCCACAGCCTCTCTCCACATTCCCTGTTGGCTCCTTCAGGTCCTGGAATATCACAATTAGGTCACCCCAAAGTTTCTCTTCTCCAGGCTGGAAAAATTTTCTGCAGGAATACGTGGAGTTTTAGTCCCATCTAAAAAAGTCAGTTTCTGGTTGATTTCTGATGGAAAAAATATCAAGATTTGATTGCACATTCTCCATTCTGGAATTCTTTCCAGAATCTCTATAAAATAACCTGGTTTTTCCATCAGCTTTCTTGAACATAAGGAATGAGAATATAAAGAATTAAAGATCAAGATTTGGGCCATATAAATTTTTCAGAACTTATAGAAAATGTAAATATTTTTTGAAGACATTAAAATTTTACCCTGAACGTGTCACACAGAGTTTCTTTTTATTCTCACAGGTTTTTCATTGGTAAATAAACACTGAAGTACTGAGGAAACTTTGGATTCTTCAAAATATCTTTCGGGAAATAATCATCTCGATTTCACTCAACGAGAGCCAAAGTTGTTTATTTTTATGGATTTTTTTTTTCTTTATTTGGCGTTGGTTTACTTACGTAGGAATATCCAGAAATGCATAAAATAAAACGAACTGAACCGAAAGAACTTTTTTGCTTTGATTCGTAACAGGGAAAGATTTCTACGTTGAAAAAAATAAATAAACGGACAAATAAATAAAGCTGCAACACACTTTAATCTTGGAGATATTCCCTGTGGAGTAACAGCAAGAGGAATAAAAGGAAAATGAGTTTAAAATAATCATTTCAATCACTACATGAAAGTTCAGTTTCTTGTAGCATCCGCCCAGCTAAACCCGCCCATGGTCTGCAGGTACAGCGTCAATCCCACAATCCTTCCTCCCCTCCAACCTTCCATTCCCATCTGGAATTCCTCCCAGAACGCTTTAACTCTTTTTCCTTGATCCTGGAGCAAGGCTTTGATTGCTTGCAGCTGACTAAAGCTGAAGACAAGACATGGAAAAGCATCAGAGGGAAGTGAACTTGAAGAGCAAAACCTGGAACGCTGAAACACATCAGGATTATCCCTGAGGGTTCAGGAGCTTTTCCACGGCTGAAGGAGCGGTAGGATGAACTTTGCATCCTGAAGAAAATCCATGGGACTCCAACCTGGATGGTTTTCCACAGCTTTTCCCGGAGAAATTTTGGATGTGCCATCCCTGGAAGTGTGCAGGGCCAGGTTGGATGGGACTTGGAGCACCCTGGGATAGTGGAAAGTGTCCCTGCCCACGGCAGAGAGAGGAACTGGATGATCCTCAAGGTCCCTTCCAACCCAATCCATCCTGGAATTCTGGGATTCATCCAAGCCAAGAAAGCAGGTTCCTCCCAGAAATAAAATGGACAGGTCTCTTTCACCTTCAAAAGTCCAATTGCTGAGTTTGGGATGATGTGCATTCCCGCACACATTCCCAACCACCTCCCAGACTCTCCAAGCTCCACCCAGTTCATTGGTGCCTTCAGAGCAGCCAAACCTCAGCCTCACTCGGCCTCCTGTGCATCCCCAGATCCTCTTCTCCTCTGCCAACCTTTCCTTGGCACTCCCATCCCTTCAAAATCCTCTTATTCCTGAAAACCCCCAGTTGCCCAATTTCCAGCCCACCAGCACATGCCAAGTTTGGCCCCTTCATTCTCCTACAAGAAGCAGCCACGTTTTCCTGGAGTCTCCTCATTTTCAGAGATCATTCCCAAGTTGTATCACTACGGAACAAATATTCCCAATATTTTGTTGGGAAGAGCCAAAAAGTCAAGTTCTCAGATTAATTTTTCTGTTTTATGACAGAATCCCCATTCCTTTGCTTGTCCTAGCAAAAGAGAATCATGGAATCCTAAAATGGTTTGGATTGGGAGAGACCGGAAGCATCATCTCATTCCAAGCCCCTGTCATGGACAGAAACACCTTCCAGTGGAGGAGCTTGTGTGATGTTGGAATAAAGGAATTTTAAGCAATAAATCAATTTTAATTAGCGATAATTCCTTCATTAAATCAATTATCAATAGAGTTAATTCAATAGAGGAAATCCAGCGTATTCCTACTGAGAGTAAATGGGGGGAAAAAGAACACTATGTTTTTCCATCTGATGAGAAAGAGACATGAAAATATTTCCTTCTCTGAAGGCATCTCAAAAATCCCAAAATACCCTTAATGAACAGAAAATCCTTATTTGGTTTGAGACAAAGGTGATGTTGCTCTAATGCTGAAGGATTCTTTCAAACTGAAAATATATTTTTAAAACATATTTTTGGAGCTGGAAATAGAAAACCTTCCATTAACAACGTCGGAAGGAGACATTTATAAAATTAAACTCTTCTATTTATTGAAACAAAAGTCGCTGGGATTTAATTACATTATTTTAATTGTATCAAAACTTTGGCCTGGTAATTCTATTTCCATATTTTCCAGGCGGGAAGCTGAGATTTCCTACGGAAAGTCTAAGGAGTAGAATTGTCTTAACTCTGCGTCTGAACAGCACCTGGCACGATCAGAACCTGCTTCATTATCCACAACTCGGGGCAAAAATATCCAAGGAAAAAATACGGTTATAGGATTCAACTTCACATTTATCCACAAATAAAAATGTTGAGCGGAAAAAAAGCCGGGAATTCTCCCTCATCCCTGACTTTGGGAATGTTCAGCTGGGTCAGGGTTAGACCTTGGACTGAGCACAAGGATCTTGAGATAAGCTGGGATCACAACCAGGGAGATCCAGGTTTGCTCCAGACCTTCAGGGATATAAAACCAAGACTTGTCTGGACAATGAGGCTTTTTGGGCTATAAAACCAAGTTTTATCTGGACAATGTGGCTTTTTTGGGAAATGGTTTAGGAATCATAGTTGGAATTGCTCTGCCACGTCTTTTGTTTTCTTTGCTGATAAGAGTTGGAACCTGGCAGGTGCCTCCCGGCTCCTTACGAGATCCTTCCATCCTTGTGGGAGCACTGAGCTTTGCTACTGAATCCATGGAATATCTGGGGTGCACCCAAATGCTGGGAATGGCAAAGAGAAGGAATTTGTTTGTCCTTTCAGATTGGCACTAAAAATAAAACAAAATCCTTGGAAATCCAAAGAGGTGTTGGGGAGATCACGGGATCATGGAATCATGGGATGGGTTGAGCTGGAAGAGACCTTAAGGATCATCCCATTCCGTGGGCAGGGACACCTCCCACTGTCCCAGGCTGCTCCAAGCCCCAACGTCCAACCGGGCCTTGGGCACTGCCAGGGATCCAGGGGCAGCCACAGCAAATCTGGGAATTCCATCCCAGCCCCTCCCCACCCTCCCAGCCAGGAATTTCTTCCCAATATCCCATCTAAACCTCCTCTCCGGCAGTGGGGGGATGCCCCAGGTCAGCCCCATTCTGGGAAACAAGGATTTGGGAACAGTCAGTGTCCATTGTCAGGGTCTGGACACACTGACTGAGAGTTGTGTTTGTGGGAATGTTCAGGAGAAGGAATCCATGAAGAGAGCAGATAACAAAACCTTCCCTTCCACACAAGGAATTTAATCCAGTTCCTGGTCTTTGGTTGTCCAACACAACCTGAAGAATTCAAACCCAAAGAAAACCTATAAGGAAATAAGATGGAAAACAAGGCGGGCCTTTTCTCCTTTTATCCTTCTTTTTTATCTACTCAGACTTCCATAAAATCCAAGCACTGACTTGGCGATACAGAACCAGGGAAATCCTCAGGACCTGCTCTGGAGACAATTTTCCAGCAAATTTTCCAGAACAAAGTGAATTTTGGGGCCCTGCAGTGGATTTCCAGCTTAGTGGACACGGTGGGGCTTGGTCAAAGGCTGGACTTATCTTGGAGGTCTTTTCCCACTTTAATGATTCCATAATTATCTCATCAGAGAATGATTGAATCATCAATTATCAAAACTCCAAGAGCAAGAATTGGTTGGATACCTTGAGGACCTGATATTTTGACAGATTTTATTGGGATAAACTCAGAGTTTTCAGCACTCTGAAGTTTAAATCTTTTATATTAAATATGTCAAACTCCCTGGATGCCTCCACAAGCTCTGAAATCCTAAATCCTCCCCAAAAATTGAGTTCCCATTTGGACAACCTCTGCCTCCAATTAATGAGAAGAAAACTATTTTTCTTCCTTCACTGTCCCTGCTAACATTAAAAACCTGCTTGCATCTCTGGGTAAAATTTTATATAACGTTTTAAAGGTCACAGTTTGTCGGTGGACGCCTTTTGTATAAAATATGACTTTGTGTTGGCAGCTCCATCCCGAAAAACGTTGTTTTCCTGTAACTCCTGAGGAGCAGGAAGGACATTAGGGCTGGATCCTGCTTTGGATTTAAAACTCATAATCCCCATCCCACTTTTTGTAAAGCTTGTGACTCGTTTCACTCAGCTGATGGACAAAATCACCTTTTTTTAAGTGCTCTACAATTTCATTTTCTTCCAGGACACAACCCCTGATGATTTATTTTCGAGTCAGAAAAATGGGAGGTCAAGACTTTCCCATCGTAAGGAGAATTTTGCTGTTCAAACACAGCAACTGAAGAACCCCAGATTATTCCAGAGCCAAACAATTCTGTTTTCCTTGAGGTTTTCTACTCCTTGTTCCCGAATTCACCCAGGTCTGGTGATGGGTTTTGAAGCATTTTCCATGGAGCTTTACTGGGAAGAGTTTGATATTTAAAAGGGGGAAAAATAAAAGATATTTGTCCACAAAAACGGGAAGTGATGAACCAGAGTGAAATCCCAACAGGAACAGCAATTTCCTGGAATAAAGGAGTGTCAGCTGAGGATCTGGAAAGGTTCTGCTCAAGGGACAACTCAGAGCTGAGCCATCCTAAATGTTAAATAGGAAAAACATCAGCTGCATTCAAATAATTTATTGATAACATTTCAAAATGTCAATTTTTAAAAGCGGTTCTGTTAACAGGGACAGGGATCTGTAAAGAGCAGGACTTTTGTAAGCAAAATCAATTCTAGGAGGAGCAGTGAACACACATGAACAGGAATTAACAGACAGAATTATGGGCTTCTAAAACCTGAGGATTTACTCAGATTTCCCCCTGATTTCAAAGTCCAAGCCACCATTCCTCACCACAAACCCCCAAAATCATGGAATTCTGGATGTTTGGGGAGACCATCTACCCAAACCCCTGCTTAGAACAACTTGTTCAAGGCTGTGCCCGCTTGGGTTTTGATATTTCCAAGAATGGGAACTCCACAACCTCTCTGGACACTCTGGCCCAGTGTCCAAACAGCACCCCAGCTGTTTAAATAAATTATTAAATATTTTAAAATTTGAATAAATTCATTAAATAAATAAACTCCATGTTCAGGTGGAATTTTGTGCTTCAATTTATGCCTGTTGCCTTTTTCTGTCACCGTTCACCACGGAGAAAAATCTGACTCCACGTTCTTTATTCCTTTCTTATAATTCAAAATTATAAATGCAATTATAAAAATTAATTGTCCCACTGATAAGAACCTGCTGAGCTTTCCCTTCTCCAGTAGGAATAAGATCACCTCCACCAAATTCCTGCTGTGAGAAAGAAAACACCCCAAAACTGCCTGAGATTTTTCCAGATTTCTCCGATGAAGGAATTCCCACAGCCTCTACTGTCCCTGCTGCTCTCATGATGTTTCATTGGAATTTTCCTTTCCTGGAAAAGCTGGAAGCTGGGATAACACAGGCACTGCCTGTCAGTTTTATTTCATCCCAGGAAAAGCTTGGTGAGATCTTTGGGAAGATTTCAGGCCCTAAAGCAAGGAATTTGTAGTGGATCTTACGCTGCACCCACTGTAAGAACATTTCTGTGGGGTCACCAATGGATTTGGGAATTCCTAAATGGAACAGGCACCTGCTTGGATCATCTTGGAATTTAATGGTCTTCCTGTACACAAAACCACACCTTTAACTGGTGAAACTGGTGGAGTTTTCCAGAATGGATTGCCAGGTAATTCCTTTTATTTTCCTGTGGGGTAGAAATGAGGATTTTAGAGAGGGAGCCTTTCTCCAAGCTTCCCAAAGATGTGTTTTATAGAACCAGGGAATTGTTTTGGTTGGAAGAGACTTTTTAAAGCTCATCCCATTCCACCTCATCCCATGGGCAGGGACACCTCCCACTGTCCCAGGCTGCTCCAATCCCCAGTGTCCAGCCTGGCCTTGGGCATTGCCAGGGATCCAGGGGCAGCCACAGCAAATCTGGGAATTCCATCCCAGTCTCTCCCCACCCTCCCAGCCAGGAATTCCTAATTCCCAATATCCCATCCATCCCTGTCCTCTGGCAGTGGAAGCCATTCCCTGTGTCCTGTCCCTCCATGCCTTGTCCCCAGTCCCTCTCCAGCTCTCCCGAAGCTTCCTTTATAAATGGAGGCAACTTCCACCATCTCCTCTCTGGGAAATCTTGATGTGAGTGTTAAAACACAATTAATTCTCATTTGTTGTTCACTAGAGGCATCAGACTGGATTACTCTGATTAAATAATAAAATAATATTATATATATTTATTAAATATCTGTGTAATTTAGGGTGCCAATCAGCCATCCTGGAGTGGTTTCTCCTGCCATTTGAAATTTCCTGAAGACATTTGGGATGAACAGATGCAATCCAGGAGTGCCTTCAGCCCAGATCCCTCTGGGACAGAGAAAAGGCTTGGGAGGTGATGCCTTTTTCTGGTCTTAGGAAATAAAGGCTCAGACAGGGTCAGAGGGTTGGGGGTCGTTTCCCTCGGGATTTTAATAGGATCCCATTCCATGGCTTCTGCCGTCCAGGTAGAACACGCCGCAAAAGCCCCGTCCCCCCAATCAAGTGTACAATTAAAGACTCTACTCATTAGCATATCTACCAGAAGGGCCCAATAAGGGGCCTGGGTGGGCTCACTTCTAGTTTACAAAATCTGTCCTACTAGGAGACCTTGAGGGCTCATGAAAACAGAGTGTTTGGTCTCTAACTCTACGTAGTTTCAGGGGTGTTTGGTCTGCCGGCCTGCTAAACACCATGAAACCAGGCTGAACTATCACCTAAAGCATCACAAGTGTGCATGCTAATACTTGTGAATGTAGGGAACAGTGTAAGAAATATTCAGAGAAAAAGCAGAAAAAAATCCCTCAGGCATCAGAGGACATCCTCATGTAAATGAAGTACCCATGTCCAAACACTGGATCGTGTCAGGCAGTGCTCACACATTCCCAATCCTCACCAATTAATGGGATTCACTTTTAGTCAATTAAGCTGTCAAATAACATCCCATGTGTCCATCTGTGGAAATTTGGGATTTTTCTACAGACAGGAGAGACCACGTCAATATTTTACGATGCAGAGCTGCCAATGCAGAGATTCCTTTGCCATGTCCCTGCTTGTTTGGTGCTTTGGGGAACACAAATTTCAGGGATCACAGGAATTTGAAGGATCTGTCACTGCTGGTGTCTCCTGGATTAAAAAAAATCCTAATTCTGGGAGGGGATCGTATAAAACGGGCAGAAAACGCTTCAGAGGGACTTTTCACTGCCCAACAGCAACATCCATCTCTCCTCAACTGTACCTCCACATGGAAAAGTTGTGTTTAATTGGATTCAGGAGGACTGGCTGGAGGAGGTTCAGATGGGATCCATCCCAGTTAATTATACTCTCCCTGCCTTTTTGGGAAGCTTAAAAGGTCAGTTAAATATCAAAGCAGATTGTTCTAGGGCTGTTCCCTCTGTCATTTCCAGGTTTCATTCCTGCATTTGAACGGGATTCAGGATCTCTGTACAAATCCACGGGAGAGCGAGACGACGAGAGAATTCCAAAAGGGATAAAATGTACACAGTGTGTAGATAAATTTTAAAAGGGATATTTAGGAAAATCAGAGGGGTTTTATCCCCTTTTTTTCAGGTGAGAGAGAGAGAGGCAAGAAGTTGATTTTATGCTTTTCCAGAGTTGTAGGAGAGTCCACAGCCCAGCGAGAAGATCCATCAAAACCTCTCGAGGCTCTGGAAGACGTGGCAACTTTGTTTTTCCTGCTCCACGTGGTCGAGTTCCACTTTTTTCATGGAAGATAAAAGTTTCCAGCATGCAGCTGATTTCAACCACTCCGAGGGCTTCAGTCTGAGCAGAATCTGCTGCAGAAAAAAAGAGGCTCTCTGGAGGGCTGTGGGTTTAATCATCATTACTTTCCCTGCCTCTCTCATCTTTCCTCACCGGCCCTAATCTGTGCTGCTGCATCTGCAGATAAGAGTGAGCAGAATCCCGGGGATTGGAGGATGGTCTGAGGGAGGAATTCTTTCCTTTGAAAGCCTGGGAAGTGGTCCCCTGGGTGTGTCATTAAGCTGGAGGCAAAAGCAGATGTAAGCTCAGATTATCTGTTGGTGACAGCCTAAATAAAACACAGTAACTGGCAGGGCAGGGGGGACAGGCGGCTGCTGCTGGGCTCTTGAATCTGAATGAGGAACGGCTGGGGGAAAACAGGGATTTTCCTTTGGAAAAAAAAATCTTGGAGTTTCACTTCTGTGCATGGGGGATGAGGGTGAGGGCTGAGTCCTGCATTCCTCCTGCAAGCAAGGATGGTGACACTACAGAGAGAATATTGGGTTTGTTTTATTCTGGAATTTTATCTTAGTGCTTGGCACCCGGGAAGAAGCGCTAACTCTGGAGTTTTTTCAGGAATTGATATTTCTCTGAAGTCTCCCAATTCCTGACCATTTTAATCCTACTTATGATGGAATCACGGAATGGTTTGGGTTGGGAAAGGACCTTGAAGATGATCTGGTTCCACCTCCTACCATAGGGAGGGACACCTTCCACCAACCCAGGGTGATCCAAACCCCATCCAACCTGGCCTTGGACACTGCCAGAGATCCAGGAGCAGCTGCAGCTTCTCTGGGAATTCCATCCCAGGGCCTCACCTCCTTCCCAGCTAGGAATTCCTTCCCAATATCCCACCTATCCCTGCCGTCCTTCATCTTCAGGCCATTCCCCCTGTCCTATCACTCCGGGCTTTTATCCAAATTCTCTTTCCATCCCTTCCTTTCCATCCTTCTTTTCATGGGAAGCAGAATGGTTGCTGTCACTGTGTCTCAGCACTCAGCCACCAGGACAAGATCTGGAGAGCAAAACCAACCAATAAACCAATCAGAATTCCTGAAAATTTTCACTCCCTGATAATTTGAACCCGAGGAAACATCCAAATCAGAATATCCTTGCCCTCTCCATAGGTGCTACTGGCTAAGCCAGGCACTTGGAGCTGCTGGTTTGTTTAGTTGGGAATTTTGCTGGATGTCTGATTTCTAGGAATAGGCATTGTGGATAAGGCTTGTTTGTTTTGGCTCTGTTTCCATGGGGACAAACAGAAGTGGAGTGATTAATTTCCATTCTGTTGCCATGGTTATTAATAATAATGAGGTGATTATTACCGCACTGTAAACCTGACAGCAATTCCAACGCTGCCATAAAAAATGAGAGAGGGAGAGAGAGGGGGGAGAAAAAAAAGCAACAATGAAAGAGCTGGAGCTGATCCTGAGCCCGGGAAAATCAGCACTCACACGTTGCCTTCGACGAGAGGCAATGAAATAAAAGATGTGTTCTTGGAGAGCCGGGACTTGCAGACAGAGCAATATTAATAAAACAAGTGATAGATGAGAAGCCCTCACTGACTCCAGCAGATTTGCACCCGCTGAGATTTGCCGAGGCCGGAGATCTGCCAGCACTAAAGTCCCACCTGGTTCACACATCCAATGGAAAATCGGGATGTGCTCAGCATTCCCTGGATCGGGCTCTACCTCGTTATTTTCAGTGCAAAAAGCGGCGGTGCCGTGCGGGGGTGATGAGCAGAGGCGAGTAAAAACATAATTAAAACAACAAGCAGCAGCTCTTCCCCCTGGGCGAGTAACGAGCAACTCCCACATTCCTGGTACCTGCTCAGCTGGCTCTGCCTCCCTGCTCCAAGTGATTTGTATTCCTGCCGGAGACATTGCCATGGTGTTGGAACAACAAGTAACACTCTGTCCATCAGATTGTCCCCGCGGGTGAGATCACATTCTGCGAGGATTCTGCGCTCAGAGCCGGGATGGTTTGCAGACTTCCGTCCTTCCCGGTCCCGGGGTAGGTGAGGAAAGCTCAGGATTGGCAAATCCCAGCCACTGGGCAGGGTTGTTGTTGTTATTTTATGGCTGCCTGGGACTCGGCATCAGCCTTTTCACACAAGCCTTGGAAGGGCAGGAACAGGATGGGAAAGTGACTGCTCGCATTCTTCTCCTCAAAGCCACAGCCTGGGCTGTGAGTTTGCCGTGTTTCCTTTCCCAAACCAGGGGAAATGATTTTGTCTCTTTGGTTCTTCCTTCCCCCGTGTCTCATTTTAGTTTGGGAGTGAAGGACCACCCTCCCCATCCCATCATTTGCCATCCTTTACCTTTGGCAAAGCCAAATCCACAGCCCGGCTGCTTCCCAGATTTCCTTGCCTGCTGAGGTGGCTCCAAAGGGAGCAGGACACCAGAACAGCACTGGCTGTCAAACATTGCCACAGAGCCAAGGGAAAAAAAATAAAAACCTTGGCTCAGGAGAGCTTTCAAGGCAAAATGGGGCTGTCAGGGGTTTTGTTCTTCAAACAGAAATCCATGTTTCAGAGAACCCCAGAATGGGTTGGGATTTTAGGAGTGATAGGGAAGATGTGCACCGATGTCTTCACAGGCGATTCCATGGGTGGGATTTTCCACAGGAAAAGGGACAGGGCAATATGCAGCCAGGAGTTTGGGATAAAAGTGTGTGGAAAATCCCGCTGGGAAAAGCCAGGGTCCATAAAGGAGACAGAGGAGTCCTGCAACTTTACTGGAATAAAGGGAGAGAGGCCACCAGGGTTTTCTCTCTCGGGGTTTCGGAGGCAGGCAGATTAAAGGTAAAACAGATTAAAAAGGTGTTTATAGCAATACTTAAAGAGGGATCATCACTTGTCAGGATGGACCTGGAACTTAAAAAGTCTGGAAAACCAATCCCAGAACCGTAAAAGAGCTTTGGTTGGAAGGGATCTTGACAAATCACCTCATCTGGAGTGGCAGGGCCACCTCTCACTGGACCAAACTGCTCAGGGACAGCAGGAGAGATTAATTTTTAAATCATAAACAACCACATCGAGATTAAATCTTCAGGAACGTGAAATGAAATGCAGGAATATTTCCAAAAGCTGTGTGATCCCTGCCTGCTCCAAGTGCAAAGCACCTCTCACGACACCCACACACACGCGTGAGGAGGAGAACGCACATCGCACCACACTTACACCCTGGTGTAACAACAGCAGCCCCCTTTGGCTGGGAGCACATGGAAAAGGCAGAAACTCGTCTGAAAGAGAAGAAAAGGAGGGGAAAAAATCCCAGCCCCAAGTTCCGGAGCAATTCTGAGCGATGCAGCACAATCCTCCCTCCGGCTGGGGGGGCGGAGGGGAAGGGGATGGGGAGAGAAAGAAAAGGAGGAGGGGGCAAGACGAGTTCGTGGTTAGATGGGAGCTCCCACCCATTTCCTTTCCTTGCCCTTCCCAGGCATGTCAGAGCCGGCAGCCAAGACAAATCCGAGTCTCCTGAGCCCGCGGACGGACAGACAGACAGACAGACAGCACCGCTCACCGAGAGCCAGCCCAGCCCGGCAGCGGCGGCGGGGAGGGGGGAAGGCATGGACAAGGGGGCAGTGCCCTCTGCTGCCAAAGCACCGATGTGGATGTGCGGCGTTTCCAGGGGAAAAGTGAGGGATGGGACCTCGGGGAATTCGTGAATAAAGAGCCGGGGCGGGGAGGTTGAGCGCGGTTCGTGCGAGGGCAGCAGGGGTCACCTGAGGGCTCGGATTGCCAGAGGTGAAGCGGATCCAGTGATTTCTGATTCCCTCATTGCTCTGTTTCCATGAGTTCAGTGAGCTGGGATCCTTGTCCATCCTTGGATTCCTTGAGTTGGGATCCTTGTCCATCCTCGGATGAGCTGGAATCCTTGGAGCTGGGATCTCCTTGTGGTGATGGTGTCTGATTCCCTCATTGCTCTGTTTCCATGAGTTCAGTGAGCAGGAATCCTTGTCCATCCTTGGATTCTTCGAGCAGGAATCCTTGGAGCTGGGATCTCCTTGTGGTGATGATGTCTGATTCCCTCATTGCTCTGTTTCCATGAGTTTTGAGGAACTGGGATCCTTGTCCATCCTTGGATCCCTTGAACTGTAATCCTTGTCCATCCCCGGATTCCTTGAGTTGGAATCCTTGTCCATCCTTGAATTCTTTGAGCTGGGATCCTTGTCCATCCTTGGATTCCTTGAGCTGGAATCTTTGGAGCTGGGATCTCCTTGCTGGGGAGTTCCCAGAGCTGCGTTTTGATGCCAACGGTGGTGGCTCGACCAAATCTGTGCCTCTGGATTGGATCCCTCAACTCCGTGGGGTGCTGTGGATCAGAGCTGGACCTGAACCACAGCAGTTCCAGAGGGAAACAGAGGGCAGGTGAGAGGGGTGTGAGGAAGCTGCACCAATTAAACTCCTCCCAAAAACTATCTCCAGGAGAAGAGCAGCTGTTGTGAAGGAAAAGTGGAAAAACCTCCATGGTGGGGCTGGGGCTGGAGGAGCCCAGCAAGGCCCAAACAGCACAAGCAGAGAACAGCAGGTCCCTGTCCCCACCTGGGGCCACCAGACCAAAATCAGGTGCCCTGCCACCTCTTTTAGCCCTCGGAGAGCTCATCATGCATGAAAACAGAGCCTGGATCCACCTGCAAGATGGAAATGATGGTGTCTGGAGGACACCAAGGCTGTCAGATGTCCCCTCCTCCTGTTCCAAGTGTCCCCTGTGGGTGTCTCTCAGTGTCACCACTCTGCAATCCCCTCTCTCTCTCAGTTCACCCCTTCTCTCTTCACATCAGGAACCTCCTCAGTGGTGTTGGAATATTCCTGGCAGCTTTCTCCTTGATAAATATCCACACTATGAAATATTAAGGATAAGAAGATAAATAATTTGCATGTAAAATTAAGAATTTAGCCGTAGATGAGCGGCGTCTTGTTATTAATATTGGTTATTTGGTTTTTAATATTTAGGCTCACGTTTTCAAGATTTGTTTTCTTGACATCTGAGGATAAAAACTTCCCTGCAGCAGGTTTTGGAGGCACACACCCCCTCCTTTGAGCTTTGGGGAAAAATATCAGTTATTAGGAGAGAGTTTTAAAAAAGTCATAAAGGAGAATTGAGAAAAAGAGAAAAAAAAAAAACAACAAGAACAACAACAACAACAAAAAAAAAAAACTTGAAATCTTGAAATCTTGAAATGTTGAAACCAGGAGTTCGTGGTCTGGCTGACACAGGGAGGAATCTCCACTCTGATCTTCGTGTCATTATGAACAGGAAGGCCTGGAAATCTATTGAATTTTTGAATGGAAAGCCCGAAAATCTATGGATTTTATTTTTTTAATGGAAAGCCTGAAAAATCTATGGAATTTTAAAATGGAAAGCCTGAAAAATCTATGGATTTTTAAAAATGGAATAAACACTCTAATTTGCGGGTATAATTAGGTAAACTCCTTATTTTCATATCCTCGTTAGAATTATCTCTATCATTAAGCCCTTGCAGTTGCAGGTCTTAATTTTCCAGTTGTTCACTTTTCCCATCCTTTTCCTGTCCCTCTTCTTCCTCTCTCGATTCCACCCAGTGTCCAAAACAAAAAGTTTTTGTGTCCTGCTCACACCAGTCCAGGTGAGGTAAGAGGAATCCAAGGATTGCCTTTCTTCCTTTTCATTTTCTTCTCCGTGCCACGTTTCCCATAAAATCAGAACTTGTGTCCTGCACTCAGAAGGTGCAAAATAGAAGAAAAGGAGCAGTTGGATTCTGTGGAAATTGGGATTTGCAGCACAAGCTAAGAACCAGGATTCCCATTTCCAGGGCAAAGCCGGAATTTCAGGGAACACCTGCTTCGTTCTGACGTGGAGCGTGAGCGAAGCCAAGGAATTCCAGATTTTCAGCCTCTTCATCAAAATCAACGCGAAGGAAACCGAATCGGGAACTTTGGGAATTGAAGGAACCGCAGCCAGAGGTTGTGTTCACACCTACACCTGCACCTCACGAGCCCTGCGGGACGGGTTTGGTGCAGATTGGAAAAGCAGGAATGGTAGAAAGCCCTAATCAGTAATTCACACTTCTGCCTTACTCATGGATTTCATCACATCCGTGCTGGGTGAGGGGCCACGGGATGGGGTTCTCCACTTTTGAGTGGCAGCTCCACCGCAGGTCGGGTGGGGAGGAAAGGATTCCAAGATTTAATGAAAAGCTCATGGGTTGGGATGAGGGCAAGGAGAGGTGTGAGGTGTCCCCAGTTCCAATCCTGGCCTCTCTGGGATCCAGGCAGCTCTCAGAGCTGTTTGGAAGATAATGGATGAAGGAATGTGAGAGCTAAACGTGCTAAATTACAATGGATGGAACCAAATAAAGTCCAAATGGGCCTGGAGTTGGACTTCCATGATCCTTGTGGGTCCCTTCCAGCTCTGGATTTTCCATGATTCTACAATTAAAACAATGAGAGATTAAAATGTGGGAAGCCCTCTCTAATCTCTGATTTTTTGCATAAGAAGGTCAAGAATCCCTTTCACCCCAGGGTTCCAACTTCAGGAGTCAGAAGAAATCCAGGGATCTTCTCTCTTATATAAAATTTCCAGTAATTTGGAGGAGGGGCTGACCCGAGCCTGAGGTCACACAAAATACTTCTCTCTCTTTCAGTCTCCTCCTCTGTGTGTCACCGCTTGGAAAAGGTTTGTACAGGACCTCCGCCTTGGAATGACCTTGTGACATCCCAGGATCACCTGAGGGAGGCTGGATTGTCCAAAATGTCTTCATCAAATTCCCCTCACCTTGATTTGGGGAACACAAAACCTCTGTTTCAGGGTTTGTGCTCTCTGGCCAGTGCTGAGGGCGAGCGAGGCGCTCAGGCTGTTGGATTTCCAGGACACGGCCGCCAAGTCAGACACTTGAGAAAAGCCAAAATGAGGAACCGGAGAAGCCAAGGAATGATTCAGAGCAAGTGCAAGACAAGAGAGTGGGAAGCCACAGCGTCTCCTCTGCGTGTCCAAACAGGGCAAGGATCCCACAAGGCAAAAACAAAGTCAGGTGGGCTGGGAAGAGGCAAAAAAATAAAAAAAAGGCGTCAGAGCTGAGAGAGGCGGGTGAGAACAAGCCACGGAAACGCGGCCGCAGCCAAGCTGCACACGGAGCAGCCAAGAGCAACTGAGAGGCTCCTTCCGATCCCACATGGGTGGAGAAACCACAGCTTTGGGTTTCTGCTCCTGGCCGGAGTCTCCTGGGGAATGAGCTGTGGTCAGCTCTGACCAGAGAGGTCAAGAGGAGAAGGAGAAAGGTGAGGGTGGAAAAGGGGTCAGGTGAAATATTCCCCATCCTTGGAAGTGTCCAAGGCTGGGTTGGATGGGGCTTGGAGCACCCTGGGATAGGGAATGACATCCCCGTCCATGGCAGGGGGTTGGAACAAGATCATTTTCAAGGTTCCAACCAAACCCTCTTTGCGATTCTGTAGGAAACATTCAGTGCCATAATTTAACTTCATCAAGTAGCTGCTAATCTCAAACATTAATTAATTAATTAATTAAAGCCCCAGTGATGATCCCCAACTGATGATTTGCCTTTTCCTGTGGGGAAAAACATCCATCAACAAGAAAAGAAAAATATATTTGCAATCATCTTCCCCATATCCTCAAAATTAAAAAAAAAATTCAATTATCCCCCTCCCAAAAAAGCGCATCATTCACAAGAAACGTGAAACAAACGAAACAAAAAAATATATTAATAATTAATAGATAATTAATATCTGGTTTTAATAATAATAATAAAACTGGTTCAGCCTTAATTATAAAAAGGAACAGTGAAATGTAAGACTTCCGCCCTTATTTGTGGAGGAAGGGATGATGGAATAAGTTGATAAAGCACTTTTGCCAATCTTCACAGTATTTGATATTTTTCTTGCAGTTTCAGCCTGAAGGAATTAGTCATTATATGGGGAAATGAGCTCTTCGAAAACAAAACAAAAAACAAACCAATTTTCAACATTTTTTTCAGCTTTCATAGTGTTCAAACAAATCCTGAGGAAGTCAACTTTAAAAGAAAAACAAATATCATCCTGTTCAATGCATTTTTAAATCAGAATTTAAGGTCTTCCTCCTCTTTTTATATTTTTTTATTTCTCCCAGCTCTTCCGTGCCCCTTGAGACGATTAATCAATTAAAATGCTATTATTCATTCACACCAATTTAAACAGAATTATTTTATTTTATTTTAATACTTAGAATGAAGACAAAATTAAATTTGGTTGGAATGCCATCATCAAAACAGGATCTCAAACATTTATAACAAAGGCATTCAAAATAAGATTATCAATAATTAATTTAATCTCATTTCCTTGCCTTTCTTAAGAACAAAGAGAATCTGTATAGAGCCTAAACTGTTTTTGGAGGAACAGAAATTAGAAATTTTCTCCTTTCCAACACAGAAAATGGAACTGAGGGTGCCACTCACTTTATTTTAGGATGATTGAATGGAAGTAGGATGGTTTTCCCTCATGGGATGTGCATTTCCCTGCATTCCTGATAACCAGGGCCTGAAGTGCTGGGCTTTGGTGGAGTTCTCAGCGCTGCAGGTGGCTGGGGGGACATTCCTGCTGTCACCAGAGAGAAAGCCCCACCCCTAAGCTGCAGGGAGAAGCCAGGAAGCTGATCCCAGAACTGGAGCCAGGCTGGGAGAGCTGGGAATGTTCCCCTGGAGAGGAGAAGGATCCAGGGAGAGCTCAGAGCCCCTTGCAGGGCCTGAAGGGGCTCCAGGAGAGCTGGAGAGGGACTGGGGACAAGGCATGGAGGGACAGGACAAGGGGATTGGGTTCAAATTGTAGGAGAGTAGATTTAGATGGGATATTGGGAAGGAATTCCTGGCTGGGAGGGTGGGAAGGAGCTGGGCGGGAATTCCCAGATTTGCTGTGGCTGCCCCTGGATCCCTGGCAGTGTCCAAGGCCAGGCTGGACAGGGCTTGGAGCAGCCTGGGATAGTGGGAGGTGTCACTGCCCAGGGAAGGGGGTGGAATTAATGAACTTTCAGATCTCTTCGAACCCAGCTCGTCCTGGAGGGTTGGGAATTCTGGAATTCTGGGATTCCTGGCACATCCGTCGCCCGCTCCCTTTTCCCGGCACCTCAGTGACATCACACCCCTTGAATAAACCTCCACCAACCCCCAGGATTGCACAGGGTGTTTGTATCATCCCATTTCCCTAATTCCTGTCTCTGCATTGTCTGCAGGGGGACGGGAATTCAGCCTGGAGAGCCGGGAGTCACGGACACCTCGCGTTGGACGGGGGACAGGAACCAGCCACGCTCGTTAGCCCTTAAATTAGCGAAGCGCTGCCAAGGTAACGGCTCTCTCCACAATATTGTTGTCTTGACTAAACAACTTTCCCCTCAGCTCCGTTGAAATAATCTGTTTTTTCACCTGCAGGAGTGAAACATTCGAGCCGACATTCCAAGGCGGATCTGGTTAAGGCCGTAAAAGTTTTGTGGTAACCTATATATTATTTTTATGCATACGCTTAACGCGATGTGTTTTACGAACGCGCTAAAGCGCCATAAATCACCTAAAATGTGGTGTAAAACACTTCGGGCTCTTAGCAGAGTATCAGATGCTCGCACGTATTCCGTTTGTCCGTGGGCTTGTGCAGATGCGGGAGGGTAGGGACATGTCACCTCCTGGGAATGGCAGAGGGATGGGAATGCGGCTTCTCTTCCGCGTGGGAGGTCGGCAGAGCAGCCCCTGGGCCTGTGATGGATTAGCAGCCCAAATGAAGACAGAATATGTGGAAGAACGGCACAGCTTCAGCGTTCACTGGGTGGAATCCCAACAACTGGAGTTTCGTAGGAATTACGGTGCAGGAAAGGGGAATTCTGTCTCTTCCAGAGGAAAAATACACCGAAATTCCTGCTTTTTCAGAATCCCAACATGAGAAATCCTAAGGAAAATTGAACCTCTCAGCTGGCTCTGCTGAGGATCCAGAGTGGATGAGCCTTGGATTAACCTGCTGTTCCCAATTCCTATGGATCTATGGATCTGGGATTGGAGAACCATTCCATACCAAGTCCTTCATTTTTTCAACTCCAGCAAGTGTGGCCTAGGTTTAGATGCTTAAGTCAGGCTGGAAAAGCATCCAGAAAGTTTTTCAATTTATGGGATTGGAAAAATTGGGAGATGAAGATGCTTCAGAATTTTTCATATCCTGTTCATCATCTCCAAGTCATGTTGGAAAAACTTGGCATAAAAGAAATTTCCCTCTTTTATTTAATTTATCAAATTAAACGGGGTCTTAATGATCCTTTTTGTTTATAACACCTACAAAATGTTAGAAATGGGTTAAAAAGAGGGAATTTGGGCAAAGATTTGATATCATTGGTCTGCAGGTTTGGTATCCTGCTCCAGTGAAGGACACGGTGGGAATCTGGGAATGTTGGGGTTTTCCCATGCAGGGCCAGAATTGGACTCAGAATTTGACTCCCTTCTAACTCTGATATTCTATGATTCAATATCCTAAAGCTTTAAATCTGTAAAAATCAGGTGGATTTCAAAAAATGGTTCTCTGAGCAGAGAAGGGATAAAGACGTGAGAGTTAAATTTAAAGTTTTTATTGCTTTTTGACTGACTGGCATCAAGGAGCTCTTCCTGAGGGAGCTGCTGGTGATTTCAGTCGTCCAGGAGCTCCCAATTCCTACACCCTGGAGTTTAGGATAAGGCAGCTCCAAGAGAAGCATCAGACGGGTGAGGTGGCAGGAGAGCTGGAAGCTGGAAACATCCCAACAAGTTTCATATCCTGCCCGTGCTCCACCAAAACCAACACATTTCCCCAGGGCACTTCACTCTCATGGAGGTGAGGAAGTGTTTTCTGATGGAAAAATATTCCATGCGACCAGATCTTACAAAAGGTCAGTTCAGGCCCCGGTAAAATTAATTTGGGTTCTTTGAAAGTGGGCCGTCCACGGGGACCAGGTAATTTTTTATTTGTTTTAACAAATAATTTGTTTGTTTTCACTTGAGGAAACTCCCGTTGACTTTGGCTGAGCTCAGGTTTCAGCTGTAAGAGCAGATGGGCAGAAAACTCCAAATTATGGAGTTAAAAGTGCTGGGAAAATGGCCCTGGAGAAACGGGATGGATAATTACGGAGTGGGAGATTTTTTTGGGGTTGAGAGTGAGAGGAAAAGGAGCAGCAGAAGGAGGCAGTGGCATGAAAGGTCTGGAGAGCAAACCCTGCTCCTTTCTTTTAGCTGAAGTCCATGGGATTCAGTATCCCTACAGTGATCTCTCATGGACCAGTTGAGAATCAGCCTCAAACTCCTGCAGAACAAAAAATCCCATCCATTCCCAAACCCACAGGAGCCAGGAGAGGCTCTGGAAGAGCAACATCAAACCATTTTTGTTGGTATCCAGGGATAATCCCCGATCCTGGCTGTGCCTGGAAGTTTGGGAAGTCTCCTGTCCGGGCACAATATGGGTTTAGGAGAATTCATGGAATCACCAACCTGGCAGGGGGATCACCACAATGATTTGGGGTTCTTCCCTCCCTGCCAGCAAAACAGGCACCTGAGGGCTTTAAAACACCAGAGGGGAAAGGAATAAAAAGGGGGGAAGCAAGGAAAATTAGGGGAATACAGGACAAGGCAGCAGCGCCAGGATCAGACACTCAAGGCTGGGTTTGGGACACGGCTCAGAGATGGATTCATGCGCTTGGAGCAGGACACAGAGGGACAGGAGGATGTGAGAGCCATGTGGGTGGAGAAGGGGAGGAAATCCCAAACTGTCCCCATTTTCTGTCCTTCTCACCAAACTTTCAGCACGTCAGTCCCAAACTTCAATGAGAAAAAGCTCCCAGGAGATGCTGGTGGGAAAATGCTGACAAGTTGCTGCCAGCCCTTAGGGTATTTCCAGGTGAACCATCATAGAAGCATGGAATGCTCTGAGCTGGGAGGGATCCATCAGGACCATCAACCCAACCCTGGCCCTGCACAGACACCCCAAAATCCAACCCTAGGCATCCCTGGGAGTGTTGTCCCAACCTTCCCTGAGCTCTGGCAGCCTTGGGAATGTGACATTCCCTGGGGAGCCTGGGCAGTGCCCAGCACCCTCTGGGAGAAGAACTTTTTCCTAAATCCAACCTGACCCTCTCCTGACAGGGATGGTGACTCCACCACCCCCCTGGAATCCTGTTCCAATGTTTGACAATGCTTTCAATGGAAGTATTTTTTCCTAATATCCAACCTAAACCTCCCCTTGTGCAACTTGAGGCCTTTTCCCCTTCTCCTGTCCCTTGTTCTGTGATCCAGAAGTGGCCAGACGGATCTGTTACCCTCAAATTTAAACAAATAGAAATAAAAATGAAAACAGGTAATTATTTCTATAAATCTATATTTAAAATATAGATTTAAATATTTATTCTATATATAAATATTAGATACATACAGTTTCATAAAATAATGTCCCAAAGGATTTTTGGCAGCTCAGGTGAAGCACCTTCGGAAAACAAGATTAATTTGAACAGAGAAGTTAGAAAAATCCATTTTAAAAAGATTCCCACTTCCAACTTTGGGATATCTTCCCTTTGGTTCTGCTGTAAATATTTCAAGGAGAAAGTCGAACATTTTCTTTGTTTCTTCCTCACAGTCCCAATTATTAAATTGGGGTTAAAATATTGATTTATGACAGCATTGAGAGGGATAAGACCCCAGTGTTTTTTATGGAATTCGGAACAAGGCTCCCTTTTTATCTCTGCTGCCAAGAGCTGGAGTAGTCCCTTCCCATGGCTGCCTGAGTTGGAAATGCCTGCCAAAAGCACGGAGATTCCCAAGCTCCTACTGCCTTCCAGTGATCCATGAAAAAGCAGCTTCCAACTGCTTCCTCTAGGCAGGCAAAAATACCAAATTTGGGGAAATTCAATGATCTGCTTCCCAAAACCTCTCCCAGGGCCTAAAGTCACACACATCAAAGCATGGATTGGCCTCAAGGCTTAAATTTCCAATTATTTTTAAATCCCATGGCTTTAATTTTTTAAGTTTGGGCGAGGGTTTATGCCTTTCTTCTCTCGCTTAAATGTGAATTGTATCATGACCTGGAGCAGCAGAACAAATCTGAGCACATATTTCAGGTCACCCAGCCCTCCAGACAACCTGCAAGTGGTAACAACCTTTCATCACTTCTCCCTGTTTCCCGTTGGAAGTGGGAATATTGCAGCCCTCTGGATTTTGTGCTGCTTTCCCCACGGAGCAGCTGGTTTGGATCTGGAAGTTGTGGAGCTGCACCGGGGTTGGTGCTGAACCTGAATTATTTTGTCTCGCTGAGCTGTGCCATTGTCGAGCCGTAAATTTTCCAGCTGGAAGAATTGTATCTGAAATTTTTAAGGAGAAGGAAGGAGGGGAGAGAAACGGACAGGAGAGAGAAGGAAAAGGAAAAATAAGAACAATATATCTGCCACTATTTTATTTCCCAGTGTATTAACATTTTCCTTTCATCTATCCTTTTTTTCCCTGCAAAGTTGAAAATGATGCCGTTTGGTTTCTGCCTTTTTTCTTTCATATGTTCTCTGTACTCTTTGCACATACATTTGTAGCTCTGTTCCTATTGTATTCAGAGCTGCTTTTCCCAGGACTTTTCCATGCTCTTTCCCTAAGCACAAAGACAAAACAAATTCCAGAGCTCCAAGCCCCAGGGGGTGCAAGGCCCTGTCCTATCTCAGTTCTTCCTGGGAACCAAGGCCCGGAACAACTCAGAGGTTCATTTTCATAAACAAAGCACAGCCAGTGCTGAGAGGGGGGCTCCAGAGAAGGGGCTGCACCTGAGGGGGAATTGAATCACCACTTGTCCTCCTAATTGGTGCTTTTAATCAATTCTGCTAATTCCTAAAAGCTATAAATATGTCCTCACCCCTGGTGGGGTTTGGGCTTTTATGGACACCTTTCCATAACTGCTCCTGAAGACCTTCCAAATAAAGATCCCCTTTTATATCACCTCCTTGCTAAAATGACCTCGAGTTTCTTTTCCAGGCTGGGGGAAAAGGCAACAAAATAAAGGAAAAACCATTTTTCCTTTAATCAACCCATGAAAATCCAATGCCAACAGAGTGGGGATTAATCTGAACAGTCTGACTTTTCCATTTCAATTGGTTCTCTGTGTGTCTCCAAGTGAGGCGGGAAAGGGAAGGATCCTTCCAGCGGGAGGAGCACAGCAGGCCCTGTCCAAGGTTCTGGTCCAGCTTCTCACCAGCCGCATTCCCTGATTTCCTCACCCGCATCCCAAATTTATCCTAAAGCCACCTCAGGAGCAGCTTCAGGGCCACTGTGGCTTCAAGTGATGACAGAGTCAGGCATTCCAACCACCTGTAGGGAAAGAGGGAAGAACGAGGAGATGGAGACAGGTTTGAGGTGGTTTTCCCCCGTGTTTCCAAGTGGTGTCTTTGGAATTGTCCGAATCCACAGGAGATCTGCAGGGAAGAGCATTTTGTTCTGCAAAGTGGGAAGTTCAGTATTTGTGCCTTCAGAGGCGGTTTCTACCAGTGTTTTGTGGCTTCCAAAAGAGCCTGGCTGGGTCCACACCCCACCACAAGAACTCATGGAATATTATTTGTTCCTAATTTCTGCTCAATGGATTAACAGCTGTGTAATTAACACGAGCTTCAGGAGAATGGCCATCTATGGGAGAATCAAGATTCCTAAGGTTCTAAGGGCATTTCATTCCCCAGCTCTTCTACAAATCCCACATTTTACCCATAATGTGCATAGCCAAGTTCCAGAATTTCTCCTGCATTGTGCTGGTCTTTCTGGGCAATTTATGAGGAGTGGAAGCAAAAAATTTATTATTATTATTATTATTATTATTATTATTATTATTATTATTATTATTAATTATTACTCCTGGGAGTGCCAGGTGTTGCTGGGAAAAACAGATTTCATTGATGGCAGCAACCTCAACCAACTTTCCTTTCCATCGCCTGGGGAGAACCAAACTTGGCCCAGCCCATGGACAACTTCACCAGGACAATTTTGCAGCTTGAAACAACGCCTTGCTTTGTGCATTCCTCGAGCCAGCCTGGAATTTAATCCGTTTTTCTTTAGAGCTGAGTCACACCAGGTTGTTGATCTGAGCATTCATAATTGCAGGATATTTCATGGAAGGCAAAAGAAATCCAAAGCTGTTGCAGGTTGGAATGAAAGCCTTGGTGGTTTGTAGCTCGTCCTCCAAAATTGTTTTCTTGTCCAAATTTCGTGACCTGAATATATTTGTAAAACAATTAATTTGTGGGAGCACATCTGTGCTAATGAACTGAACAACGGTCACAGTGCTGGAATTTATTAAGTGGTTGGAACAGTCTGCAACAGGAACTCAGGACTTTTAGTATCCTCTCAGTTTAGAGATGATTTGAGGGTTTGAATGTTCCTGGAACCACAGGTTGTCCAGAGAGGTTGTGGAATCCTCAGGCCAGGTTGGACAGGGCTTGGAGCAGCCTGGGATAGTGGAACATGTCCCTGCCCATGACAGAGGGTGGAATGGGATGATCTTTAAGGTTCCTTCCAACCCAAATCCTTCTGGGATTCTTTACATCCCTGCAGGACAAGGACAGAGAGGATGATGGATTTTCTCATCTGTGTCTCCCACCATTTTAGGCGATATGAACCAATTCTTTCCTGAGATCAATCACTTGCAAAAAGCAAAGCAGAGAAGGATCAGACACAGGAATAGCACTGGTCTGACCCTGGATGCACATCTTGATCTTATTTGTGTCCAGTTCCCACATTCTTTGTCCCTTTACACATCTTTCCTTGGCCTTTTATTCCCTGAGGTTCCTTTTCTTCTGCTCCTAAGATGATGGTGGCTCCAGGCTGTTCCCAAGCCATCCCTTTTTTCCTTTGGCCAGAGCACAAATCCTGGATAGAATTCCCTGGTTGGTCCTGGCTTTGTCATTTCCTCTCTAAGGATGTGGAGCACTCCATAACCTTACCATGAGCAGGAACAACTTTGGGGCTGGATTTACACAAGCAAACCTTTCACGGTGCCTGGGGCTATTAATGTTAAGGGAAAAGGGCCAAAACTTTCCTAGATTTTCCCCTTTTATTCCGTATTTTGGGATATTCTGATACCCAGGAAGTGGAACGAGTGGGAGATGTTCAAACATGGCTGCTACAAAATCATCTTCCCAAAATGATCTTCCTTTTGTGTGAGAAAGAGAAAATTCCCATTTTACAGAGCGGTGTTTAAGGTTTTGTCTTATTAGAGACTGCAGGAAATGAGCAGAAATCCGTGAAGGTCAAAAATAATTTAAGTTTTGAATCTTCCCTGTGTGGATCTCCAAAAAATGGCTGCAGGTTGCTGCTTTTCCTCAGCTAAAAATCCGCAGGCTTTTCTTTTTCCTTTCATATTTCACTTTTATTTTCTTACAGTCTAAATCGAGTGGGTCTGGATTAAAAGTCCAAAGAAATGAAAGCTTTTATTTCATGTATTTTGGGAAAGCCTTCTCCAGAGGCAGGATTGAACACTGCCCTTTTGTCTCCCTGAATATTTGTGCCAGAGGAAAGTCAGCAGGAGATGCTGTTAAATGGTTCAGAGATGGCTCCAGAAAAATCACGCTCCCCAAATCCCGGGGGGAAACATCTCCAGGGGTCAGGAGTTCCCAGGTATTTTTAAAACCTCCTCAATCCTGACCCTCCCAAGAGTCAAACCCAACAGAATGTCAGGCTGTAATGACAGATATATTAATTAAACACATTACCCACCAGGAATATGTCTGTTGTCACCTGCAAGAAAGAGGAGCCATCCCATGGTTCACGGATTTCACGGGAAGTCAAATGATGTCAGGCTCCTGGAGAAGTTGCCCGTGAAGAAATGCAGACAAGCCAAGCTCTGTTCTTCCCCCAGCTGAAGGGCGGTTTGAAACCATGGGATATCCCACATTTGTGATTCCAGAGATTTTTCCAGACTTTTCCTGTCCCTCCTGGTTTTTCTGGCTCTGCCCCCTAGCGCAAGGATTGAAGCAGGACCTGCAGAGAGGCTGTGAATTACCCTGGGGGAAAATCCACAGGGGACCTGGTGTGGTGGGAGCTGTCCCTGCCAGGACAGAGGGTTGGAAAGGTGATCTTTAAGGTCGCTTCCAACCCAAAGCATTCCATAATTCCATGATTCCATGATGAACTATCTGGTTTCTCTTTGCTTTCTTTGTCTCGAAGTTATCTCAAAGTGAAGTTCTTCAAGAAACTTTCTTTTCAGAATCCAAGCCAGGTGAGGCATCCCTTAGGTGGGACCAGCTTTACACTGACGGAGATCTGGTTTAGATGGGATATCGGGAAGGAATTCCTGGCTGGGAGAGTGGGGAGAGGCTGGGATGGAATTCCCAGATTTGCTGTGGCTGCCCCTGGATCCCTGGCAGTGCCCAAGGCCAGGTTGGACAGGGCTTGGAACAGCCTGGGACAGTGGGAGGTGTCCCTGCCCACAGCAAGGGTGAAACTGGGTGATCTTTAAAGTCCCTTCCAACCCAAACCACTTCATGATTCCATGAATTATTTTTATTTTAACGTTCTCACAAATTCACACGGATGTTCCACAAAAGCTGGTGCTCACCAAGGCTTGAGGATCCCCTCCTCTAAATCCCATGTATGATTTTATTTTATTTCATTTTATTTCATTTTATTTTATTTTATTTTATTTTATTTTATTTTATTTTATTTTATTTTATTTTATATTTTATTTTATATTTTATTTTATTTTATTTTATATTTTTTTTATTTCATTTTATTTTATTTTATTTTATTTTATTTTATTTTATTTTATTTTATTTTAATTTTTTTCCCATTTTACCTCATGTTAGTGTGAGCTAAAGTGGCGAATGAGACTCAAAACTCCCATGAAGTTCCCAATTTACCAACAAAGACGAAAGTTCTTGCCAAGCTCATGAATTCCCATTCCCTGCACAACCCCAAATCTTTGGGAGATTTCACATTTTCATTAACGACTTCTCTAAGCACAGAGAAAACATTAATTGGCTTCTGCAGTTTTATTAATTTGTCCATCACGATGGGAGGTTCGTTTGTCGGGCTGAGGACAAACCAAAGAGCTGCTTCTTTGCTGCCTTCCTGGAATTATTTTCCATCTTGGCACGGCATCAACAGCCACCATTCCCTCTGGGAGCTGGGCAAGTGACCTCTGGAATTAAACCCAGGAATTCCATCAAGCTGTAGGATTGGAAGGAACACAAATTCTCGGAGCATCAGGAGAAAGAGGCGTAGCGCACAATTTCCAACCAGATTCCAGAAGGGAAAACGGGGAAAGGCAACAGCGTTTTCTTTTGCTGCGTTTCGGGGATTAAAGCGGAGGAGCACAAACGCTTTCTCTGTGTGGAGGAGATGAAGAACAGCTCCAGTGTCACGAAAAACCAGCAATTAATGGGCTCAGAGGGTTTTATGTAAGCATTAAGGTTTTAAGTGCTTCGTATTTGTAGGGCTTGTTATTCCTGGATATTCCTCCCGAACCTGCTGAGAGACACGAAGCAAATTTCTGGAAAGTCTCCCTGGAGTCTCTTCGCGCAGAGCGGAGCTCGTTGTGTGTCTGCTTGGCTTCGGGATCCCGGAGATCCTGAGCTGTAGGAACATGAGAGGTGACTGCATTCCATCAAATCCTGGTGTTTGTTTAAGGTTTGGGACCGACACACCCACGAGAGCTCGTTTTTATCCCTCTCTCGCTCCCTGTCACACCCACCTCATGTTACGCCAGCCGTGCAGGCCAATATTCCTCTGAAAATGAAGGTTTTGAAGGATCTAGAGAATGTTTTCATTTTCCCCGTTCTTCAGTGACGCTCCTCAGACTGTCTGAGTCTCTTAGGGCTGGAGAGCTATGCAAGAAAACCCCAAAATGTGTCAGCCCAAGCCCACCCAAAAAGCGAGGGCTGACATTTCTCTCTCCTGGAGGTGAAGTGAAGAGCAAATTCCAGCTGAATTTGGTGGGACAGGACCATGAAAAAGCAGAGAGGAGAGCCTGGAGCTCCAAAACAGAGGCTGTAAACACGGCCACGGGAACAAGGACTGCATTTTCTGGATGAAATGAATCAGTCAGGCCTGAAAAGGCTTTTAAAGGCCCTGGTTCCACCTCCTGACAGAGGGCTCTGCAATGGTCCATGGAGGTCACCTCGGCCTCCAGCACCGAGTTCTGTGCTTGGTTCTGTCCCATGACCACATCCCTGCTCCCTGCTGGGGTAGAACAGAGCTCTGGACATTCCTTCCCTCATTTTTATCCAAGGGAAATGAGAACACTCAGCTCGTGGAGTGTGATCTGTGCACCAGGATTTCAGCTCTCACCTCGGCCTGGGCCAGTCTCACATTTTTGGCCCGACCTGGGTGAGCAGCTCAGTGAATTTGAGAGAAAGGCTGGTTATTTACATTTCAAAGGTTAATAAATGTGTTTATTTGGGTCAGTTTGGGGGTTATGTTTATTTATTATTATTAATTCAGTTATTGTACGATCATCCCCTCCTTGCTCAGAGAATTTCTGACTCTTTCAGGCAGCAGGACTGAATTAGTTATAGAGTAGATAATGAAGATTTCTATTAATAAAATCAATATTTTGGGTGTCTTTTTTTAGCAGAATTAAAAAGCAGGCAGAGTTTAAAACACGGAAAGAAAAGAGAAAATATTTTAATATTGCAGCTATGGAGAAGTTGGATTTTACCCATTTGTGAGTATGGATTTTACACATTTATGCCCAGAATTCTATGTTGATGTGTGACTTCAAACCTTTCTTTTTTTTTCCCCAAAGCTGAATTCTTGCAGAAGATCTTGGATTTACTCCAAGAACTCTTGGAGATGTTGAAGTTGAGCAGAGATTTTCTTGAAACAGTGATGAAAAATCACCCTGCAAGAATCAGACCAGTCTCACCTAAATTCAAATTCCTCAGCTAAAGAGTCCAATTTTATCAGAATTTCTCTTGAGCCAAAGGAGAGACACAGAGATCTCTGGATGAATCAGGACACGTATCCCTCAACCCATCTTTGGAAAAGCCCAATTTAGGCAAAACCACTCAAGATAGGTCAATTCAGGTCATGGGGCATCAATCCAACCTCCAAACTCCATGGAAAACTTGAGTGTCCTGTTTCCTTCTGCCTCTGCTCCCCATGATGTAATTGTGTGACCTCGTTTGTCACAGGAACTATAAAAATATTGTCTTAAAGTGTCGTGGTAAGTGTGATAAATATCGTTTATGTGATGAGTGTCGTGATAAATATCTTAAACTAACTGCAAATGTGAACACTTCCTGCTTCAGAGCAGATTTTCAGTGGCTCACTGTGGAGGAAACACGGAAAATGTGTTTCATGTGAAGGAAATCGTGGGTATTGCTTGGTTTCATGTTCAAAATATTGGGATTTATCCTGAAAATCTGAAAGTTTTCTGAAAGTCACTCAGATGAATGTTCGTCTCATCCATACCCAGCACACGGAATCATGGAATCTTTTAGGAAAAGGCCTTTAGGATCATCAAATCCAAGCATCAGCCACCACCACTAATCCATGTCCCCAGGAGCCACATCCACACATTTTTGAACTCTTCCAGGGATGGGGACTCAACCACTGCAGGGCTGGAAACCCTTTCCATGAAGAAATTTTTTTCATGTCCAACCTAAACGTCACCTGGTGCACCTTAAGGTCATTTCCTCTCCTCCTGTCCCTGTCCCCTGGGAGCAGAGCCCAACCTGCAGCTGCCCCCTCCTATCAGGGAGTTGTGCAGAGCCACAAGGTCCCCCCTGAGCTCCTTTGCTCCAGGCTCAGCCCCTTCCCCAGCTCCCTCAGGAATTCTCCAGTCCCTTCCCAGCTCTGTTCCCTTCTCTGGACACGCTCCAGCCCCTCAATGTCCTTCTTGTCATGAGGAGCCCAAACCAATCCCAGGGTCTGAGGTGTGGCCTCACCTTTGCCCAGCACAGCGGGACAATCCCTTCCCTTCTCCTGCTGCTTCTCAGAGAAACCAGGATGCCCTCAGCATTTTTGGCCACCTGGTCACACCTGGGCTCATGTCCAGTGTTTGTTGACCAACACCCCCAGTTCCTCTCCCACTGGGCACATTCCAGCCCCTTTCCCACAGCCTGTAGCAAAAAAAAGGTGGATCTTATTCCCGACTCTGTGCCTGGATCCCAGGCCTGCCCGAACATCTCTCATCTGCTGGAAAAAATAGATTTTCACCCAGACAGAGCCGTGAGCAGGTTTGTGGTGCTTGGCACTCGTCCTGACGAGTCCCTTGCTGCCACAGCCACGGGGGATGAGTGACATAAAAGCCATTTTTGCCAGGTTTGCACTCCTCCCATCCTCTGCGAGCTATTCTTGGATGGGACAGCGCAGCCAAGGCTCGGCTCTCCTGCACCAGCAAACTCATGGAGAAAAAGGCTTGATTGTATCAGAAACTGCGGGATTTTATCTCCCAAAATGTCTGATCCCTGCAAGAGGCAATCCCAGGAATTCTGGTGTGTGCAGAAGGAGTTGGGTTTAACATAAACCCCCAGGGAAGAGGGAGCTGCTGGATTTACCGGAGTTTCCTTTGCTGTGAAAAGGATTTTGTTTAAAACGCTGAGTAATCCCCTGCACGGCAGCTCCTGGGGGATATTTCAGGAATAGAATCATTGGATTCATGGAATTTTTTCCAGGCTGAGCACCATCACCTTCTTGCAGCTCCACAGAAACAAAGTGCCTGTAACAGAGACATTTTCTTCACAGGAACAGCCCAGAGATAATGCCAGGGCAAAAATCCAGGGAAAAACAGACCTTCCTTCAGAGGGACTTTTGGGGACATTTCAACGGCCCCACTTTGCCACCTCTGTGCTGATGTAAAGTCGTTTTCCCTCATTTAATTATCCTAATTTAATTATCTCAGCCTGGCAATCACTGCTGGAGCAGGGAATCGTTGAAACATGGAATCCTTTGGAAGCAGAATTTTAGAATGGTTTGGGTTGGAAGGGACCTGTGAAGGTCTTTTAGTCCAAGCACCGTGAACTGAGCAGGGGCATCATCAGTTAAATCAGGCCAGGGTTAATCTGGGCTTTATTCAAAGCCTGATGGAGTCACAGCTGATGTGAGCATGACGCCTAAAACTTAAGGAGAATTTTTTGTGCCCTAGAACACCACGATCTGTGCTTTTAGAAAAGATCTTGGTGTGATCTTAACCCAACTTTCACCTCACAAAACAAGGCCTGGCCATGGCTCAGGAGGGATCAAGATCCAGGGACCATTCCCAGTTGGTTTTTATGCAGCCACAGGGATTCAGGACTGGAGACAGGATCACGATCGTGCCATGTCTTGCAGTCTTAATTACAACAGTGCAGGGGAAGAATCAAAACAAAACCAAAAACCTGACAAAAATCCCCTCGTGTTTTGCTGTTTTAAAGCTCCAGATCAGCTGAAAGTTTCCATTAAAAATCTTGAATTTTCAACTGTCCATTAAAAATTTTTGGATTTTGAAGCTAAAGAATGAAGTTCCTTTCACTTTGACTTAAAAAGCTGGGCGGGAAATAATATTTCATAGCAAAATTTTATTTTTAAGGAATATTTTCCTCGATTTTAAGGAAAATTTCCTTAGATTTTCTTTTAAAAAGCAACTTTTAAGAGAGGCAAACGCTTTTGATTAGAGCAAAAAAGGTTCTGCTCAGTTTCAGGAGGAAATGGAAATTTTCAGATTTCCCACCATAAATACTTGGTGAGGAGCCTTTGCTTTTTCAGCTGAGGAGTCGAAGACTGGAGATTTATTCCCGTGAATTTTTAGCGGGATGATGTTCTGTGACGTCACTGCAGTGTCAGGATCCAGCAATTCCATGGATTTTAAGGAGGATAAAACCCCCACAGCTGCACCCTTTTATCGGACCTGGACCACACACCATGGACCCTATGGAATTAGGAAATTCCAACCCTCGTGGTTGCTTCCTTTTATCCAAGGAAATGGATGGCTCAGCTCAGATCTCACTGGAATGATTGGAAAACTCCTGGAATTCTGGCAAAGCAGAGCTGAGGGAGGCGTTTTGTGCTTTGGGCAGCAGGGTGAGCATAGGGATCACCACGGAAAATCAGGGATTTATGGAGACAGGATTATTGCGATTTGATCCCTTTGAAAATCCAACCTCTGCACCAAAATTTTGGGAAGACTTTTCCCAAAGCTGCTGTGAAACCCTGGGAGGCAGCAGGGAGGTTCCAAAGATGCTGTGGATGCCCCTGGATCCCTGGAAGTTCTCAGGATCAACTTGGACAGGACTTGGAGCAACCTGGGACATCCCTGTCCGTGGCAGGAGTTGGAATGAGGACGTCTTGGAGGTCCCAAACCATTTGGGGATTCTGGAATTTCTTTTTCTTCCTCTCTGCATTAGAAATTAAAGAGTTCCTCTGCCCAAGCGTCCACATTTCCATGGAAATCATGGAGCTGCTCCATCCACAGGAGAATTCCCCTTTCCTGAAGGGAAGAAGGCAGCAGGATTTATAACCCCTCATCAATAACCCGTTCCTTTTGCTGCCTTTCCCGTGGTTTCCATCCCGACAGGTTCATGGAATGGCACCGAAAAAATCCCAAACAGGCAAAATATTCATGAGTTTCATCCCAAAGTTTCTCTGAATGTTTTTATTTATATATTCTCAAATTATATAGAAAAAAAATTATTAATTTCATTTTTTTAGAGACCAACTGAATATTTTCAATTTTTTCACCCTGATAAAAATAAGACCCAGGGATTAAACTCATTCACTGAAATATTTTCAGAAAACCATCACTGTAAATAGGCAAAACAGATAAAAAATGGATCATTTCCCCAAAATTTTGACTGAATCTTTGGAAAATTAACATTTTACCCATTGCCATAGGTAGTGTGAGCTTGAACCAGGCACTTGAGCTTAACTTAATCTGTCTGGAGCCTCATTTATCCCTAAACCAATTTATTTTTCGATTAAAACCCCCATATTCCTGAGAGTATTTTAAAGCATCACCTGCAATATTTTTCCCAGTATTTTGTCCAGGTTTATCCCTCCAGTTCCGTGAAATAAAAAACCCCACAAAGCACATTTGGCACAACGGTTGTATATTGAATTTTTTCACACTCAAACACAAGCAAAAGATATGAAAAATGAGACTCAAACTCATTCTTTAAAGAAAGGGAGAAAAATTGGGATTTGCTACCATGAACCAGCTGAAAACGAAGGAAGGATTTCCCAAACTTTACTCAGCTCTGCAATAAACAGTTTAGATTAAAAACCTTGAAGAGTTTAGTGATTTTAAACCCCATTCCCAGCATTTATTATTCAACTGTAAATTATTCCCAGCAGGAATCTTTTTTTTTTTCCCCATGATTTTCTTTAACACTTATCCAAAAGGAGCTCCTTCTACCGCCTAAACCCTCAGGTCCAACTGCAACCCAAACAAGGCGTGGTTTAACAACGCCCTCAGGTTGTTCCTGGGAAGAAGCCACAAGGAACAACCACGTGGGATAAATCCCTGAATCCGAGTGGGAAAAGACAACAAAAGGTGTCCCAGAAAGAAGTTTGGGATCGGTTTCCAAGATAAGGAGAAGAATAAACCTGGAGGTGTTTTTGAACGGAGCCCGCGAGGCCCGTGGGTGGCCACGGCCACCTCGGTCAGACTTTCCATGGATTCTGACACGGGATGTGGGTGGTTTTCCTGAATAATGGAGTGCTGGTGGAGCCAGGTGGAGATTAACTAATCTGGGGTGTGTCTTCCCAGGGAACGACACGGGAGGAGAGACGGGCCGGGAACGGGAGCCGCGGGAAGAGGAGCTGAAAGGAGAGAGCTTCTCAAGGAGACAAGACCCAGTGATCCAAATATTCCCTTCTGGAGCAGAATCTCTCCAGGACAAGGAAAAATACGCTGTTTAAAGGGGTTTAGCTGATACGAACGCTCCTCTGAGATTTATTCCATGCTTCTCCCTTTATATCTCTTTTTCATGGATAATCCCAGTGGTCGCCCAACTGGAAACCCCTGACATTTGTTGTCATCAAACCGTCCGGGAAGAGCTGCTGGAAAAAGGACAGGTTTCTCAGGAAAAGCATTTAAAAAAAGAACTCCTCAGTGTTTCTTTCCCTTTCCGAAAGCATTTTATGGTGAAAAATCAATGCTCAACCCTAAATTTACTTTTTTCTTAGTTCAATGTCGTATTTCAGCAAAAAATATTGCGTTTATGTGTGTTTTTTCTTTTATTATTATTTCAATTATTATTTTTACCTAAATCTTAAAGCCTGACCTGGTCTAGGGCTGCTCATCCAAAGAATTAAAGTTTGGACTGGAGAACTCAACTTCCATCTCCCAACCAATTCAGCAATTCCAAAATTAAGGAGACACCAGGAAAGTCAATTATTTTTGCAAGGAGTCCTGAAGAAATGACTTTGAAATTTTTTTTTAATAGATGAGAGAATATTCCAGCTCCTCTCTTTGGTTTTGTGACTTCCACAGGTTCTTGTGAAAGTCCCACCCACTGGACCTGTGGAATTAGGGAGAGATTTTCCATTAATCCTAGAAAAGCACAAGCCTAAACCCCACCTATATCCAATGTCAACCTTTCATTCCATTTCCTTCAAAACCTCCCAGTGCTATCCACGGCTCCATGATTTCTATATATTTATAGTCTCCTGTCAATCAACCACTTATAAATTATTGGCATGGAAAAGCAAGCAGATTTTTCAGGATGATGTGGTTTCTTCGGGTTCCCAAAAGATCCAGGACTGTGAGTTCTTGGAAAAGAGGATTTGAGGAGCGCTCAAGGTGTGCGGACTCCATGGGAGAATTCCTTCTGTGGTGGCTGGAGAAACGAAAAGAGATCAGGGAGATAAAAATCAGCTGATTTATTGGAACTCTTCGGGCAGGGAAGTAAATTTGGGCTCCAGGAGCCGTTCCGGTGTTCAATTCTGTAAGCTGGGCTTTCAGCATTAAAAACAGAATTGAAAAAGTAAAATAATGAGAAAACCCAGCGATTGAACTGATTTGACCATTTGCAGGAGGGGAAGGGATTTGTCAGAACGAACTGAAAAATAAAAAGAGATTATTTTGATTACTGAAATTATTTTGATTTCTGAAATGAATAATCAAAACATGACTCGGTTGTACTCTGCATGATTTCATTACAAGCTGTTTTTTATTAAAAATTTAATCTCTGAGAAGAATCACAGAGGTTGGAAATTCAGGAAAGACATAGGAAAGATTTTTTTTTGCCCATTAGAGTTTTCAGGACCAGAGAGAAGAGTGATGCAAGAAATAAAACTTGGAATTAAAAAACTCTGGAACTAAAACCCCGAGGGATTAAAGCTACTCTGACATATATTTTTGTTCATTTATTTGAGAAGATGTTAATTCCTTGAAAAAAAAAAACCTTGAATCTTCTCCAGATTCACGCAGGAAAATCAAGGATTCGAACCTGAGCTCCAATTCCTGTGAGTGTCCAAATCCCCTGGCTCCTTAGGATCCATCATTTTCTCTTTTCCCCTCTCTCTGTCCATCATTTTTGTTGTATTTTATTTTCTTTAAGTCCCTCATTTTCCTTCCCAGCTGGCAAGAAAAAGAATTCTCAACCTGTCCGTGCCTTTTCCCACCACCCTGCACAGATTATTAATAAATGGATGGGCTTCCCAAAGATCCGATGGGAGCAACATTCCTGGAGTTTTCCTCCTTTATTTCAGCTATCCCTGAATCCTTCCAGAGCGGTGTAAAATGGTTTTCATAAAATACCTGTGAAGACACTCAGAAAATTTAATAAAATATTCTTGAAGGTGGTCTGTGAACAAAAGGAATAAAAGAAAATAATTCCGTAGAGAGAGAAGGCTAAAAAGCAAATTATCTTATGGAAGAGTAAAGTTAAGATGTTTAAAGAGGGAGAAAAGCGGGCGAATCATGAAATCTTTATTTATTTCAAACAGAAACAAGGGGAATTCAGCCCAAAAAGAGCCCACATGCCCAGAAAGATGAAGAAAAAAAAAAGATAAAAATAAATAAAAGTTGACATTAAACCAATGAAATGCCTTGCTACAGACAGTAGTGGGTTTGTAGCTACAGCGGGAGCTGCCAATGCACACAGGGGTTTTATTGGAGCTTTTAACACTGTCTCACATGACATTCTCAGAAATAAACATGGTATGGATTAAATACCATGGCTTGGAGGCAAAAAAAAAGCTGGAAAACCTGCTGGGAAAATAGGTACAAATGGAAATTTGTAGTGAGGGAGTTCTGCAGGGGAAATGCCTGACGGTGAATAAGGAGAGGTGAATAATCATCATCGCCATCATCATCATCACCATCGTCCTCAGCATCATTGTCATCATCATCATCGTTGTTGAGGATTCCGAATGAAAGAGAAAGGAGAAGGGTTCAGATTTTTGACAGTAGTAAAAAGGGATGGATCAGCACAAATTTTTCATGGTCTGGTTGTTCTTCCAGAAAAAAAATAGGATTACAGTCAGGAAGGACAAAGAGAAGAGGGTGTGGGGAGGTGGGGGTGAGAATCTCTGCAAGATATGAGAGATGCCGAAACTGGCTCCCCTGAACTCCTGAAGAGAAGATTTTGGGCATTCTGGTGGGTCATAACTGAGTGAGAACCAACTTCCTTTGCCTGTGGCTGAAGGAAAAGAGAATCTGGGAACGCGTGGACAAATATCTCTCAGGAATGACCTAGGAATAGCAGGTCCTGTCCTTTTTTTTCCTTTTGGAATACCAGAATGGTTTTGTTTGGAAGGGAATTTAAAGATCATTCAGTTCCACCCCTTGCCATGGACAGGGACACATTCCACCATCCCAGGCTGCTCCAAGCCCCATCTAACCTGGCCTTGGGCACTGCCAGGGATCCAGGGGCAGCCACAGCAAATCTGGGAATTCCAGCCCAGCCCCTCCCCACCCTCCCAGCCAGGAATTCCTTCCCAATATCCCATATAAATCTTCCCTCTTTCAGCTTAAAGCCATTCCCTGTGTCCTGTCCCTCCATTCCTTGTCCTCAGTCCCTCTCCAGCTCTCCTGGAGCCCCTTCAGGCCCTGCCAGGGGCTCTGAGCTCTCCCTGGAGCCTTCTCCTCTCCAGGGGAACATTCCCAGCTCTCCCAACCTTTCCTCACAGAAGAGATACTCCATTCCCTCTGATCCTCTTCACCTTCAGTGACAGCAGTTCCAAAGATTCCCTCATCCCATTGATTCAGGACACAAAGGATGAATTTTCATGCCAGTGCCTTCCATTCTAAGGCCAAACCCCAGGAGATGCAAAGGAAAATGTTGGGCTTTATTTTTAAGTGGGATCCGATGTCTCTGCGAGGGACCAAGGCAAACACCCAGCTCCGAGCTCCTGAATTTGTAGCTATGGATAATCTGGATCCGAATTTCACGGCTCAGCCCTCCCCTGACTGCGACTTTTAGCGCTGCCATGAAAACTCCAACATTCCATCTGCTGTATGCAAATCCCTCCTTATATTTTCCTTCGGAGACCTCCGAATGCTCTTAAAGCAGCCAAGCCTCTTCCTGAAGAATGCTGTTTATGCTTTTCTCCGTGCCGTTCCAACTCGATCCATCTCTCCACGTGGGACACCGGAGCGGGAACGCAAACAGGCTGCCAGGTTTTATTGGATCGCCTTTTATTAGGAGGAGAAACCCCCACACACCATCCACAATGATTCTTTTCACAACAAACCCCTCCTCACGCACTCTGTGTGTCCCTGACAGCCAGAATTTGCTCCTACTTTGAGATGTTTTATTTTCACTCTCCCACTGTGCTGAAGTTTATCCACTGTAGCTCATGTTGCCACCTGGATCGTGGAATGATGGAATGATTTAGGTTGGAAGGGACCTTGAAGATCATCTCATTCCACCTCCTGCCATGGGCAGGGACACCTCCCACTATCCCAGGCTGCTCCAAGCCCCATCCAGCCTGGCCTTGGGCACTGCCAGGGATCCAGGGGCAGCCACAGCAAATCTGGGAATTCCCACCCAGCCCCTCCCTATCCTCCCAGCCAGGAATTCCTTCCCAATCTCCCATCTAAATCTACTCTCTTTCAATTTGAACCAAATCCCCTCATCCTGTCCCTCCATGCCTTGTCCCCAGTCCCTCTCCAGCTCTCCTGGAGCCCCTTCAGGCCCTGCAAGGGGCTCTGAGCTCTCCCTGGAGCCTTCTCCTCTCCAGGGGAACATTCCCAACTCTCCCAGCCTGGCTCCAGAGCAGAGGGCCTCCAGCCCTGGAACACCCCCATGGCCTCCTCGGGACTCATTCCAACAGATCCACACAAAATCAAGGTCCAGAAGGGAATAAGACCAAAAGAAAGGAAATTCCCACTCCGCCAACTGAAGAGTGCTGGATAATGGGGACTCAAAATAAACATGGAAGAGGGAAATAAAAATGTGCTCATGAAGGAAAGCAGCTCCAGAGAGGCATCTGTGGACCTTGGGAATATCCTTTGAACATTCCTTCTGCTGTGGGACTGCCTGGAACAAGGGAGAAGATCCACCAGGACCGAGAATCTTGTTTTGGTGAGAAAGTTGGCAAGATGGGATTCTGGGATTCAGTCCCTGGGAGAATTCCATGTTTTGGTTTCCAGGTTTGCTGATGTCAAAAGGCCTGAAACAAGACAGACCCCGAGGAATTCCTGAGGGAATTGATCCCAGGTCACGGAGTAGGAGAGGATAATCCAGCTGTAAGAACTTCCTAACATGTGAATGCCGCTGTCTGCCAAGAGACAATTCTGAAGACATTTTCAGGAATGGGTGATTCCAGAAAGTTCTATAAACTTTAATTTCCACAATATATCTTCGACACCCAAAAATATCCAGTTAGAACTCCTCACGATTATCCAGCATCATCCCTAGGGAGAGAAAAAGGCACAGATTCAGTCATGGATTTTATTTTCAACCATTGCTTCCCTTGCTTTGCTGCCTTCGTTTTGAGCTGCCCAATACCCAAATTTCTCTTTACACAGAGAACTCTCCTGATAATCCAAGGTTTTTTTCCACCAAAAATATCCCCTGGGAGCATCAGAGCCAACGTGACACAGATTATTGGAGTTCTATGTTCCAGGAGGGAGTAAATGTTATTAGAATGGAAAATTCAATCATTTTTCAAATTACTTTGAGTTTTGTGCGAGTGAGGCCACCTTCACTGTCAGAGAATGTAAAAACTGGGAAAGGGAGGGAAGAAAGAAGGAAAAGGAAGGGGAAAAGCACCCGTGGCAGGGTGGAAATTGGCCGTGAATGCCCTGGGAGCAGCACCCCAATGGAGGGTGGTTTTTATAGCAAATTATTTCATCATTTCTTCTTGTTGATTCTTCCTGATAATAATTAAAAAGGGGGGAAAAAAAGAACACATTTAAAAAAAAAGAAAAATAAATTTTAAAAAAATTACTTACAGAAGAAGAAAAACAGGCGGTGGGGAAGGGACTGCAAGAAAGAAAGGAATCAAAAGAACAAGAAGAGGGAACAACAATAAAAAATCCTTGTGGTGAAAACAAGGGGAGGGAAGAAAAAAAAGAGGGGGAAAAAAAAGGATTCTGGCGCTAACTCCGAGCAATTTGCACCTTGTGCCCAGCTCATAACTCTCTGCTCCACGGCTTCCACAGCCCGGGATTTATGGCTGACAGTCCCAAAGTGGTTTGGAAATGGCACAGCCCCGAGACCTTGTGGTGGGGCTGAGGGATGGCTGCGAAAACAAAACCGAGTTAATTTATGGGAGTGTTCCTTGGGGCTGGAATTCCGGCTCTCCTCTAGTGGAAAAGTTTTGCACGCACACACAGACACGAGATCGCCTCTTCTTTTTTGGGTTCTGACTCTTTTCTGTCTTTATTCTCCTCATTTTTACTTCTCATTTTTGCTTCAGAACCTCTACTCACCTTAAAGAAAATCTCATTATATTATCCTTAAAAATCTCATTATTTTATTCTCTATTTCATTTCTGAAACTGTTTTCAACTAAGGACAATAAAATGCCCTTATATTTTTTAAATTCCTCTTTCCTCTGTCTCGTATCCTGCTTACTCAAAAACATTACGGAGATTTCCTGGGAAAACAGAAACATGAAATCATTAAAATAAAAACAGTAATTTCAACGAGCTTCAGACATTTTAAAGCTGTTGAATTTTCAGAAGAGAAGGGAAATAATTGTTCTTTTAATTCTCCAAAACTGGGTGTTGAGAAAGATTAAAAAATGTGTATTTTCCAACTCTTCCTTACGTGGTTTGGGAGAAAATCCTGGTTTCCATTGGGTACAAAGAGGTTCCTCCAACTGAAATCTTCCTGCCCCTCTGGATTTAAAGCAGGAAGCACGGAGAGGTGAAGGGAGAAAGATTTGGAGCCAGTGGATTGCGCTCCAGAATTCCCAAAATTTGGAAGGTCTGCATTGGAAACATTCGGGATCCAGCCAGGAAGAAAGATCTCGGTTCTCCCTGGGAGACCTGAGGAGATGGGCTGGGTTTGGATCACACTGAAGGACGCGGTGCTTTCCAAACTTTTCCTGGGAATTCTGGAATCAGCCACACGCAGACCAACAGCCTGATCCGGGGTGTGCAGGTGCAAACCAGATGTGAACAGCCCAGCTGGGCCATAAAAGGTGTCAGATTTATCAGATTTATCAGGTTTATCAGGTTTATCAGATTTATCAGATTTATCAGTATCAGGTAGCCCACGCTTTGTCCTTCCTTGACATTATCCTTTGTCCCGTGCACCTGATTTCCTCTCCCAGTCCCCCGTGTTTTTTCAGGAGCAGATCAACATTCCCAGTTTGGTTCTGAGCTTGACCTAAAAGATTTGAACTGAAAGAGGGAAGGTTTAGATGGGATATTGGGAAGGAATCCCCGGCTGAGAGGGTGGGGAGGAGCTGGGCTGGAATTCCCAGATTTGCTATGGCTGCCCCTGGATCCCTGGAAGTGTCCAAGGCCAGGTTGGGCAGGGCTTGGAGCAGCCTGGCTGTGGATCTCTCTCTCTCTGGGAATGAAACACATCACCGATACAACATTTTTCCCCTTTTTCCCACATTTCTCCCCATTTTTTCATGTTTTCCCCCATTTTTTCCCATTTTTTAAAATTTTACCCTCATTTTTCCCATTTCTTCCCCATTTTTCTCCGTTTTTCCCTTTTTTCCCCATTTTCCTCCATTTTTTCATGTTTTCCCCCATTTTTTTATTTTACCCTCATTATTCCCATTTCTTCCTCATTTTCTCCATTCTTCCATTTTTTCCCCTTCTTCCCATTTTCTCCCTTTATTTCCAATTTCCCTGCTTTTTTCCATTTTTCCCCATTTTTCCCATTTTTCCCATTTTTTCCAAACTTTTTCCCTTTATTTTCCCTCCCCCCCCTTTCTCCCATCCCCCCCCTTTATCCCATTTTTCCCCATTTCTTCCCCATTTTTCCCATTTTTTTCTTTCTTCCCTTTTTCCCCCTTCCCCCCATTTTCTCCTTTTATTTCCAATCCCCCCTTTCTTTCCTCATTTTTCTCCATTCTTCCCATTTTTACCAAACTCTTTCCCCTTATTTTCCCTTTTCCCTCATTTTCCCTTTTCCCTCATTTTCCCTATTTTTTCCCATTTAATCCCTTTTTTTCCAAAATTTTTTTCCAAACTCTTTCCCATTTTTTTTTTCCTTTTCCCCCCCCATTTATTCCCATTCTTCCCCACTTTTCCCACCGCCAACCCTTCCCGTGAGAACCACCCAGCCGCTGCTGCCTTGGACCTTCCCCTTCATCCCCGCCTATCTAAACCCAGCTCAGAGGCCGCTCTCCAGCCTGGCCCTTCCTCGTGTCCCCATCGAGGCGAGGATGTCAACCGAGGCCAGAGCTGGGTGTAAAGCTCCGAGATAGCCCCGAAATCACCTCCCCCTCGGGGTGAGAAGAGGCCTTATCAGCCCAGCCCGAGATAAGGAGCTCAGCCCTGAGTGACAGCTCCGAGATAAACGGCCCCGCATTGACTCGTTGATAACACCCCGGCTCGAATCCAAGGGAGCTCCCTGATCCAGGAGTTGGAATGAAGCCCCACCAGCCAGGAGAGGGGTTGAGGTGGCCTTCAGGAGTTATTTTTGAGCACGGCTGAAATAGCTTAAACAAAAAGGGTTAATCCTGGCTTTAAGCCCTGGCTTTGGCATCACCTCCTGTGGGATGCAGGAATCGCTTCAGGCTTCCAGGGTTTTGTTTCTCAGCCATCGGGATGGATTTTGTTGAGCTGATCCAGGGAGGAAGAGAATCCCATCCCGTGGATGTGAACTGACTCTTGTTTTAACCCCTGACCTTGCCCAGTTCAGCAGTAAGAATCCAGCCGGAACACCCAGGATTCCAGGAGATTTTCCAGTTCACCAGTAAGGATCCAGCAGTCACATCCCGGCTACTTCCAGGATTCCACGAGACTGCCCGGTTCACAACTAAAGATCCAGCTGGAACATCCCGGCTACTTCCAGGATTCCAGGAGATTTTCCAGTTCACCAGAAAGAATCCAGCAGTCACATCCCAACTACTTCCAGGATTCCAGGAGATTGTCCAGTTCATCAGTGAAAACCCACCTGCAACATCCTGGCTACTTCCAGTATCCCAGGAGGTTGCCCAGTTCACCAGCAAGGATCCAGCTGGAACATCCAGGATTCCAGGAAAATGCCCAGTTCACCAGTAAGGATCCAGCTGGAACATCCAAGACTACTTCCAAGATACCAGGACATTGCCCAGTTCACCAGTAAGGATTCAGCTGGAACATCCAGGTTCCTTCCAGGATTCCAGGGGATTGCCCAGTTCACCAGTATGGATCCAGCTGTAGCATCCAGTCTTCTTCCAGGATCCCAGGAGATCCATTACTCTTGTTGGAAACTTCTCCTGAGGTTCCCATGTGTTTAGAGGTCTTACAGTTTTCCATCCAAGTTTTCAGTGTCTCATCCCATCCACTGGAATTATCCCCCTGCAATAACATTAAATAACTGCTCACCCTCCTCCATGTTCCACACTCTTCCTGGAATTCCAGGCTTTAATTTTCTCCATTTTTTGCTGTCAGTTTGTGTTACACCTTTTAGGTTTTTTGGTGTTCTTGCATAATCTGACAGTCAATGATCAATTCTGACTGAATTCTGATCAATGTATTGATGATGAGCCCATAGGCCACATACTGTCTTTATGGAATCATGGAATTCCAGGATGGTTTGGATTGGAAGGGACCTTCAAGTTCATCTCATTCCAGCCCCTGCCATGGGCAGAGACACCTCCCACTATCCCAGGGTGCTCCAAGCCCCATTCAGCCTGGCCTTGGACACTTCCAGGGATCCATGGGCAGCCACAACTTCTCTGGGAATTCCAGCCCAGCCCCTCCCCACCCTCCCAACCAAGAATTCCTAATTCCCAATATCCCATCCATCCCTGCCCTCTGGCAGTTTAAAGCTGTTAAGTAGAGCCCAGAACTGAACTGGGAATGATTGGTGAACTCAGGAGATGCCAAGACTTTCAGGCCAAAATCTAATTTAATCTCAAGTTCTTGGTCACTTCATGGTCCAGTCAGAAATTAATTAATTCTGGGGCAACTGTTAAAATTTGCAGCTCAGAGGAGACTGAAAAACCCCTGTGGCAACCTCAGAAAATTCCCCGAGAGTCATCCCGTTGCTCTGAGGCAGCTGCAAAGATTTTGGGATCCTTTCAGAAGCACAAATTCCCCAACCCTCTGGAACATTTCCCCCAAAGCCATGGTTCACTGCACTTTTCCTTTTGATGGGGAATTGAATAGCAGAGAAAACTTCGGTTGGATCATATTCCATAAAACTCTGAGGATCTCCTACTGCTTTCTTTCCCAAATGTTTATTTTGTGGACCACCACAATGGTCGGCATGAATTATTGGTGGTCTGCGCTCTTTAGTGTGGGGAATTACTGCTTTATAATATATTTAACATTTTTTAATGTTATTTTAATTCAATATTTTCGTTTTTTCGAGCAAAAAAAAAAATTAACTCAAAAAATGCCAAAAAATGGAATCACTGTGGAGCTTTGTGTTCTTACAGTCACATAAAAATATTATGGCTTTTAATTAAAAAAAAAAACAACTCATAAAGTATTTGCTGTTCAAAATAATGTTGGAAGTTACGAAAATTTTTGGTTTGTTTAAAATCTACGCTCTAAGCAGTAAAGAAACGGGTTTCAGTAGCAAAGAGAAAAGAATTTCAGCACTTCTAAGAAAAAGAAAATATGGGAAGGAGAATTTTAATAGGAAAGATATTAGGAAAGAGTTTATTGGAAAAAGGGAATTGACTTTCAGCACTCGGAGGTGGTAATTAGGTGCCAATATTGAAATTGTTCACGACATCAGCCTGGCCATTTTTCACGGGCTCTGGTTGCCCGTTTGGGATGGGATCAGACACCTTCCACACTTTGGATACTCCCCAAGGAGCTTTTCACTGCCTGGGCTTCCACCACAATCCATGGAAAGGAAGGGAAGCAGGAGGAGCGACGTTCCCAGCACCCAGCCAGGCTCCTGCTCTGAATCATCCCAATTTATTTGTTGACAACAGGAAATCTGAGTCAGCTGAGAGAGGAACCAAAGTTTTGTTGGGATGAGGATCCTCTTCTTCCAAATTTTGCTCCATGTTTCGTCCAACGTAAAGTTCTCATGTAAAAAAAACCCAATTTTTTTAAACTTCAAACACAAAGTGAGATATTTTATCCGTTGATTGAGACAAAAATCTGAATTTGTCCCAAATATCATCACCTTGATATCAATGAAATTCCCAGTGGGAATGGATTTTGGGAGAGGGGCGTGTCTCCGTTTAAACGAGGTGTATTTATGTGTGAGTGCCTCTGTCAGTGACACCCTCACACGTATTCCATGTTTGGAAGCTCTTTGGAGCAGAAAGTTTGGCTTCCCAAGGAATTTTCTGTGTTTCCTGGCAGCCTCTTCCAGCCAGGTTAACCTGATCTTTCCCACAGAACTTCAGGCCAGGGAATGTGATTATAAAACCTTCCCATCCCGGCAACGCTTTAAACCAAACCCCTGATACAGAAGGGTGGGTGGATTCCATTCCCAGTGTGTTTGTGTGAATCCAATGGATAGGAGGGCTTTTACTTCCTTTTTTTCTGGTTTGGTTTTTTTTTTCCCCATTTTTTCCCATTTTTTTCCTTTCCAGAAGCAAATTAACAGGAGAGAAACCATTGGCCAAAATAACTGGGTCCATCACAGCTGACGGGGGTTGAACTCCTGGAGCCAAATCTGAACCTCAAGGACCCACCACAGTCTTACACTGAAGAAAATAGAAGGAAAACGGGGAGGGGGGGGGAAAAAATCATCAAACTCCTCCATTTTAATGGGATTTTGCGGGAACGTAAGCGCGGAATTCCGAAAAATCAAATCAGCATTCGTGGAATAAAATCTACAAGCGGATAATTTAAATAGAGCCAGGGATTGCTCCCAACAGGCTCGAAGCTTGGAGGGAAAAACCACAAAAACAGACACTGAAAAACCAATTTCCCCCAGAGCAGCCCTGGTTAATCTCTGTTCTGAGCAGACCTCACACGAGAGAATTGATAAAGTGCTGCAATTCCCTTCGGTCTTCGGATCCCGGCAGAAATCGTGGAATTCCGGAATAGTTTGGGTTGGAAGGGACCTGGAGGATCATCTCATCCCAATCCTCCGCTGTGGGCAGGGACACCTTCCACTGTCCCAGAGTAATTAAATTATTCTAATGAGGGGTTCATTGTGTCCATTTCCTCTGGAATTACGATGGAAAATCCAAGAGACTCCAGCAAGGAGCCATCTCCTCGTAGCAAATAATGAAATCTATAAAAATGTCTTTTATTTCCATTTCTTCTCTGAGGAACAAAATCAAGGAAGAGCCTGGAGGAGCCCTGCCAGGGCTTCCTTTGCTTCCTTCATTTTCTAATCTTAATTATGAACTCTGCTCCCTCTCAGCTCTTCAGGAATTAATTTCTTCAGGAGCAGGAATTTCACCTAAAATAACATCTAAAAACAGCATTGTCCTGGTGCCTGGCACCGCTCCCAGAATGTCCCAGGAGAAGAAATTCCACCCCAAAGTCTCATCCGCCCCACACCCATTCCCGGGTCATCCATCCGCCAAGGAATCGACGCAAATTCCAATCTTAATTTCCAAATGTGCATAACGAGAATTTATACATGAAATTTTTTATATGGGAATAATGTGAAAATTTAATTTCTTTAAAAAAAGATGTGGAGCTCCTGGATGGAGTCAAGTGAAGGGTGGCAAAAATAACGAGAGGACTGGAGCATAATGAGGAGGGCTTGTTTGGTCTCAAGAAGAGAAAATTGAGAGAGGATCTTATCAATCTTTAGAAACATCTGCAGAGCGTGGAGCAGCTTCTGCTCCAGAACTCCAGCCATGGGTGGGACAAGGAACGGGCAGGAACTGATCCCAGGAATTCCACCTGGGCAGGAGCAGAGCTTCTTCCATGGGGAGTGCCCAGCCCTGAACAGAGACCAGAGAGGGGGTGGAGTCTCCTCCGTGGGGATATTCCAGAACCATCTGGAAACAACCCACGTGCTCTGGGATGACCCTGCTGGAGCAGGGAGATGGGATCAGTGACCCACTGTGGTCCTTCCAACCCGAGCCATCCCAGAAATGTGGGATTCTGTTGTTCACCCAAATCCCATGCGCCACATCACTTCCTGAGTCGATCCTGGTTTTATCAACTTTTCGGTGAAAAAAAACCCCAAAACTGGAGGTGACCAATCCAGCAAACAATTTGTCAAATAGGATTAATTCCTGGGATCTACTGGCAGCCATTCCTGCTGTTAATCCAATATTTAAAACCTGTTAAAACCATCCTGAATAATTTCAAAACCTGAAAAGTTTTGCTGTGTCTTCAAATAGATTTTTTTTCCCCCAGGAATTCCTCAAACTGACCCAGAAACTGCATCCAAATTTTTTTTTTCCTCCTAAAAGGCAGAAATCCCTAAAAAGCGCCTCTCCACTGTTACTTCCGACAGATTTTGAGAGAGGAAAGTGAGCTCTCAAAACATCTAAAAGATTTCTGGACAAATATTTGGCCATTTGAAATTAAAGGTGGCCAAAATCAGCAGCTCTGGGTTTTGTGAAATTCCCATGGAAGATCAAAGGGAACCTGAGAAGGAAATGCCCGTTTTTGGTGTTTATTTTTAGGCGTCTCCTGAGGGTTTCTTCCTAAAGAGCTTTCAGGTCTGATCGGTTGTGTCATTTTTATTGGAATAAATTGATTTAAGATTATTTTGGCCAGATTTGGGGGTGTTTAAAAAGAATCTGAGGAATAACCACAATATTTCTGAGCAATCCATCTCGCCTTTCTAGGAATTACTTTCCAAAAGTGCGATAACGTTTTTTTTTAGATGAAGGTTTGTTTCTTTTTTTTCCTAATTCCAGACTTCAGGAGCATAAATGTCCCTGGAGGAATTGGTCATTTCATAACCTTCAAACATAAAAGTAGAAAAATTTGATTTTAGAATAATTAATGAGCTCTGGGCTTCACCAAATGATCCCATGGCCTTAAGGAACCACAGAGGAAAAGAGAATTGGGTATTCCAAATGGATAAAATTTCACTTTGTATCCCTGTCTCTATTCAGATCCCTCCTAGTCTGATTGTATCCCAAATCTTACTAAAAATTGGGATGAATTACATGGATGGATCTTCCAGAATAGCCAAATAAAATCCAACCAAACTGGTGTAAAGCATGAACATTCCACAAAAATGACACCTTCCTTGAATCACTGGAACATCCTAAAATTCCTTTGCAGCCTTGGACTCAGTTCCCACTTTATCCTGAATTTTGATTAGGGATTTGAGGTTATTTCCCTTAATTTTTCCCTACTTTTTCCTTATTTTTTTCCTTATTTTCCTTGGGTTTTTTTTTTTGGTTTTTTTTAGGGTGTGAATGCAAATACCAACACCAAAAACGATTCCCAGTAGAACTGGAGAGAGACACACAGGGAACACAACCACTGGTGAATTCCAGGGATCCCACCAACACCTCCCTCATCCATCCTCAACTTCCCAGCCCAAATCACCACTTCGGAAGCCTCTTGGTCCAGCCCCAGCTTTGTAAAGCTGAGCTTTGCCTGCACTTGCTCTGTTGACTCAGCTGCAGAGGGTATCCGGTCATTTGGGCTCCCGAATTCCGGGCAGATGGTTGGAATTCCGGCCAAATCCCTCCCTCCTGAGCTGTTGGCTACAGGAGCTGGCACAGGAGCCCTCGCTAGCCCAGTTGGCCACCTGGATCCAGACTGACCTCTGACCCTTTTCCCAGCACGTCTGAGCGTTGTAAAACTCCATTTTTTGGCAGCTGTGGGAATTTCTGGGATTTTTTTCTCCACAGGTGTCCACAGGAGCCAGGAGCTGATGTTTCTCTGCTCCTCTGTTTATTCCAAGACCTTGCAAAGCCCTCGGTGAGGTGAAGATGATTCTCCTGTGGGAAACAGGAGAGGGAAAATCCAGGGGCTGATTTCACAGCCGGTTTTTCAGGGATGCACAGCAAAAAACCCCTGGAGATCGGCAGAACTTTGCTTTGCAATTCTTCGGGATTGGGTTCAGGTGGCAAAGACTTCACAGAGCCCAGAAAATACGGACTGGGAGCCCTTCAAACTAAAATTTATTGATAAAGACCCAGAAATGGATGCAGTGGAGAAGATGTGAGTTCAGGAATAAAAGATAGGGAGGAAGGACCCCACATTTAAAACTCACATTTGCATTTTAAACTTCCAATCCCAAAATTTAAGCCATGATCCTGAAGAAATTCGGGGATTTGCTGAATTGCATTCAGGGTAAAAGAAACAAAGATTCTGGGGAATTGATAGAAGATTAAATAAATGCAAGGGGATGACTGAACTTAGGGGAAAGAAAGGAAAAAGAGGGAAAATTCAGGTAAGGATCCACATGGAAGGCAGGGAGAAGAAAACATCTTCCCTCCGAGCTGCTCCCCACTGGAATTTTTTGTCAAAGAAAGGAAATTTATTAATGGAATCCCAGAATCCCAGGATGGTTGGGGTTAGAGAGACCTTAGAGACCATCTCATCCCATGGGTAGGGACACCTTCACCATTCCAGGTTGTCCAAGTCCCATCCAACCTGGCCTTGGACACTTCCAGGGATCCAGGGGCAGCCACAGCTTCTCTGTGCAATTCCTTCCCAAAATCTACTCTAAATCTATTTAAATATTCAATTTAAATGGATCCATCTAAATATTTAATTTATATAAACAGTAACACAATTTTCACATTCCCAAAGACAGCAGATTAAACAATCAATTAGACATCCCTGCCTTTTTCCTTCCCTTTTTTTTCCCTATTTCAACAGGTCCAGGCTGAATTCTTCACCTCAGGGAATTTTTTTTCCTCCAGTTCTGCAATCCAACACCCCAAATTTTGGGAGAAGTCAAGGCTCAGCTCCCAGCACGACTCAATCCCGCTCACCTAACACGACATTATCCCTCAGGAATCGAACACACGCACACCCAGCCAGCCCCGAATCCCAGGAAAATCGAGGTGACAACCACGTGAAAACGCTGGTGGGAAGTTTGGATCCTGGAATATTTTCCTCCCAGTCCCTTTCCCTTCATTCCTGACTCATTTTTCCCACTGGCTCATTCCTAACCGGGGGCTATTGTCCGGTGTTTGTGACATCACAGCCCATCGCCGCGGCAACAGCGATGATGTCACAGGGGTGGAATTAGCGCCTATTAACGGGAACAGGCGCGGGGAAGGGATGAAAAATGAGTTCAGGGCCTGGGTTCGACACAAATTACCAGGAATTTTTTTGGACAGGAAAAATCCTTGAAAGGTAAATGGGGCTTATATTTAAATATTATGTTTTCATTGGGCTTGGCCGGCGAACAAAAGCTGATATTTGAGTAATAAAACTGCAAACACCGGGGCGAGAACAGCTGGAGGGGGCAGGAAAGGTTTTTTTCCATGCAAATGAGCCAAGGATTAGGAATTATTTGGAATGCTCGTGGACAGGAGCGTGTGCCCCAGCACCCAACAAAGCCCAGGGCTCATTAACATTGAATTTCTCAGTCTGACAGAGAATCGAGTTGTGTTTAACCGCAATTTGCTCCGAGTTGTCCTCCCCCTCACAATTTGTCTTTGTTTTCTGCTTAACTTCATTATTTTCTCCTTTTTCAGCCTCAAACCCTTTTGGTTTGGATCAGGATGGATTGCCAGCAGCGTCCTGCACCCATCACCAACCAGCAGGAATAAAACCATTGCTGAAATGCTGAATTTTATTAAAATCATTGAGCACGTGAGCTCTGGTCTGGATTAAACCCAGATTATAAATATCGCCTTTTTTTTATTCCTATTTTGCTTCCTGAGGGAAAAAAAATTTGGACTAAGCTAAAGGATGATGGATTTAGATGGGATATTGGGAAGGAATTCCTGGCTGGGAGGGTGGGGAGAGGCTGGGATGGAATTCCCAGAGAAGCTGTGGCAGCCCCTGGATCCCTGGAAGTGTCCAAGGCCAGGTTGGATGGGGCTTGGATCACCTGGGACAGTGGGAGGTGTCCTTGCCCATGGCAGGGGTGGCACTGGGTGATCTTCAAGGTCCCTTCCAACCCAAACCAGCCACCAGCTTCGGATGTCTTTGATTTAGGACCAGGAGAACTTTTCCACACATCCAGCTGGTCCAAGGGAAGGAGATAATCCCAAGTGAGAAAGGGGGTTTATTTCCTCTGGGATGGGTGTGGTGGTGCCTTTACAAAGGACAGTTCCTGCTGAGCCAAATCCCTCTGACAAACCGGTGCTATTCCCTCCTTATTCCCTTTATTTTTCTATTCCTTGGTCACACCCATAATTAAATTTTCTGAGCCCACAAGGTGTCCCTTGCCCATGGAAGTGGCTGATCTTCAAGGTCCCTTCCAACCCAAACCATCCACCATTTGGATGTCTTTCATTTGGGACCAGGAGAACTTTTCCACAAATTCTAATGGTCCATGGGAAGGAGATAACTCAGAGTGGGAAAGGGGATTTCTTCCCTCTGGGATGAGCGTGGTGGTGCCTTTACAAAGGACAATTCCTGCTGAGCCAAATCCCTCTGACAAACCGGTGCAATTCCCTCCTTATTCCCTTTATTTTTCTGGTCCTTGGTCACATCCATAATTAAATTTTCTGAGCCCACGAAGTGTCCCCTTCCCATGGAACTGGCTGATCTTCAAGGTCCCTTCCAACCCAACCCATTCTGGGATTCTGGGATTCATTTGAATTGTTCAAATAAGGATTCCAGCCACATGCAGCTTTTCCAAACATCCAGGAGGGGAAAGGAGGCACCTCCAGAGGCTGATCCTGCTGCTGCCCCGTTGTTTGTGTGGGGACAGCGAAGGCCCAGGAATCCCAGCCCTGATAAGTGGAATATTTTGGGGTTAGGACAGGGAATTTGATGAAACGTGAGAGGTGATTTTATCCAAACACTCGAGCACGGAATCGCCACCTCTGACCTGCAGTTCCATGAAGCTCCAAAACAACTCCTTCGCCGAGCAATCACGTCCCCACTTGTCACCCTGTCCTTGCTGGCACCTTCCTCCCCCTGTCCTCAATCCTTTGCCATTTATTGTGACATTTTCCTTCTGATTTAACAAAACAAAAAAAAAGGTGGTTTACTATATCATTTTTTCCTATAGAAAAATAATAACAAAGCGCAATTTTTGCATTTTTAAAGCTTGCAAAGATTTCCCATTTGACTTCTTGTTTTTCAGATTGAAACTGGAACATTATTTTGCATGGAAACAGAAAAAGGAAACCAAAAATGGCCAAGAAATCGTAGCTATTTAATTCTAAATAATCCTAAATTCTTCTTTTAATTCAAAACTAAGTTTTGGAGGTGAGTCAGGCTCCGAGATTTGGATAGAAGCTTCTATTCAGGCTGAAAATTTAGATTAAAGTTGAAATTGCTTCATCTCCAGCACCTCCGGCGCACTCAGAGAGGATTCCCAATCTGCCCAGGAGCTCCTGACGGCTGGAACACCCTGTCCCAAGCACCTTCCCGGGCTGAGTGTTTTTCCAGAGGCCCCAAGGCCTCCCACTCCATCCTTTGGCAGGTGACAAAGCCTCGGGCAGGAGGGTGCAAGCCAAGCCTCGAGGGTGCTGTCAGCGGGGAGGGATGTGCTGGGATGGCGGCTCCAGAAATCCCGGAAAACGTCGGGAATTCACGCCCTGCTCTTGAGGCGAGGATCAAGCTGCCCATCCGCTTCCACGGGATCCAGGACACCGCGGATTCAGCGCGGAGCCACCGCGGAGATAACGGTGACCTGGGGTGTCCTCAGCTTGTCACCGCACATCCCAAATGTCCTGAGGAGAAACAGCTTCCCTGAGAATTCACAGCTCCCAGATTATCCCCCCTGCTCTTTAGGAATATTGATGTGTTTAATGCATCTTTTTCTGTTTGGAAATCGTCAAAAATATGTATTTTGGTTTGTTTGAAGGTGTTGGAAGATGTCAAAGTGAAGTCAGCGTGATTTAGAAAGTCACTAAGTCGTGCTTGCTTAGAAGGGAGATTGCTCTTAGATTTGTTGCTTTATAAAGATATATATACAAATAAATAAAAATAAAAATAAAAATAAAAATAAAAATAAAAATAAAAATAAAAATAAAAATAAAAATAAATAAAAATAAAAATAAAAATAAAAATAAAAATAAAAATAAAAATAAAAATAAAAACAAAATAAAAATAAAAATAAATAAAAAGAAAAAAGAAAAAAGAAAAAAGAAAAAAGAAATAAAAAGAAATAAAAATCTAAATCTAACTTGACATATACACCTACAAATAAATCTACAAATAAGTCTACATATAAATCTACATATACATATAAATATAAATATAATACAAATACAAATAAATGTGAAATAGAATAGAAATGAAATAGCAAAATAGAAATAGAAATAGAAATAAAAATAAAACTAAGAATAAAAATAAAAATAAAATAAAATAAAATAAAAATTAAAAAAAAAATAAAATAGAATATAGAAATAGAAAGAAATAGAAATACAAATAAAAATAAAAATAAAAGAAATAAAATAGAAATAAAATAAATAAAAATAAATAAAATAAAATAGAAATAGAAATAGAAATAGAAATAGAAATAGAAATAGAAATAGAAATAGAAATAGAAATAGAAATAAAAAATTAAACTTAAATATAAATACTAATATAAATGTAAAATATAAATATAAATGTAAAAATATAAATAAATGTGAAAATAGAAATAGAAATAGAAATAGAAATAGAAATAGAAATAGAAATAGAAATAGAAATAAATATAAATGTAGAGCACATCCCAGACCCTCACACCTGCCCACACATGATCCCACACAGACATTTCAGAGAGAGCTCCTGCTTTGATCACCTTTTATTTCAAACAGGGTAAGGCAGTGTTTGTTTTATCCTGTTCCACAGATGGGATGAGCCCAGGATCAGGGATTTAGGGCTGGGTTTAGGAAGTGTCTTAGAGCTGAAATAAGCCCAGCACCAGGGATTTAGGCCTGGATTTGGGAAGTGTCTTAGAGCTGAGATGAGTCCAGGACCAGGGATTTAAGGTTGTTTCTCACAGGTAACACAAACCCTAGGCCTGGGATTTAGGGCTGGGTTTGGGATGTGTCTCATAGCTGAGATGAGCCCAGCATCAGGGATTTAGGACTAGGTTTGGGATGTGTCTCACACAGGATTAAGAGCTGAGTTTGGGGAACATCTCTACACCGTGGATGAATGAAGCCCAAGTCCCTGCTTTTCAAAATCCTTCCCTTTGAGCCTCTGGATTCCTAAACAAGGTCACTGTGGCAGACCTTGGGTGACCTTTGGAGATGTTTTCCACACTGGACTGACCCTCCAAAAGCTCCAGTGGAGTTGTGTGACTGTGTATGGGCAGGACAGGGAAAATTAACGTCGGGATAACGAGAAACACCCGCTGGAAAAAGTTCCCGTTGCCGCAAGGAGCAGATGCAGCACATCTGGCACCAATTCCCAACCATCCACGAGAAGCACCGAAAAAACAGCAGCCCAAAAGTCCTGGGCTGATCCCAGCCTCGGCTGCAGCTCGTGTTTTTATGGAAGGCTTCCTGGGATGGCTCTTCCACGCCATGTGAGTCACTGGGAGCGTGAGGAGCCAAACCTCCCCACCTCTCAGTCCCTCATTTATCACATCCCTCCCCTCCTGGCTGTCTGCACCGGCGTCATCGCTCCGGCTCCGAGCAGACAGAAATGGTGAAACGAGCAATATTTTCGCTCGTGTCACCCCGTATCTCCATCTGATCTCGTGTTTAACACCGGGCCAGACGGGCCTGGCGATTCCCACCGGCTCTGAGACCGTTCTCCTTCCAGGGAATGCACCATAGGGAAAGTATTCATCCCTCCCGGCCTGGATAAATATACAGGTACGGATAAATATGTGCGCAGACACGGGTTTGAAACTACTCACGCCCGCGTGCGTTTTATGACCCTTCACCCACATATCTATAAATCTCCAACCTCTTCCGTGTAAATTTTCCCCGGAGTTCAGCTGCAGATGGTTATTGATAAAATATGAACTAATGCTCACAACGTCCCCGTGTGTTTAAGGTGGAATTGAATTTCGGCGATCTCAGCCCGCTAAAAGTCAGATTTTAAGCCTGGAGCGGTTTTCTTGTAGCCAATAAGAAGGGACGGATCCATCCAGAGGACAATTTGATCTGGTTCAGGATTTATTGGTGAGATATAGATGGCAAGTGGGAAGCAGCACTGTTAGAGAGGGAGAATTGAATTGGGAATGAAATGAATCAGGAGTTAAAAGACTTGGGAATAGTTAGGATGGAATTTAAGCTCTGATTCAGAGCCCTAAGACCAGTTTTCAGTGCTGGTGAGTCCCTGTGAGCTGGACATGCAAATTCCCATTATAATCCTTGGGAAACTGCTCAGTACAGCCAGGTGGATCCTGAGGAATTACACAGGTGAGCCCAAAATTGTCATCTATGAGCTGATGACCTGAATTTCAGCCTCTGCAGAAACCAACTTCACCACTTCAGGCAGGTTGTGGTTCTCCAAATAAATTCATGGGATGGAGGCAATGAACTGGTGGAGACTCTGGATTAATGGAGACATCAGCACAGGGATCCCACTCACAGCACAGGACCTCTGGAAAACCTGCATCCTTCTGAAGTGGAGCTGGAGGACCCACAGGCTTCACTCAAATATTTCAATATTCAAAGCTCAGTATTCAAAAAGCCTCAGAACTCCAAGGACTGGGAGAGAAGGAGATAATTAGATGATAATTGGCCACAGAGAGATGTGGGGCTCAGCTTGGATCACAAAGTCTGGGATCACAGGAGGAGAAGTGGAAGAGATGTTTCTCTCCTGGCTGAAGGACAAACCTCCAGCAATTCTCAGAGATCATTTTAAGAAAGGGATCCTGGGAATTTTCCTTCACCTGAAGCATTCCAGAGAATCTTCCTTTTGATTTCTTCCCGGTGCCGTTCACCTGGATAGAGAACGTTTAGGATCAGCTCCACTTTAGCTTTTGCAAGAATGTCAGTGGTCACCAGGGATGCAGATTGACAGGAAAAACAGATAAAAAGAGCAGAAAAAGTAAAGTTTAAAAAAGTCAACAAATTGCAGGATTTATCCTCCATGTCTTCCTTAAAGATTCAGTGTCCATTGGGAAGAAAATTCCTGTTTCTAGCAATTATTGTTGATATTTTTGACTAATGGGTTGGATTGTTTGGGACATTATTATAATCACGTATGGAAATAAGGGTTAATGCTTATGGAAGTGTAATTTTATTTAATTAATTAATATTTTTATAATTCTTTGAGAGCAGTAAATACCAAGTTGCCCCTAAATGAAGAACATGGAATTTGGGGGAAAAGCAATCCCTGTTTCCTGGGATTGTCCCCCAGTGGAATGACAGCCCTAAATGCCCCCCCCCCCCCAGCTAAAAGTGACAAAAAAATGATGGAGACTCCAGAATTTCCTCGAGAAATTCCACAGCTGTGAAGTCTTGCAGGAGCTGAGCTCATGGGTGTGATTCAGCGGCGATGAATTTCCAGCACGGGGCCCTCAAAGGTTCAACCCAGCACTGGGCAGCAGCTGGAAAACCACACAACTCCTCTTCCCGAGCCGCTGGAAGCAGGAATTCAGCGCCGGAGGCTGAGCAAAGCCAGGATGGGCAGAGACTCGTGGCAAGAGAAGAGGTTTCCACCAGAGCATGAAGTTCAGCTGGGGGTCAGAGCAGCTCTCAGCTGAGGCTCGGTCAGAAATCCACTGACCTCAATCCAAAGCTTTCCATTGGCAGGGGTTTGAGTGAGTTTGGAAACGATGGAAAAATTCCACGGTTTGGGGCTTGCCTTGGTTTTGGAATTCGCAGGTGCTGGGATGAGGTTCCTGCTTGGCTCAGGGGCTTCAAAGCTCAGCTCAGACATCTGGGGAAAAAAAGTGAGTTTAAGCACTCAGACAGGTGAGCATTGGAATTTGGGCGTTGTCCAAAAATACGTTTTCTAAAGGGAATTTGTACAGTGTTGAAAAAAGGGAAAATCATGCACGTCACAGCGACGCTGATGAACCCAAAGGATGGCTCAAGGCAACCATGACCTTCCACGGTTTCAATTCAGGGATTTTCAGGCTCGATCCCATAATTGTGCTGCTCAGAGATTCCCTTTCTTTGCAGAAAAAAATGTCTCAGTATAAGTCAGAACCAGGCTTTGTAACAACAACTGAATGAAACGGAAAATTCTAATTAATGAAGAATTTTTAATTCAAATTGTGATGAAATAATCTGCTTCTTCCATTGAAGGCTGAATCAAGGATTTTATCTGGGTTTAAATTCAACAAGAATGAAATATTTTGAATATTGAGTAGAAAGGCCCATGTGAAGTTTCATCACTTTAAGGTGAAACCACCTGAGAACTTCCAAGAATTTCAGTTGACCAGCCTGGACTTCATAAAAAACTCAAATAAGAGTTCCTAAAAATCTTCTGGTCCATCCCAAAAAAAAAAAAGGAATTTTATTTGAGTTCCAGCTCACAAATATTTAGGACAAAAGCTGTGTAAAGAGATTTCTCTGGCACACCCAGGTTCTCCTACCAGCCTTGGCTTCACAAAATTGATTTCTTCCAGTTAAATTTGGGGTTGTCTTCTCCATAAATTCAGCTGGATCAGACTGGACAAGCGGTGGGATAACAATCCCGTAAAAAGGTGTACAGGGATCCCCCCTAAAGGCAATTTCTGCTTGGAGGAACTCATTGTAATAGAGATTGAATAGTCATCAAGTTTTGGTGACAAAATCCATGCCTGTATTGAAAAATAAAAAATGGAATGGAATGGAATGGAATGGAATGGAATAGAATAGAATAGAATAGCATGGAATAAAATGGAATAAAATAAAATGGAATGGAATGGAATGGAATGGAATGGAATGGAATGGAATGGAATGGAATGGAATGGAATAAAATAAAATAAAATAAAATAAAATAAAATGGAATAAAATATAATAAAATGGAATAAAATAAAATAAAATAAAATAAAATAAAATAAAATAAAATGGAATAGAATGGAATAGAATAGAATAGAATAGAATAAAATAAAATAAAATAAAATAAAATAAAATAAAATAAAATAAAATGGAATAGAATGGAATAGAATGGAATAAAATAAAATAAAATAAAATGGAATAAAATATAATAAAATGGAATAAAATAAAATAAAATAAAATAAAATAAAATAAAATAAAATAAAATAAAATAATAGAATGGAAGAATGGAATAGAATGGAATAGAATGGAATAAAATAAAATAAAATAAAATAAAATAAAATAAAATAAATGGAATAGAATGGAATAAAATAAAATAAAATAAAATAAAATAAAATAAAATAAAATAAAATAAAATAAAATAAAATGGAATAGAATGGAATAAAATAAAATAAAATAAAATAAAATAAAATAAAATAAAATAAAATAAAATACATCTCTTTTGCTGCCCTGACCAGTCAAAACCTCCATGCAGAATTGAAAATCCCAGTTCTTCCCATCCAGGATCCATCAGGAATTTTCCTTTGGCTGGCTCCGGATCCGATTTGTGCGCACTCAGGTCAGGAGCATTTTTCTCATTCCCAGAGAAATCTGCGAGGATACAAAAACGCCATTTATGAGAATATAAAAAATTCTCTTTGTTTTTTAAGAAGGACACAACGCTTGAAGCCTGCCAGAGGTTTCTTGATTTCTTCCCAGGAAATCTGAGAGGGAGCAACCAAAGCTGATCATTTTCCTGAACTTTGAGAGCGATTCAGCTTTAGAGACTCCGTGGCCACCTCTGTGGCTTCTCCAAAGTTGTCTCTTATTCCAAGGTCTCCTCATTTTGATGGAATCTTGCACGGAAAAATTGGAATAATACCAATAAAAGGGATTTATCTTTTTGGGGTTGGTTGATTGAGACTTCCTTTTCATGTGGGAGGACAATCCATTATTTCCCAGGAAATAATTCCTTATCTCTTCTACTTATTATGGAATAACGTAAATAAATCATTGGCTTGGATTCCACATCAAATTTGGATTAATTAATTTATTCATTTATTAAAATGTATTTAAAAATTAATTAATTGGAGATAATTGGGGCTTTCTTTGGAAGATTTCTCTCCTGCCTCCAATGTTGCGACACTCCAAGACAATAAAAATTGGAAAAAAAGGAAAATTAAATTAAAAAATCACACACAGAAATTGAGCGAATTAAAACTTCTTAGGGGGTCTCTCAATTGCTGAAAAATACAGGGCAGGATTAAAAATTGTTAGCAAAGTTATTTTGCAGAAAGTTATTTTTTGAAACCTGAGTCTGAAAGCAGAAATATTAAAATTCTTACACCATCTTTGGTCTGAAGAAAAAACCTAAAAAACCCCAATAACTGTAATAATAATAATAATAATAATAATAATAATAATAACAGTAATAATAATAATAACAACAACAATAATAATGATAATAATGATAATAGTAGTAATTCAATATAACGTTTTCTGTACAATATTTATAGTTTTTGATACCATTTGCCCATCAATATTAATTAATAATAGATTAATTAATATTCCACTTTAAGGAACCCTTTCCTAATAATATTCTTTTTTTTTTTTTAAACTCATCTCTTATTTCATTTCTTTTCCAACAGCAGAATTCTTTCGTCCTCCTGTATTTTTTTTTTACATCCTAGGATTTTTTTGGGGAGTTATTTTTATGATTTTATTTTTCCATCGTTTATTGCAGTACGGTTTTATGGACCCCAAGTGCACCGTAAGAAATGATGGGAAAAATAACTTACAAGGGCAATAATCCCAGTTACGGCTGCTATGGAATATCCAAGAAGGGATTTTAGGAGCTGGGACAAAGTTTAGTTTTATCTGCAAGGCTGCTGGAATTTGTCTTTTTTATTGGGGGTGTTCTGAAACGCTCCGAAAGCGCAGCTGAATTCCCAGGTTGGTGCTTCATGGCAAAGCTCTGTCCTGGACAGGATTGTTGTCCAATCCCAAAAAAAATGAGGTTAGGATTCCCACAGGCTTCCCTGGGCTTTCAAACTCTCCTCAATAACTCATCTCAATTTAATATTTAAGGAGGCGGCACTGAGAAAAATGTTGGGAGGAAGAAGTTTCCCGGTGGAATTTGCTGGAAGCTTCTTCAGAATTATCCCGGGCTCCATGAATTCTCCATGAATTCTCCATGAACTCTCCATGAATTCTCCACGAATTCTCCATGAATTCTCCATGAACTCTCCACGAATTCTCCATGAATTCTCCATGAATTCTCCATGAATTCTCCATGAATTCTCCATGAATTCTCTATTAATTCCCCATGAATTCTCCATTAATTCTCCATGAATTCTCCATGAATTCTCCATTAATTCTCCATGAATTCTCCATGAATTCTCCATGAATTCTCCACGAATTCTCCATGAACTCTCCATGAACTCTCCATGAATTCTCCATGAATTCTCCATGAATTCTCCATGAATTCTCCACGAATTCTCCATGAACTCTCCATGAACTCTCCATGAATTCTCCATGAATTCTTCATTAATTCTCCATGAATTCTCCATGAATTCTCCATGAATTCTCCATGAACTCTCCATTAATTCTCCACGAATTCTCCACGAATTCTCCATGAACTCTCCATGAATCCTTGGGGCTCAGGAGCAGTGGACAATCCTGGTCCTCCCTTGTTGTCTTTCCAAGGTTTCTTTTCTTGCTCTGGATTTGAGGGATCAATAAAACCCTGGAACTCATGAGAGCCAGAGGCTCGTTCCTTCCTTAGGCTTCATCCCAAGATTTTTCAGGAGAGGGAAGAGGAGGGAACAAGGACCTGGCACCGCTGTTTGTGCCTCATTTGCAGGCAGGAAACACAAAGTTATTTCTCCAAAGCTGCAGAAAATTTGGGAAAATCGGGTTCACCTCTGCTTCCATGGAAAGAGATTGCACAAACTGCCCTTGGCCTTTTCCTTCTCCTTCAGGAGGGTTGGAAAACTTTTCCCATTCCTGCCTGGAGCAACCTCAGCTGATCTCCACAGGTCCTTCCAAGAACTTTAAGCCAAATTAAATAATTATTGGATTATTAAATGATACACCACAATTTATTTGCATATTCATATTTATACCCACATCCATACATGTTTTAGTTTATTAATTTCGTGTCTCAGACACAGAACTCACAACTACGTTGAGAAGTCAAGAAATCTGTAAGTTTTATTTTTTTAAAATGCGATTCCAGGCTTGGAGCAAAGAAAACAGGAAAAGGGAGTTGTGGTGGAAAGTGGGAAAATAAGGAAAACACCCCAGTGCTACAAAGAGATGGGCAGCGAAGGTGCTGTCTCAGAAATTATCTCTTCTCCTCCCAACCCACCCACTTTCCAATGAAATCAAAGCAAATCTTGCTCTTTTTTCCCTCTGGGAATGGGGAGCCGTTCCCGTTGCTCTCCGGGGCAGGATTTGACAGCTCCCACCAGGAACGGGCGTGAAGCTGCCCAGATGTGTCTGCTGAAGGAACCATTTTCCTGGTGATGACAGAAGCCTGGCAAGACTCCCAATCAAAATCAGAGTGGGATTTTTTTTTTCCCCCCTCCTCTCTTCCCAAACAAAAAAAAAATCAGGAAAAGAGAAACCCGAATGCATCAACCTCACAGAAATGAGAAATCTCCTGAATTTTATTTTTTTTTAAGGTTTTCAGGAAAGACAGGAAATCTTAACATCGCCCTCCCCAGGGCCTCATCCATCAATCAGGTCTTTCCTTTGGCTCCAGGATATTCCATCCCTCTCTTCCTCAATTTGTAGTATCTTGTACAGGAACCCCAGGCCGTGTTTAATATGTTTGGGTTTTGCACTGACAACGTCAAGGTCAACATTTAAGTCAGATTATGGAGTCAGAGCAGTCCCCTGGGACGAGCACAGAGCCAAATAATTCCCATTTAATTGTCCTCTTCTCCCAAACCCCCCCACCCTTCTCCTTCCAAAGAGAAAAGTCCTGTTATTCCCTCATTCTCTCTGCTTGGAATTATATCAGGGCTGATCTCAGGTTTATGTGAAGCTGGGATCAAGTTTTCCAAAGCACTTAAGCGAGGCTTTGGTCATAAAAGACGGAGAAGTTTGAGAAGGAAGGAGAGTCTTTTTTTTCCGTAGTGAAATCCACGGGATTTGGAGGGATAAAAAACACCTGAACTCCCTGGTTTTGTAAGACAGAGAGGAAATTCCCAGCATGGATTGTCAGGATCCCACGGTTCCCGAATTTTCTGGTATTACTAAAGTCAGGATTTCCTCCCTGGACTGGGTGCCTGGTGCCACTGGAATCCTCTCCAACGGATTTGGATAAAATCAAGATCCTGAGGTTCTGTGTCCTTCTGGAGCTGCCATCCAAAATCATGGAATCATTGAGGATGGAAAAGAGAGAGGAATAAATGCAATTCTAGAGTTTAACTAAAAACATTTCAGATTTTGGGAATTCCAAACTGCCAGGTGTGGGGATAGACTGGAAAGGCAAGACCTGGAGGAGTTGGGGATAACGGTGAGTGCCAAGGGGAGCTCAGGATGGGAAATTCCCAGCATGGATTGTCTGAATCCCACGGTCCCTGAGTTTCCTGGTTACTAAAGTCAGGATTTCCTCCCTGGATTGGGTGCCTGGTGCACTGGAATCCTCTCCTGGGTGTTTGGATAAAATCGAGATCCTGAGGTTCTGTGTCCTTCTGGAGCTGCCATCCAAAATCATGGAATCATTGAGGATGGAAAAGGCCTCCAAGATCATCAACTCCGACCTTCAAGTGAGCATTCCCATGGCCACTAAAACGTGTCACACAATGTCACATCTCCTGTTTGCTGAACACTTCCAGGGATGGAAGACCCCACCACTTCCCTGGGAAGGCTTTTCCAATGTTTACCCACTCTTTCAGTCAGGAATTTTTCCATAATCTCTGACCTGAACCTGCCCTGGAGCAAGCTCAAAATTAATAAAAGCATTTAATAAATTAATTGATCCCTTTTTTTTTTTTGTTCTTTTCCAGTTCAGATCATTGTCCCTGATTGGAAAACATTTCCTGAGAGAAGCTGGGACAGGAGAGACAAATACAGTTACGAGTTTTTATTCCTGAAATAGAAATCCATGGCAAACTGGTAGAAGAAAATCTTTGAGTTTTATCCCAAATTTTTGCTTTGTCTTTTGGGTTTGAGGCATTGCATGATTTTAGGAAAGATTTCCAATAGCAGAGGAAATATTGACTGGAGAATGCATCCCGTGGGATCGTGTCCTGAGTGGATCTCTGGGAAAAATGAGCTTTCTGCTTTCCTTATTGTCCACTTCTCCTGGAATAGTTTATTGTATTAAAGGATAATTATTCCCAAGAATTATTCCCATCCTTATCTTCTTAACACTTGAACTAATTGGGAAGGAATTAGAAGGGAAGTCCAGTGGACAGAGGCTGGAAAAATCAAATATTTGTGGATTTATGCCTCAAACTGCCCTGAGTGGTACAAAATCAGGTCCATGAATTCCCCAAATTTCACCTTTAACACCTCCAGAGCAGCGGGAACATTCCATAGGTGCAGGAATAAATGATGTAAAGAGATGAAATTCAGCACTAAAGGCATCTTTATGTGAAAATTTAAATTCAGGCGGCAAAACGCCCACATTCAATCGATGTCTATAAAATACGTGACAAAAATCGCTGCGTTTTTTGAGATAATATTTAAATGAGAAATACGAGGAGGAAATCTACAGGCAGGGTGAGGCAAATGAAATAACCCCGGATTTTATCCGTAATTCCCTCCTGCAGGAATGCTGCTTTACCACGGGAGGTGGAAAGAGGAATATTTGTTGCCTGGCTATAAATGGAATTACAAAAGGATAAATCCAGCAGCCCATTCCCGTCCTGCTGGAACAGGACTGCAGGACATGGAGAAGGATTAAGCATTCCCAGAAAGAAACATAAAAGAATATGAAACACATAGAAAACAATGCATTAAAAAAGGGGGGAAAAAAAGAAACCACTTTTTTTTTCTTTTTCAGACCACGCACAGAATAATTCAAAGCAAATGTGGAGAAATCCACGACGAGACAACCACGGAGGGTCACGTGAGCTCTGCGGTTGTTTGGTTTCTTGTTAATCCTCACCGTTATCCCAGTGGTCCTGGAATTATTAGTGGGAATTTTCCCTCGGATGGCCGTGTTTGCCAACCGGCTGCTTTGTGTTTATTTCCTAATTATTCTGATTATTTGACAGATGAATTCCGGGCTGGTTTTCCCCCTTCTCCCAGGAAAAGAGAAGCATCAGCTCCCCATACGTTTCTCATCTTTGGGATCAAAGGGATTCGTGGAAAATCTGCTTTGCTGTGGGCAGGACTCGGAGACTTTTCCAACGCCGGATGTTTGGAGAAAGGTTTTAAGTACACACACAAACCTCCGCGTTTTTTTCTGGTTTTTTGGTGCACAAAGCATTCCCTGGCAGCAGAGGAATGAAGGATTGGCTTTGGGGAATGGAGGATGGAGCCTTCCACACTCCAGAACCTGCTGCAAGTTGGGATTTTACCACAGGAAGAACCGATTCCAAAGGCTGCTCCCATTCCCGACTGCCAGCCCCATTCCCAGCTCCCATTCATGTATTTATGAGGTGGAATGAGGGAAGAGGCTGAAACAAAACCCCAAAAATTAGCGTTGCCCTAGATTTGCCCCCCAGTCTGACCCAGGGTGCTGCCAAATGAGGGTTTGCTCTGGGTTGGGATCACAAATTTAATGGATAAAGGATGGAGCTCTGAGCAAGTTGGGCCGGTGGGAGATGTCCCTGCCCATGGAACACTGTTGGAGCTGGATGATCCCAAAGGTCCCTTCCAATTCCAGTATTCTGTGTTGGAATTAAAGACAAAACTGCTCTGAATTGGGCTCACAAATTCAATGGATAAACGATGGAGCTCTGAGGGAGTTGGGATGGTGGGAGATGTTCCGGCCCATGGAACAGGGTTGGAACTGGATGATCCCAAAGGTCCCTTCCTATTCCAGGATTCTATGATGGAATTAAAGACAAAACTGCTCTGGGCACGCGTTGCTTTCCATGATGGTTTTCCCAACTCTTCCAGGACCTTCAGGACATCTGTCCCCAACTGCCAGCCCCATTCCCAGCTCCCATTTATGTATCCACGAAGTGGAATGAGGGAAGAGGCTGAAAATAAACCCCAAAAGTCAGCATTGCCCCAGATTTGCTCCCTGGTCCAAGGTGCTGCCACCAGGAGCATTGGCTCTGGATTGAACTCCCAAATTTAATGGATAAAGGATGGAACTCTGAGTCACCTGGGCTGGTGGAAGCCATCCCTGCCCATGGGACAGGGTTGGAACTGGATGATCCCAAAGGTCCTTCCAATTCCAGGATTCTATGTTGGAATTAAAGACAAAACTGCTCTGGGCACACATTGCTTTCCACGACGGTTTTCCCAACCCTTCCAGGACCTTCAGGCCATCAGTGCCGGGACACTCTCTCTGCCTCGAGACCATTTCATTTCTATCCAGATTGCCTGGGCGTTATGGCCCAGGGAGGTTTGGAATCCCCATCCCTGGAGGTGTCCAAGGAATTCCTGGACGTGGCACTCAGTGCTCTGGCCTGGGGACAAGGTGGGCATCAGGCACAGCTTGGACTCGATGATCCTGGCGATTTTTTCCAACCTTAGTGACTCCAGAATTCCGTGATTCTCTTGTCCACCAAGCCCAGCTGGGCTGTACTGAGCTAACAGAAGCAGCCAAGGGCACAGAAACCCTCAACCTGAGAAGCTTCGTCCTTCTCTTGATGCTTGCAACAAATCTCCCCCCAAGGGTGCTTCCTAGAAGGGATTTCCCAAATGAAACTCCTCATTCTGTTCCCAGATAGAAGTGCCCTGCTTGGGCCTGAAGAATTCTGTGGAAAAACGGGCCATTCCCTGGAAAAAATGGCCATTCTCTACCAAAAATCTTGATCTGGGAAAAAGCCCTTGGTCTGGGAAGCTCCATCTCCAACCCCTGAAGCAATTTCTCCTGGCCGGGGGAAGTGCTGAGGGTGTTTCTATTTAAAACCTGAGCTAAAAGGAGCCGAGGGAAAGCAGAAGGAGAAGGAGGAGGGGGAGGAAAGAAGGAAAAAAACCAAACCCAAGGAAGGAGGGGTGGGGAGGAGATGTTGGAGTCATTTCCATGACAGGTGAAGTGTGCGGGGTGTGACAGAAATCCCATGGCCTGGTCCCACGGTGACAACGGCACTTGGGGAGCCGTGGAAACGGGAGCTCCAATCAACCCCGTAAGTGGAGATTAGGGGGCTGTGACAACTCCCTTCGGCTAAATCCTTCCCTGGGGGTTTGGAGCAGCCCTGGTGGGTTTGAAATGTCCGTTGTGATTCCCACGACCTGCAGATAACCCGGGAGGAGGTGGCAGGCACAGACAGAGGGAGCGGTGCCATCCTCACCCCCTGTGCTCCCAAAAACAGAGGGAGGGAGCTCGAAAAGGAATCAAAGCTTTGGGCTCTTCCTGGGGACAGAGAGGAGTTTAGGAATCCCCTGGAAAATAGCTGAGTTACCCATGGTAGGAGAGAGGTGGATGTTTTATGGTTTCACTTTCTGTGTGCCCTGCTGGAGCAGGGAGCTGCTTCCAGGTGATCCTACTGAGGTCCCTTCCAGCCTGACCCATCCTGGAATTCTGAGATTCCATGTGGCTGCATTTGGGCTCTTCCTGGGGACAGAGAGAGGTTTAGGAACCCCCTGGAAAATATGTGAATGACTCGTGGTAGGAGAGAAGAGGATATTTTAGGATTTCACATTCCATGTGCTCTGGGATGGCCCTGCTGGAGCAGGGAGCTGCTTCCACATGATCCCACTGAGGTCCCTTCCAGCCTGACCCATCCTGGGATTCTGGGATTCTGGGATTCTGGGATTCCATGTGGCTGCAGAATCCAGACGAACACCTAAAAAGAAGGAATTCCACCCGAACGCTTTGCCTGGAGCTGGGGTTGGCCGCCTTCAAGCCGTGTGTTTCAAACCTTGGCATCAAATCTCCTCCACCTGCATCTGCTTTAAACTCTGCCTTATTACCAGCTTAATAAAAACTGATATTAATGTCTTCATTTCGTTCTGCAGGGGCTGGGATTATGAGCCTGGCAGCCAACCAAGGGGTTTTTTGCTGCAAATTGCACAGCAAAGGCCTCGTGCAAACGATATTTTATCCCTCGGGTTATGAGCAAAAGGGTTTTTCATAGGCAAAGGAGGGAAATAAAGGTGATTTTTGAATTAAAGGAGGGTGACTGAAGTGCTGCTTTTTTTGGTGAACCAGAACTGCTCAGACAGCAAAGTTTTCTTGGTTATTTTGATTTATTTTTTTTCCTGGTTAGGAGCTGTAAAATATTCTGCTGTCGCAACAGACACGGAGGTGAGCGTCCAGTGCTTGTGGTCACTCTTGGGGTGTTTTTTTGTCCATGGCTCCTGATTTTGTCCTTTATTTCCTCAACTCCCAGCTGCAAGAATCACCACATCCTCAGACTGCTGTTTTTATTCAAAAATTGTGTTTCTTCTTTACAGGAGTAAAGAAACACTTGAAAACATGTTGCCTTTAAGCCTCTAAAATCAAAATTCAAATCAAAGGGATGTTGTTGTTGTCAGCGATTTACACTCCTGGAATCATGGAATGGTTTGGGTTGGAAGGGAACTTAAAGGTGAAATTCCAACCCCCTACAGCACGAGCAGGGAATCTTTTACTGGATCAGGTTAGAAATAGAAAACTAAATTATTCTTCTATTGTTCTTTACTTCTTTTACTCATTTTTGGAGGCAAAACAAGGCCATTATTGAGCCCATACCCCACAGCTGAGCTCAGCTGAGCAAATTTTTTGGGGTCAAATCCCAATTTCTCCTAAAAACCCCATTAGCAGCTGGTCCTGTCAAACCATTCCTCATATTTTTGCCATCAGTTCTGTCCCTGGTGAGGTTTCTGACCTGGGAGTTTCACGCTTTCCTTTCCAGTCCTGGTGGCCCTGACTCGACCCAACTGGATTTCGATTCTGATAACGACCGGGTGAGTGACACTCCAATTATCACAAAATCCGGGTCAGTGGCACTGGAATTATCCAGGAAAATGGTTCCATTCCCACTGATTCTGGCTCTTATTTTAAGCCCAGGGGCTCAGCTTTGGGTGCTGTGATCGGTGAGCTCTCCCCCCTCTCCGTGAGTGTTTTACAACAGCTTTGTGTGCTCACTTACCCAGGATCACAGGATACCCTGAGCTGGAAGGGACCCGTGAGGATCATCCAGACCAGCCCTCGCCCCTGCACAGGCATCCCAAAATCCCACCCTGTGCTTCCCTGGGAGCGTTTTCCAAACAATCCTGGAGCTCTGGCAGCCTTTGGAACGTTACCATTCCATGGGAAGCTTGTTCAGTGTCCAGCCTCCCTCTGGATGAGGAACCTTTCCCTAAAACCCAACTGAAACCTCCCCTGGCTCGGCTCCAACCATTCCCTTGTGTCCTTGAGGTTCTCCCTGAGAATTCCTCCAGGGTGAGATGCAGCTTTTCCAGAGGCTCAGACTGTGGGAAACAATCCCTCATTTTTCAGGCCCTCATCCGTATTTACCATCCAAACCTCCAGGCTCCCAAATCCAGGGATTGTAAAGAGCAGGAAAGCACAAACGTGGGTTTGCCTGGGATTTTTTTCCACTTTGTATTTGCTGTTTTAGGTAAACATCCATACTCTAGGAATACCCATCCTTTTAGGAAGGATATTCCGGTTGCCAAGGCTTGGGATCACATTTGTCCCTTTCCTGCAGCTCCGTGGCGTCACCGACACCTCGAGCAGGGCAGGGAGGGACCTTGGCTCACTGGAGGTGTCACCAAAGTCATTCAGTGTCACAGCCAGGGGAGCACAGAGGCCTGGAGTCAACTCTTGGCAGGCGGAGCGAGGAGCTTCTCCCCAGCCACTCCAATTCCAGGGAAAACTGGCAATCCCTGACAATTCTTTCCCTGTTTGATCACAACTTCTTTTTTAAAAAAATCAAAATTAAGAGTCTGCCATTCATCCCTGCCTGAGTTTTGATTGTTTTATTTAGAAACATCCACAAACATCCGCATTTTATCTCGTTTTTTCTAATTACAGCACCCCAATATTCCCGAGATTCTTTTTGTAATTCCTGCAAAAAACAGGCTCAGAAAAACAGGTGGGTCTGTTTTCCACGTTACAGAGGATTTGTTTTCCAAACCAAGCTTAAGCCTCATTGCCTGGGCCTTGCCCTGGTGAGGAGCTGCTGAGAAATGGGGAGAGATAGGAGCCCTTGGGAAGGGAAGCAGGAGCGCTGATATCCCTCGGAAAACATCCCTGGGCCAACTGTCAGCACCAGGGGCTGATAAGGAAGGCACAGGCCGGGATTTGGGAAGTGTGGGAGGCACTGGGGGAGAGCAGGCACCGGGGCCTGGCTGAGTTAACTCTTGCTGGACTCATTCCCCCTCTCCCAAATCCCACCTTCCCACAGCTCTCCCTGGCCACTTCCAAATTCCACTTCCACCTTTATCCACCTTTATCCTGAGGTGTTGAGCCCACCCAGGTCAGGATATCCATGCTGGGATCCCGTTTTTTCTCCTCATAAATCCCTCTTCTCTCCTCCTGGAATTTTTTCCAGATTTCTCCTTCTCTCCAAACCACAACCTGAATTCCACCTGCTGTTCTCCAGGCTTGAACCCTTGGGAATTCCTGGTCCTGCAGGAATCTTCTCCTGCCCACATGTTCCAGATTCCCAGCAAAGGGAGGAAGGAAAAAGAAACAGGAAAGAAATCCAGGTTAATTAGTGGATTCTGGGATAGCTCATTAATGAACACATGGGAGCCTGGAAAAATTCTGATGGGAATCATAGAATAGAATATCCTGAGCTGGAAAATTCCCACAAGGATCATCCAGTCCAGCTCCTGGTCCTGCCCAGGATAATCCCAACCATCCCACCCTGTCCCTGTGCTGTCCAAATATTCCTGGAGCTCTGGCAGCCTTGGGAATGTGACAATTCCCTGGGGAGCCTTCTCCTCTTTTTCTGATACCCAACCTAAATTCCCCTAGCACAGTTCCATGCCGTTATCCTGCCGGCATGATGGGATTTGGCAGAAGGGATTTGCTTTGGAAAACCCTCATGTGAAGGATTTGTTGGTAAACCTCAGTTTGAGCGATGAATTTGAACCACAACAATAACACAAAAACAAAAAAACCCACAAATTGTTGTTTGTAGGGAGTTTCTATTCCCTAATAAAGGACCAAAGTGGGAAAAGAGGAATTTTTGGGTTCCTGAGGGATGGAGATGTTCTTCCCAAAGAGTTTCTGGGTTCTGTTCAATCCTGGTTCAGTGAGAGTCAGGAAATGGATAAGAAGTTTCCTATGAGGTTTGAACATATGGAAGAGTTTTCCCAACGAATGAAGGGCACACCAGGAAATCAGCAAGGAAGAGAAAGGTTTGATGCTGGATATGATCAAAGGATATAAAATCAGGAGTTAAGAGGGAGAAACGAGCAAGGACTGAGAGAGTATTCCAATAAAATCTATTCTATAAGGAAATAATTGGGTGTTTCCAAAGTGCTCCACACAGCCTGGAGGAAAACTTTGGAATTCCCACTTATGGCTGATATTTTATATCCATTCAAAACAAAAAACCCCAAACCCACGGATTCACGGATCAAAGAACACTTCCTTTTTTACTGAATGGAATTTTGTGAGTGTCCAAACAAAGAAAATTCCAATGTTTATAGACACATCCTCATCAATTATTTCTCCTGGAATTAGCCACTTAAATATTTTCCAATCAGGATTCAGGTGAGCCAGAGAAATTTTTCAGGAATTAAGATTCAGAACTAAGAAATGTTGTTTGGTTTCCTAATTCATCTCTGGCGCATTCTATGAAATAATTGTCCAGGAAACAGGGAAATTTTAAGCATGTGGGGAAAAAACAGGTCCACAAAAATTCAGGTACTTGAAAACGTTTATAAAATCAACCATGCAACAAATGCTTGGAAAATCAGGGGTGGATATTGGGAATGACGTTCCTGGGCAGTGGCAGCAGGAATTTTTGTCCCTGAAATTACAGCAGGAGGAATCCAGAAGGGAAATATTGACACAATCACCACCCTGCTCCTCTCCAAGGGGACAGGAACGGCCTCAAGTTGGTCCAACGGAGGTTTAGGATGGAAATTAGGGGAAAATTCCTCATGGAAAGGGTGATCAGGCATTGGAACAGGGAAGTGTTGGGATCACCATCCCTGGAAGTGCTCAAAAAACATACGGATGTGGCACTTGGGGACATGGATTAGTGGTGAGGGAACGGTTGGACTCGATGATCATGGAGCTCTTTTCCAACCTAAATTATTCCACGATTCCTGATAATTTGAAGTGTGGAAGTTTTTTTTAGATATTCTGAAGATCTCCCAAATCCTTTCTCCCTCTGAGCCATTCCCAGATTTCAAAATCCCCTTGTTCTTCACTCATTGATCTTGGACACCCCGAAAACCTGGAAAACTTCCCTCTCCCATGGCAAAACAGCCCCTGTGATTGTTACAGAGGGAAAACACCTGGAATTTGTGAATCCTTATGGAACATTGAAGGGATTGGCCCTGGGTCATCCAGGATTCTCTGGATAAACAAATTAATTTGCTTCCTTAGGAATTCCTGGCATTACTGGCAACATAACCCAGCCCTTGGAGCTTGAAACCAGTTGGGAATGATGGAAGCTGCTGGAATAAAGTGGGAGAGGGAATTCTGGATTTGTCAACACAGCCAATCCTAAAGGGATTAGGGATATCAAATTATTGGGAAGGTTTTGTGGGAAGATGGAACAGAAAAAGAGTTAAGGGAATGCTGGGCTGCTCCATGAAAAAACAGCTGAGAAAAAAAAATCCCTCCCTCCAGGAGCAAGAAGCTCAAAGCTGGATAAGTTCAGGCTCCATTGGTGGCAAGTTGGGAATTGAATCCCATGCCAAGAGCAGGAAACTTCCAGCCAAAACAGCTGGGGCTTTATGGAGGCAAGGAAAGCTTTTAAAACAGCTCCTGGGAATTCCCAGTTCAACAGGATTCCCTTAGAATCCCAAAGATGTGAAAATGGGAGCTGAGCTTTTAAAGGAATGAACGGAGTGGGTTTTTTTTCTCTGTGTCACAGCCCCACATTTGGCATCCCCCCCAAAGCATTATCCCGGATTTTCCCCTCAGGATCGCGGGGATGTGGCCGGAGAAATCCCGGCGCAGCCCGAGCCGGCGTTCCGAGGTTGGCAGCGTCGTTACTGCTCCCTCAAGATCCTGGTTTATGCTGAGGTTGGACCACACAGCTCGGCCCCGCTCAGGAAGGCCGGGAATGCTATCCCAGGGAGAGGATTTGGGGAGATTTTTCGTGGATGAGAGTCAGACCAGGCATACACGCATTCCAGGAGTGGAACATCATAAAATCCTCATAGGAGTAACTTTGAAAATGCGTTTTTCCTCGTGGATTATCCCATATAATCCCACTGCTCCAAGAGTTGGGGTGTTCGGGGTAAAGATCTGCCAAAAAACCCAAAACTAACCCTATTCACGTGGAAATCTTCATCAAAACTTGCATTACCCAATTAAATTTTGAGCAGAGGCAATGATTCCTGCAAAGTCATGGATTTACCTTTGCTGTTGGGTTTCAATGCATCCCGAGGTTGGCTGGGATCACAACCACCTTGTCATTCCAAGGTGCACCGGGAATTCTTGGAATCCTGCAGAGCTAAAACCAGGAGCAGCTACAGCAGCTGTTGAAAACCTCTGGATCTGCTCACGAATGTGGGAACAGCTGTCCTGGCTCGGGGAAAAGGTCACTTTAGCCCCGCATCCTGTCCTGGAAGAGGACAAGGACCTTTGTCCCTTTTCCCGGCTTCTGGGGAAGAGAATCCGGAATCTCCGCTGGACAGTGGATGTGGAGAGCAGCACACACAAAAGTTTATCCCCCACAAATGGCGAGACTCTGGAAATCTGAGGGGCTTCCACATGGGATGAATTCCCAGGACAGTGCAGATGGAATGGAAAATAAATTAATACAAATCCTCTTTCCCGGTAGCTGCCACTTCCCAGAGGATGAGGAGTGTTTTTGTTTTCAAGGAAACCCAGAACGGTCGGGTTGGAAGTGACCTTGAAAATCATCTACTTCCATGGGCAGGGTCACCTTCCACTATCCCAGATTGCTCCAAGCCCCATCCAAGCTGGCTTTGGATACTTCCTGGGATAGGGAACACCTCCATCTGTGCCGTCCTCTGCAACCTCTCAAAGCAGAGTTCAAGTACCATCATTCCTCCTTTTGTTGATCTTTCGGCACAAGAGGGGACCTTATCGGCTTTCTCATCAATGTGGGATGTGTACATTCCTTATCCAATGGCTCCTCATTGGGAAAGGAGCATTTGAAGCAAACATCAGCTCTTTTCCTCAGATGTGGAATCCTGTGGACCCGGCAGGAGAGCACTTCAGGTGATCCACGGAGATAAGGAAGTTGATGATTGACCAATAACTCTCTGCTTTGCCAAGTTATCAAAAAACGTGTTCATAAATCTGGGAGAGATTCATGGAATCACAGAATCACGGAATGGTTTAGGTTGGAGAAGATCTCCCAGATCATGGAGTCCAACCATTCCCAAGGCCAGCACTGACCACGTCCCCAAGTGCCACAACCACACGGCTTTTAAATCACTCCAGGGGTGAGGACTCCAGCACTGCCCTCAGGCTGGACAACCCTTTGGATGAAGAAATTTTTCCCAATATCCAACCTAAACACACCCTGTTTGGAATTAGGTGATTTTTGAGGACACTTCCATCCCAAAGTATTCTGGGATTTGAGGACTCTGGAATTTAGAGAGACTCACTCCTGATTCCTCTGAATATTTTTGAAGGGAGAACATAAATGGAGGGAGAGAGAAAGAAGTTAAAACCTTTAGGTTTAAATTTGTTCTCTGCTTTTGCAGACACAACCCAAAGTCTCTGTGTGGTTCTCCCGAATCCAACCCCACCGAGAGGTTGTTCCCCTCCGGCAGGAATAGCAGGAAGTGTTGAGGGATGTGTGGATATTCCAGGATGCAGCTGAGAATTCCCAGAAAGGGACGTGGGGACAAATGTGCGTCCTGCATCACCCTGTGGAATGCACATCCATGGAATCATGGAATGGTTTGTGTTGGGAGGGACCTTAAAAATTTCCTCCATTTCCACACTCCTGGCATTGCTTCCCCATCCCTTTTCCCACCCCCACTCCCACTTAGGAATAACCAGCTCTGAGTTTTGGGCTCCTGACCCCCGTCCCGAAGCCAGCACAGCGATTTTGGGGGTCAGCTCTTTGCATAAACATCCCCCCCTCCTCGCAGGGCTGCTCCAGAGGCCTTTGCCCTGTCCCCCCTGGAACTGCAGCAGGAAATTCTCCGGAGTTATCCCAGGGCTAATTAAAGGAGCAGCCCGGAGACCCCGTAACCTCCTGAGAGTCCCCAGAGCTGCTCTGGCCTCTGTCAGTGCTCGTGACAAGGTTAATTCTGGAGGAGGCTTCTTCAGTCAGGGACCACTGTTTGACAGAGCCTGGTCGAAGCTCGTTAGCTGTAATTAACAGGCTCTCTCCATGACCAATTAGAGCTCTCTCAGTGCTCCGTGTGCTCCTGGAAGCTCTTCCCTCAGGAAAAATGACCACTCTCTGCTGTCACTTCCATGCCCTGGGCAAAGCAGCTCGGGGCTTTGTGCAGCTTTAATTAAAACAAAGTGGTTTTACTCCCTGGGTTTATGTTTGGTGCCCTTTGCTTTGCTCTTCTCATTAAAATAAGAAAGAAATCTGGGATTGGGGTTTCTCTTTGAGAATTTTTTTTGAGGATGACTCAGCTGGAGTTCAGCGTCACTAACAAGAAGATTTTACCAACACAGAGGATTTATGGATCAGGAAACAAGAGAAATTAATATCCCTTACTATTATAAATAAGTTAATAACATTCCTTTTCCACTCCCTGAATTTCAGGATGTATTTGGGGCTGACACGGGAATGAGAGGGGAGAATGATGGGGCTGGATCGGTGTTTGATGAAAAAATCCCCACGGCAGGGGATAGGTACTGGGTGATCTTTAAGGTTCCCTTCCTTCCTTCCTTCCTTCCTTCCTTCCTTCCTTCCTTCCTTCCTTCGTGAAGAGCTGAGGCTCAGATATTCCCTAATTTTATATATTTAAATGCCTATATCTAAATTTAGTCAATTTAGGCTTCCTTATAACCGACAGGAGAATACAAACATTCCACAGGGATTTCCCAGCACTCCCAAAGGAAAATCCAAGGCTGGAAGAGTCGTAAGATGTTGTTCACTCCCAAAAACTGAGGGAATGAGACCTAAAAGTGTTGATTACAGAGCCAAACCTTCAAGATTCTCCAGGAATTCCCTTTCACTAAAGGATCTGGCTGGGGGGCTGGATTCCAGGAAAATATCCCAGGATTTCAGCTCCCTCTGCCCTTCAATTCCCACCCCACAGTGGGAATTGGATTGGGAAGAAACCTTTGTGCAAACATCACAGGATACAGGTCCCACAAGGAGCTCTGCTGGAATTCCTTGCAATTTTTTCCAGGGGTTGCCCTGCTGACACTTCTATTTATCATTCCTTAAAAACAGCGATTGGGAATATCCACATTTCTCCCCTCTGCGACAGAAAATTCCTTTCTCTTCATGGACAATTCTTGGAAAGCCGATCCCTACCCCAAATAAAACTCTAGGAATTGTTTAACCTCCGCGGCTCGGCTTTCCATGACACACAATTTTCTTCTCGGCCCGCTGGTCAGAAGGTGAACGAACACGGGTGAGATCCAAATCCCAAATATTTTCCCTGCAGATGCTTAGTCAAGGCTTAAAAATAAACCACCCCGTGAGCAAACACGAATATTTGATTTGCTCTGGAAGCAAACACACTCCAGGTTTCCACTCCTCGCCTTTTTTTTCCTTCTTGGAGGGAATTTTTGAAGTGATCCCTTGGCCCTCAGCCAATCCCCACCTTTTATGATGTCCGAGAATCCATTTGCTCCAAGTTCCACATTTCCCTCATTAAACAGCGCTAAAAAGGGAGCTCCAAGCCGCAAGACCACACACGTTGGCATCAGCCATCCAACATCCAGAGCTGGCACCATCCCATAAATTAATGTTTGCTCCCATCTAGTGGGTGGAAGAAGAAATTGTCTTTAGGTGGAATACGATGCACATTTAGGTCGCATCGAGCTGGGGGGAATTTAGGGAAGTTTGACTCCTTCTTGGAGCTGTGGGATTTTAGGCCTGACCTAAGATTTTCATGAGTATTTGTTAAATTCAGTGCCGTGTTTTCGTGTAGGCCTCGAGTTGCAGCGTCTTGTAGGCCTCAAGTGACAACTTCATCCAGGAGAAGCTTAGATTGGATCCCAGGAAAAATTCCCTCACGGAAAGGGTGGCCAAACCTTGGAAGAGGTTGCACAGGGAAGGATTGGGGTCACCACCCCTGGAATTGCTCAAAAAACGTGTGGATGTGGCTTTTCAGGACAGAGTTCGGTGGAGAACGTGGAGGTGCTGGTTGAGGGTTTGACTTGATGATCTTGGAGATCTCTTCCAATCTTAACAATTCCTTGATTCCATGTTTGTTTCTATATTTAAGAAGATCAACCAGCACCACCAGCAGGTCCTCAAGTGCCACAGCCACACGTTTTTGTCACATTTCCAACGGTGGTGACACCACCACTTCCCCGAGCAGCCCATTTCAATGCTTGACAGCCCTTTTCCTGAAGAATTTTTCCTAACATCCGATCTTAACTTCTCCTGGTGAATAATTAGTAGTTAATAATAAGCAATGATGAGAAGCATTAATATTCCATGTCATTAATTAATATTTTTAAATAGGATTTCTGGAGGATCCTGGGAAAAGCACTCACATGGCACAGGAGGAAACACTGAATTCTAGAAAACGCTCGGATTTTGGAAAAAGGAAAAAAATGTTCAGGAATATGGAGAAAGTGCAGCTGGAACCAAAGAGGAGGGGAGAAGGAGCACCTGGATTGTTCTTTCCCTCATTCCCACAGAATACGGCCATGGGAATCAAACCATCCAATTCAGGCACCTGACTCCATCTCTTACAACATTTGGTGAATCTCATCAGCATGAGGATAAGTTTTGACCTTTCTTCTTTATAAATTATAAAATTTCCTCATTTTTTACCTCAAGAAGGCAGAGAAAATATTCTGCAACGTGTGATTATGGCATTGCACAGGCTTCTGGAATGGTTTTAAGCTGAAGGAGGGAGGTTTAGATGGAATATTGGGATGGAATTCCCAGCTGGGAGGGTGGGGTGGGGCTGGGCTGGAATTCCCAGAGAAGTTGTGGCTGCCCCCAGATCCCTGGAAGTGTCCAAGGCCAGGTTGGACAGGGCTTGGAGCAGCCTGGGACAGTGGAAGATGATAATGAGATGATTTTTAAGGTCCCTTCCATCCCAAACCATTCCAGCTTTCTATGAAACCAAAGGAAACTCTTTGGGTTTCCATCTCTTCCTTTCGACATAGCATCAAAATTCCCAAACTCTGGAAGCAGACACAGCTTCGGTGCTCACAACCACACTCTGGACCATGTCTGGGAATTATTTCCCCCTTTTTCAGAGGGATTTCAGCTTCCCCTGGTGCAGGAGCCCAATTGTACCTGGTGAAATGATTATAATTAACATAATTATTCAATAATTCACCCCGCAGAGCCTGAAGTTTCTTGTCCCTCCCTTTAAATGTTGTTTGCTGAGGTCTGAAATCCTTGATTCCAACAAAACTCCTTGGGCTCGTTAAAGGGTGAGCAGGTGAAACCTGAACACCTGAGAGAGACAGAGGGATCCAATTCCACCTTTGGGACTGGAATTTAAGACCACCTCCAGTTCCTGCTTCATCACATCCCAAGAATTTATTGTCTCACTTGGAATTCCTTCATAGGTGAATATTTTTGGGGGTTTTTTCCTACAAAATCTTCGCAAGAATTCTGCTCTCAGGTGAGGTTTTTCAGAGTTCATTTTAAAACCGTTCCCATCCCTCAATTTCTGGTAATTTAGGAAAATAAATTGGGGTGTTTTGATTTATTTTAGAGTATCCTGGTTTCAGGATGCTGCTCCAGACTGGAGTGTAGGTTGGGGGAATAACACTGCGGAGTTATTCCTCTCAGGGCTCCTGATGGAATTTCTGAGGTGAGGGAATTATTGGTGACCAATGAATGAGCTTTCAGGTCCCTTCCAATCCAAACCATCCTGGGATTCTGTGATTCCATGATTTGGGCGCCCCTCCTCTGTTTAAATATCTCAAATCCTATTGATATTTCATTTCTTTCCCACTTTTTTTTTCCTTAAAGTTTTTATGTCTTTAATATCCTTCCATGCCACTTCCTTTTTCAAAATCCATCAGTAGGATTGAGACAAAACAATTCCGTGACTCAAGAATTTTTAGGGCAGTTCTTATATCATAGAATCTCAGAATCCCAGAATCCCAGAAACCCAGAATCCCAGAATCCCAGAGTCCCAGAATCTCAGAATCCCAGAATCCCAGAATCTCAGAATCCCAGAATCCCAGAATGGTTTGGGTCTGAAGGGACCTTAAAGCTCATCCAGCCCCACCCCATTCCATGGGCAGGGACACCTCCCTCTATCCCAGTTTTCTTCTAATTCCCATCCAACCTGGACACTTTATCAGGGTCCTCAATTTTGATCTGAGGCATCAATTACTGAAAAATTTATGCAACTCTGAATTCTTGGGAATGAAAACCCCGGAGAAGTCATCCTGAACTCAAGTTTCTTTCCACCAGCAAGTTTTGCCTCTGCTCCACGAGGAAATGTGTAATGGGAAAGGGAAGGAATGGAAAGAAAATAAAATGAGGACGGATAACAACAGGAAGGAAAGTGGGAGTCTCTTTTAGGAGAACACTCGGATTTATCCAGGCTTGATCGGCTCTTCCTGTTTTGGAATGGGAAGATGGAACAGCAGAGCCACCAGGAACTGCAGGAGATGTTCTGGAGCTTCTCCCATTTCCAAAGATAACGGCTCAGACCTTCCACGGGCGAACATGGAGTGGAATGAAGTTGGCAGGCTCTGATTCCACTCCAGGGAGTGCCTCCTTCCATGTTTACCATTTTTTCCCTGGATATAAGAGGCTTTTTCATGGCTTGTTTTCAACTGGGACTCGCCCACCCTCCCCGGCAGCCTCGTGCCAGCAGCTCCCAGGTGTTCTCCAGTGAAAGCAGGAGCGTGGAAGTGGCACTGAGGGATGTGGAGACAGCTCCAAGAATTAAATTTACATCTCCCAGGCTGCCCTGGAGCAGCTGTTTCCTATTTGGGTGTTTTTGTAAGTTGACATTTGGGAGAACTTGGAAGATTTTGTCATTTCCCTCCACGCAGATGGAGAGGAGGGAGAGGTGCGCTCAGCTGGGAACGCGGGATCGGCTGGAAAGGGGGAATTTTCTCCATTTTAAAGGGTCAGATGAAGGAAACAGGAACCGGTGTTTGACTCCTTGCTCTGAGGGCAAATCTGTTATGGAAAAGAAAAGGGAAAATCCCGATTTTCTTGCCTTTATATCCAGTGATTTTTTTGTGCAGAGAGCTTTAGGGAAGAGCAGCTGGGGCTCTGAGAATTCCCTCTTCCCTATGGAATTTTAGGACCAGGCTTGCAGAAAGACTTTAGGATCAACCCCTGGGGCTCTGATTATTCCCCACAGAATTTTAGGACCAAGTTTCAGAGACTTAAGGAAGAGCAGCTGGGGCTCTGAGTTTTCCCTCTTCCCTATGGAATTTTAGATCTCAGGGAAAATATCCCGGGTTGGGTTAATTTGATTTCTTCTGGAAGTTCTGGATGGCTCCTAGCACGGTGTTAATGAGCCATAAAAATACATGAGACACTGAAGGGGCAAAAATCCAAACAAGATCAAAACTAAACTCAAAACCCCAAACCACTCGCTCAAAAATCCCAAAAAACCAATATGACCTTGCCAGTGATTCCTAGGATGACCTGGACCAATTCCATCTGATTTGTAATCCAGGAGAATCCAGGGAATGAGTCCTTTCACTGTCTTTTCCCAGGAAAAACCATTATTTTTTATTATTTTAATTTTTATATTATTCTTATTCTTTTTATTATTTTTTATTATTATTTTTTTTTTCCTGTGGCTGCCAGGAAAATCTTCTCCTGAATGGCTCAATGACCAATCATGGGTTTGGAATTGGAAAAAAAAAAATCCAGATGATTTAAGAATGGACCAGCTCGGATTCAGGAATGATGAATTCCATGGAGACAACATCTCCTGCTGTAAGGAAAGGTTTGGAGAGCTTCTCTTCCCAAAAAAAAAAACCCTCATGGAGCTTTGGTTTATCGAGCCTGGCCAAGGAAAAGCAACACGGGAAAACGTTGTGGTGGAATTTCAAGGAACAGGAGGAATAACCAAAGTCCTACAGGAATTCTGGGAAAATCTAATGGAAAAATCCGATGGGAAAAAAAGGAGTTGGAAAGGAAGAAGAGGCCACGATAAGAGGAACAGGATGGAAAATCCAAATATTTTGGTGATTGGATGAGAGCATTTTGGGTTTGGGGATGGGTTCGTGTGTGGAAGACTCTTGAGGGGAGCTTGGTGGTCAGGGAATTCCCTTAAAATTCCCATCTTTTCCTTATCCAATCCATGGGGAAAGGTTTATTTGGGGTTTGATTGTCCCAGAGCTGTGACATCACTGGAATTACACCACGGGAATCTTACTCCATGGGAATGTTACTCCAAGAGAATGTAACTCCAAGGGAATATTACTACAAAGGAATGTTACTACAAAGGAATTTTATTCTAAGGGAATGTTACTCCAAGGGAATGTTACTCTAAGGGAATGTTACTCCGTGTTACTCCAAAGGAATGTTACTCCAAGGGAATGTTACTCCAAGGTGTAGCGTGTAGGGAGGGATGGGGAGAGAAACAAAATCCTACAATCAGACCCTGTTTTAACTCCCTCAGACGCCAGAAATAAACCAGGAGAAGAACTCTGGGACAGAAAGGGAATGAAAATGGGGAATCAATCCCCTGAAAAATCAAAAGCAGAAGATGAGGCATTAAATGAGAATTGTTTTTCCTCAATGGATCCGGACTCCAAATTCGGGGACAGGCTCTGAGTTATCCCAAGGGATATTTTGGCTCAAAGCCCCAAATCCCAGCAGTGACTTTGGCTCACGGAATATTGAACATTCCTTATCCCAGTCCCTCCTCCCCTCCCGTGCATCTGCCCTGGTCTCTGACATGTTCAGTCTAGACAAGATAATCCCATTACATTCCCTAATTCCTGATCCTTGCTAAAATCAACCTGGATCAGATTCCATGTCAGACAGGGCAGAAAATCCACCCGCGCCCGTTCCACCTCATTAAACGATGCCTTAATTCCTATCTCTGCTAATTAGAGGGATGTGTTGTGTGGAATCCCAGGAAGGCAAATTCCATCGGTTTCTTCCCTGTCTCCTGATTTCTCACCTGGCTGCAGCCAAGGATTTTCAGGAATGAGGTGGTTAAGGGTAAAAGTCACATTTTAAAGGGATCCATCCTCTTCTCCAAGGCCCTTTTTCCCCTTCCTTTCTTCCCCATATGTGGGATAGAAAGTGCTGGAAACTCCTCCAGATCTCAGCTTGTAAAGGAGGATTTTCCTCCTTTATTTCACCTGCTGGGAACATTCTCTGGGAAAAAAAAATGGGATTTTCCAAGGATGTTTTTGTTCTGTGCTAAAATGAAGATGGTGTAAAAACCCGAGAGACAAATCTGTGGAATTCCCTGGATCCCGAGCCAATTCCTCCTTGGATTAAACACTGATCTCTTCAAGCACTCCTTGCAAAACTCCAAGGATAAACAGGATCAATCCCAGGATAAAGGGATGAGTTTACACCGTCCTGGAAGCGATAAACAAACTCCTCTTTATCCAAAGCTGTGAATCAGCTTTAAAAGTGCACAATCAACTCCTGCTCCGAGGGGAGAAGCAGGATCCAGCTGTCCTGGCTGCTGCTCAAACTGGGAGCAAAGAAAGCTGGAAAAACTCCAGGATTTGCCGGAGACCGTTTGCTCCCAGAGGGCTGTGAGGGATCAGAAGATCACAGGGAGGAGACAAGGGCTTAGAGACACTAAAACCACTTAAATTCAAGAGCTGTCAAAGCTCAACATCTTCAGTGCTGAGTGAAAAAAAATCTGATTTATTTCCCTGTGGCTGCTGAGTGAGGAGGATTTTTGTGCTGCAGAAATAAAAGGGGTTTTGAGGAAATTTTGGTTCTAACACTTCTGGATCATGACAGGTCCAGCCAGGGGCTTAGGGAGAAGAAGTCTCCTCTATTTGGAGCCTGAAAGAGATTTCCAAAGGGAGTGGATTTTAAAGGAACGCTGATTAAGGACCACGGAATCATCATGGAATGGTTTGGGCTGGAAAAGGAATAAAGCCCACCCCATTCCACCCCTGCCATGGGCAGGGACACCTCCCACTGTCCCAGGTGATCCAAGCCCCATCCAACCTGGCCTTGGACACTGCCAGGGATTCAGGGACAGCCACAGCAAATCTGGGAATTCCAGCCCAGCCCCTCCCCACCCTCCCAGCCAGGAATTCCTAATTCCCAATCTCCCATCTAAATCTTCTTTCAGCTCAAAGCCATTCCCTGTGTCCTGTCCCTCCATGCCTTGTCCCCAGTCCCTCTCCAGCTCTCCTGGAGCCCCTTCAGGCCCCGCAAGGGGCTCTGAGCTCTCCCTGGAGCCTTCTCCTCTCCAGGGGAACATTCCCAGCTCTCCCAGCCTGTTTAAGAAAGCCTTTCTTTTCTATCAGCCATTTGGAACAAACCAAACACTTGCAGAAGAAAAAGAATTCAAATTCAGAAACAAAAATGAACCGAAGGGGAGCCAGAATCGAGAGCTGTGGTGATGCAAACGTGGCGAATTTGGGCCTCCCGGCCAAACTTCGCTCCTGTTTAATTAACAGAGCCACCGAGAGCTAAAAATGGAGCCCTGGGAAGTCATTAATCACGGTGGGACACGCAGGGGGTGGATGGAGCAGGAGGCAGGTAAGTAAACACAGAGTTATCAGCACGGTATCATTTCCCGGATCGAGAACATCCGCGCTCCTACCTCCTCTAAAAATATCCAGGGAAAGGGTGCCAGGGTTGCTGGGCTACCCCGAGGTGGGAACAGGATGGAGATGGCATTAATGGACTTCTCCTTGCCTGGGTGCTCTGGAGAAAATAGAAATTCAGCGTTAACATCCTGCTGGGCTGCAGGTGCCTTCAATTCTCCTAAAAAAAACAGCAGTGTCTCCCCAGGCAGGGATTTAAGGGTGTTGGAAAGCCCTGAGAACTCACAGCTCGTTCCATCCGGGATTGATGTGAAAACCAGGATATTCCACCTGAATAAAGACTCCCCCTCATCTTTGCAATGCCCTGGCCTGGTCTTTGTGTTCATTGAGAAATCAGAATAACCTGTATGGGATTTTAGGTTTGTTCTGAGGAATAATTGAGGTGTGCATGGATAATTTGGGGAGACAGAAGGAGGGAATTGCAGAAAATAAGAATTTTTTCAGCCACTACTAAAGATAAGACAGGAATAAATTTAATCTTTTTCTCTGGATGAGATTTTGCCTTGCTGCTGATGTAAAATGCACAAGAGGCAGGACAGAGAAATATCTTGAATGACCTGCAACTGATTTTAGGTTTGTTCTGGGAAATAATTGAGGTGTGCATGGATAATCTGGGGAGACAGAAGGAAAGAATTGCAGAAAATAAGAATTTTTTCAGCCACTACTAAAGATAAGACAGGAATAAATTTAATCTTTTTCTCTGGATGAGATCTTGCCTTGCTGCTGATGTAAACTGCACAAGAGGCAGGATAGAGAAATATTTTGGATAACCTGCAACTGATTTTAGGTTTGTTCTGAGGAATAGCTTGGGTGTACATGGATAATCTGGGGAGAAAGAAGGAGGGAATTGCAGAAAATAAGAATTTTTTCAGCCGCTACTGAAGATAAGACAGGAATAAATTTAATCTTGTTCTCTGGATGAGATCTTGCCTTGCTGTTGATGTAAACTGCACAAGAGGCAGGATAGAGAATTTTTTTTAATAACCTGAATAAAGACTCCCCCTCATCTTTGCAATGCCCTGGGCTGGTCTTTGTGTTCACTGAGAAATCAGAATCACCTGCATGTGATTTTAGGTTTGATCTGAGGAATAATTGAGGTGTGCATGGATAATTTGGGGAGAAAGAAGGAGAGAATTGCAGAAAATAAGACTTTTTTTCAGCCACTACTGAAGATAAGACAGGAATAAATTTAATCGTGCTCTCTGGATGAGATCTTGCCTTGCTGTTGATGTAAAATGCACAGGAGGCAGGATAGGGAATTTTTTTTAATAACCTGAATAAAGATTCCCCATCATCTTTGCAATGCCCTGGGCTGGTCTTTGTGTTCGTTGAGAAATCAGAATCACCCGCAGGTGATTTTTAAATGTTCTGAGGAGTAACTGTGGTGTGCATGGATAATTTGGGGTGAGAAAAGGAGAGAATTCCATCAAATCAGAATTTCTTGGAGCTGCTATGAAAGATAAGAGAGGAATAAATTTAGTGTTGATCTCTGGACAGGATCTCACCTTGCTGTCGATGTAAAATGCACAAAAGGCAGGACAGAGAAATATTTTTAATAACCTGCAACTGATTTTAGATTTGTTCTGAGCCGCTACTAAAGATAAGACAGGAGTAAATTTAATCGTGATCTCTGGACGAGGTCTCGCCTTGCTGCTGCTGTAAAATGCACAAAAGCGGGACAGAGCAGGGGAACAGCCAGACCGTGGAGCTGCCTCCTGCCCCCACGGAGCTGGAGGAGCTTGGACAGGGCCTGGCTGTGCCTCTGGAACTCCCTTTTCTTTTCTAAGGAAGGCCTGGGGCTGATTTTCCCTCATTTCCGAGGATTCACCTGCAGTTTGGGCCTCGGTTGGGATTTGTTCCCCCCTTCCCTCCATCCCTTGGGAGTTCAGACAAGTTCGAGGGGAGCCCATGAAACCCCAACAAACCCTGACACCAAAGAGGAGCCAAAATCCTCAAATCCAAGGCTGTGACTCTTTCCTGCTGCTCCCTCTGCATTTCCGGGAGCCACCGTGGCCCCTCCAGGTGGGATCTGCATCCATCCCTCCTTAATTCCACCCTTTTTCCATCCAGCACCTCTTCCAACGTGCCGTGCTCCAGGTCTGCTCCGTGTTTATCCACATTCCATGAACCAGCAAACAACGGAGCCGCTTCAAAGCCGAGGCTTTTTTTAATCACCCAAAAATTAAGGACAACTCCTGCCCTCCCCAGAGCGGGAACAATAATTGTTGACAGGGCTGGAAAAAATGTTCTCCTCGGGAATAGAAACAGGCTGGAAGGAGCTCACCAAGCCAGATGTGGCTGGGAAGTGTTTAGGAGTTGGGACAACGTGAAATTTCCATCCCGTTTTTATAAATCAGGAAAAGGGATTGGATGGGAGAATTTTTTTCTTCTCCTGGTGAGTACCAAGCTGGAAAATTGATGCCAACAACATTCCTTTTTTTTTTTCTTTTTACTTTTCTTCCCATCTCTCTGCCCATTCTCTGGTTTTACTTGGAATTTAAAGTAAATTAGAGATTGTCTTGGGAATGTTCTGCTGGAAATAATTCGCTCTTCCCATGTTTTGATGGTTTTCTTCTCCTTTCTCCCAGCTGAGCATTCCTTGTGTTTTAGGGCAGCTACACCTCCCTTCCTTAACTCATTCCCCAAGGGAATAGATCCCAAGAGGTTCCCCAAGGAAATGGATCCCAAGAAATTCCCTAAGGAAATGGATCCCAAGAAGTTCTCCAAGGGAATGGATCCCATGAGGTTCCCCAAGGAAATGGATCCCAAGAGGTTCCCCAAGGAAATGGATCCCAAGAAGTTCCCCAAGGAAATGGATCCCAATAATTTTCCTTTTACAGAATCTGGGATGCAATCCCAGGACCCCAGAAAAGAAGTGGGAATGGGGGATGGATTTAGCCCTGCTCTGTCCCAGTCTTCTGGGAAGGTTTCACATTGTGAACTCCTATTCCCTGGAGATTTTCAGCTTCTGGGATCTCTGTTCCATGCAGCAGAAATTGGGAAATGCAGCCATATAGAAGAAATTTAACTCATCCTGACTCCCTAGCTCAGAAATCCTTGGATTGGGAGAGCTTTGGAGATCAAGGTGTCTCAAGGAATGATCCTCCAGAATTCTCATCCCTTGGGCCAAAATTTTGGGAAAAAACACAGGAAAATAAACTTCTGTTTTCCTTGGAAGTTGTTTTGTGGAGAAGAGGCTCTGGATTAGTGCGGTGTCCTCAGGGAACTTGGAATATTTTTCATTTTAACAACTCCATGGGAGCCAGGTGCCACATCCCTGTTTGGAGAAGGCCATGCGGCTGAGGAATGTCAACTTCCCAAAATTATCTGGGAATCTTTCCCGGTGCTCTTCTTCTTCCCTCGTTACTGGAATAACAACAGATGGGGGCGTGAGGGCTCAGGACACGGAGAAAAATAAGGATCCACGTGGGATAACAAGTGGGTATTGTTTCCCACGTGGAATTGTGTTATCTTTGCAGTGGGTTGGGAATTTCCCATGGATTGTGTGTCTTGATTCCTGCCGTGCTTCCTTCTCCCTCTCCAGCCTTGTTAGGAATGAGAGGAGCTGGAAAATCCTCCACCTTGGATTATCCCATATCCAAACTTTTTATAACGTTCCTTCCTTCTTTCCAGCATGGATTTTTCCCATCAGCTCTCCAAGGTCAAGGATTGAAGGCCGGGTTTGCTTCTGCTTCTTCTCGAGTCGGAGAGCTCTGAAAATCCCTCTGGATCCGCTTTTCCAACGAGAGAATTCCCACTTTTCTGCTCTGCCAGGCTTTGGGTTGGAGTTCCACCATTCCCAAATTAGAACTGGAATATTCTCCATGGACTTAGGAAAAGCAGCTGCCCCCCAAGCTGAGAATTATTCCAATTATTAACTTCTATTAAATTATTCCAATAAATTCTCAGTATTCCGTTGAATTTCCATATTCCATCCAATTTAATGACCATAAAATAGAATCATTTTGTCGAAGTCCACCTGAAATAAGACGCTAAATTAATCATTTTCTATAATTATACAAGTAATTATTTTCTACAATTATACAAGTAATTATACCACAAATTATTCAATTTTTTTAAAATAACAGACTTAAATTATAAAACAGAAAGTAAAAAGGTAGGAAAACATATTCCATGTTTTATATCCTGGGCATCATCTTTAAATCAGCCTTTTTTTCCAGCAATATCCAGTTCGGATGAGCAAAAGTCATCCCAAGTTTGATTTTTTTCCCCCTTCCATGACATTTCATTCCTTGGAAAACCAGCAAAGGCTTGGAGGCCGGAGAGATTCTGCTCCAAATCCTGAAGTTTGGAGCTGGCATTAACAACATTCCAGAGAAATCAGGGAGGATGGAATGGGATTATTTTTATCTCCAAGCCAAACCATCCCATGAGTTGAGGTTTTCCCATTCCGATTTTTCCTTCACATTCCAAGATTGGATGGACTGGGGAAAAAAATGATTTTTCCCTTCAGATTTTGGCAAAGCCTACAGAAAATTTATGGAAGGTACAATAGGAACATCCAAAGATTTAGGAACACCTCACATTTCTGGGAGAGTTTTCCCACAAGTTCATTTTACACTGATCCTAAAAACCCGGCTTGTGTCTCCTGAAGTCACAGGTACCCAATAATCGAATTTCCTCAATTCCGAGTCACAGAGGGCTCCTGAAATCTCTCCCTGGCAGAAATCCCAGCTGAAGTCGGTGCTCCTTGGGGAATTTTAATTCCTGAGCTGTCGGAATGGCCAATCCAAGAGTTTGGGGCTTCGGTTTTCACTTGAGCATCATAAAACTGGAGCTGGAGCAGCTGAGGCCTTGTAAAGGCAGATTTGTGACTCTCCCCCACCCCGAGGCCAAATCCTTGTTTAAAGGATGCTGGAATAGGATCCCAGAAGGAATAAATTAAAGGGAACTCATGCCTGTGGAGAATTAAGGAGATGAGGAAATTTTTTTTTTTTTTTAGTTGTTTGATTATTTTAATTTGGGAGAACGATGTTTTTAAATGATGAGGAGAAATTCATTATGAGGAATAGGGATGAGTAGAAGGAGCAATGAAATCCGGTCACACAGCAGAAAGAGTGATTTAATCGGGAATTTAAAGATGGAATCCCAAAATTCCTCATTTTTCCTCATAGAGGCCGGGTTGGATGGGATTGGGAGCACACTGGGATAGCGGAAGATGTCCCTGCCATGGCAGGGGTGGAACTGGACGAACTTCAAGCTCCCTTCCAACACAAACCATTCCATGATTCCATAATTCCCAACCTTTCCACATCCTTGGAAGCTGCTGGTCTCAATCCACTTTTCCTCTTTTATTTTCTGGCCACTTTCTCTCTTTCCATCCCCATCTGCCAGGACCTGATGACCTGAGCATGGAGCAAGTGACTTTTTTTCCCCAAAATTGAAAATCCTTCTTTGACAGCAGTAATCCAATGGACCTCAAAGGTGCTCCAGGGTTGGGCGGGGAGGAGGAATTCCAGGGAGCAGGAATGGGAGATTCCAGCACCTGGAGTAGATCATTCAGTGCTGATGGAACAGGAATGGGAGATTCCAGCATCTGGAATAGCTCGTTCAGTGTTCATGGGACAGGAATGGGAGATTCCATCCCCTGGAATAGCTTGTTCAGTTCTGATGGAGCAGAAATGGGAGATTCCAGCATCTGGAACAGCTCGTTCAGTGTTCATGAGGCAGGAATGGGAGATTCCATCCCCTGGAATAGCTCGTTCAGTTCTGATGGAGCAGGAAATGATCTTCGGACAGTCTGCAGCTCCTTCTGCTGGGCAAACAGCACCACTTGTGTCTCTCCTCCTCCTCCTCCTGGATAAAATTAAACAGAATATCACTGCAAGTGATATTTGTTGTTTAAGCTGATGGAATTTCATCATGATCTTTCATCCTCAGGGTTTTTAGGAATGAGATGAATATTCCTCAGAATCTTTAGGACTTGAAATCCATGGGCAAGTCCAGGAAGCCACAAGAAGCTGATTAACAGCTGTACCTACGAAAAGAGTGAGGAGAGGCACAACATCAGCTCCCACAGTGAGGAAAATCCTTTTTTTTAGCTGTTGAAAGCTCAGTGCATCCCTGATCCATCCCAGGGATTCCCTTCCTAAAAGACTTCCCATGCACTGGCATCGTTATTTATTCCAGCCCTCATTACCCACTAAGCCGAGCTTAGCTGTGCTAAGACACGTGAGCACATCATGCCCAAAATTCCTAAAAATTGAGGAGAGAGGAAAACAAGCCCAGAGGGGCTGAACCCAGCTCCTCCCACCCCTCCTGGCTCCCTGGTGTTATTTTGCACCTTGAGTAAGTCAGGCTCACTGCCAGGCAGGACTAACACCACCAAAAAGCTCAGCCTAACACGAAGGGTAGGAGGGTATCCAATTCCTCCTCTCCCAAAGCAACGTCTCCATCTGGGCTTTAAACCAAGCTTAACCAGGCAGGATCTTTTGGGCACGGTCCCCATCCCACATGGATTAGTGGGGACCTCTTGATTCATTTATTGATTTATTTCTATGTGGCCCAGAAGTGCTCAGAAAACGGTTTTTTAATATTTTTTTTTCTCTCAATACCTTTCCCTTTTTAAAGTTTTTTATCTCCTTGAATAGATATCAATGGAATGTCAAGGACATTCCTGCACAGCCAGGAATTCCTTCCCAACATCCCATCTAAACCTTCCCTCCTTCATCTTCAGGCCCCATGAGGACTCTGGGAAGCTCATTTTGTTTTGTTTTTGGAAGGAGAGCCCACCATGGATTCTGTGCCCACGGAGAAAAGGAAAATCAGTGCCAGAATTATCCTGGTTTATGGCATCTGCAGAGTCCTCCCCATTCCTGCTGCAGACAGGAGAGAAAGGAATGTCCAGTCCTAAATTACATGCATTAAATTCCAGAATTTTGGGCAAAATGGGTTGTGATCCCTTTTTTTTAGTGGTTTATCCTCCTTCTAAAAAAATTCTCAGGACAATGGGCACAGGATTTGCTTCCAGTATTGAGATTCCTCAATATTTCATCATCCTCTGGAGGAGAATTGGAGGTGTGGGGTGGCAAGATTCCAACGTGGGGATTTATCAGGAGTTTCCCCAAAATTGGATGGGGAAAAACACACAAATCCCTGATAAACCTGACCCCAAATCCCTGATAAACCTGACACCAAATCCCTGATAAATCTGACATCCAACCTACCTATCAAACACCCTGGGTTGGAGCCAAGGAAAAGAGGGAAAAACAGATTCAGATTCTTCCCAAAATCTGTCATTTCATTGCTAAAATCCCCTCACTGAGCATCTCCTCCCACTGGAGCTAAAAATTCCTGCTTGATGCTTGTCAGGTTCTAAATGTGAGGTGCAGGTGAGCCAGGATCGGTTCACTGACAGGGGGAAGAACTTTCTCCAAAGTCTGGAATTTTGGGGGATTTAGGACGTAAAACCAGCGGAATGGCTCAGCCCAAACCTCCGCCTCGCACAATATCCCATTTCCTAAAGCTGCAAATCCCAAACGAGTGCAAGGAATGTACGAAAATGCTTCCATCAAATCCTCTCACAGTCCATAACAATTCCTGCCTTTTGGAATTCCTAAGCTGGATGCAATTTCTTGACATTTTAATGGTTTTCTCTGTCCCTGATTTTTCTGGTTTTAGCTTCACCGTGAACTCAGGAAAACTTTCAGTGTCTAAAAGCCCCAGGATCAGGGAGTTCCACACCCAGAGTGACCCCAGATCCATGAGGAACCCCTTTGCTTTGTGGTTTTGAACCTGAATTTTTTGGGTTTTGCCGTGAAATGTTTCCCTTTGCTCCAGATGGAATTTAAAGGGAAAATTTATCCTGAACTCAGGGCAGTTTTTTCACTTGGTTGTTTGTTTTTTTTTTTAACTTCATCGCACCAAGGTCATTTGAATTTTAATCCTGGTTTGGGACATACCTCGAAGTCCAGTGCAGATCCTTCCCTTTTCCACCTCCCCTGTCCTGACTGGAGGTGTGAATACCAGCCCAGAGGACAACGCGTCCCAGCTGGATTCATCCTTCCTTTTGGATAACAAACCTTTGGGAGCTGCCTCCAAATCCAATTTTATCCCTGCTCCTGCATCCTACGTTTATCTGGGTCCTGTTTTCCCCTTGTCCTCGTATAAATGGATTAAAAACCTTGTGGATGTGGCACTTGGGGACAAGAGGTGGCCTTGGCATTCCAGGGGAATGGTTGGACTCAGTATTTGTGAGTTCCTTCCAACTCGGCTTGTTCTGGATCGTGGATTCTGTTTTTCTGTGATTCTCTTACTCCTTATTTACATTAAATAAGAATTCCAAGAACTTCCCTCTCCCACGGTTTGAGGCAAATTCCTGTGACCACTTTTTGGCCCAGAAAACACCAGAAGGCTCCCAAAAATAAGGTGGACACTGTCGCCCACCTCCTACAAATTGTCCCCAAGTCACACCCACTCCCCACACCCCCCTAGGAAATGTTTTTGTACCCACGGCTGTTCCCAGTCGTGGTTGGACTTTGTGTGTTTGGATGAAGGTTTGACATACCCAAGATTGAGATCCAGCATTCCCAGCAGCTTAAAAAGAGGAAAAAACTGCATTAATTTAGAGTTTGACTTTTTTCCCCACTTCTGGGGTGAATGTGAAGTTGTGGGGCTTTCCTGGGCAGGAGATTCCCAAAAATCTCTTCTTGTTTATAATTTTTACAGCCCAGTGCTGTCACCCTTCCTTGGTGTCCTGGATGGGGACAGGCTGGGCATCAAGATTTGGGGTGAGCTGGGGCACCAGAGGGTGGCTGGTCGAGGTTCCCTGGGAGGGTGGGGAAGGGCTGGGATGGAATTCCCAGAGAAGCTGTGACTGTCCCTGGATCCCTGGCAGTGTCCAAGGCCAGGCTGGATGGGGTTTGGAGCAGCCTGGGACAGTGGAAGGTGTCCCTGCCCATGACAGGAGTGGGATGAAATGATCTTTAAGGTCCCATCCAACCCAAACCATTCCAGGATTCCATGAGAGGCTCACCTCAAGCTCTATACAATCAAAAGGGACAAAAATTTCCTCTTAAATGCCCCTTTAAACCAGTTCAGACAAAGGAAGATTTTTTCATATGGCTTTTTTTCCTCAACAGACTCGAAAATTGCGAAAATCCATCTTTGGGCTGGTCGAATATGGGATTTTCCAGCTCATGGATTCCCAAGTGTGTTTTAGAGTGTCCTGATTATCAGCAGAGATGGTTTTACAAACCAGGAGTTTGGATCAGAGCCGAGCTGAGCCGCAAGTGCAACCTGGGCTCGAGTTTAGTGCAACTCCAAACAACAAAACCCTGGAGATGTGCAAGATATTCCCTCAGAGAGGAAGGGAAAAGGGTCAGAAACGACGAAACGATTCCTCCAAACTGCGCTAAGAAATGTCAAAGTGCTACGAGGCCTCGTGAGCACGGAAAAGGAAAGGGACAAGATACCAAATTCCTGGAAAAGCAGCAAAAAAAATTCCCTGTCCTGGAAGCCGCAGCCAAGGCTGTTTACGAAGAGTTTGAAGGTTTGAAGGTTGTGAAGGTTTGTTTTGAAGGACAGATCGGGTGACAGGCGGTGGATAGCGTGACACAATTCCTCCTAGGTGTCACCTCCGTGGCGTTCCAGCCTTTGGATGGATCCCAGAAAACCCGTGGGTAGGAGGGAGAGGAGAATGCTGAAAGCAAAGGGCTGAACAATGGGAGGAAATGCTTGGGAGATAATCCCGGGAGCTTGGATATCTCCTTACCTAAGGAAATTCCCTGCCCTGGCCCACACACGTTCACCGAGCCCGCTTTGGTCCTGGCGCTCGTCCACGCCTCGGGAAAAGCATCCCAATGCTGGTGACACAAATGGTTTTCCAAAGAAAGTTCAAGGCTGTCTCCTGTCTCTCCTGGGATTGTGATTTCCCAATAATTCAGTGGGAATCCAAGTGGGAATTTGGAATCCCAAATCACTTTCCAAAGGTGGTGACGCAGGAAGATGCTGGCACTGATCTACTCAAACCAAGGAGCCTCCAATGTCCGCATCTTCAGGTCCACCCGGGTCCTCTCAGATGGAATTTTGGTGGAACACAAGGAAAATATTGGAATTTCCAGCAGAACCAACCGTGACTCCTGAGTGGAAGCACTCCTGTGATTTGGGTCCGTTGAGGTCGGAGCTTTTCCTTCAATTCGCTGCAATCCGGAGCAAAATTTCACTAAAATTTTCCATCATTGTCCAGTTGTTTCAAGGCTGAGTTCCACCTCCAGCATCTTGAATAAATATGGCCAGAAAATACAACCTCTAAAGTCCATTCCTGATCTTTTTGCCATTCTTTGGTAGGAGATTGTGATGCCACAACAGGATTTGGGTTCTTTTCCTGCTGTTACCTGGATGTTCTGAGCCATAGACTGACATCCAAGCAATCCTTGGAAAAATCAAAACTCATCACAAGAGTCTAACAAAATATGACTTAAATCCAGCTTGGAAAAACCATGGGAAGGTGGCCTGGATCTGTCCCCTTGGGTTGGCAAAGATGAGAACACCCAATAAAAATTTTGGGATAAAAAACGTTCTTCATTCCCACTGACTGAGGAATGTCTCGAGTTTTGCTTCTCTCCCTGCATTTGCCATTTTTCCAGGAATCAATGGTTTCTTTTGGAAGCCAATTGGATTTTGGATGAATTTCACTGATTGATGAGGATAACAACTGAAATCATGGAGTCTCCATGTCCATGGAACGATTCAGTCTCATCCAGCTTAGATCCAGCACGTCCTTCTAGGGCTCTGTCCCTCTAGGCTGGAACGGCCATAAATCCATGAATTTCTGCTCCCTCAAAGATAAAAACTCCCACCTGGTGTCTACCTGAAAATTAAGGAATTTTGGCACAAACCGGTGTTGATCTCACGTTGGAATTTGGCTTTCCAAGACCCCCTGGGCTGGCCAGGGATGGTGGAGGTGGCTCTGCTTGAAGGATGGGAAAAGAACAGGGGAGAAAAGGGTCTGTGCCCCTCTCAAGTTCTGGTAACTCAGGTGGTTATGGAATCATGGAATGATGGAAGGGTTTGGGTTGGAAGAGACTTTTGAGTTCCATTCCGTGGGCAGGGACACCTCCCGCTATCCCAGGGCGCTCCAGCCTGGCCTTGGACACTTCCAGGGATCCAGGGGCAGCCACAGCAAATCTGGGAATTCCATCCCAGCTCCTTCCCACCCTCCCAGCCAGAAATTCCTTCCCAAGATCCCACCCAACCCCGCTCTCCTTCTGTTTAAAGCCCTGGGAGAATCCAACAGAGGATCTGGGAATCTGGGATATAAGGACTGTGCAACACCAGCTGTTCCCAGGATTTAAAGGAATTCCTTCCAAGCAGAAGCGGCTGCTGAATCCCAGCCAGTATTTGAAGGGAAATCTGCCTTGTTTGGGGTTAAACATGGAAAAACATTTGGGGATAAACGTGGAAAATTGAGTTTTAAGAGCTGTGGATAAATGATATTTCCATCCCCTCTCTGCATGTTCTCATATCCAACCAGTACAGCAGTTAATTAGAATTTATTGGATAATTAAGTCTCTTCCAGTGTGCAGGAGCTCCCTGGTCTGGGTTTGAAATCCTAATTATAGGAAAAATCAGGAAAAAGTTCCGAAGCACCAGGGAATCCTGAGAGATAACGGGGCCAATTTGCCCCTGCTGAACACCTGTCCCTATAAACCCACCCAGGGATCCCCGAGGTCCATCCCACACACACACCCCAAATATCCCACCCCTAAATACCATTTTTAGGATCAAAATTAAGGAAAAGCTCCCAACGGGGCTGAGAAGGGATTTTCAAAGGGGAGTTTTTGAAGCCTGAGGGAAATGGTGTGTGGGGTCTCTGCTGCTGATCATAAAATCATGGAATGAGCCGGGTGGGATGGACCTTTAGGATAATCCAGTTCCAAACCCAGTAACACTTCCCACTAAAGTAAGGCTCACTCTGGAGCTTTTTCCTAAGAGTCAGAAGGTACCCCAAGCCTTTCAGCATCATTTTCCGTAGTTCTGGGATTATCCAAGGTATTCCCTTACACTCCTCACCCACCCAGAGGTGGGATCCTCTCGCTTTGGGAAATTTCCAGCTTCTGGAAGGAACATTCATGTGTGAAGCTGTTATCAGGAGAACAGCAAAAGAATCCAAAACAAAATCCCACAAGTTTTCAATTCCGTCTTGTGCTCACTTCAAGTCTTTAGAACTTTCCTAATGTTCAACTCACTCCCTTGATGGGGTCTGGATTTGTCAGGGGTTTATTTAAACCAGCAGCCTGTCCTTGCTTTCCACAACTCCAGGGATTTCAGGCTGTAGGCTTCTGTTCGCAGAAATTTATTTCCATAAATTTCCAATAGCATTCCCAAATCCAGATGCCCTGGAAGGCTTTGGATTAAAAAAACCACATTATGATAATTCTCCAAATACTCTACCAGCCTCCAAAATTTTACAGCTCAAGTTTTCCCTGGAATACAAGGAATGACATTTTCCCTAGCAAATCCCTTGGATGCAACTTCAGTGTCCAAAAAACACCTTGGATTCAACTTCGGTATCCAAAAAATCCCTTGGATTCTACTTCAGTGTCCAAAAATCCCTTGGTGAGGGTTTGGGATCTTCATTACACATTCCCTGCTTTATGTAGGACTGGAATGCAGGTGTTCCTCCCCTCTCTCCAGGTATTTAAGGAATAACTTTAATTCCTCAGGGATTTTGATGGCATTAGGAGACTTTGAAGGCTGATTTTCCTGATTACAGGAGAAATCATCAACAACAACGTGGATTCCAGCGGCAGGAATGTGGTTATTCCAACCAGCAGATTGATGATTCCACTGGAACATCATTCCCATTATTCCTGCAGTGAATTCCCTGACGCGGGATCTGCTCCCGAGGCTTTTCTGCTCCTCCTCCTTCCCTCTCCCTCCCCGCTGGAGGTCCCGGGGGTTTGATAAGAGCTCAATCTCAGGAAACACGGCCACACTTGGCCTTTTCCTCCCTCCCTGGGAGCGGCCGCCAGGGAAATGATAAAGAGGCACAGGCAGCAGCCTCCCACCCGGATTGGGATCCTGCAGGGAGGCTGGGGCAGAGCCAGGGATGCGGGAAAATGCTTTCACCACCCGGAGAGAGGAGGGATGGGGAGGTGGGAGGGAAAGGGAATGTCCAAAACCACACACGAGCAGGTCTCTGCTCACGTCAGCACTGCTGAGACACCCGGATCGGGATCCTGATAACACAAAATCCTGGAATATTTTGAGTTGGAAGGAAGACCTAAAGGCCATCTGGTCCAACCCACCTGCACAGAGCAGGGTGAAGCTGCTCCTCCTTGGAGGGATTGGAGTCTCCCAGAGGGATCCTGGCACACCTCTCAGGGATGGTGCCAGCACTGGGATTGGGAAGTTCCATGAAAATCCAGGCTGGATGGGGCTTGGAGCAGCCTGGGATAGAGGAAAGGGGTGGAACTAAATGACCTTTAAGGCCCCTTCCAACCCAAACCGTCCCAGGATCCCATAAACTGCGCCTCTGGCACCTCCTCCAGGCATGTAGGAAGTGCAAAGCACCTCCAGCACCGGCTGTTGGAAAAAGGGATTTGGAGGAATCCTCCCAAGCCGGAAGGGCTGGAGTAAATCAGGTGCCAGAAGATTCCAGGTTTTTCCACCTGTCCTGCCCCTTTCCTGCCAGCCCACAACCATGGCACCTCCAGGAATGGAGTCCAGGTGTCCCCTCCTTGCCCAGGAATAACAAACACCTCCAGGGAGGTCTCTTCTGCAGCCCTCTGAGGGCAATTCCTCATGTGAGTGTTTCCTTGCCTGACTCATTTCCTGTTTTTCCCAGCTGGAAAAGAGGCACCTGGTGCCCGGCGAGTGCCAAAAGTTGCATCTTTGGGGTTTGGGGAGGGTGTGGGGATGGTTGCTGGGCTCCCTGGATCACCAGGACTCTCCATGTGCCAGGAAAAACACCACCTGCTCTGCTGGGAAGCGGGACGGGAACCGGGATGTTTGTAGCTCTTTCCACAATCCTGGTTGTGTCCTGACCTCTGGTTTCTGGAGGTTGGGCACCCAAAATCCATCTCCCGGATACACCACGGGGTGGGATGGAATCCTGGAGCTCCCTTCCCAGCCCAGAAGGGGGAGGTCATTGGGAAAACCATGAGCCAGGGGTGGAGAATCCTGCCCAGACCTGGGACATCCATCCCTGACCCTGAGGAAATCACGGGGAATGTGTCAGAGGAGATGAGAGGAGCTCCATGGTGATCCCCAAATCAATGATCTCCTTGAGGGACATGTGGTGGCAGGGAAGAGGATGAGGGGACATCACCGATCTGGGACATCCGTCCCCAACCCTGAGGATGAATGTGTCAGAGAAGAGAGGAGCTCCATGGTGATCCCCAAATTACAATCTCCTGGAGAGACATGTGGTGGTGGAGACCAGGATGAGGGGACATCACCGATGTGGGACATCCATCCCCAACCCTGAGGAAATCACGGGGAATGTGTCAGAGAAGAGAGGAGCTCCATGGTGACCCCCAAATTAAGGACCTTGAAGGACTTGTGGTGGCAGGGAAGAGGATGAGGGGACATCACCAATGTGGGACATCCATCCCCATCCCTGAGGGATGTGTCAGAGGAGAAGAGGGGAGCTCCATGGTGATCCACAAATTATTGATCTCCTTGAGGGACATGTGGTGGCAGGGAACAGGATGAGGGGACATCACCGACCTCCTGACCCAGCAGAGAGGGAGGAAACTGCTCCTCCCTCCCCTCTCTGGGGACATTCCCATCTCCCATCCTCCTGGAGAAGAAAAATGAGACTGAAACCCCTTAGGGACTCCTAAGGTCAAAGCTCAGCTCTGTCCCACCAAGGCTCAGCTAAGCCAGAGCTCGGCATTGACCTGGAGATGGACATTCCCATCTCCCATCATCCTGGACGCACCAGAGGAGGAACAACCCCCAGGGAAAAAAGCGCCACCAAAAGAGCTTCTTCTCCTTCTCCACCTGTTCTAAAAACACCCCCGATGGATCCAGCTTGGACACCCCGAGGAGGATCCAAGGAAATCCAGAATTCCCGAGCTGTTGTTGAAGGCTGTCCCACCATGTGACTCCCAGCAAACATTCCCCAGTCCTCCCCCGACTAACGAGAGGCTGTTAGTGCCAGCTAATTAGCGGCCAGCTAATGAGTGGCTTCTGGAGCCCCTTCTGGCTGCAGGGAAATTAAGTCAGAACAAAGGGAATGAAATCTCCTGAACGGAAAATTATTGGGGGTGGGAGGCCCAGGACAGTTCCAGGAATAAACTTAATAGGCTTAGCAGTATTTAGGTGGAACTAAAGCAGAGCAGGGCTCCACATGCTGCTCGTTAATTTATTCCATCCTCGGGACTGAGGGGACAGAGAGGAAAGAAATGGAAGGGGAAAAAAAAAAAAGGGAAAGAGTGGAAGAAAAGTGAACAGGGAAATGTTTTCAAAGGGAAGAGAAAAAATTTCAGGCAGCCTTAAAACCTTGGGCCCAAAAAGCGAAGGAAGACTGGAAGGGAGGTGGTTTCACAATGCAGCTTCAGGTGACAAGAGGTGGCTTTTGTCACCTTCTGCTCCTGCCTTCCAGAGACCTTTTCCATGCATTTCATGGGAATGAAGAGGCTGATCACTGCAATCCCTCCCAAAGGGAAAGGTTTTCCATTATCCCATCTAGCTGGATGCTGAAATTCCAGTTGGATTCCTTTCCTCTTTTTTTTTTGTGCTTTTAAGCTACAATCCCAAGATACTCCTGTTCCCGGTGTATCTGATTCCTTCCTAATAACTGTCCATCCTTTTTATCCATGATTATCCATAACCATCTCCTGGAAATTTTACGCTGGATTTTGTAAAGCACTGGCACTGGACAATTTTTGGCTGGATTTTTGAAGTAGTTTAAGTTCCCGACTCCCCCTGGACTCCAGGAGCTCCTGGTGTTCAGATATTCCTGGACAGATCCCTGCGAGCTTCCAGTCTCCAGTTAGACCCAGGATTTTTTTCCCCCTTTTAGCCCATGGAAAACCTAAATAAAAATTTTTCCCATGATTTCTACCCTTGTTCTGGCTCCCAAAAAATAAAGGATCCTGCAGATATTCCACAGGAGCTCCCTGCACTTCCAATCAGCAGCTTTTTATTCCAGATTCCCTCATTCCAGTGATCACATTCCAAAGGAAAATCGTCTCAGAAAATGCTTTTATCCCGAACTTTCTCCAGCTGCAAAATCAAATCCCAAAAGGATTCGCCTGGAATGGGAATGGGCCATTTCCAGAGTGAAACTTTCCTTGGACAACTTCAAAAATTTCAGCCCAATTTTCCTGGTCCAATGGGTGACAAAACACCAGGAAAAGCTGGAATTTACAATTTAGGACCTGGATTATGGTAGAAATCATTTTGATATGAAAAATAAAATACGGAGAGATATAAATTGATAAAGAATGACAATAAATTTATTCTCTTTGATCAGGGAGAGAACCTCTGATTAATTTCAGCGACCCAATGGGTTCACAGCTTCAAGCTCAGCTTTAGTCCCTGCCCATTGCAGCATCTCCAGGTGAAAGCTGAGCCCTGGCTTAGCTAAACCATGGTGGGACAGAGCTGAGCTTGGACCTTAGGAGTCCCTGAGGGGTTTCAGTCTCAGTTTTCGGCTCAGTTATGGGGTTTGGGATTAAACATCACCCCATGGAGCACAAAAGCCTCACCCTTTCATTCTCTAGGAACTTGATTAATTCCTTAATTAATTAATTACTTAGGTCCCTTTGCAAGACCTTCATTGAGTGCACGGCAAAGAAGGGACCCACGGAGACTGCCCTGAAATTCCATCCTTGTCCAGGGAAGGGAAGGGAAGGTTTGGGGAGGGAAAAAGGAAAGGAAAGGAAAGGAAAGGAAAGGAAAGGAAAGGAAAGGAAAGGAAAGGAAAGGAAAGGAAAGGAAAGGAAAGGAAAGGAAAGGAAAGGTATAGAATAAAATAAAAATAAATAAAATATAAAATAAATAAAATATAAAATAAAATATAAATACAGAATAAAATAACATAAAATAAAATATAAAATAAAATATAAAATAAAATATAAAATAAATATAAAATAAATTATAATAAATTATAAAAAATACAATAAAATAAGAAAATAAAATCAGTCATGGAAAGCTCTCTCAGGTGATCCTGAAGATTTCCAGACCAGAGGGATTCACCTCTGGTACCTATGAGCTCAATTGGGTGGATGGGGAAACATTTCAATGTAAAATCAGCCTGGAAGGGGAAGTTTGAAGACAATTTTCCCATTTTTCCATGTGCTTTAATCCACATTTCAACACCCCCTGCTCACATCTGATAATTTCCTGATTTTCCTGATTATTTCCTGATTGAAATGTGGAATTTTACTTATTTATTTCCTGATTTAGATACGGAATTTCTTTCTGTCCTGAGCCAAGCAGGGACAGTGTGGGGAGCCAAAATTCCCCGCTGGCTCATCCCCCTGCATCATAATAAATATTCCACATCCCATTTTTCCACATCCCATTTTTCCTTCTCCCCCTCCGGAGGCGGCAAAACTCAGGAATGCCGTTAGAGAGGGGCTTTAAAATAAAGCAGGGCACACAAAAATGCAATGACTTGTCGAGAGCGCGGCCTGCGAGGTGTTTAAGGCATGAATTTCCTCCTAACGGAGCCTCACCGAGGGAATATTGGATTCGGGCCGGAATGGAGGCCACGATGTGGCACGGATTTATGTCTGTCCCCTCGTGATTCCCGGGAAAAGGGGCAGGAAAAGAGCCCCACATGGAAGGGCTTGTAAAATAACCCCCCAGCCAAGACTTGTCTTGGAGCTGAGCCACATCTGCCAGGGGGTTCTGAATTTTGGGATGCAGCAGGAGCAGGGATTTGATGTGGATTTAACCTTTGGATGGGAAATCCCTCAGGGTTTTTTGGATTGGGGAATTGCAGGGGTTGAACATCATGAGCTGCATTGGAGAGGAGCTGGGAATGTTCACCTGGAGAGGAGAAGGATCCAGGGAGAGCTCAGAGCCCCTTGCAGGGCCTGAAGGGGCTCCAGGAGAGCTGGAGAGGGACTGGGGACAAGGCATGGAGGAACAGGACACAGGGAATGGATCCCAGTGCCAGAGGGCAGGGATGGATGGGATATTGGGAATGAGGAATTCCTGGCTGGGAGGGTGGGGAGGTCCTGGCACGGGGTGCCCAGAGAGATTGAAATTCCTCACCCCTGGAAATTTCCAAGGTTAGGTTGGATGAGGCTTGGAGCAAACTGGGATAGGGGAAGGTGGCCCTGGTTGGAGCAGGATGATCTCTGAGGTCCTTTCCAACACAAACCTGGAATTCTGGGATTCTGTCATGTTCCCCACCCCACCAGGAATGACATTTCCCACTCATCATCCAATCTTCAGAGCTGCTGCCTCGGGGTGACATCCCAGAGATTCCTGCTGAGCTCCCGTTCCCTCCAGATCCTCAATTCCTCCATATGGAGAAAGACAGAGGGCTGGGATGGAATTCCCAGAGCAGCTGCGGCTGCCCCTGGATCCCTGGAAGTGTCCAAGGCCAGGCTGGACAGGGCTTGGAGCAGCCTGGGACAGTGGGAGGTGTCCCTGCACATGGAATGGAACTCGGTGATCCTCAAACCCTTCCATCATTCCATGATTCCATAATCACCTGAGTTACCAGAACTTGAGAGGGGCACAGATCCTTTTCCACCTTTTTTTTTCCCATCTGTCCACCAGAGCCACCTCCACCATCCCTGGCCAGCCCAGGGGTCTTGGAAAGCCAAATTCCAATGCGAGGAAAACACCGGTTTGTGCCAAAATTCCTGCATTTTCAGGTAGACACCAGGTGGGATTTACAGAGCAGGAGGAAAGTTGCGTTTATGGGGAATAGGATAAAGTTTTGCTTTGGCAGAGTCCTGGAAAAAAGGAATTGCTCTCAGAGGCAGCACCACAACGGGATCATCACATCCCAGAATCCTTCGGGTTGGAAAAACCTTTAAATCCATAAAACCCAACCAGCTCAAATCCACCACTAAACCCCATCCCCACAGTACCACATCCACGGCTCCTTTAAATCCCTCCAACCTGCGCTTCCAGAGGATGCAGATCCACAGGGACGCAGCAAAATTCCCAAAATAAACCAAATATTCTCCACGTGGCCCTTCCAGAACCGAGAGCAAGTCAGGGCATGGGATGATTTGGAAAAATAGGTCGGATTTTGCAACGTTCAGGAAGCTCCCTCCTTCCCACAGCCTCTCCAAATCCAAAACCGAGTGAGGTCAGCGCTGGGCCGAGCACTGATAAGGATGGGAGAGGACTTGTCCGAGCAGGTGGAGCTCCGGGATTGGTTTTCTTTGGGATGAGTTTTCCACCTGGCCCCGATTCAGCGCAGGAAGCGGAATGTGCTCGTTGGATGCCGTTCAGCAGCGCTTGGCACCAGCAGAGCTGGGAAAGGGACAACTTTAACCCCAGAATTCTTAAAGTGACTCCAAAACCTGTTTCTTCATTATTAAATAACCTTTTTTCCCCAATTTTTCCTGGTTTTTCCCATTTTTCCCATTTTTTCCCCCCATTTTTTCCCATTTTCTTCATTTTTTCCCCAATTTTTCCCGGTTTTTCCCATTTTCTTCATTTTTTCCCCCAATTTTTCCTGTTATTCCCCATTTTTCCTATTTTTTCATTTTTCCCCATTTTTCCCCCATTTTTTCCCATTTTCTTCATTTTTTCCCCCAATTTTTCCCATTTTTTCCCATTTTCTTCATTTTTTCCCCCAATTTTTCCTGTTTTTTCCCATTTTTCCTATTTTTTCATTTTTCCCTTTTTTTCCCCATTTTTTCCCATTTTCTTCATTTTTCCCCCATTTTCCCCCCATTTTTTCCCATTTTCTTCATTTTCCCCCCAATTTTTCCCATTTTTTCCCATTTTCTTCATTTTTTCCCCCAATTTTTCCTCGTTTTTTTCCCCCAATTTTTCCTATTTTCTCCCATTTTTCCCATTTTTTCCCCCATTTTTTCCCATTTTCTTCATTTTCCCCCCAATTTTTCCCATTTTTTCCCATTTTCTTCATTTTTTCCCCCAATTTTTCCTCGTTTTTTCCCCCAATTTTTCCTATTTTTTCATTTTTTCCCATTTTCCCCCCATTTTTTCCCTCTATTTTTTTCCTATTTTCTTCATTTTTTTCCCAATTTTTCCTCATTTTTTCCCCCAATTTTTTTCCTATTTTCTCCTGTTTTCCCATTTTTTCCCCCATTTTTTCCCCCAATTTTTCCCATTTTTTCCCATTTTCTTCATTTTTTCCCCCAATTTTTCCTATTTTTTCCCATTTTTCCTATTTTTTCCCATTTTCTCCATTTTTCCCGATTTTTTCCCATTTTTTCCCATTTTTTCCCATTTTCCCCCATTTTCCATCATTTTCCCCCCATTTTTTCCCCATTCTCTAAGGAGGAAAAGCTCTTCTGTTGCCCTTGGAACTGTGGGATCATCCCGGGAGATAAAGGTCATGGAGAACGGAGTTTCCTATCCCTATTTTATCCAGAGGTATTCCGAGGTCCAGAGAGGTCACACAGCAGGTCACCGGGATTAGCAGCCACGTTTCTTGATTCCCAGCCCAAAAAAATTTAATTTGGAGTTGAATTGGATCTGACAGGATCCTTGTAAGCCCGGAATTTTACAGGATAGAAAAGTAAAATGATCGGAGAACCTTCCTGACTTTAACAAATAAATCTAAAAATTCAGGAAAAGCGGGGGGAAAAACGGCATAAATTCAATATTCAGTTCACAGGTTCGTCTCAATCCGAAAAGATTTCTAAAAAGGCGGAAAAAAAATCCACATTTACCGAACGTTTTTCCTCCACAATTCCGGCTTTTATCTCCCCGAACTCCCCAGTCCTTTGGGATGTTTCCCAGGTAATTTGAAGCAGCTGACATTTCCCCTCCATGAAAGAATAAACATTTAATTTGCACCGCCGAGCTGCGGAGGAAGAATTCTAATCCTGTTTGCTCCGGCTCGGCCAAAACCCAGGGAATGGCAGCTCTTCCCTAATTACCGCTCCACACGGAGCCTAATTCAATTAACGATCCCAACGGGGAGGATCGGGCCGAAACAATCCAAACCCAAGGGTTAGAAAATGGGATTTCAGCCTCACCCACTCTCCTGGGTCAGCGATTCCCAGGTGGGAACGGGCCAAAAGCGTCGGAGAGTCGGATCCGGGGGGGTCTGGGATGGATGGATTCCGTCAGGATGAGCTGGTGGCGATTCCCAGGCGGATTCTTGGTTGTCCGAATCGTTCCTGCTCTTTTGGAGCAACCTCTGTGGAAAAGTCAAGAGTTAAAGGGGTTTCTGAGCAAAGGAAAATCTTCCCTATCCAAAGGAAGAGCCAAAGGGAAGATTTCAGCCAAATCCACAAAATTCGGGATTTTTTGGCTTTTTCATTACATTTTATGTCCCTTTTCTGTCACTCTGACCCCCATTTTAATAATGATTTTTCCCTCTAACACATTCCTGGGATTAGTTGGGAATGGGGTGTAGCAAAACTGCTCAGAGATCCCAAAAAATGACAGGATCATGGACAGAAGGAAAGAAAATTATTCTGGGACCAAGAATATGGAAGGAAAATGTCTTAAATATGTGAGAGATTTTTGCAAAGACCACGTGCACGTGGAATATTTCTTCCAGGGAAATGCTGGAATAACTGGGACAGGATTTCTTTGTGCTGCTGGAGACACAGAAATGGAGTCAAGGAAGGAGCAAAATTATCCTGATGGAGAAATTTGGGATGAATCCAGGGAATCTTAATTTAGGAATCCCTTGATTGCCTGCAAAGGGAGCACAGGGTGGACAAACTCATGTGTAGGGGTTTAAATTCCAGAGAAATTTCCAGAGATTTGATAGGAATTATCTCTGGGAGAACTTTCCAGTGGCACCTGTAACACGAGGGATGGATTTGTCGCCTGGAAAAAGTTTGGAGCGTTTGCTTTTAGGGATTTAAGGACAAAATGCATGAATATTTGCTGGGAAATTTCCATATTTGATGCTGCACTTGGATTATCATGGAGTTATGGATCATAATGGAATTTTGGATTAACATGGAATTATGGATTATAATGGAATTTTGGATTATCATGGAATTATAGATTATCACAGAATTATGAACTATCATGGAATTATGGATTACCATTGAATTATGGATTATCATGGAATTATGGGTTATCACAGAATTCTGGATTGTCATGGAATTACGGATTGTCATCCTGGAAACCTCTCAGGTGGTTTCCCGAGGAATATTCCTGTGGGCAGAGCCAATTCCCTAAATTTGGCAGGAATATTCTCTATCCAAAGCGGGACATTTCTCCTACAATGCACAATTCCCGTTCGGAGCAAGGGTGGAAAATCAAACAGGATCCGTGTTCCGAAGAGGTGCCTGATGTCACCACCTGGAATGTCACACGTGCCCCACATTCCCCATGACGTCCCCGTCCCCATGGCAGCAAAGTGACGTCACCGTGAGAGGAGGGTGGCTGGAATCAGGGATGGGATTCGCAGTTTGCTTGGAAAAGTAATCCAAAGGGAAAAGAGGAGTGAAAATTACGGATCAGCGGGAAAATTATGACCCTGTGCTGTGTGGTTGTCATGGGAATTAAAAATCCCGGCTGAAGGGACATCTTGGAATTTCTGGGAAATAATGGTTGGATAAGACAGAGAAATATAAAGGAAGAGCTGGAGATGGGATCTGAAATCACATTTTTCCAGGCAGGATCCTAAAGCCACAGGATGATTTGGGTTGGAAAGGACCTTAAAATCCATCCCATTCCACCCCTGCCACGGGCAGGGACACCTCCCAATGTCCCAGGGTGCTCCAAGTGTCCAACCTGGCCTTGGGCACTTCCAGGGATTCAGAAATCACATCCATTCTCCTCCTTGTTTTTACACATTTACCCCATAGCCCAACCTAATTAAAACACCGTCCCCAAACTGAGCGGAACCCTTTTTATCCCACAATTTTTGAGAAAACATGGGATCTATTGGAATTCCCAAGGATTTTCCTCTAAAATGCAGCAGTTATCCAGGTTGGATCCCTTCAAAGCTTTCCTCACTTTCCTCTCCACAGGATCCCATCGTGTTCTCCATCCCAGAGCAGGGAATCCAAGATTCCCATCCTGGTTTGGACACACCAATTCCAGCCGTCCTAGGAATTCCATTATGGTCAGATGTGTTCCTCCAACCACGGATCTTTCTGGATTCTTCTGCTGAAGGAAAAGGATTTTGCCCAGCTGATCCAAGGTTCTTTAGGTGTCCAGGTCGTGAATTCCATGCGGGATCGGGCTGCCCATCCCTACGGATGAAGCTCAAGGTTCTAAACGTACACCCAAGATACTTCCTGGAGGTTCTATAAAAACTCCTGGAAACATTTATTCGTAATTTGGATAAATTATATTTTATATTAATTATATTTCATATTAATTTTATTTTATATTAATTTTTTATATTAATTATATTTTATATTAATTATGTTTTATATTAATTCTATTTTATATTAATTCTATTTTATATTAAATTTATTTTATATTAAATTTATTTTATATTAATTCTATTTTATATTAATTCTATTTTATATTAATTATATTTCCAAATTCTATTTATTTCTATTTTTACAATGATTTACCGATCAAAAAGCAAATTCTTTGCCGATCCTTCTCAAAAAGTGGCACCCAAAAAATTACAATATAAAACCACAGCTTTTTATATAAAACCTGGAATTTCCAGGCCACAAAATCCAAGGGAAGAGACTGCAGGAATTGGCCAGGAAGTGATGAGCAGAAGATCTTTTCCGTAAAAGTTATATAAGGAAAAATGGGGGCACATCTCCTGAAAAATCAGGGATATCCATTAATTGCCATGCCGTCTTTAATCCCTTCCCAAATCCAGACAATAATCCTAATTAAAACATCCTTGTTCTAATTGTTATCTAAATTAATCCACCTTCCCGAAGGAGATGCCGCTTCCCAGGTGCTCAGGGTGCAAATCACCTCAATTTTTAGCTGTATTTATCCCGAGCCCTTTCCAAAGTTAGGGAATGGACCCTGGAATGTGTAAATGTGGGATTGGACTTCCCTGATTTCCCCCGCACTAATTAATTTGCAAATTTCCATGGATAAATGTGGATCCCTCTGGTGAAGAGTTGGGAAAAGACCAAATAAATCCAAAAACCCAAATTTAGGGATTTAGGGTGACCGGGACAATTATTTGGGATACACTGGCTGTACTAATTAGGGGTTTAATTCCATTGTATGGATAGAGGGACCAAGTGTGGGAAAATTGTCCCACATGGACATGGAGAGGACAGGAAAAGGATCCGTGACCACCTGGATCGGCAGCTGGAATCCAGGACTCCTCAAAAGTGTCCATGGAGAGGACAGGAAAAGGATCTGTGACCACCTGGATCGGCAGCTGGAATCCAGGACTCCTCAAAAGTGTCCATGGAGAGGACAGGAAAAGGATCCGTGACCACACGGATCGGCAGCTGGAATCCAGGACTCCTCAAAAGCGTCCATGGACAGCTCTGATCCCCATGGAGACGTGGAGATGTGAGTTCTTTATTTGGGAAAATGATCCAGGTGCCAAAGGGCATCCATGGAAAGCTCCGGAGTGTCCACAGGATCTCCTCCTCCTCCTCCTCCTCCTCCTCCAGAGGTCCCATCTACCAGACCTGTTCCAAATTCTCCTGGTTTTTGGCACCTCCAGCACCCTTTGGCAGCTGATTCCCGCCCAGTTTGGACTTCCAGCACATCCCAGATGATTCCCGGTGTCCGTTCCTCGCTCGAGTCACCCGAGGAGGCACCAAAGGAGGCGAGGAACGGAATTTCAGCTCTTGGCCCGGGGTGTGGATCCATCCTGCTCCGAGCTCTGCTGGGTCACATCCCAGGATTCTGGGATGGAGCAATTCCCATCCCACGCAGGGCACTTTGAACTCATTCCAACCTCTCCAGAAGGAGAAAGTTTCCTGTTTCCAATCCCAGCCAGCTCCTTAATCCTTTTATCCAACCCCGACCGTGCCAGCTTGTCCTTGTGTTCCTCTTTGACCTCACCTTGATTCCTCCTTCCGCGGGCTCTGTTCCCACTCCCTGCACGAGGAATCTGCTTTAAATGGAATTTTGGGGGTTTTTAGGGAGAGAAACTCTGGAGCAAATGGAATTTCGGGGCTTTTAGGGAGAGAAATTCCAGAGCAAATGAGCTTAAACACAATTCCAGGTCAACCTTTTCCTTCCAAACAAGTCACTCAACCTCTCCCTGCCTGAGTTTTCCCAGCCAAAAATCTGGGATAAAACCACTTTTCCCACCTCAGACATGGTTTCATTCCTTCGTATTTCATTCCTTCACATTTCCAAAGTTCCTTGAAGTTCCTGAAACGGAGAATTGGCTTAAATTTTCTCAGGGAAAAATGGATTTTTCTGAATTTTTTCAGTAATTTCAGGACGCCCAATTTTAGTTTAAATTGGCTCTGCTCGTGCTCAGTCGATTCCTTCGCCGCCAGGAATTTTCAGGGAATCTCCCGGAAATGGATTGTGGTTTTACATTCGGTATGGGAAAGGAATTTTGCCACAGGAAGGATGGATCTCCAAAAAAAAAAAATCCCAAATAATTGTGTACTAGGAATTTCCTGCAGATCACGGAAGCGCTCCCTGAGTTTGTGATTTAAGATCCAAGGCTCAGAGAGGAATTGTTGGTTTGCACCAGGAGAAAACCCAATTTTCACTGATTTATCCCCGGATTTTTAATGGAATAATCCTCTTTTTTTTTTAGGCAAATCCCTGCTAACAACTGTAAAAATCATCATTTTATTTCAGACAAATTAAAACTGCAGAGATTTTGCCCCGTGTTCCTCTTGTCCAACCCCAGGCAGATCCCGCAGTTTTAGGAGAGACACCAAATTCCAACGGCACAGAATTAAGGTTTTCCATATTCAGCTTAATTAAATCCCAGATTTTTTAGATCCTGGGATCTTGGCCTCTAAAATAATTTTTCCATCTTCCAAAGCCCTTCCAAAATGATGACCCAGCCCAGACAGGGCTTTTTAGAGGATTTTGGGGATATTGAGGGAAATACTCCGCTCCAAACTCACTCATTAATTGATTATCAAGCTCAATGCTGCAATAGCTCCTCTCCCACTTCCCGCCTCCTTTCCAGGCTGGAATTTCAGTGATTCCAGGAGGAAATGTGGCATTTTCACCAGGTGACCCCAGGTAAGCTGCACAGTGAGGATTTAAACCCCATTAAGATGACACCTGAGACGTGGCCAGTAAAAGAAAGAAATAATTCCCTACAATCCACCCAAAAATACGACAGGAGCTGGATGAAATCCCAATTTTCCTTCTGCCCTTCCCATTTTTTCTTAACAGCTGCATGAATTTTGAAGGCTGTGCAGACACATCATTATTTTTTTTTTCTTTTCCCCATTAAATTTCCTTTTAAAATTCCCTTTAAAATTTTGCTTTTTCGGCCTCTTCACCCCCCCCCCCCCCCCCCCACCTTCCCTAACCCATTTTCCAATCATTTTCCAGCATCCTCCCAGCAAATTTGTCACCCAATTCCAAAGGAAACGTCACCCTGGGATGGCTCCTTCTGCTTCCAGCCGTGACCTTTGGAAACAAAAGAGCCCAAGGTAAACACCAGGAGATAAGGAAAGGTTTGGAGCCCAGGTTTTTATTTGCTCCAGGCGGGATCGATAAAAGCTGGCCCTGAATTCCGCCGGCAGCCGCGGATGCAGTCGGAAAAGTTGGTGCCAGTGGGAAGGGGTTTAACTCTTTGGCTGCATCCAAGTGGGTTTAAGTGGGAATTATTTGGAATTTTTTTTCTTGAACAGATACAAAAAAAAAGGTTTCAAATCCAGGATTTTTCCGGGTGATAACTTGGGGGAATTATTTGGATTCTTACTTGAACAAACACACACAAAAAAAGCTTAAAATCCAGGATTTTCCCAGGGAATACTTAGGAGAATTATTTGGATTCTTACTTGAACAAACACAAAAATAGGCTTCAAATCCAGGATTTTTCCAGATGATACTTGGGAGAATTATTTGGATTGTTTTTCTTGAACAGACACAAAAAAAGGCTTCAAATGCAGGATTTTTCCAGGTAATACTTGGGAGAATTATTTGGATTCTTACTTGAACAAACACACAAAAAGGCTTAAAATCCAGGATTTTTCCACATGGTAACTTGGGAGAATTATTTGGATTCTTACGTGAACAAGCACAAAAAAAGGCTTCAAATCCAGGATTTTTCCAGGTGAAATTTGGGGAAATTATTTGGATTTTTTTCTTGAACAGACACAAAAAAAAGCTTCAAATCCAGGATTTTTCCAGGCGATAATTTTGAATATAAGTATCCAGCTCCAGCTGATTGGGATGCAGGGGAAAATAGGGAATTTTTTGCCTTTGTTTTCATTTTGAGAATTTCCTTTGGATCGCTCCCATTGTTTCTCTGTTCTGTGGTTTCCTTATCACCTCTCAGTGCTCCCATGAAAATCGGGAGTCCTGGAATGGTTTGGGTTGGGAGGGACCTTAAGGATTATCCATTTCCAACCTCTCCATGGGCAGGAACAAGTGGAGAGGGGGATTATGACATTCCAGGGATCTGCTGCTGCAGGAGCAGAAAGGATGAGAAGTTTGGATCCCAGCCTCCATTTTCCAACCCTCCTATTCCATGCCGGGAGCTGCCTCATCCCATCCTCTCTTCCCAGCACGTGGAATTCCAGCGCTCCTGAGATGCTGAGGAGCCATAAATCGCATCTGGTGGATCAGCCAGACACTTCCAGCTTCTGGGCACTGCACATCCTTCAGGGGATCCACCAGGCGATCCAAACATCCCCTTCATCCCTAAACCTCAAATCCCACAACAGGAGCAGGGCAGGTTTCAACCCTTCCCTTAAAAATCCACGTGGAATTTTCCCAGCAGTTCCTCTCAGCTCCTTTCCTCTCAAGAGCATCCAACTCCCTGAGCCTCACCAACCTCTGAGAGCGATTCCAGAGGGGCTGAACTTCGGGATATTATCCCAGAGTGCAGGTTCTGTATTTCCCCTTCCCTCACCCTGTTTTTTCCCAATTTTTTTGAGGACTGAGGAGCGGCTGGAGGTGGGAAGCGGCCTTTGGGTTGTTTTTCCAGCCATTATTCCCGTGTCAGGGCGAGGTGTGAGGCGAGGCTGCTGAAAAAAAGGGGATTTTCTACATTTATTTAACAGGCGACACAATCCAGCCCCTTTCAAAACACGGCAGCCTTGGGAATTCTCCTGGGAATCAGCCCTGCAAATCCCGGTGCCCGTGGGCTCTCCGAAGTGTAATTAAGGCAGGAGTTGATTGACTGAGGAAAAATTGAGGAGGCAATGAGGGAAACCAGCAGCTCCTTCGCATTCCTGCTCTGGTTTGTGTTCCAGCTCGGAAATTTCCTCAAAGAGGGAAGATCCCGTGGCTCAACCACTCCAAACCCCTCCTTGGGCTCAGCACGGCCAGGATTTAAGCCCCAGAATAAATTCAGTTCCAGGGAAAGCTCTGATGACACCGGTTTGGATGATTCTGTCCCCGGCGCAGAAATTGGAGCGGCCCAAAAATGGTCTGGAGCAGCGTAATCCAAATGTGATAATTGCAGATAATAATCACCCACTTCAGCTCCACAGCTCCAGCTCCCTGAAGTGAGGTTTCAATCCATGTCCTCGTCCCACCTTTCATTTTCCATGAACAACCCAGCACGCCTGGAAAAATCCCAAAAAATGCCCCAGAGCACGTTTTGCCCTCATGGAGAAGTCATTTCCTCCAGGAGAATTTAAAGCGCTTCCCAGGGCCGGAGGGAGCTCCAGGAGAGCTGGAGAGGGACTGGGGACAAGGGAGGGAGGGACAGCCAGGGATCCAGGGGCAGCCACAGCAAATCTGGGAATTCCATCCCAGTCTCTCCCCACCCTCCCAGACAGGAATTCCTTCCCAATATCCCATCTAAACCTTCTCTCGGTCAGTGGGAAGCCATTCCCTGTGTCCTGTCCCTCCATGCCTTGTCCAAAGCCTCTCTCCTTCTTTCCTGCGGCTCCCCCAGGTCCTGCAAGGCCACACTGAGCTCACCCCAAAGCTTCTCTTCTCCAGGTGAACATTCCCAGCTCTCCCAGCCTTTCCTCCCAGCAGAGCTGCTCCATCTCTGGGATCATCCTGGAGCCTCCTCTGGGCTCTCTCCAGCAGCTCCAGGTCCTTCCCGTGCTGGATCCAGGGCTGGGGCAGCTCTGCAGGTGGGGCCTCACCTGAGACAGGTCACGGCAGGTGTGACACCGCCTGTGCTTTGAAAATTAGAAAAATAAATACATTTTTAAGAATTCATTGAAAATACGGGATAACGAGGACAGCAAAATCTTCAGAGGAGCTCAATCCCTGCCTCCAAAGCCAGCAAACCAAATTCCAGCTTTGAGCACTCCCATTTTCTTGATCAAGAGGACAAGAATTCCATCTGGACATTCCCAGGAGATCTCGGATTGTGAACCAAAAGGAGCCAGCAGGAGCCAGTTCAGAAAGTGCCTTGATTCTATGTAACCCCGAAGAAGTTCATTTACAGCAAATTCTTCAAGCAGAAGGTCAAAAATTGCATTAAATAATGAAGAAATATCCAAAAATGTGTAAAATCACAGAGGGGTTTGGGGTCGGAAAGGACTTTAAAGATCCTCTCATTCCAACCCTGTTCCATGTCGGGATGTGGACACAGCCACACAAATATTGACATTTATTAACGACAAATAATTTATCTGATTTGGGAGCTAATAAAACAAACAGGATAATTAGATAATAAGCTAAAATGATCAGATCAATCTGCTCCTTTCCCCCCACAACATCCAGCCAGGTCTTCCCCAATTCCTCAGCCTTTCCTGACCAATTTTCCCTCCAACCTCCCTTATTTTTCCCACTTGGACACGAAACCTCCCCCAAATATTTGCTCTTAAAACCACCGAGTTTCCCTCCGAGGGGAGCAAAAGCACGACAAGTTCAGGGAATTAGGTCATGTTTTACCCCATAAAATTTAGGATTCCAAAGGGACCGGGAGCTCATTCATGTCCTCAGCCTGGGCTGGGCTGCTCCCGGTGGAGTGGAGCTCATAAACCTGGAGATGGGATGAGGGAGGGGAGGAGTTTCCCTATTTTTTTTTTCCCTTTCAGCTCGGAGGGGTAACCTTAAAAAGAAACGGTCACCAAACACCTGGAGCAGCAGCCAATTAAGCAAAGTGGGGTTTAATTAGGCAGGATTAAATACTCGGGGCTCTGCGGGTCTGGGTGGCTCGGAGCTGGGATAAAATCCTGCATTTCCCACCCTCTTGGGATAAAAATTCGGGGGAGGTATGAAACAAGAACAACCTCAATGCTTGATTCCCCCCGTGTGGATAACTGGGATTAAAATTCATTGGGAATGGGGGGGTGCTAAAAGTTGGGCTGGAATTCCAGCCCAATTCCGAGTGGTTTATACGGGGGTGGGGGTGGCTTGAAGAAGCTGCAAAAAAAAACCCCGTTAAATTCAAAATATGGAGTGGGGGAAAGTGATTTAAATAGGGAATTTAATCCTGGTTATTCCTGCTGGGAATTTCAAGCAGCACTTCAGCCTAATGGAAATACAAAACTGGGAAAGGAAAGAATTTATGTAAAGTTTAAAAATTCGCATCAAATATCAAGATTTGGTTTAAACTCCATGTGGATTGAAGATCAAAGGAATTCCCTTTCCCAGATAATGTTTTTTAAACCCCAACAAAGCACAAAAAGCTGACAGAATCCATGTGGGAGTAGGGTTGATCCTATCCTGGAAGGTGGGAAATCAAGGAAAACACATCCAGGAGCGTTCAAATCTTTTGGTTTTAAGGATATTCTGTTCCATTTTTTGAATTCCCAGTGCTGAGCTCTGGGAAATGCTTCGAGGAAATCCCTCTGGATCTCTTGGAATTATGAGTGAACCCTGAAATTCTCCTGATAGGTTTGGAGCCACCTGACTTTCCACTCACGTGGGAAAACCCAGAGGAAAATCAGATTCCCAGAAATTGATATTATCCAAGGATAAACCAAGGGAATTCTTTCCTACAAGATTTCTGTCCTTGAAATCCAAGAAGAGGAAGAAAATCAAAATCCTTTTATTCTGAATTCCCAAAATCCTCAGATTATCCCTTTCTCCATTGCTTCCTGTCAGAATTCCCATGGTTTGAGAAGCAGCAGCCGGCCCAGGAATCTCCCAAAATCTGCTCCCTCCCCGCTGATTCCTCAGCTGGAATTTCAGCATTCCAAGGTTCCTCCTTGGGCTCCCGCTCAGCCGCTAGAGTTTTTATTTTCCTGTGGTCAACCGCTCTTCCCTGAAAATTCCCTGGAGGAAGGATTGGATTTCCTCCTGCAGGCTTTGAACTCCTGGATTAACACTTTCCTTCAAGCTCCAGCACTTCCAGACAGAAGGAATTCATTTGGGGAAAGCTTGGGATAACAAAAATGGGGAAAATCTGACAGGGAGAGGCTCATTCCAGTTTTCCTCATCCCAACAGCTCCCAAATTTTCCTTAATTCCAGGCAAAATCCCAACTCAGGATGAGCTTTGTGAGGCTCCTGCCCTGCTGAAAAGGCAAAGCAGCTTTAATTAAAGCTTTTAATTAGAAAAGTTTAATCTTGGTTATAAAAGCCTCTCCCTTTAACATTCCCATTCCTGGATTTTTTTTATGGTATTTTTAGAGACCTAAAAGTCCCAAAAATAATTCTCCCATCCTGAATTTTCCACGGATTCCTGGGCTGCAAAAGTTGGTCATTTTTGGACAGGAAAATTCCAGCCCCATTCCAATATTGGGATTATTTTCTCTGCATGTGGATTTCACGGAAAGCTGACTGAAATATGTTCCCTGGATCCAGCCAATTCCTCGTTCCTTATCCCACAGAAAATCGGGAGCGACTGGAATCATCTTCAGGTCTTTGAGAGTGTGGGGGGAGAAACAAGAGCAGAATAATTTATCATGACAGGGAATGGCTTTAAAATGCCAAAGGGTGGGAATAGATGGGATTTTGGGAAGGAATTCCTGGCTGGGATGGAATTCCCAGATTTGCTGTGGCTGCCCCTGGATCCCTGGAAATGTCCAAGGCCAGGTTGGAGCGGCCTGGGATGGTGGGAGGTGCCCCTGCCCATGGAATGGGGTGGAATTCCGTGATCCATAAACCCTTTCCAACCCAATCCACGCTGGAATTCAGAAACCACCTGCCCTCCAAATCAATTAGGATTTATTTGCTCATTCCCACATTTTTTAGGCTTTGTGTGGAAGCCCAACTTTTCCAAAACCCCGCTGAATTTTTATTGATTACCCAACCCCACACCTGCCCTCCAGCAATTCCAGGAGAACTGAAGGAACAATCCCAAAAAAAAAGGGAAAAACGAGTGGTTTGTCTGGGAATTTACAGGGCACAAAACCGCGGCAGCTCCCGGAATGAGCGAGGGTTTAACTCCACCCTGGGACTCGTGAGGAGGAATCAGAGACAAATCAGAGCTGGGAAATAAAACTGGGAATTTTTTACCTGTGCATTCCACGTTTTTCTGCCATTCCCACCTCATCCAAAACCCCCAGGTGTGTTTTATGAGGCTCGGGATGGATTTGGAGCCTCAGGTCAGGAGTTGAATTTCTGCGGCTGATGGGATTTGCCGTCTGGACAGGCCTGAGGGGAATCCTCATTAAGAAACCAATTAAAATAGCAATTAAAATAACAATTAAAATAACAATTAAAATAACAATTAAAATAACAGGAACGCCACACTTGGAGCTTTCCAGCTCCTGGAAGGAATTCCAGCCATCCAGAAGGATTGCTCCATGCTGGAATGACAAATTCGGAGCCTTTGGAAGCCCAGCCTGAGCGGGTGATAATTAACGCCGTGAATAATTAATGCAGGTGTCGGGGAACTTGTGTATTTAAATAATTCTATTGAAATAATTCTATTAAATGTATATATCTAAATATATTTCAATATAATATATTTAAATATCATGTGTTTAAATATATTTAAATAATTAGGATTAAATAATGGAGGAAAAACTTGGAATGTGAGGAATGTGATCCCACTCAAGCAGCCCATCCATGCTCCTGGAAATTCAAGGATTGGAAGCTTTCACTCCAAAATTTCCTTTTCCAGGAAGGGAATTGAGGCTGGGAAAATCTCCTGGAAATTAAAGGAAATCTCCTGGAAATGTAAGGATTTGGAAGCTTTCGCACCAAAGATTCCTTTTCCAGGAAGGGAACTCAGGCTGATCCCTCAGTGATTCCAAACGGAATTATTATCCTGCTTTTCCAAGCTGGGATAAAGCTACAGCTGGATAAAAGAAAGACATCCTCCACAATCCCAGAAAAACCAGGATTTATGGAAAAATCCCCCTCTCATGGACGAGAAAATGAGGCCACAAAGGGAATCCTGCATTTCTCTGCTCTCCTCTTTGGGAATATTTTTCTGCTTCCCAGATTTTTCTTTTTTCCCTCCAATTATTTCTTATCATAAATTCCTCATCCACTTCCAACCTGGCCCATCCCGTGTGTGAGACGGGAACTCAAATTTCTACCCCAAATAAGCAAAAATGAGGATTTAAACCCAGGTTTCCTGCAATTTATGGACGATTTTAGGCCTGGATTATCCAGCTGGCAATGAAAAAGTTCCTGCTATTGATCCATTGATCCAGCTGAAAGTCCTACACTGACCGGGATTGCTGGAGATGAAATTCCTGGAGATGCAATTCCTGCCAGCTCCAGTGGGGAAAAACTGGGATTTAAGGAAAAATCCCCCTCTCACGGATGAGAAAATGAGGCCACAAAGGGAATCCTGCATCTCTCTGCTCTTCTCTTCAGGAATATTTTTCTACTTCCCAGATTTTTCTTATTTCCCTTCCACTGATATGGGACAAAAATCCGACATTCAGTCTGTTAGTTCTGGGTTTAAAACCCACTTTAATGAGTCCTTTTCCCTTTTCTTCCTTTTTTTTCCCCCCACTTTTTATTTAAATTTGCTTCTCTTGGAAGAGGGATGGCAACTCCCCCAAAATTCCATAAATGTGCCGCTCCCGGTGGTCAAAAATCCAATTTAATTTCTTTTAAAGATATTAAGGATCGAGTCTTAATGGGTAAAAATAAATTGGGCTGTGTTCCCAAAGCCTCCAAACACATGGGGAGCAGCATCTCCCAATTCCTGTAGGATTTGGGGGGAGAAATACGGAATCCTGGAATGGTTTGGGTTGGAAGGGATCTCAAAGATCAGCTCGTTCTTATCCCCGGGACAGGAACATTCCCGATTCCCAAGAGGGTTGGGAATTTCGCTTGAATCTCATGTTCTGCATTAGAAATAATCAGGGAATTATGGAATATCCTAAATCTCCCCTGGAACAGCTCCATAAACTTGGGGGAGTCTTTTGTCAAATCATTCCAAATGCGTGAGATCCCCCAAGTAGATTTTCATGGAAGGTGGGAATTCTGTCCAAGGTGGGAATTTTTCTGGAGTAGCACAAGGATTATTCTGGTTCTCCAGTCTGGCCTTGGATTCATTCCGCCTGGATAATTATCCAGGGAATTACATCCCTAAAACCCTTTGATGAATAAAGAATAAAACCCCAGAATGAGGAATTTCCCAAAGAATCTTCTACCTGGAGGGATTTTTGGGGAATACCCCCGCGAGTCGGAGCTCGGCGTCTTCACCCAACACCTGCCCAGCCGAACGGGGTGTGGAGTCAGAGGAAATTCCGGGAGGCTCCACATCCCTTTTGACATCCGACGCCCTCTGAAGCCATTCCAGGAGCTCGGAGGAGTCCCGGAGGCTGGGATGGCTCTCCAGAGGGACGGGGGAGATCCGTATCTCCCTCCTTCTGAGGCACAAATTGTTCACCTGCGCACGAGCAACAATGGAGGCTTTGAGGCCACCGGTGGCCAAGGCACGGCAAAAATTCCATCGCGGACACTTCCCTCCTTTATATCCCGGCTAATCGTCCCCGTGCTGTCAGCAGGGAATGTTATCAGCCCTCAGCGAGGCATCAAACACAGACAGAGAAATCCCTAATCCCGCCCCGCCCTTCCCAGAGAAAGCCTGGGAAAGGACCCGCAGGAATTCGGGAGCAGGGAATCCGGGATGAGCGGATGTTGCCTCTCCTTGGTTGGTTTTGTTCTTTCCTTTGTTATTTATTTCTTGATTAATAAATTCCATTCTGCCCCAGATTTTTAGGAAAACGCTCCATCAAAATCAGCTCCCAACGGGAATTTGGGGGTTGACAGAGGGATCCCTAATCCCGCCCTGCACTTCCCAGAGAAAGCCTGGGAAAAAATCTGCAGGAATTTGGGAGCAGGGAATCTGGGATGAGCGGATGTTGCCTCTCCTTGGCTGCTGCCGGTCTCTTTTGCTCCCGTTTTTGTAATTTATTTATTAATTAACAAATTTCATTTGCAAAAATGCTCTATCAAAATTGGCTCCCAACGGGAAATTGGGGGTTGGAACAGAGGGATCCCTAATCCCGCCCTGCCCTTCCCAGAGAAAGCCTGGGAAAGGACCCGCAGGAATTCGGGAGCAGGGAATCCGGGATGAGTGGATGTTGCCTCTCCTTGGCTGGTTTTGTTCTTTCCTTTGTTATTTATTTCCTGATTATAAATTATGTTCTGCCCCACATTTTTAGGAAAATGCTCCATCAAAATTGGCTCCCAACGGGAATTTGGGGGTTGACAGAGGGATCCCTAATCCCACCCAGCCCTTCCCAGAGAAAGCCTGGGAAAGGACCCGCAGGAATTCAGGAACAGGGAATCCGGGATGAGCGGATGTTGCCTCTCCTTGGCTGCTGCCGGTCTCTTTTGCTCCCGTTTTTGTAATTTATTTATTTATTAATTAACAAATTTCATTTGCAAAAATGCTCTATCAAAATTGGCTCCCAACGGGAATTTGGGGGTTGACAGAGGGATCCCTAATCCCACCCTGCCATTCCCAGAGAAAGCCTGGGAAAGGACCCGCAGGAATTTGGGAGCAGGGAATCCGGGATGAGCGGATGTTGCCTCTCCTTGGCTGGTTTTGTTCCTTCCTTTGTTATTTATTTCCTGATTAATAAATTCCATTCTGCCCCAGATTTTTAGGAAAATGCTCCATCAAAATTGGCTCCAGACAGGAATTAGGGTTTGACAGAGGGATCCCTAATCCTGCCCTGCCCTTCCCAGAGAAAGCCTGGGAAAGGACACGCAGGAATTCAGGAACAGGGAATCCGGGATGAGCGGATGTTGCCTCTCCTTGGCCGGTGTTGCTCAGATTTCCTCTTTGTTATTTATTTTCTGATTAATAAATTTCATTTTGCCCTGGAGTTTTGGGAAAATGCTCCATCAAAACCGGCTCCCAACGGGAAATTGGGGGTTGGGATTGTGGGGTTTGAGTTGGGAATGCCCCTACTCCCTGTGAGGGGGAAAATAATGATTTAAAATGTATTTTTTTTAATTAATAAAAAGAGAAACACATAATGGGGATATTTTTATAGGAGCATGGAATGGTTTGGGGTGGAAGGGACTTCCAAGAGGATCTAATTCCATAGGCAGGGATGTCACTATCCCACGTTGCTCCAAGCTGACCTTGGACACTTCCAGGGATTCCAGGAAGTAAATGATCCCTAAATCCCTTCCAACCCAACCCATTCCATGATTCTGTGATTCAGGGATAAAGCCCCTTGCAGATCCTCCCTCAAACAGGAGCGAGACAAAGGAAAATCTGAAAATCCTCAGGAAAAAAGCGGATTTGCTGAAGGAGGGAATGAATCCAGCTTATCCCTGATTTCCCTGATTTCCCTGACACCTCACACCAGACTTATTGGACATTTTAAGACATTTTGGCTCCCTCCATACTCCAGGAAGTCAAAAAGAAAAACCCTGGAATTTTGATGCATCTTCAAACATTTAAGGCAAATCAGTTCCTCAAGCACCCGTTTCCCTTGGCTCTGATTTTCCACGGATTTCTGAGAGGGAGCCTTCATCCGGATGAATCCCACTCCATTTTTCCATCAAAAATCATCATTTCCTCACCCATTTTGGCAGAATTTGGCTTCATTAAAGAGTCTGAGACCCCAAGACAAGAGATTTAATGGCAAAACAGAGTCCAGACACGGCTTCGCCGATGATTTTGCTCTGAAAGGTTTTCCAGAGTTCCTAAGGAATGACAGGCAGGATATTTAAGAGCTTGGCTTCCGTGGAGGCAGCTGCTGAATGACATCACTCTTCCCAATCCCAAATTGAACCATTTGCTGCCACCACGGAGAAAAAAAACGGGAATATTCCTGTTTATTCAGAACCGATCGGCTTAAAAATTGTGGGAATGAGGAGAGGGCGCTTTATTATCCCGAATATTCCAGTGCCATCTCCTTTATTCCTTTGTCTGCGGTGAGAACAGATCTGGGTGGGAATCCAAGGAATTAAAGGTGGCTGAGAACATGGAGGAGGCGACGGAGAACATGGAGGAACAGAAAAAAATTGGTTCTCGTGCTGCCCAATCCAACCTTGGCGTCCCTCCCACACCTCAAGACCATGGAGAAGCCTTTCCAGAACATTCCTCCAGGCAGGACCAGTTTCCAGCCAGGAAATTGAATTCCCAGCACTGCCAGTTTAGAGTGAGCTCCTCCAAAGCCACCCCGGTGCCAGAGGGTTTTTATAGGGACCGGTGGCTCCTGGAATGTTGTCACCAGGCCACTGGAGCCGGCAGGGTCCCGCTGAGGGACCTTTGCCACCGCCTGCTGAAGGGACTGCACCTCGTGCTTCCGTTGTCCAGGGAAAACTGTGCAGGGAGGGACAATTTGGGGATTCCCTTCTCCCTGACAATTCCAGGCACTGGGGAAAGACTCAAAGGAAAATCAGAAAACCAAGGGAAGGAGCAGCCGCGTTCTTCCTGCTCAATGGGGGAACCTCAACAGGTCCACCTTGGGTGGATAATTAACAATTGGATAATTATGCCATTTGCCTCCTGCATCCAGCACATCCCAATTCCAAGCCCTTCCCGGCTGCAGGAATGTGCCGTGATCACATTTAGGATCAATCAGGGATGGAAACAAAGCCGAGCTCCCATTTTCCAAGGGGTGGGGACCTACCCTTCGGAAAGATCCCGAGATCAGCTGAAATCAAGGATGAGGAGGTGGAATCCGGAGGGAATTCCCGCAGGAGTGAACTCACAGGCTGTAAAGCAGCAAGTGCTTAAGGCCAGACCCCATAAATCCCCTAAATGAGATGCTGGTGACATTATAGACCCCGGCTGTTGGTTTTTCCAGCTGAGCTGCAGACCACAGCCAATGATTTATATCCCAGGAGTTGGGATGGGGTGAAAAAGGAGAGTGGGATGGGGGAAGGGGAAAAGGGGAGTGACTGGTGGTGTTTAAATTCCTAATTAAATCTTTTCTTCAGGAAGGAGGAGGAAAAGGAAAGAGCGACTCGGTCTTGGTGCTGGGAAGGGAAAATTGTAAATTCAGAATGATGGGGAACGAGAAAGGAAGAGGCAAAATTCCTCTTTCCAAGGGGAGAGAGGTACCAGTTCCCCTGGGAAGGGTAGAGCACAAACTCTGGGAAGGAGAAAGGAAAGGGAGTGGGAAATTTGGGATTGTTAAGCCTGGAGAAGGCTCCAGGGAGAGCTCAGAGCCCCTTGCAGGGCCTGAAGGGGTTCCAGGAGAGCTGGAGAGGGACTGGGGACAAGGGATGGAGGGACAGGACACAGGGAATGGCTTCCACTGCCAGAGGGCAGGGACGGATGGGATATTGGGAATGAGGAATTCCTGGCTGAGCTGGAATTCCCAGATTTGCTGTGACTGCCCCTGGATCCCTGGCAGTGCCCAAGCCAGGCTGGACAAGGCTTGGATCATCTGGGACAGTGGGAGGTGTCCCTGCCCATGGAATGGAGTGGGAATGGGATGAACTTTAAGGTTCCTTCCAATTCCTCCTCCTTATCCTAAAATCTGGGAACCACCGTGGATATGGAGAAGATTCTGGAAGAGGAACAAACCCCCCTTGGTTTAACTTGGCCAGAAAACCAAACTCTTTACAAAAAGCAACGGTTTGAGGAAAAACTCCAGGAATCCATCCAAGCACTTTCTCCCGGATTTGATGGATAACACAGGACTCGATGATCTTGGAGACTTCTCCAACCTTAGGATTCAGTTTTAGGATGGATGGGCTGCATCCATGGATTCTACTCATGGATTCTACTCATCCTGAGGATCCACGGACACGGAAGGAAAGAGATTGTTAGGAAAATGTAGATTTTGGTATTTAATCCCATCAATGTCATGCTGGAATTCTGATCCTGACAGCCATAGGTAAGGAAAATATATTTAGGAATATTATGGAAAAAAATAGATTTAGAAATATTATGGGAAATATTTTTATTAATATTATGAAAAATATATTTATTAATATTATGGGGAAATATTTTAATATTATGGAGAATACACTTATGAATATTATGGAAATATATTTATTAATATTATGGAAAATATATTTAGGAATATTATGGGAAAATCTATTTAGAAATATTATGGAAATATATTTATTAATGTTATGGGAAAATATTTTTAATATTATGGAAAAGATATTTATTAATATTATGGGGAAATATATTTATTAATATTATGGAAAAACTATTTTTGAATATTATGGAAAATACACTTATGAATATTATGGAAAAATATATTTAGGAATATTATGGAAAATACACTTTGGAATATTCTGAAACATGTTTATTTATTTATATCCTCTGATACACACACAGAGAAATGGAACAAGAAAATGGCCAAAGCAGAGCCAAAAATCATCCAGATTTCTTCACGGAATGCCCAGAAATCCCAACAAATTTTTTAAACCCAAGGAATTGTCCTTGAGACCAAAATCTGCCTGGATAAACAGGAAGAACAAACGGGATTGGGAAGGTTTTCTTTTCTTGCCATGCGGAGAAAAGGGAACAGCATTCAAATAAACGGAAATCTTTCCCTCCTCATTTTTTGTAAATATCCCAAGGGAACCTTGGATTTGAAGGATTCTGACGAGCTCAGGTTGGGTTTTCCAGCAATGCCAATCCATACAAGGAATTAGGCGGGATCCTGCTCCGGGAATGCCTCCGGGTGGAAATCCGGGCTGTGTCCTGCATGGATTCCAGAGTCAACGGGATTTTGGAGATCCAGGAGGAAGCACTGGCTTTTATGAGGTGAAATATTTAATCCCGGCGCTTAAATATAAAATATAATTTTAAAACGGCTTTTAATTGTTATTTATCCAATGATTTATAGCTCAATTCACCAGGAAAAAGCTTTTCCTGCTGTGAGCAACTAAAACATTCCTTGGATGTCATCCTTGGATGTGTCCCTGTTTTCCTCTTCTCCCTTCTTTGTTTCATACCTTGGATCTGTTTTTAGGTTCTGCTTTTAGGATCTTCTCCCTCACCACAGCAATCCAAGGATTTCCACATGGATTTCACGCCCGCTTTTCCAATCATTCCATCCACCAGAATCGCCGGAGCCTTTTCTCAGCGTGGTTTTCCAGGGATTTCAAGCTCAAATTCGGATGAAACACCGAAGGAAAAGAGGAGGGAATTATGAGGAGAAGGTTCTGGGGTCTCTCCAAATTTCAGGAATCATCAAAGCACCAGCTTTTAAAGTTTATCCCTGTAAAAATATAAATCCAGAGGGATGGATCCCTATGGGATTTGGGACAGAAAGTCAGGAATGGGATAGGGAAAGGTGCTGATAGTGCAGGTGGAAGACCCCGGTGTTTTTGCAGCTGGAGAACCAGGATGCTCCCACTTTTCCCTGGATTTGAGGAATAATTCAGATTCAATCATTCCACGACAGCTCTGGAAGGCCCACAGCTCCACTGGATTTTCCCAAGATCCATCTTTGCTCTCAGAGTTGGACTCTTCCAGAGATTTAAAGGAGGAAAAGGGTTTTCCCAGTTAGAGGAGATTGGGGGAAAGAAAGTGGGAATGCTGAGCACTTTTCCAAGCACAATATTCCCATCTCAGCCCATCCTCTCACTCCAAGGCAGTGCTAATTCCCAAATCCTGGGATTAATGAGCACAATATTCCCATCTCAACCCCCAGCTCATTCCAAGGCTAATTCCCAAACCATGGGATTTCCGAGCACGATGTTCCCGTCTCATCCCATCCTCTCACTCCAAGGCAGTGCTGATTCCCAAATCCCAGGATTCCTGAGCACAATATTCTCATCTCAACCCCCAGCTCATTCCAAAGCTAATTCCCAAATCCTGGGATTCCTGAGCATGATGTTCCCATCTCATCCCATCCTCTCACTCCAAGGCAGTGCTGATTCCCAAATCCCAGGATTCCTGAGCACAATATTCTCATCTCAACCCCACGCTCGCACAGTATTCCCATAATTTCTCCTGCTCACTCCAAGGCAGGGCTAATTCCCACATTTTGGAATTCCTGAGCACAATATTCCATCACTTTCCCTGCTCACTCCGAGGCAAAGTTAGTTCCCACATCCTGGGATTTCCACGCGTAATTCCCACATCCCGGAATTATGAGGTCAATTATTTATCAAATTATCCAGGTGAGTTCCCACCCTCAAGGAGCTCAGCTGAGGCTGCAGCTGCTCCTCGCTATTCCCGACTTTTATCCAGCCAGGCTTTGCACTTCCCTTTGGAAGAGACAGAGAATTCCCCACGAATCCTTGGGAAAGACTGACCCCTTCTGGGAATCCAACCCACAGCTGCTCAGGGAATCTGGGAACGGCTTTTGTGCCCTGGAATTTCCCCAGGAGTTTTAGGCAGCAAACCCTCGGCATTGGCCGGGAAAATTTTCCAAGGAATTCTCCGGAATTTCCTAAGGATGTTTTTTCCTGTTGGCTTCCACCAGTTAATTTTACATTCCCCCTCACATTCCTGGATTTTTAAGTTCAGTGATGTTCCCTCAAATGATCCAGTTCTGCATCATCCTCCAGCTTCTCCTTCCTGCTTCTTCCCTAATATTCCAACCTTTTCCTGGTGTTATTTAGGATAATCCCACACATCCCATGGGATTTTCTCCTGTTCCTGTTCCAGGACAGATCTGGGATAGAGCAGGGGGATGCTGTGGGGTTTGTGTGGGGTCAGGTCCTTGGCCACACCAAGGACCGGGAATTGTCCTTTTGGGCCACTTTGGGGTCATTCCCATGGATCAGGAATTCCCATGGAGCGGGATTTGGACTTTATTTCCAGCTCCTGAATTATTGGGCAGATACTCAGGGAGATTAAAATCCATCGGTGAATTCCTGCCTTGAAAGTTGCCTCAATTTGCAGGATAAAGGAATAAATTTTTATTCCATGCTTCTCCCTCTCTGGCTCCCTCCGGAATTGTTTTTCTTCCTGCAAAGCTCGAGGCTTTTTCTCCCGGAGTTTTAATCCTCTTTCATAAAGTTTTGGATGTTTTCACATTCCGGGAGTTGCACCAATATTTCCTCCTTGGAGAACGAGCCACGCTTTCCCTCTTTGGACCCCGCCAGTGCCAACATCGGGATTTTTTCACACCGAGAAAGCAGCCAGGATTTGGGATTTGGAGAAAGGAGCATCAGGTCCTGCAGGAGAGCTGGAGAGGGACTGGGGACAAGGCATGGAGGGACAGGACACAGGGAATGGCTTCAAAGTGAAAGAGGGAATGTTTAGATGGGATATTGGGAAGGAATTCCTGGCTGGGAGGGTGGTGATGGATTGGGATGGAATTCCCAGATTTGCTGTGGCTGCCCCTGGATCCCTGGTGGTGTCCAAGGACAGGCTGGATGGGGCTTGGAGCAGCCTGGGATGGTGGAAGGTGTCCCTGACTATGGAATGGAATTCGCATTGGATGAGCTTTGAATTCCCCTCCAACCCAACCCGTTCCATGATTCCCTGAGCAGATTAAAGCCCCCTCCGGCTGCCCCTGAATTAGAATCTGATTAAATCTCAAATATTGGTGATTTGGGACAGGATCAACTTTAACCACCCCCCCTTCACCAAGGGCTCCCTGAGGTATCCATGAGGAATTCTGAGGAAAGAACCGTCGTGCTGCCCGTACTCACCAAACGATGGATCCGAGGAGGAGCCGGATCTTCCCCACCCTCGGCAAAAATTCAGGATGGCTGCAGGGATTTCAGCAAATCCTTCGTGCCAAGGAATGTTCCCGGACACTCCGCTCCAACTCAATCCCAATAAACTGTGAGAACAATCCGTGGCACCGCGTCCCTCCTGGTCAACAATCACCTCCACAAAGCATTCCTGGAAAATCTTTGGGAATCCTTTGCTCCAGCCTCCAGGGGAGTCAGCCTTGCGTACGAGCAAAGGAAACAATGGGCTTGATTGCGATGTACCAAATTAATTAAATTTAATTAAAGGGTGGGGCTTTCTGCCCGGGTCATTAATCTGATTAAAGCAGGCTGGAATTTTGGGAATAGGGGCCAGTGCAGGTGTGAGCGTGTGATGCCGACCTTGGAACAGGCACCGGCATGAGGAAAACATCCCCTTTCCTGTCAGGATATCGCTGCCAAACTTCTCTGGTCACGGCAGCTCCGAAAGCCAAACAGGGCCTGAAAACCACAACAAAAATGGAAAAATCCTGTGGGATAAAGGCAAAAATCTAAAGGAAGGGATGTGGGGAATCATGAACAATGGAAGGATTGAGGATGGATGGGATGGGAGATGATGGAGGGCAGTCAAATCCTGGGAAAACGGATTGGCCATTCCTGGTTTCAGTGGAAGAACCAGAGAGGCTCAGATCAAATCAGCAATTGGAGTATCCAGCACAAATTCCTTGCCAGAGAATCCACGGACGCCTGAAACCAGCAGGATTCCAAAAGCAGATGGATCCACAGCTCTCCCACCTCTGGACATGGATTATTTGGGAGAAGAGCAATGGGCACCTGTCCCATTCCTGTTCCATTCCTGTTCCCTTCCTGTTTCCAGGAAGCAGCAGGGAGGGAAGGAGGGACTTTGGGCTGGTCCAGTGTGGCCAGACATGGATTTGGGGAGAGAAATCCATGCCAGGGACTGACCTGGGAAACGAAATTCTGGTCACTCATCCTGGGGGCTCCCCACTCCTCTCCAAGGCCGGAGAGGGACTGGGACAAGGCACGGAGGGACAGGACACAGGGAATGGCTTCCCACTGCCAGAGGGCAGGGATGGATGGGATATTGGGAAGGAATTCCTGGCTGGGAGGGTGGGGGAGGTCCTGGCACAGGTGTCCCAGAGAAATTGGGATTTTCATCCCTGGAAATGTCCAAGGTCAGGTTGGACGGAGCTTGGAGAAACCTGGGATAGGGGAAAGTGGCCCTGGTTGGAGCAGGATGATCTCTGAGGTCCTTTCCAACACAAACCTGGAATTCTGGGATTCTGTGATGTTCCCCACCCCACCAGGAATGCCATTTCCCACTCATCATCCAATCTTCAGAGCTGCTGCCTCGGGGTGACATCCCAGAGATTCCTGCTGAGCTCCCGTTCCCTCCAGATCCTCAATTCCTCCATCTGGAGAAGGACAGGATGGACCTGATCTCCGGGAAGCACTGGGGACCTCAGGGATCAGCACCATTGGGATCTTCCCTGTTTGTCCCAGGCTGGATGAAGTCGAATCCTCGAGGGAAAAGGCCCCCTGCTCCCTGAGCCCTCCATCCAACCTTTCCATGTTTTCTATGGAAAACGTGAGCACTTTGTAGCAAACACCGTTTGAAATCTCCCATTCCGTCGCCGTCGTTCCGGCCCAGGCGAAACCTCCCCGAATTCCGAAATTCCCATTTATTAAACCCCATTAAAAAAGGTAAAAATAGCAACTCCCCTTCGGAACGGCTTCCTCTCCCTTTTCCCTCCTAATTGATTATTTCTCCGAGGTAAAACTTCTCGTGCGACGGCCAAACATCAGCATTAATTAGATTAAGTAGCGGGGGGAGCTGTTAATTATTATTATTATTATTACTATTCTTTTTTTCCGAGGGCTATAAAGCAGAAACGAAACAAAACTCACTTTATATCCCCAGACAAGTGTGTGTGTGTGTGTGTGTTTATATATTCCCTAATTCCTGCCAGTTTTCCTCCTTTTTTCTCCTTTCAAAGCACTCCAAGCAATAACCCCGGGGATGAGAGAGCCCTTTCTGTTTATCCTTGTTTTCCTTCCAATGAGGAATAAGCTCCGAGGGCATTCTTTTAACAAGGCCCTCGTAATCCTTTAACGGGGTTTGTTGAAAAATAAAGACCCAGCACTGCCAGACACCGGGCAGCAAAAAGCTGCTTAGTGCCAAACTCCTTGGCACAGGAGGAGCCGGGAATTGGCTGAGTTTTCCCTCCTGTTTTCTGGTGGAATAGGAAAACTTTCCTGGGAGCCCAAAAATTGGGCAGCACCTGGAATGTGCTCCCTGTGTTCGAGGAGCGAGCGGGAGAAAATCTGCTCTAAATCCAGGATGGGATGAGCCTGGAGGAATTGGGGGATCTCAGTGCGACAGGGATGCAATTCCTGAAATCCCACAGAGATGTGGATCCCAAATCCTAGTGGGAAAATTAAAGGTGCCCACGGCTGTTCTCCACGGAGAAACACCTGAAAGCACGAAGTGTAAAAATCCTAAACTAGAGAGAAATCAAACATCAAACTTCATATTAAACACGATCCCAGGAGGGTTTAAGGCAACAGTTTTGTCAGGAAAAAGAGGAAAAAAATGGGGATCCGTAAGAAATGTGGCTAGGAAATCCAGGAAAGGGGGAATTCTGTCCCTCTGCCCCATCAGGTGAGGCCTCACCTGCAGAGCTGCCCCAGCCCTGGATCCAGCATGGGAAGGACCTGGAGCTGCTGGAGAGATCCAGAGGAGGCTCCAGGATGATCCCAGAGATGGAGCAGCTCTGCTGGGAGGAAAGGCTGGGAGAGCTGGGAATGTTCCCCTGGAGAGGAGAAGCTTTGGGGTGAGCTCAGTGTGGCCTTGCAGGAGCTGGGGAAGCTGCAGGAAAGAAGGAGAGAGGGATTTCCAAGGGATGGAGGGACAGGACACAGGGAATGGCTTCCACTGCCAGAGGACAGGGATGGATGGGATATTGGGAATTAGGAATTCCTGGCTGGGAGGGTGGGGAGAGGCTGGGATGGAATTCCCAGATTTGCTGTGGCTGCCCCTGGATCCCTGGCAGTGCCCAAGGCCAGGCTGGACGAGGCTTGGATCACCCTGGGACAGTGGGAGGTGTCCCAGTACGGATTTTCCCCTTCCCGACATCTCCAGCGGTTGCCAGTCGATATTTTCCCCGTGATCCTGGATTTTCCTCACCTTCAACTTTCCAAATTCAAGCCAAAAGTCCAAACCTACCCTCTCCTCACCCTGGCTGCTCCTGGCCCTGATCCAGGGAGCTGCCACCTCCTCCTGATCCTTGAAATCCGAAGGAAAAGCATCCCTGAGGGCCGGATGAAGCCCTGGATCAATCACATCCCACACGGATAGCGAGGAGCGCTGATAAAGCCTTCAGAAAATCCAGATAAGCTCCCCTGGCTGCCCGGAGCTCATCCCCGAGCTCATCCCAGAGCTCACATTTTCCATCGGGAAAAGTGACAGAGGGAAGGAGCCACGTGGGAAAAACAAACAGGGCCTGGAGATAAGAGAAAGTGGGAGAACGGGAGATAAGGGAAGGATCAAACGCTCTTCCCTGCTCTTTGCTTCCTCTCCATTTCCTGCCCGGAGCAGCTCTGCCCTCCCCTCTGCGCTCCAGGTGACAAAGGAGCTGTTGTTCACGCCGGGAAAGCTTTTCCTGAGGTTTTCCAGGTTTTCTGAAGGCAGCAGCCCTGAAAACCTAAATTCACCGGTTTTTGTGCAGTGCTGAAGCTGGAGAGTCCCAGGTTTGTCCCAGGAGGTGCCATGGGAATTCTGAGCCTCAGGAACAGTTGGTCCCTGATCCAGCTGACAAAGCCAGCAAAAAAAAAATCCGGATGTTTGAGGTTTTCCATGTTTTCCAAAGGAACCAGCCCTGAAAACCTGAGTTCACCTGTTCTTATCCAGCGCTGAAGCTGGAGAGTCCCAGGTTTGCGGGGAGATGCCACGGGAATTCTGAACATTTGGAACAGGTTGGTCCCTGATCCAGCTGACAAGGCCATAAAGAATTCCAAATTTAATCATGCCAGGAAAGAAGTTTTCCATGTTTTCCATGTTTTCCAAAGGCACCAGCCCTGAAAACCTGAATTCACCTGTTTTTATCCAGCGCTGAAACGTCCCAGATTTGTCAGGAGATGCTGTGGGAATTCTGAGCCTTGGGAATAGGTCCATCCCTGATCCAGCTGACAAGGCCGCAAGAAATTCCAAATGTTTGAGGTATTCCATGTTTTCCAAAGGCACCAGCCCTGAAAACCTGAATTCACAGGCTGGGAGAGCTGGGAATGTTCCCCTGGAGAGGAGAAGGCTCCAGGGAGAGCTCAGAGCCCCTGGCAGGGCCTGAAGGGGCTCCAGGAGAGCTGGAGAGGGACTGGGGACAAGGCATGGAGGGACAGGACACAGGGAATGGCTTCCACTGCCAGAGGGCAGGGATGGATGGGAGATTGGGAATTAGGAATTCCTGGCTGGGCTGGAATTCCCAGATTTGCTGTGGCTGCCCCTGGATCCCTGGCAGTGTCCAAGGCCAGGCTGGATGGGGCTTGGATCACCTGGGATAGTGGGAAGTTTTCCTTGCCCATGGAATGGGATGGGATGGGATGATCCTTAAGGTCCCTTCCCACCCAGTCCCTCCTGGAATTCCGTTATCCCCACAAACAGGATGAACAGGAGAACACTTGAATTCCAAATCCGTGCTCCCCTTCCCCCCTCCCCATCCAGCTGATCCACTCATATCCTACACAATTCCCACCAGCTTTCCCTTTTTTTTTTTTCTCCCCATTTAATTTTTTTTAAGGAATTTGGCCCAAGGTGTTTCCTTGTAAATTGGAACAGATTTTTTTTTTCCCATGATTTCCATGGATTTAAAAAAAAATAAATCCCCAACCGTGCTTAAAGCCAAGGAGAGAGGGGGGCGAAACATCACCCCATTCTCCAGAGGTGTTTATGAGCTCAGCTTCTCCCACTTTTTTTTAATGGAAAAGTGGAAAAAGATGGAGTTTTTTTCCCTTTTTTCCTGGCCCCCCTTCATCCCTCCTTTCCCTAATGGCTCTCCCAAAAAACATCCCGCGGGCATTTGCTGCAATAAAGCACAAAAACGAGGCCAAACCGCCCGAGAGGAGCCAAACCCAACCCGGAACGGGATTTTTCTCACTGCGGGAATTCGCTGGGCTTGGAAGTGGCAATCCATAAAAAGTGTGGAAAACCAGGCGGCCCTGAGGATACGGAGAGCGGTTGGAATCAGGTGAGATCGTGAAGTTTCGCTCTCTGGGATCCAACGGCGGCGGCTCCCAAGATGTTTCCTCTCTTTTCGGGATGCGTTTTCCAAGCTTGACCTTTCAGGGAGCTGGGAAGGCTCTGGAGAAGACATGGATAAAGAAGGAGTCCTGAATCCAGGAATTTGGATTTGATGATCCATGGAGAAGGACAGGTTGCTCCAGAGCAGAGCTCCCAGAATGTTTCCTCTTTTTTGGGATGCGTTTTCCAAGCTAGACTCGCTTTAGGGAGCTGGGAAGGCCCTGGAGAGGATGTGGATAAGGAAAAACCCTGAATCCAGGAATTCCCAGGCTCCTTTGAAGATCCATGGAGAAGGACAGGTTGTTCCAGAGGGCAACTCCCCCATGGATCCATCCCTGAGGTCTCCAGAACCTCAATTTTCCACATTTGTCACCTGGGACATGGAATTCCCGTTTGGAATCCCTCAAATCCAGCAGCACATGGGAATTTTGGGATTCCCCTGTGGAATTTCTACCCCTGTCAGAGCAGGGGTCTGGGACATGGAATTCCTTTTTGGAATCCCTCAAATCCAGCAGCTCATGGGAATTTTGGGATTCTCCTGTGGGATAGGGATGCTGGGGTTCTAGGGAGAACAGCTGGATCAGTGATCTGATCCCAATCCCATCATCCGTGGTTTGCAGACCAGGAAACTGGAGCAGAAGGAAATTTGGATCCAAGAGAATTCCCGGAAAAGCCAAATTATTCCTGTTATCCATGCCGAGGAAAATCTGGGAATACAACACAGGAATTCTGAGCTGAGAGCGGGAATCCCAGCCACAAATGTGGGAAGTCTCCAACTCGGCTGCTCCATCCTGGAAAATCCACTTGGCGCATCCTTCAAACTCTGGGCTCTCTCATTCCATGGATTTGTTTTTTTTGGGAAGATCCCAAAAACCCAAGTCATAAAAGGGCTTGGAATTTTCTGCTTTGAGTGTCCCAGGATCTGGATCGGTTCCTTTTTCCCTACAGGACACGATCCCAAAATGTGGAGCTCCGGACACCTCACGGATGCTCCAAGCACCAGCCCGGTGCCACCACCGTGTCCTTGAGTGCCACATCCTCATGGTTTTGGGGCAATTCCCAGAATCCCAAAATCCCTGAGTCCTCTGGAATCACCGAGTCCAAGCTGTGCCCGATCCTCGCCTTGAGTGCCACACCCAGGAATTCCATGGACACCTCCAGGGATGGAGAATCCAAACTTTCCTGAGCACTTCCAAGGCCCAAGAACCCTTTCCATGGGGAAATGATCCCAAATATCCAACCTGGTCTTTCCCTCTCATCCCAACCCTCATTCCCTGGGAGCAGATCCACAAGGTCCCCCCTGATCCCCCTTTTGTCCAGGCTCAGCCCCTTTCCCACCTCCCTCAATCCCAAGGGATGTCCTGGATATTTTCCAGCAATTCCAGCATAAATTCAGCCGTTCCTGTTGGGAAAACTGGGAATCAGCAGCTCCTTACTGGGGGAAGCGGGGATTTTGGATTCCAGGCTGTGTTGGAATTCAGGCCTAATTAATTTTGGGTTTTAATTTCTTTTGGTCATCCCGATGAAAATAACGACATTCCCAAGTGTCTCTCTCCAAGGTTTTTATGGGATTTTCAATGGATTCCATATTTTTATGGGATTTTCAACGGATTCCATAATTCTACGGGATTTTCAATGGATTCCCTTTTTTTATGGGATTTTCAATGGATTCCATAATTTTATGGGAATTTCAATGGATTCCATAATTTTACAGGATTTTCAATGGATTTAATATTTTTATGGGATTTTCAATGGATTCCCTATTTTTACGGGATTTTCAATAGATTCCCTCTTTTTATGGGATTTTCAATGGATTCCATATTTTTTATGGGAATTTCAATGGATTCCCTACTTTTACAGGATTTTCAGGGGATTCCATAATTTTATGGGATTTTCAATGGATTCCATAATTTTATGGGATTTTCAATGGATTCCATAATTTTACAGGATTTTCCATGGATTCCATATTTTTATGGGATTTTCCATGGATTCCCTATTTTTATGGGATTTTCAATGGATTCCCTCTTTTTACGGGATTTCCAATGGATTCCATATTTTTATGGGATTTTCAATGGATTCCATAATTTTACGGGATTTTCAATGGATTCCCTCTTTTTATGGGATTTTCAATGGTTTCCATAATTTTATGGGATTTTCCATGGATTTAATATTTTTATGGGATTTTCAATGGATTCCATAATTTTACAGGATTTTCCATGGATTCCATATTTTTATGGGATTTTCAATGGATTCCATGTTTTTATGGGATTTTCAATGGATTCCATAATTTTATGGGATTTTCCATGGATTTAATATTTTTATGGGATTTTCAATGGATTCCATGTTTTTATGGGATTTTCAATGGATTCCATATTTTTATGGGATTTTCCATGGATTCCCTCTTTTTATGGGATTTTCAATGGACTCCATATTCCTCCGTCAAAACCCGGAACCAGCCCCAAACCACTGCAGCGTTCTGGGTGTGATTTAAGGCGATTGAAATCCATCAGAATTCATGGGATGAGGAAAAACCAGGGATCAAACACAGCCACGGAAATCTGGGATTGATGGGAATTCCGGGAATTCCAAAGGGAACAGCGGCCTCTCCTCAGCGGGGACTTGAAATGAAATGGAAAAAAAAATGAAATTAAACCAAAATAAAATAAAAGTGATGAGGAGACAGATTTTAATCCAGGTAATTAATCCTGGTTCCCTGGGAAAACCTGGGAAAAATCCAAATCTTTGACTCCTCAGTTTTCCCATCTGGAATACGATAAATGCACGACCTCCAAGATGATGTTGGAGATGGGATTTTGGGAAGGAATTCCTGGCTGGGCTGGAATTCCCAGAGAAGCTGCGGCTGCTCCTGGAATCCTGGCAGTGTCCAAGGCCAGGCTGGATAACCCTGGGATAGTGGGAGATCCCTGCCCATGGAATGGGATCATCCCAAAGTTCCTTTCCATCCCAAACCATTCCATAAAAAGCAGATTCCCGATTTTTCTCACCTTGTTTTCCTCATTCCCTTCCCGAGCTCTTCCGGCACCTCCCGATTTCCTCCCCGGCCCATGGGGAACGCAAATCTGGATTTTTATTGGGCCTTAAATCCCAGAATTCCCATGGTATCCGTGACCTCCCTGGAATATCCCAGCAGTTTTATGGGAAGAGAAGATTGGGAAGTTCGGGGGGGGCCTCGCCACGATTATTTGGGATCAAATCCCTGGAGAATCCTTGGAAGGGAACGCGGCCCTTGCCTGGCCGGTGACATTCCAGAGTGTCCCCCTGGAAGGCGCTTCCCAATCTGCAAGAAAAGATGGATTTTATCCAGCTGGGAAAGTTTGGGATGGTGAAATCCCTGTGTGGAAAGGGAGGAGGGACATGGAAAATTCCTGGAGAAATCCGGGATCACAGAGAGCCCCCCCTTATCTCCCTGGTATTTTCTCTGAGGCACCTCAGGGATTCTTGGAATTCTGCTCCAGGGGGATTCGGAGCTGGATGGGGATCCTGGAGAAAGCACCACACCCCCTCCATCCCAAAAAAAAAAAGTAGGAAAAAAAATCGGGAAAGGCGAATTTTCCAGCTTTTTATTGATCAAAAATTCCCAGGTTTTTTTTCACACTGCAGATCCCAACCTGTGGAAAATGTCGGGAATGTAAATCCTGACCTGACCCGTGGATCAACAGCTCCATCTCCAACCCAGGAAATCGTTGGGAAGTCGATCCTGCAATTTTTTTTTTGGCCGCTGGAAAGGGAAAATCCCAAAGTTTTCCCAGCTCTGCTTCCCGGAATTCCACTCCCCTGGGGGTAGCGGGAATCGCGCAGATCCCAGGATTGGTTTTCCATGGATTTCAGCAGCTGATCAGGGCAGGTGATCCCAATTTTTCTTGGCTCCATCTTCAAAGGGAGCAGATCCAAGACTTTTCCAATATTTCTGTCCAAGTTATGAAATAAATCCAGCAGTTCCTGGAATCCCACTCTGGAAAAAAGAGGGGAAATTCCAGGTTTTTCATTGAGAGCCTCTGGAAGAGCTGGAATTCCTCTAGAGGCTTCGATCCCTTGGAGATATCCCGGAATTTCCCAGCCATGGATGCACCTTGGGGTCCCCTGCTGAGTTTTCCCTGCTTTTCCCGAATCCTAAAAAAAGCCGTGGAATTGGGAAAACACCACAAGAATTTTTTGCACTGGATCCCTTCCCAAAAAACCCCCAGGAATGGAATTCCAATCTCCACTTCTCCAGCTCCTCTGCTCTTCCAGACTCCCAGAAATCCCTCGGGATCGACTTCGCCGGCCAAAAAAATGAAGGATTTTTGGGAATCTCTTCCATCAATTCTGAATGAAACTCCATTTTTCCTTCTGTTTTCCATGGAAAACCAATCCAGGAAGATTGGGATAAACCAACGCCAGGAACAACTTTAGTTGGAAGATTTCCCAAATCCAGGTTTCATTTCCCATCCCCAAAAAATCCCAAATTCCTCAAAACTGGGTCTAATTCCCAGACAAGATCCCCCTCTAGTGGGGATTTCTGGAATATGTGGAAATCCCGGGATTTATTCCCGATCCTGCCTGGGTGGTTTTTCCTCCTCCAGGATCAGCATCACCTGAATCCAAGGAAATCAGCGATCCTGTCATTATTCCCTGGATTTCTGGGAATTAATGCAACTTCTGCCCTCTGGAATTCCATTCCTACCTCAATCCATGGAAATAAATCCAATTTTCCCCTAAAATTCCCTTCCCGTGGCTGTGGCTTTTCCAAGGCAATTTCTCCATCTGCTGGTGGAAAAGCAACTCCCAAAATGCTGGAATTGCTCCCGGCTGGAATTTTCCACCTTTTTTTTTCACTTCTTGAGTTCCAGATCCCACCGGAACAGGGAAAATATTGGATTGGGGCTGGGAAAAGAAAATCGGGACAAGGAAAAGTGGGGAAAATGGGGAATGTCTTGGCAGGGATAAATCTGGGTTGGAAAAGGAGCGGGAAGAGAAAAAAGCTGGAATAAAATAAAATAAAGTAAAATGAAATGAAATGAAATTAAATTAAATTTAAATTTAAATTAAATATAAAATAAAATAAAAAATTAAATTAAATTAAATAAATTAAAAATAAAAATAAAAATAAAAATAAAAAATAAAAAATAAAATAAAATAAAATAAAACAAAAAATAAAAAATAAAGTAAATGAAATGAAAACAAAATAAAATGAAAATAAAAAATTAAAATAAAATAAAATAATAAAATAAAATAATAAATAATAAATAAAATAAAATAATAAAATAAAATAAAATGAAATTTAAAAATTAAATTAAATTAAATTAAATTAAATAAAATAAAATAAAAAAATAAAAATTAAAAAAATAAATAAAAATCAAAACAAAATAAAATAAAATAAAATAAAATAAAATTAATAAAATAAAATATTAAAATATAAAATATAAAACAAAACAAAATAAAATAAAATAAAATGAAATAAAATGAAATAAAATAAAATAAATAAAATACAAAATAAAATAAAAAATAAAACAAAATACAACAAAATAAAAATAAAAATAAAAATAAAAATAAAAATAAAAATAAACAAATATAAAATAAAATAAATCCCATTCTTGGGAATAAAGAATTGGAGGGAATTCCCCCTACGGAGCAGAAAACTCCAGGATATCCCGAGTTTTAATTATCCCAAGATTTTCCACACTATCCCTAAAAAGCTTTGGAGTGAAATCCCCTCAGCTGGAATTTTTAAGGCACGAATTGCTGGAATATTCCCAAAACACCCAGGAAATCCCGCTCCCGATAAAACCACTCCGCAGGAATTCCCGGGAAATGAGGGAATAGCAGCCACAAGGAAGCGGAGCGGAATTCCTGGTCTCAGGACTGGCTTTCCTCGGCAAAAAATTGGGAAAATGTGGATAAATCTCCTGGAAAAGATGGAATTCCTGGTGTTTCCTGCAGCAATCCAGGGAAAGAGGCCCCGGAGAAGGATGGAAAAATTCCCACGTGTCCAAAAACCTCTTGGAATCCACAGGAGAATTCCATCCTTTGGGTTTTTCCCAGGGTTTCTATAATCCCTAAAATCCCCGGAGCTGAATGCCAGGAAATCTTTCTCCAACTTCTCCAGGTCCTCCGGAAGAAGAAATCTGGGATGAATCCCGTTCTCCTGTTTGGATCCTCATCCCTGAGCATTCCCACTTTATCCAAACTCCTCATTCCCATTCCAGCTCCGGTTCAGTCCCATCCCGTTCCCACCACCTATTCCTCTTTATTATCCAAACAAATTCCCAGTTTTCCTTTGGAGAGCCCAATCCCAGCTGCTCGCCCTCCGAATGGGAATCAATCCATGCATCCAGCAGAATTCCCAGGAATATCTGGGAAAGCAAATCTTGCTCCCGGTGCTCCTCCCACAGCGATTTGCCGGAGTTTTCCCAAAAAAAATTCCAGCCTTTCCAATCCTTCCCGGAGGTCACTTCTTCTTTGCTGGGGCTTTGGAATTCCCGCCGGCTTTTCCATTGGTTTTGGCGCCTCCGGATTTTCCAGCTTCTTCTTTTTCCCCCTTTTTCCCCCCTCCTTGTTTCGTGTCCTTTCCCTTTTCCCCCTTTTCCTTTTCCCCCTTTTCTCCTTTCCCTCCTTTCTCCTCTTTCCCTCCTTTTTCCCCTTTTTCTCCGTCTTTTTTTTTGCCTCCGTCCTTCCCGTCCTTGGATTCTTCCTTCTGCTCCTTCTCTCCCTCCTTTTTCTTGGAGCCTTTGGATCCATCCTTCTTTCCCTGAGCCTTGTCCACTTTCCCGGATACCGTGGGAACTTCTTCCTCTTTTTTCTCTTCCGTGACCTGAGCTGTTCCCAAGAAAAAAAAAACCAGGAATTAACGCGGATTAAACGACCCAGGAATTGCCAAAATTCCCGCTCCCTGCTGGAAATCCGGGAGAATATTCCTGCTGGGGTTTTCCCATCCGACTTTTTGCTCCCAGGGAATTTTTTGGGAGAGGAATTTGGGATAATCTTTATTCTAAAGGCGGGAAAGCCCTGGCACAGATTCCCAAGGAAATTATGGATTCCCCATCCCTGGAAGTGTCCAAGGCCAGGCTGGAGCACCCTGGGATGTTGGAATTTCCCTCTTCCCATGGAATGGGATGATCCTGAAATTCCCTACCCCATTATTAAGAAGGAATTTCATAGCTCAAAACTTTTCCTCATATTCCCGATTTTTCTCCGACCGGAAGTGATTCCATTTCTCCCAAGTGCTCCCGAAATCCAGGATCGCTGCCCTGAGCTCGCATCCCTGGACACAAACAGGGATCACATTCCAGAGGTTTCTCATGGGAAGTTTTTCCTCTGCTCCAGACCAGCAGGGGATAAAGTTTAACAAAATCCAGGGAAAATCAGGGAAATTTTCCATCTTTTTGCTTCCTGTGGAAAGGGAGAGGGATTTGGAGAAAGGGATGGAGCACCAGGAAAAGAAGGAAAGGAGAAGGGATGGATGGGATATTGGGAAGGAATTCCCGGCTGGGAGGGTGGGGAGGGGCTGGGCTGGAATTCCCAGAGAAGTTGTGGCTGTCCCTGGATCCCTGGGATGTCGCTGGAAGGGGCTTGGAGCAGCCTGGGATAGTGGGAGATCCCTGGGGATGATCCCTAAGGTCTCTTCCCACCCAAAGCATTCCATGATTCCTGAATTTTTTTACTTTTCCCTAAAATATTCCTTTGGTGTGGACGTGAAAATAAAATTCCATCCTTTTTCCTTGGGAATGGCCGTTTATTTTTCCATAAAAACGGGAACAGAATAACACCGAGCATTCCTTAAAACCCCAGGGGAATTCCTGACATCCCATTAAAAAAAAAAAGGGAGAGAGAAGAGTCAAAAAACCCCATCCCACCCTTTTGGCTGGAAAAATGTGGTGGGAAGCAGAAGAATTCCCAAAAAAATCAGCTGGAGCAGCCTCAGAGTGGGAAACTTGGAGATCTCCAAGGCCATGGACACACCCAGGGCATCTCCAAGGAAATCCTGGGAAAGGAGCACAAAGGGATCGATTTTTCCATTAAATTTTGTTCCCTGAGCCCTAAAATCCATTGGTTTATTCCCAGAAGGGTTTGCCCTTTCTGACATTCCAAAAATTTCATGGAGAGCTTTTCGGAATTCAAACATTCCCTCAAAGGAAAGGCGGAAGAGGGGAAGATAATTCCAGGAACTGGGAATATTTAAACATCGGGATATATCTAGGATCCAGGATTTTGTCAGCTCCAGGTCTCCAGACAAAAATTCCGGCACGGAGATGGATCCCAAAGTTTCCCACATTTCCCACTGGAATTCCTAAATCAGGGATGGAAGATTTTTTTGGGATCAGGAGGCATCTCCGGAGGGAAATCCCAGGAAGTTTTTTGGGATTGGATGGATCACCAGATGGGCAACTCAGGAATTTATTTTCCAGGTGTCCAGGCAAAAATTCCAGCACGGAGATGGATCCCAAAGTTTCCCACATTTCCCACTGGAATGCCTAAATCAGGGATGGAAGATTTTTTTGGGATCAGGAGGCAACTCCAAAGGGAAAACCTGGGAATTTGGTGACTCCAAGTTTTCTGGGTGTAAAGACGGAAACGTCGGCACTGAGATGGAGCACAAAGGTTTCCACAATTCCCATGGGAATGGCTAAATCGGGTATGGAAGATTTTTTGGGATCAGGAGGCATCTCCGGAGGGAAATCCCAGGAATTTGGTCACATGAACTTTTCCAGGTGTCCAGACAAATATTCCAGCACGGAGATGGATCCCAAAGTTTCCCACAATTCCCACAGGAATGCCTAAATCAGGTGTGGAAGATTTTTTGGGATCAGGAGGCATCTCCGGAGGGAAATCCCAGGAATTTGGTCACACAGAGCTTTTGTCAGTTCCAGGTTTTCTCAGCTAAGCAAATCCTTTGGAATTCCAAAGGCTGGAGATTCCCAGGAATTTTTAAGGCCCAATTTCCCTTTTCCACTCCAGCACCTCCCCTCCCATGAAAAAAAAAACGGAATCTTTTTCTTTTCCTGACGGATAAAGCCTGGAAAAACAGCACTGACACATCCCTATCCATAAATATGGATAACACCCTTGGGAAGAGAGGATTCCCATCCCAACATGGATTCCTTCCAGGAAATTGGGGCACATTTTGGGATGTGCCAAATCCCAGAGGATCGGGAGATTCCGGGAACAGCTTTTCCTGAGCCGGCACCAAACATCAGCAGCGGAATTCCGGAATTTTCCACAGGTGGCCCCCATTTAACTGGAAAAAATTCGGATACTCCTCATGGAATATCCAAGAAATAATAACCTCATAAAATATCCAAATGATCCAAATCTATGGGTTTCCTAGGGATAAATTGTGGGAATTTATTCCTGAATTCCCACTGTCGTAATTCCCAATGGAACGATTCCAACGGATCCAATATCCCGCCTTTGGATGGAGCCCGTGGAAACCTGGGGGATGTAAAGGTTTTTTTCCAGGAGATCCAAATTTATTCCAGGGTGAAACCAAATTCCATCTTTTTGGGATATTCCTACGAATGGAACTGGAATTCTGTTATCCACAGCCACGATCCTACAAATTCTCTGGGATCTACTGAATTTAGGGAGTCAGAATTCATTTTTTTTTTTGGGAAGCAAAGCAGAGAATCCTTTGATTTCCTGGGCATTTTCCAGGTGGGATCGCTCCGAGAGGTGGGATTGGATTCTCCGGGCCTTTGGATGACCTTGGAATTTAAAGTATTTGGATTTTAAGGATACAAGGATAAGGATTAAGTGGAAAGACAAGGATTAAGTGGAAGAACGAGGATTCAGTGGAAGGACAAGGATTTATTCATGGAATTGGGTTCAGCTCCAGAGGGAATTCTGGGAATCCCCGATTTAGGGCCAGATACCCGGACACCCCGAAATCCCGGGATCTGTGCAAATTCCCATTGTTCAGCCTTTAATTCCGCGTTTTGCTGGTGTAGGACTGAATTTCTCCAAGGAATTCCAAAATTCCCACAGCGTTGGGATCTGCCTCTTCCAGCCCGGATTGAAGCGGCGCATCCCGAACCGCGGAAACGCCGTTTTTAGGGAATTACAGCTCCCGGAGAGACGCAGGAAAAGAGGGAAAAGAACCATCAAAAAGGTGTGGAGGAAACAGGAGAAATCCGGGAATGGAGAAGCAGCAAATCCAAGGATCGGTGGATTCCCTCGGCAAAGAGAAGCCACAGGCGGCCGGGAATGAATCCCTAAATTCCTTGGAGAACCATCTCGTCCTCTTCCTTCAGGACAGGCAGGGAGTGGAGAGGTCGGGGCTGGACGTGGCCAGAGAGAGGGAGGAGATTGTCGGGAGAGCCTACGGAATCAGGAAAGGAGAGTGAGAGCAGCGGAGATCCCGACGGAAACATTCCAGCAGGAAAAACCGGGAATGGGGAATTCCGAGCGCTCCGTCGGAGCTCCTGGTATCCCCCCAAGCCAAGGGCGGGCCCTGAAATGCATCTGAATTCCCACTGGGAATTTGAAATATGGGATTTTCTTTCAGGAGGGTGAAGGTCGGATAATCGATGGGAAAATGGGATTGGAGCTCCAGTTGTCCCAGGAAAGGTTTGGATTGGATATTAGGGAAAAAATTCCAAACTGGAAGAGTGATTGAGGATTGGGAAATGCCGGAATCGCCACCCCTGGAGGGGTTTGAAAAACCAGGAGATGTGGAAATTCCCAGCGTTTTTTAGTGGGATTTGGCCCAGAACAGGAGTTGAGGATCTTTTCCAACCTTCATTTGGGAATGAAGGAATAATTCCAACGGAAAAATTCCCTCTTCTCCAAAGGATTTTATCCCAATATCTTCATCTGCTGCTCTCACTGGGAGGGCTCATCTTGAGGGTGGCACAATCCCAAAAAAAAGTGGGAATTACCTCCGGGAATGTTGCTGAGCTCGTGGAGGGATTTTGTCCTCCCAGAATCCCAGAAAAAAGTGGGAATTGCCTCCGGGAATGTCGGTGAGCTCGTGGAAGGACTTTGCATTCCCAGAATCCCAGAAAAAAGCAGGAATTACCTCTGGGAATGTTGCTGAGCTCATGGAAGGATTTTGTCCTCCCAGAATCCCAGAAAAAAGTGGGAATTACCTCTGGGAATGTCGGTGAGCTCATTGAGGAGCTTTGCACTCCAAAAAAAAAGTGGGAATTACACAAAATGTTCCAGGAATGTCAGGGAGCTCATTGAGGGACTTAGTGCTCCCAGAATCCCCAAAAAAAGTGGGAATTACCTCTGGGAATGTCGGTGAGCTCGTTGAGGGATTTTGCACTCCCAGAAACCCAGAAAAAAGCTGGAATTATCTCCAGGAATGTCAGTGAGCTCGTTGAGGGACTCTGCTTTCCCAGAATCTCAAAAAAAGTGGGAATTACCCTTTGGGAATGTCAGTGAGCTCGTTGAGGAACTTTGCACTCCAAAAAAAAGTGGGAATTACCTTTGGGAATGTCGGTGAGCTCATGGAGGGACTTTACTCTCCCAGAATCCCAGAAAAAAAGCGGGAATTACCTCCAGGAATGTCAGTGAGTTCATAGAGGGATTTTGTGCTCCCAGAATCCCAGAAAAAAGCGGGAATTACCTCCAGGTATGTCAGTGAGCTCATGGAGGGACTTTGCCCTCCCAGAATCCCCCAAAAAAGTGGGAATCATCTCTGGGAATGTTGCTGAGCTCATTGAGGGACTCTGCTTTCCCAGAAACCCAGAAAAAAAGTGGGAATTACCTCCGGGAACATCAATGAGCTCGCTGAGGAACTTTGCAGTCCAAAAAAAAATGGGAATTACCTCCGGGAATGTCAGTGAGCTCGTTGAGGGATTTTGCCCTCCCAGAATCCCAGAAAAAAGCGGGAATTACCTCCGGGAATGTCGGTGAGCTCGTTGAGGGACTCTGCTTTCCCAGAATCTCAAAAAATGTGGGAATGACCCTTTGGGAATGTCAGTGAGCTCGTGGAGGGACTTTGTACTCTCAGAATCCCCAAAAAAAGCGGGAATTACCTCCGGGAATGTCGGTGAGCTCGTTGAGGGATTTTGCCCTCCCAGAATCCCAGAAAAAAGCGGGAATTACCTCCGGGAATGTCGGTGAGCTCGTTGAGGGATTTTGCGCTCCCAGAATCCCAGGAAAAAGCGGGAATTACCTCCGGGAATGTCGGTGAGCTCGTTGAGGGGCGGCACGGTGTCCAGTTTGTCGGCGTAGTTCTTGGCCGCCTTGCGCTGCGCGTAGCGAGCCTCGATCTCCTTCTTGGTGCGAGGGATCCGGCACTTGAAGATGCAGCACAGCGTGATAACTGGGAATGGGAATGGGAAACAAACTGGGAATGGGAGTGGGAAACCGGGAATGGGAATGGGAAACTGGGAATTCTGGGGGAGCTACTGGGAATGGGAATGGGAAACTGGGAATGGGAGTGGGAAACTGGGAATGGGAATGGGAAACTGGGAATGGGAATGGGAAACTGGGAATTCTGGGGGAGCTACTGGGAATGGGAAACTGGGAATGGGAATGGGAAACTGGGAATTCTGGGGGAGTTACTGGGAATGGGAATGGGAAACCGGGAATGGGAATGGGAAACTGGGAATTCTGGGGGAGTTACTGGGAATGGGAAACTGGGAATGGGAATGGGAAACAGGGAATTCTGGTGATCACTGGGAATGGGAAACTGGGAATTCTGGGGAGTTACTGGTAATGGGAATGGCAAACTGGGAATTCTGGTGATCACTGGGAATGGGAATGAGAAACTGGGAATTCTGGGTGAGTTACTGGGAATGGGAATGGGAAACTGGGAATTCTGGTGATCACTGGGAATGAGAATGAGAAACTGGGAATTCTGGGTGAGTTACTGGGAATGGGAATGGGAAACTGGGAATTCTGGGTGAGTTACTGGGAATGGGAGTGGGAAACAGGGAATTCTGGGTGAGTTACAGGGAATGGGAAACAGGGAATTATGGTGATAACTAGGAATGGGAAACTGGGAATTCTGGTGATCACTGGGACTGGGAAACTGGGAATTCTAGGTTATGATTGAGAATGGGATTTCTGGTGAGTTACTGGGAGTGGGAAACTGGGAATTCTGGGTGAGTTACTGGGAATGGGAAACTGGGAATTCTAGGTGATCACTGGGAATGGGAGTGGGAAAACAGGGAATTCTGGGTGAGTTATGGGAAATGGGAGTAGGAAACAGGGAATTCTGGAGAGTTACTGGAAATGCGAAACATGGAATTCTAGGAGATAATTGGAAATGGGAAACAGGGAATTCTGGGTGAGTTATTGGGAATGGGAAACACGGAATTCTAGGTGATAACTGGGAATGGGAATTCTGATGAGTTACTGGGAATGGGAAAAGGAATTCTGGTGAGTTACCGGGAATGGGAGTGGAAAACTGGGAATTTGGGGGAGTTACTGGGAATGGGAAACTGGGAATTCTGGGTGAGTTATTGGGAATGGGAAACACAGAATTCTAGGAGATAACTGGGAATGAGAAACAAGGAATTCCGGGGAGTTATTTGGAATGGGAGTGGGAAATGGAATTCTGGGTGAGTTACTGGGAATGGGAAACAGGGAAATCTAGGAGATAACTGGGAATGGGAAACGGAATTCTGGTGAGTTATTTGGAATGGGAATGGAAAACAGGGAATTCTGCTGAGTTACTGGGAATGGGAGAAGGAAATGAGGTATTCTGGTGAGTTATTGGGAATGGGAAACACGGAATTCTAGGAGATAACTGGGAATGGGAAATGGAGTTCTGGTGAGTTATTGGAAATGGGAAACGAAATTCTGGGTGAGTTATTGGGAATGGGAAACAGGGAATTCTAGGTGATGACTGAGAATGGGAATTCTGGTGAGTTACTGGGAATGGAAAACATGGGATTCTAGGAGATAACTGGGAATGGGAAGCAGGGAATTCTGATGATCACTGGGAATGGAAAACATGGAATTCTAGGTGATAACTGAGAATGGGAATTCTGGTGAATTACTGGGAATGGGAGTGGGAAACAAGGGAATTCTTGATGGGTTATTGGGAATGGGAAACATGGAATTCTAGGAGATAATTGGGAATGGGAAACAGGGAATTCTGGGTAAGTTATTGGGAATGGGAAACAGGGAATTCTGGGTGAGTTACTGGGAATGGCAAAGGGAAACAAGGAATTGGGTTGGACACTGGGAATGGGAGAGGGAAATGAGGGAATCTGGGTGAGTTATTGGGAACAGAGAGAGGGAAACAAGGAATTGTGGGGGAGTTACTGGGAATGGGAGAGGGAAACAAGGATGTAACTGGGAATGGAGAGGGAAACGAGGATCTGGCTGGGAATGGGAGAGGGAAATGGGGGAATCGGGGTGGGCTCCTGGGAATGGAGAGGGAAAGGAGGATTTGCTCCCTGGGAATGAGGGAAGCTCTGGCTGCCCCCGGATCCCCGGCAGTATCCCAGGAAAGGGATGAGGATCCAATCCCAGAGTGGAAATGAAGGAAAAACGGATGGATCTGACAGGGAATTGTTTCCCAAGGGATCCCGAGGAATTTGGCTCCAGGTGCTGCAGGAGAAATGGAAAAACCCCCCGGATTTCAGGGATGAAACCAAAACTTTCCTGGTTTTTCATTCCCAAAACTCCCTTTCTGTCGGGATTCAATTGTTTTTCCCGGGAAGAACGGAGAGAGAAGAGAAGAGAATTCGGGATTTGGATTTTCCACTAATTTTTTTTATGGGATGGTGCCACCTTGTGGGATGTGCTTGGAATCCTCATTTGGATTGGATTTATGGATTTATTTCAGTTCTATTTATTAATAATAATAATAATAATAATAATTATTATTATTATTATTGTTATTATTATTATTATTATTATTATTTATATAGCATATAAGCATATCACTATATAAATATATTTTTATTAATTATTTGTAATAATTTCTAATAATACAAAATATTTATAAATTATTGTTTAATTAATGAATTAATACTCACAATAATATAAATCATCATTCTATTTATGAACAAATAATTTTTAAAGCCTAATTGCTGTATTTGTATTTTATTTTAATTTTAATATTTCTTTCCATTTTTTAATTTTACTACTTTATAATTCCCTGAATTCTATTTATTTCTAATAGTAATAGTAATAGTAATAATAATAATAATAATAATAATAATAATAATAATAAAACATATAAACATATCACTATATAAATATATTTTAATTAATTATTTATAATAATTTCTAATAATACAGAATATTTATTAATTAATGTTTAATTAATGCATTAATACTCACAATAAAATAAACCATCATTCTATTTATGAACAAATAATTTTTAAAGCCTAATTGGTGAATTTAAATTTTATTTAATTTTTTAATATTTCTTTCCATTTTTAAATTTTAATATTTTATAATTTCCTGAATTCTATTTTTTGTTAATAATAATAATAATAATAATAATAATAATATAAATTATAAACATATCACTATATAAATATCATTATAATTATTTGTAATCATTTCTAATAATACAAAATATTTATAAATTATTGTTTAATTAATACATTAATACAACAATATAAACCATCATTCTATTTATGAACAAATAATTTTTACAGCCTAATTGCTGTATTTGTATTTTATTTAATTTTTATATTTCTCTCCATTTTTAAATTTTAATATTTTATAATTCCCTGAATTCTATTTATTTTTAATAACAATAATAGTAATAATAATAATAATAATAATAATAAAACATATAAACATATCCCTATATAAATATCATTAAAATTATTTGTAATCATTTCTAATAATACAAAATATTTATTAATTAATGTTTAATTAATGCATTAATACTCACAATAATATAAATCATCATTCTATTTATGGACAATTAATTTTTAAAGCCTAATTGCTGTATTTGTATTTTATTTAATTTTTATATTTCTCTCCATTTTTTACTTTTAATATTTTATAATTACCTAAATTTTCCTGAATTTTTTTCTTTGCCTTCCCTATTTTTTTATCCCTTTTCACTTCCCGGATATCCAGGCTTGAATCCAATTCCAAGGAATTCCAATTCCAGCCACCAATTCCAAGGAATATTTGTGATGGATTATTTTTTTAGCACATTTACAAGATTCTTACAGCTTTTAAAATCATTATTTCATTATTATTTTATTACATTTTATTAGGATTTTATTATGATTTTATTATCTTTAAATTATTTTAAAATTGTTATTATTAAATGTTATTCTTTTAATTTTTTTATTATTTAAATTATTATTAAATTTCGGATTATTACTTTATTAATTCTACATAATTAATAAAATAATTATGAACACTTTTAATTACTTTTATTAAATAATTGTATTTAGTAAGTAATTGATTACTTTTATTAAATAAAGGTAATTTTTTATTATTTTATTATTAGGTTTTTATTAGCTTATTATTCTTTATTATTTTTTATTATTTTTATTATTAATCTCAAGTTTGGAGCCACAACTTCCCTCAGGAATTCCCAATTCCATCCCACGGGAATTCTCCTCTAATTCCAGGACACCTGAAAGGAGTCCAGGACTTTTTGGGATCACCCCAGGGAAGGAATTCCCTCGGAAAGGAATTCCAGGTGGGAATCTCCAGTCTGGAATTCCCTCAGGAATTACCACACACAGCTGGGAATTCCATCCCACAGGAATTCTCTGATTCCCAGATAACTGAAAGGAATCCAGGATGCTCCGGGATCATCCCCAGGGAAGGAATTCCCTCAGAAAGCAATTCCAGGTGGGAAGCTCCACTTTGGAGCTGGGAATTCCCTCAGGAATTCCCAGTTCCATCCCACAGGAATTCCCCTCTAATTCCAGGACACCTGAAAGGAATCCAGGACTTTTTGGGATCACCCCAGGGAAGGAATTCCCTTGGAAAGCAATTCCAGGTGGGAAGCTCCACTTTGGAGCTGGGAATTCCTTCAGGAATCACCACACACAGCTGGGAATTCCATCCCACGGGAATTCTCTAATTCCCGGATATCTGAAAGGAATCCAGGATGCTCCGGGATCACCCCAGGGAAGGAATTTCCTTGGAAAGCGATTCCAGCTGGGAAATCTCCAGTTTGGATCCTCAGGAATTCCCAATTCCATCCCGCAGGAATTCCCCTCTAATTCCCGGATATCTGAAAGGAATCCAAGTGCTCAGATCAGGAATTCCCTTGGGAAGCTCCAGCTGCTCCCATTCCCTTCCCAGCTGAATTCCCGGGATAAGGGGCCACACCTGGGATAACGAGGTGGGAAAAGGGATTAAGAGCAGCCCCTGGGAACCTTGGGAATGCTCCTGATCCCAGGAATGCTCCTGATCCCGGGATTGCTGCTGCTGGAAGTTGGGGCTGACTGGGAAGAAGAAGCTGCAGTTTCCAGCTGGAAAAGTGGGATATTCCCAGATTTTTCTGGATTTGTATCCCATTCCCAGCTCCCGGGAAAATCCGTGGCTGCTCCTGGGGGGGTCCAGATTTTTGGGATAAACTGGGAAAACAACGGAGCCCTGGAGGCAAGGAGGAGCAGGATGGAGCCGGCTGAAATTCCAAGGAAAGGGTGAGAACTGCTGGAATGATCCTGGTTCTCCCAATTAATTCCATTCGGATTGGATTCTAGAGGATTTGGAGTTGCTGTATTCCCAAAAAACCCACGGGGTTGGAAACAGAGCCCGGGACCTCTTGGGAAGCTCTGGATTTATCCCGGAGTTTCAGATCCGTGGGATCTCCCACAAACCCTTCCCTTTTTCTCTGGGAATAAATTTATCCAGAGGAATCTGCTGAGGCTGGGATTCTGGAATTTGGGATTTTGCCTGGCTCTGGAATTGCCCGGCTCTGGAATTGCCCGGCTCTGGAATTGCCCGGCTCTGGAATTGCCCGGCTCTGGAATTGCCCGGCTCTGGAATTGCCCGGGTCTGGAATTGCCCGGGTCTGGAATTGCCCGGGTCTGGAATTGCCCGGGTCTGGAATTGCCTGGGTCTGGAATTGCCTGGGTCTGGAATTGCCTGGGTCTGGAATTGCCTGGGTCTGGAATTGCCTGGGTCTGGAATTGCCTGGGTCTGGAATTGCCTGGGTCTGGAATTGCCTGGGTCTGGAATTGCCTGGGTCTGGAATTGCCTGGGTCTGGAATTGTCTGGCTCTGGAATTGTCTGGCTCTGGAATTGTCTGGCTCTGGAATTGTCTGGCTCTGGAATTGCCTGGGTTTGGAATTGCCTGGGTTTGGAATTTGGATTTTGCCTGGCTCTGGAATGAGGTTATTTCCCTGAGTTTGGGAATTTAGGGATTATTGCCTGAGCTCGGAATTCCCTGGGTTTAGGAATTTAGGATTTTTGCCTGAGTTTGGGATTTGGATTTTGCCCAGTTCTGGATTGAGGCTATTTCCCTAATTTTAGAATTCAGGGATTTTTTTTCCTGAGTTTGGGAATTTAGGGATTTTGCCCAATTTGGGGATTGGGTTGTTTCCCTAATTTTGGAATTTAGGGATTTTGCCTGGTTTGGAATCAGGATTTTGCCTGCTTTTAGGGATTTAGATTCTGGGAATTTTGGATTCTGCCCAATGCTGGAATTTGGGATTTCTGCCTGATTTGGGAATTTCAATTCCCTCCTTCCCATTGAAACAATCAGGCTGTAACTTCCTTTATCCGTTTATTCTGGAATTTCTGGAATCAGGAGTTGGATTTGGATGATTTCTATGGATCCCTTTCCCCTTGGAATATTCTGAGCCAATTTTCCTGGATTTTTCCTCTTGTTCTGAACGATTCCAGGTTTAAAATCCTTGGGGTTTAAAATCCCTGCTAAAACCAAACAGAAAATCTTGGAATCCCAAATATTCCAGTGGAGGAGCCCCAAAAATTCCTTCTGGAAGATGTGGAATGAAATGGTCTTGAAGGTCCACTCCAACCCAGAGCATTCCAGGATTTCCCAAACCCAGAGCATTCCAGGATTTCCCAAACCCAGAGCATTCCATGGTTCCCAACCCAGAGCATTCCATTATTCCAGAACATTCCAGGATTTCCCCAACCCGGAGCATTCCAGGATTTCCCCACCCAGAGCATTCCAGGATTCCCAACCCCGAGCATTCCATTATTCCAAATCATTCCAGGATTTCCCCAACCCAGAGCATTCCATGATTCCAAAACATTCCATGGTTCCCAACCCAGAGCATTCCATGATTCCAGAGCATTCCAGGATTCCCAGCCCAGAGCATTCCAGGATTTCCCGAACCCCGAGCATTCCATGATTCCAAAGCATTCCAGGATTCCCCAGCCCAGAGCATTCCAGAATTCCCAAACCCAGAGCATTCCATGATTCCAAAACATTCCATGGTTCCCAACCCAGAGAATTCCAGGATTCCCAACCTGAAGCATTCCAGGATTCCCCAGCCCAGAGCATTCCATGGCTCCCAACCCAGAGCATTCCAGAATTCCCAGCCTGGAGCATTCCAGAATTCCCAAACCCAAAGCATTCCATGGTTCCCAACCTGAAGCATTCCATGAATCCCAGCCCAGAGCATTCCAGGATTCCCCGCCCAGAGCATTCCATGATTCCAAAACATTCCAGAATTCCCAACCCAGAGCATTCCAGGATTCCAGAGCATTCCAGAATTCCCAACCCAGAGCATTCCAGGATTCCAGAGCATTCCAGGATTCCCTGAACCCAGAGCATTCCAGGATTCCCAGCCCAAAGCATTCCATGGCTCCCAACCCAGAGCATTCCAGGATTCCCTGCCAGGCTCCACCATGGATTTGGGCGGGAATGCAGCGCTGGATCCCATTCCCATCCCTGGAACCTCTCTGGGTCATCCCCAGGCGATTCCCAAGCCGAATCCACGGTGATTCCCACTGGGAAATCCCTCCTCGCGCGTTCTGGGGAATTCCAAAGAGTTTTTCCCGAGGAAATCCCGCTGGGAATGGGGCAGGATGGAATCCCGGGACTCACTGATGGACAGGACGAAGAGGGCGAAGATCCCGACCACCTGCCAGAGCCGGAGCCCCCAGATCACCACGGTCTCCGACGTCACCGGATCCGGCTTTTTCTTGGGAGGCGCCGTGGTGGCCTGGGAAAAACGCAGGGGAAAAACGGCGGGAAAAGGTGGGTTAGGAACGGGAAATTCCCTGAAATCCTCGTGGAAGCGATGGGAGCACGGGAAATGCTGGAGTGGTTGGTGAGGACTCGATAGTTTGGGAATATCGGAGGGAATGTTCGGGGCAGGAGGATTTGGGAATTGGGCGCTGTCGGGGAAGGTTCTGCCTCGCTTTTCCGCTTGGGAAAGGTTGGACAGCTCGGAAAACCTGGAATTATTCCCGGAGAAGCAACCTGGGCTGGGAAAGGATTCCGGGATCCATCGCGGGGGATTTATGGGATGGGATGGGATGGGATGGGATGGGATGGGATGGGATGGGGGAAAATCCGGGATTCATTGGAGTGGGGGTGGAGGTGAACTGGGAATTCCCGGTTTTTGGGGATGAGCTGAGAAATTCCACAGGGTCTGGAAAGCAGGGAAAGGTGGGTTAGGATTGCAGAATTCCCTAAAATACTCCGGGAGGTGCTGAGAGCTGGAGGGGTTGGTGACTCCTCGATAATTTGGGAATATTGGAGGGATTTTTAAGGAATGGGAGCAGGAGCGATCCAGGAAAATCTCCTTTTTCCAGCCATTCCTTCACTCACCCCAAAATTCCCTTCTCCGCTTTTCCAATCGATTGTAAGGAGCAAATCAGGGCCAAGAATGAGAAAAGAACAGGAAAAAATTCCAGGAATATTTCCATGGAAAATATCCATGGCTGGATCATGGCCTTGCTGGAGTGGGAAAGGATTGGAGGTGGGGTTTGTTCCCAAAGTTCCTCCAAATAAATTCCGTTTGTTTTTTGGGATGTGGAAATCCAGGATTGAAAGGAAACCTTTTCCTTGCTCCTAAACTCCCAGAACTCCTTGCTCGGAATGGGGAGGAAACGTCTTGGATTTGATTTTTCTGGCTGGAAAAGGGAAAGAGCCCAATGGGAAAAAAATCTTGGAATGGTTTGGGATGGAAGGGAACTTCAGCACGATCCCATTCCATGGGCAGGGACACCTCCCACAATCCCAGAGTGCTCCAACCTTTCCTTGGACATTCCAGGGATCCAGGGGCAGCCACAGCAAATCTGGGAATTCCAGCCCAGCCAGGAATTCCTAATTCCCAATCTCCCAACCATCCCTGCCCTCTGGCACTGGGATCCATTCCCTGTTTTCCTGTCCCTCCATCCCTTAAAAAAAATGGATGGAAAACTCCTCATTCCCAAAAAAGTCCCTCCTAAAAAAGTCCCCGGGATTCCCTGGAGCCGCTCGGATCCGGCTGCAACGGATATTCCGGAGTGAATCCCAGCGGAATTCCCCGCTCTCCGATTCCTCACTAATCCAATTGGAGCCTTTTCTGCTTCCTGTTGTGTCTGGAATTCCCTGAATCCCGAGGGAATCCCATCCTGGATCCAGCAGAATTCCTGGCTCTCCAAACTCCCGGAATTTGGGGCATCCCCCTTTTCCCATCCCACAGGGAATTGCTGCTGAGGGAGGAGGAAAATCAGAGAGGAGTTGTGGGATCTTGGAGAGGAATCCGGGATGGATAAAAAGGGAGGAAACTCTGGGATGGGACACGGAAAAATCTCCCTGGAAAAAGCTCCAGGATTTATTTCAGCCCCGGGATTTATTTTGGACTCCAGGATTTGTTCTGGCTCCGGGATTTTCTTTTTTGGCTTCCAGGATTTTGTTGGGCTCTGGGAATTTTTGGGCTCCAGATTTGTTCTAGCTCCAGGATTTTTTTTTTTGGGCTCCAGGATTTTTTGGGGGGGGCTCCAGGATTTTTTTTGAGCTCCGGGATTTGCTTATTTGGGCTCCAGGAATTTTTTTTTCAGGGCTCCAGGAATTTTTTCGGGGCTCCAGGATTTTCTTTTTTGGATTCCAGGATTTTTTTGGGGGCTCCGGGATTTTTTTTGAGCTCCGGGATTTTTTTGGGTTCCAGGTTTGGTTTTTTTGGGCTCTGGGATTTTCTTATTTGGGCTCCAGGAATTTTTTTTTGGCTCCAGGAATTTTCTGGGTGGGCTCCAGGATTTTATTTTTGGGCTCCAGGATTTTTTTTTGAGGGGGGTTCTGGGATTTTTTTTTTGGGGGGGGGCTCCAGGATTTTTTTTGGGGCTCCAGGATTTTTTTGGGATCCAGGATTCTTTTGAGGCTCCAGGTTTGGTTTTTTTGGGGGTTCCAGGATTTTGTTTTGGGCTCCAGGATTTGCTTTTTTTGGGCTCCGGGATTTTCTTTTTTGGGCTCCAGAATTTTTTTTTGAGCTCCGGGATTTTTTTTGGTTCCAGGTTTGTTTTTTTTTTTTTTGGGCTCCAGGATTTGCTTATTTGGGCTCCAGGAATTTTTTTGGGGCTCCAGGAATTTTTGGGGGGCTCCAGGATTTTATTTTTGGGCTCCAGGATTTTATTTTTGGGCTCCAGGATTTTCTTATTTGGGCTCCGGGATTTTTTTTGAGGGGGCTCCAGGATTTTTTTTGGGCTCCAGGATTTTTTTTGGGCTCCAGGATTTTCTTTTTTGGGCTCCAGAATTTTTTTTGAGCTCCAGGATTTTTTTGGGATCCAGGATTTTTCTGAGGCTCCAGGTTTGGTTTTTTTTCAGGGCTCCAGGATTTTTTTTATTTGGGCTCCTAGAATTTTTTGGGGGACTCCAGGATTTTTTTTTTGGGCTCTGGGATTTGCTTATTTGGGCTCCAGGAATTTTTTTTTCGGGACTACAGGATTTTCTTTTTTGGGTTCCAGGATTTGCTTTTTTTGGGCTCTGGGATTTTCTTATTTGGGGCTTCAGGAATTTTTTGGGGGACTCCAGGAATTTTTTTATTTGGGCTCCAGGATTTTTTTTGAGCTCCAGGATTTTTTTTGAGGTTCCAGGTTTGGTTTTTTTGGGGGGCTCCAGGATTTTATTTTTGGGCTCCAGAATTTTTTTTTTGGGGGGGGGGGTCCGGGATTTTTTTGAGAGGGCTCCAGGAATTTTTTTGGGGCTCCAGGATTTTTTTTGAGCTCTGGGATTTTTTTGGGCTCCAGGAAATTTTTTGGGCTCCGGGAATTTTTTTTGGGCTCCAGGATTTTTTTTGGGGGGGGCTCTGGGATTTTTCTTCGGGCGCTCTGGGATTTTCATATTTGGGCTCCGGGATTTTTTTTGGAGCTCCAGGATTTTCTTATTTGGGCTCCAGGATTGATTCCCGCTCCTTACAAAGGATCCAGCAGCCAAGCAAAGGAATTGGATGGATCCCACCCATTCCAGTGGATGGAATTCCATGGGGAGAGGGATCAGGAACCGGTTTAGGGTCAGGAATTGGGGAAATTCCATGCGCTGATCCCACAGATCCCAGTTCACTTCCAGCCTTGGCTGAGCATTCCCCAGCCCTGATCCCGGGATCCGTTTCCCTCTGGAACAGCCTCGATCCGACTCCCAAGCCTCAGGAATTGCAGGATTTGGGAATTCCGTGGAGCTCAGCTCTCCCAAGCTTTGCTTCCGACGGATAACTGGAAAAGGGAGGCAGGAATTGGAATGGGCTGCCTGGGAAAGCGCTGGAATTCCATCCCGGGAAGTGTCCAGGGAATGATTGGATGGGATTTCATTCCCATGGAAGTGTTGGATCAGAGGCTGGAATCGATCCTGGAGCTCTTTTCCAAGCGGAATGATTCCATGGGTAGGAATTCCTTGGATATTTCAAGATTTTCCAGGTGAAGTCGGGAAGGAATTCTCTGCTTTTGGGAAAAATCCAAGGAATTCTTCAAGAACTTGGAAGTGCCGATTTGGCCTTGGGAATAAATGCCAGGATTTGGAGCTGTTGGTTTTTTTCCTGGGAATAAAGGTCGGGATTGGGATGGAGGATAAAAGTTGGGATCTGGGATGAAGGGATGAGGTGCAGGGAATGCATTCCCAGGAGAGAGAAAATTGGGATAAGGGGATTTTTCAGGAAAAATCCACCCGGAATTCCAGCCTGGTCCAGAACTGGGAGTTGGACACTCCAACATTCCAGAGGATTGGAAGGAGGAGGAGGAAAAGCTTCTCCAGAGGGATCAGGCTCCAGGGAATTCATCCTTGGATGGAGGAGAGTGTCAGGAATGTGGAAAATCCCGGGAAAAAGCGGCATTCGGGCAATAATTCCATCGGAAAAGCTTTGGAAACGGGAATAAATCCACGGGAATGATGGAAACTCATCCTCGGGATAACGGATCCAGGGATGTGGGAAAGCTGATGATGATCCAGGAGGGAGCAGAAAGGGAATTCCGGGATCAAAAAGGTGTGGAATTTTTTTATGGAAAGCTAAAGTTAAAGGATGGAAATCCCGCTAAATATTCCATGGGATTTTTAGGGAAGGCCTTGGAGCAGGAGCTGGGAAAGAGCTGGAGCAGAACCCGGCGCTCAAAATTGGATCCCGATTTTTCTCGGGAAGCGGAATTCCCGAGCGACCCCTCTGGAATGAGACCATTCCTCAGGGAATTTTCTCCCAAGGATTATTCCCGATTGATCCCGCCGGGATCGGCTCGGATTTGGGATCCCATTCCCAGCTCAATCCCCACCCTGGATATCCCACTGGCTGCTGATCTCCGGGATTAGGAGCAGGGGAGGGGATTTTCGGGATCAAGCGGGGATTTAGGAGCTCATCCCGGGATTCAGGGATTTCCAACCCATCCCGGGGTTCTCTGATTCTCTTCCCAAATTTTGGGAGAACTTCCAGCCCAGGGAATTTTTCCATGGGAGCGAGCCAAGATTTCCTCAATCCAATCCAAGATTTTGAGGGATTTTTGCCTCTTCTCTCCCGAATTTTTCCTTCCTTTTTTCCCTTTATTTTTCCTTATTTTCGGGGGGGGTTTTTTTGGGAATTTTCCCAGCTCCCGGAATGATTTTTCCTCTCCGGCTTTTTTTTCCTCCTCTGTTTGCTCCAGCCTGGCTGAGCTGGAATTGAATTATTCGGGATAACTCCATTATCCAATTATTTCCAGGAATCGGCTCCTCGGTGGGGCCTTGGCTTTTCCAGGAAAAAAAAACTGGGATAAACAAAGCAGATCCCAAATTTCTCCCTGGCTGATCCCGGTTTTTGGGGCTTTGATGTTTTGTTTTGGTTTTCTGGGATAAAATAAATGGAATTTTTCCCGGCTGGATCATCCCTGGGATTCAGGGCAGGAGGATTTGGGAATTCTGCGCTGTCAGGGAAGGTTCTGCCTCGCTTCTCCCCTTGGGAAAGGTTGGACAGCTCGGAAAACCTGGAATTATTCCTGGAGAAGCAACCTGGGCTGGGAAAGGAATCCGGGATCCATCGCTGGGGATTTATGGAATGTTCAGGTAGGATAGGATGGGATGGGGGAAAATCCGGGATTCATTGGGAATGAGCTGGGAGTGGGGGTGGAGGTGAACTGGGAATTCCCGGATTTTGGGGATGAGCTGAGAAATTCCACAGGGTCTGGAAAGCAGGGAAAGGGCAGGGATTGAAATCCTAGGAAAAAGGGAAAGGCAGGGATGAGCGGCCGGAAATCCCGGGAAAAAATACGGAAAGGGAAATCCTGGGAAAAAACCTGGGAAAGGGCAGGGATGAGAAGCTGGAAATCCTAGAAATCCTGGGAATAAAATATGGAAAAGGGACGAATGGCCGGAAATCCTGGAAAGAAAAAAAAACCTGGAAAGGGAAGAGATGAGAGGCTGGAAATCCAGGGAAAAAATACAGAAAAGGAAATCCTGGGAAAAACCTGGAAGGGCAGGGATGAGAGGCCAGAAACCCTGGAAAAACATCAGGGAAAGGGCAGGGATGAGAGACTGGAAATCCTGGAAAATTCCTGAATTTTCGAATCCCAGAAATCCCAGCCAAATCCCGCTCCCGAAATCTCAAGCGAGAGCAACGACTCCAGCAGGGAAAAGGATCCAGAGGGGGAAAAGTGAAAGTTTTTGGGAGCTGGGAATTTTTTTCCAGGCAGGATTTTCCCTCTGGAATTGCTGGGGGGATCGGAGCCGCCCTTTCCCTCCGGGATCATTCCCGGTTTTTCCACAGGGAGTGGGAATGCAGAGTCATCCTGAGGAGGGGGAGAAATTCCCTCGGAATTCCAGGTTTCCCCAGGATTTCAGGGAATGAGGAGAAGGAAAACCCATCCCAAAGATTTCCCTTGGGAATATCACCAGGGCCAGGATTTTTGGGATCGCTCCCGCTCCTTTTCCCCCCTGATCCTCAAACTGTTGGAAAACCGGGAAAAAGCCGCGATCCCAACCCTAAATCCTCATTCAGGCCCTTCGGGAAGCACCAAAAATTCCCAAAAAAAACCCCCTTGGAACTCCTTGGATCCACCTTAAATTCCCGCTTGTTTGTTTTCCAGGGCAAACCCCCATTCCCGGCCCGCAATTCCCACTTTTCCAGCGGGATTTTTCCAGCGGGATTTTCCCTTACCTCGATCAGCTGCGCCAGGGAGAGCCTGGAGCGGGCCAGGACGAGGCAGGAAATTCCCAGAGAATTCCAGGCTGGATCCATCTTCTCTTCCCGGGATTTCGCCCCTCCCGCCGGATCCCGGGATTTGTTGGATCCCGGGAAAAGTCCCGGCCTTGCTTTTCTTTTCCAGCGGCGTTTTCCAGGCGGGAGCGGCGGCCGGAGCCGCTCATTAATGAGGGAATTAATGAATTAATGATCCAGGCGGTGTCGATGGCGGAGCCCCGGGAGGGGGGGGTCGGGAGCACCGCGAGCTCTTCCTGCTTTTCCAGAGGGCCGGGAATTCCCTTTCCAGGTTTTTTTCCAGCCGCCTGAGCGATCCCAGCTGTGGGATCAGGGAGGGAATTGGTTTTTTCCTTCAAAAAAAAAAAAAAATCGGGATTCAAGGCGAGCTGGATGTTTGGAATTCTGGGATTTGATCCCGCCTGGATTTTAGGGATGTGTTCGCGCACCTGGGTTTCATGGATTTATGGAATTCGCCGATTATTTGGGTTTAAAGCTCATCCCGTTCCATGGGCGCTTCCCAAATTCCCGCTGGATATTCCAGGGATCCGCAGTTTTTCTGGGAGTCCCAGCTCAGATTTTTGGGAATTCCCAAAAAAATCCCGCTGAACTTCCCCTCCTTCCCTGATTCCTGAATCGCTGGGATTTGGGATTCTGGCCTGGGAGAATCCTGGGATTCCAGGCAGGAAAACAATCCCGGAGAATTCCAGCATTTTTAGGGAATCCCACAGAATTCCAGGATAAAAATATTCCCATGGGAAAGGAAAATTCCAGCAGCTCCAGCTCCAGGGTTTAATCTTGGATCAACCCGGGAATATTCCAGGAGTTTGGGATGATCCCGGTGTGGATTTTGGAGGAATTCCAAGGGTTGGGAGCGGATTTTCCCGGGACAAATCCCTCAGGAATTCGGGAAGGGAAGGCGGGATTGGGAAGGGACACGCGGGGGCAGCAGCGAGACAGGGAATTCCCGCTTCCCAAATTTCCCATGGAAATCCAGGCTGGGGCTCCAAAATCCTAAGGAATTTTTCCCTGAGCTGCTTTTCCAGCTGGTTTTTTTTTTTGGGGAATGAGGGTCCTGGATCCAAGATTTTCCTCATCCCTCTCCCGCTCCCTCCTCTTTATTTTCCTTTTCCCGGATTTCCCAAAATCAGGTTTCCAAAAAAATTGGGATAAAACTCTGGGAGGTGTCGAGGAATTCCCGGGATTTTCAGGAATAAAATTCCCTCTGGAAGGAGGGAGGAGAAAATGTGGAGCAATCCCGGATTCCAGAGGATCTGGGAATGCTGGGCCTGATCAATCCGTGGGGAGCCGGGATTCCCAAATCCATAAAAACCCAACCGCTGGAATTCCGTCCTTTTGGAAAACGCTGCGGGAATGCCGGGATTGGTTTGAGGATTTCCTGGGAATGAATCCCAGGAGTTTGGAATATCAACCCCGGGAATTCCAGGATGGGAATTCCAGGTCATTCCCGACACCTCAGCCGTTAATTGGGAATTCCGGCTCCCTCCTTTTATTCCAAGACGTTTGGGAATGGAATTCCTTCTTTTTGGAAATCTTGGGATTTGGTCAAGAGGATTTTCTGGGAACGCATCCCACGCTGGGATTATCAACTCTGGGAATTCTGGGATGGGAATTCCAGGTCATTCCTGGTGTCTCATCCATGAGCTTGGAATTCCAGCTTCCATCGTTTTATTCCCAGATGTTTGGGAATGGAATTCCTGCCTTTTGGAAAGCGCTGTGGAAAACTGGGATCTGGCTCAGAGGATTTTCTGGGAATGCATCCCAGGAACTTGGGAGTAAACTCTGGGAATTCTGGGTTGGGAATTCCAGGATGAGAATCCCAGGTCATTCCCGGTGCCTCCATAAATTGGGAATTCCAGCTCCTTCCTTTTATTCCCAGAGGGCCTCCAAAAGAAGGGACAAATCCTTGATCCCGATCCAAGGGCTGAGAATTCCCTGGGGATAAAACATTCCCGGTGCCTGTCGGTGGAGCCGGATCAGATCCATGAGCTCCTGGAGAGATTCCGGAGGCAACCGGGTGGAGAAACGGCCCTGGGAGCTGCAGCCGAATTCCCATGGAATTCCCACAGAATTCCCATTGAATTTCCACTGAATTCCCGCCGAATTCCAGCCTTTCCTGCCCCATTCCAGCCCGTTCATCCCGAATCCTTCTTTTCATCCCACTCTTCCCTAAATCCTCCTGCCCATCCCAATGGATCTGGAGAATGCCCCAAACTGAATTTTCCGGAATGAAACCCGGAATTCCATCCTGATTTCCGTATGGAAGCACATTCCCACTGCCGAGCCCGTTTTTTTTTCCTCGTGCCTTGTTTTCCAATCCCTCCCTTATCCTTTAAGGAAAGGTTTGTGTTGGCTCCATGAAAAAACTGGGATTGGATTATCCCGGAGATTGGGATCCCAGGGATTGGATGATCCCAGAGATTGGAATCCTGGGGGTTGGATGCTCCCAGAGTTTGGGATCCCAGAGATTGGATGATCCCAGGGGACTGGATGATCCCAGAGTTTGGGATCCCAGGGATTGGATTATCCCAGAGTTTGGGATCCCAGGGATTGGATTATCCTGGGAATTGGGATCCCAGAGGATTGGATTATCCCAGAAATTGGGATCCCAGGAGATTGGGATCCTGGGGATTGGATTATCCCAAAGATTGGGATCCCTGGGGATTGGATTATCCCGGAGATTGGGATCCCAGGGATTGGATAATCCCAGGAGATTGGAATCCCTGGGGATTGGATGATCCCAGAGTTTGGGATCCCAGGGATTGGATGATCCCAGAGTTTGGGATCTCAGGAGTTGGATTATCCCGAAGTTTGGGATCCCAGGGATTGGATGATCCCAGAGTTTGGGATCTCAGGAGTTGGATTATCCCGAAGTTTGGGATCCCAGGGATTGGATGATCCCAGAGTTTGGGAACCCAGGGATTGGATTATCCTGGAGTTCGGGATCCCAGGGATTGGATTATCCCAGAGTTTGGGATCCTGGGTATTGGGTTATCCCAAAGATTGGGATCCCTGGGGATTGGATGATCCCAGGAATTGGGATCTCAGGGGTTGGATGATCCTGGAGTTTGGGATCCCAGTTTTCCATGCCTCCTTTCCCAGGAACACGGAAATCCCGGGATTCCGGGCTTGCGAGGCATCCGCAGGAGAACGGGAGATTGGGGCTGGAGATGGGATTGGGGAATGGAATTCCTGCCCCAGGGATTTGGGAATTTGGGGTTTTTAGGAGGAGGGGAAAGAGTTCAGGGGGGCTGAGGTGTCTGGGATGTCCTGAGAGGATTTTTGGGATTGGTTTTAGGGTTTTTTGGGAGGAAAGGAAAAAGTTCCTGGGGCTGAGGTGCCTGGGATCCCCTGCCCGATGGATTTGGGAATTTTGGGGTTGGTTTGGGGTTTTTTCCAGGTGGTTAAACTGCAGCAGGGAACTCTGGGACCCCCTGAGAGAGGAATTTGGGAATTTTGGGGTCGCTTTTAGGGTTTTTAGGAGGAAGGGAAAAGGTTCAAAGCGGCTGAGCTGCAGCAGAGAGCCCTGGAACAGCCCGAGAGAAAGATTCGGGAATTTGGGGTCGGGTTTTGGGGTTTCTTAGGAGGAGGGGAAAGAGTTCTTGGGGGTGAGGTGTCTGGGACCTCCTGTCCTACGGATTTGGGACTTTTGGGATTGTTTTTAGGGTTTTTAGGAGGAGGGGAAAGAGTTAAAAGGGGATGCGGTGCCTGGGACCTCCTGTCCGATGGATTTGGGAATTTTGGGGTTGGATTTGGGGTTTTTCCAGGTGGTTAAACTGCAGCAGAGAATTTTGGGACCCACTGAGGGATGGATTTGGGAATTTTGGGGTCGTTTTTAGGGTTTTTAGGAGGAGGGGAAATGGTTCAAAGCGGCTGAGCTGCAGCAGAGAACTTTGGGAGCTCCGGAGAGAAAGATTTGGGAATTTTGGGGTTGTTTTTAGGGTTTTTAGGAGGAGGGGAAAGAGTTAAAAGGGGCTGAGGTGCCTGGGATCTCCTGAGCGGAGGATTTAGGATTTGGGGGTTGGATTTCGGGTTTTTGACGGGGGTTGAAAGGCAGCAGAGAGCTCTGGGACCCGCTGAGAGATGGATTTGGGGTTTTGGGGGGCGGGATTTAGGGGTTTTTAGGAGGAGGGGAAAGACTTCCTGGGGGTGAGGTGTCCGGGACCTCCTGCCCGATGGATTTGGGAATTTTGGGGTTGCTTTTAGGGTTTTTAGGAGAGGAGAAATGGTTAAAAGCGGCTGAGCTGCAGCACGGAACTCCGGGAGCTCCCGCGGGATGGATTTGGGAGTTTGGGGCTGGGTTTAGGGTTTTTTACTGGGGTTGAATTGCAGCAGAGAACTTGGGGACCTCCAGAGAGAAAGATTTGGGAATTTTGGGGTTGTTTTGGGGGTTTTTCGGAGGAGGGGAAAGAGTTAAAAGGGGATGCGGTGCCTGGGATCTCCTGTCCGATGGATTTGGGAATTTTGGGGTTGGATTTGGGATTTTTTAGGGGAAGGAGAAATGTTTAAAGTTGCTGAGGTGCCTGGGACCTCCTAACCGATGGATTTGGGAACTTTGGGATTGGTTTGGGATTTTTTCCAGGTGGTTAAACTGCAGCAGAGAATTTTGGGACCCACTGAGGGATGGATTTGGGAATTTTGGGGTCGTTTTTAGGGTTTTTAGGAGGAAGGGAAATGGTTAAAAGCGGCTGAGCTGCAGCAGAGAACTTGGGGACCTCCGGAGAGAAAGATTTGGGAGTTTTGGGGTCGGGTTTTGGGGTTTTTTAGGAGGAGGGGAAAAAGTTCCTGGGGCTGAGGTGTCTGGGACCTCCTGTCGGATGGATTTGGGAATTTTGGGGTTGGTTTGGGGTTTTTTCCAGGTGGTTAAACTGCAGCAGGGAACTCTGGGACCCCCTGAGAGAGGAATTTGGGGATTTTGGGGTCGCTTTTAGGATTTTTAGGAGGAAGGGAAAAAGTTAAAACTGGCTGAGCTGCAGCAGAGAGCCCTGGAACAGCCCGAGAGAAAGATTCGGGAATTTGGGGTCGGGTTTTGGGGATTTGTAGGAGGAGGGGAAAGACTTCCTGGGGGTGAGGTGTCCGGGACCTCCTGCCCGATGGATTTGGGAATTTTGGGGTTAATTTTGGGGTCGTTTTTAGGGTTTTTAGGAGGAAGGGAAATGGTTCAAAGCGGCTGAGCTGCAGCACGGAACCCTGGGAGCTGCCGCCCGCTGCGTTTGCGGTTTTGGGGTCGTTTTTGGGGTTTTTAGGAGGAAGGGCAGCGGCTCCCGGCGCATCACGTGCCGCCCGTCCCCCGCAGCCGCCCGCGAATCGCAGGGGAAAAAAAAACCCACTCCTTTTCCATGGATTTCCTGGAATTCTCAGCCGTGGGGGGAAGGGAGGAGCCTGGAAGGAGCAACAGGAAAAAAAATCCCAAAGTTTTTTTTGGCGAAGCGCTGCGGGAACAGAAAAACCGGGAGTGCGAACCCCCCCCCAAAAAAAACCCCAAACCCCTCGTGACCTTTCCCCTTTCGCTTCCCGAATTTTTCGACTTCCCGAAAATCCGGGATGACAAAATCCGGGATTATTTTTTTCGAAACAAAAAGGGGAAGAGGAGGAGCAGGAACTTTGGGTGCCTCAGGATTTGGGGTTTTGTAATCCCGGCTCCCGTGGGAGTTCGGGATTTGCGGCTCTGCCTCCCCATGTGGGAGGCAGCGATGGGAGGGAAGAGCTCCAGCCTTGGGAACACCGAGAATTCCCACATTCCCGCGGCTCCCGGAGTTTTTTCCAGCCGGGAATTTCCCAGCGTTTCCTCACTCCAGGTAGGTCGCTCCATAATCCAGGAGATTTTAGGGATTTTTCCGCTTGGGTTTGGGATCAGTTGGAGCTCGGAGTCGATTCGCTCCAGAGGAAATTTGGGAATGCTTTCCTCAGGTGGGAACGGGATCAAACCCGGAGCGGATTTTCCCAGGAAAACCCCGGTTTTCCATTAAAAAAATTCCAGGTTGTTTTTTTTTGGAATTGCACTCCCGGCCAGGTTTAAAGCCCGTCCTTGTTCCTCCCGCGGCTTTTCCATGGGGAATATTCCCGGTCCTGCTGCCCGAGGGATTTTCCAGCCTCACCTGCAATTCCAGGGCGGAGGAAACAAAGCTGGAAAAGCCGCGGCGGTGCCGGGCTGGGGCCACACATCAATAATTAAAGCCCGGCTGATAAGCTCGGCTTATCGGGTTTCTGTCCCGGGGGGGGGCGGGGGGGGGTGATCCATAAATTAACCTCCCAGTGGCTCAGGAATTCCATGAAAAGTCGGGATTCAAGGCTCGGGTTTGGGGGAAAAGCGACGCTTTGGAGCCTTCTAAAAATAATAAAGAGTTCAGGGCAGAGGAGGGGCTGGGTTTAAACTCGGGTTTATTTTGGGGCTGGGTTTAAACTTGGGTTTATTTTGGGGCTGGGTTTAAACTCGGGTTTATTTTGGTGCTGGGTTTAAACTTCGGTTCAGTTTGGGGCTGGGTTTAAACCTGGGTTTGATTTGGGGCTGGGTTTAATTTGAGGTTTAAACTTCGGTTTCATTTGGGGCTGGGTTTAAAGTTAGATTTAATTTGAGGATGGGTTTAAACCTGGGTTTAATTCGGGGCTGGGTTTAAACTTGGGTTTAATTTGAGGCTGTGTTTAAACTTGGATTTCATCTGGGACTGGGTTTAAACTTCGGTTCAATTTGGAGCTGGGTTTAAACTTTCGTTTAATTCGGGGCTGGGTTTAAACTTGGGTTTAATTTAGGCCTGGCCTAAAGCTGAGGCTGTTTAGGGAAGTTCCCTTTGGCCCGGAATTCCTGGAATGTGCAGCTGCTCCCTGGAAGCGCTCCTGGAACGGGCGGAAAACCGGGAATTTTTGGGAATCCGGGGTGGGATTATCCCTAAAATTCTGCTCTTGTTACGTTTTGGAGGCCAAAAATCCACGAATTCCAGAGAAATTCGGGAATAACCGGGAACGGAGTTGGGAATTTGGCGATTCCCGATCCCAGAGCTGGGGTTTTTTTTGGGAATAGGAGCGGAACAAAGCTCAGGAAGTGGCCGGGTTTAGGCTTGGCTGCTAAAACCAGCTCTAATTAATCGCAGCCCAGCTGAGCCACAGGCCTGACCTGCTCGGGAATGTTTACATTCCAAAGGCTTGGAAAGGGCCCGGCGCAAAGCTCCCGGCGCTTCCCGAACCGGAATTTCCTTGGAAAGGCTTCGGGCAGAGCCTGGGCACCGCAGGGAATTTCCTTGGGGAATTCTGGGAATTCTCTCCAGGAATTTGGGGAATTTCTTCTGGGAATTGGGGGAATTCTCTCCAGGAATTTTCTCTGGGAATTGGGGGAACTTCCTTGGGGATTTGGGGGAAATTTCCTCAGGGAATTTTTGGGAATTTCTTCAGGGAATTGAGGGAATTCTCTCTGAGATTTCAGGGAATTTTTTCAGGGAATTCTGGAAATTTCCTCCAGGAATTCTCTCCGGGAATTGGGGGAATGTCCTTGGGGAATTGGGGGAATTCTCTCTGGGAATTGGGGGAACTTCCTTGGGGATTTGGGGGAAATTTCCTCAGGGAATTTTTGGGAATTTCTTCAGGGAATTGAGGGAATTATCTCCGGGATTTCAGGGGATTTCCTCAGGGAATTGGGGGAATTTCCTCCAGGAATTCTGGAAATTTCCTCCAGGAATTCTCTCCGGGAACTGGGGGAATGTCCTTGGGGAATTGGGGGAATTCTCTCAGGGAATTCTCTCCGGGAACTGGGGAATTTCTTTTGGGAATTGGGGGAATTCTCTCCAGGAACTGTGGGAGCTTCCTTGGGGATTTGGGGGAAATTTCCTCAGGGAATTTTTGGGAATTTCTTCAGGGAATTGAGGGAATTTCCTCCAGGAATTTCCTTGGGAATTGGGGGAATTGTCTCTGGGAACTGGGGGAATTCTCTCCAGGAATTGGGGGAATTTCCCCTGGGAATTTCCTCTGGGAATTGGGGGAATTTCCTTGGGGAATTGGGCTTGGATTTCCCAAGTGCCCTGAAACCTCAGGATACAAATCCAAGGATTTTCGGTGGGAGAAGCCTCGGGGCTGGAATGCGACGGCTGCTCCCTTTCCCAGGGATTTGCTCCATTCCCGCTGTTTTCCAGGCCATGTCCACGGCTGGAATTTTGGGATCGCTGCTCCAAGCGGAGGAAAACTTCTCCTCCTGCCTGGCCCGGATTGACGCCCTCATCCTCAAACCTCTGCTCCAGGCAGGTAAATCCAGGGAATTTTGGGCTGCAATTCCCAGCTGGAATCAACCCAAGGAGGGATTTCCAGCTGGAATTCCCGCTTGGAGGCGTTTCCTTGGGAAAAATGGGGTTTAGGGATGTTTGACCTAAAACCGGGAATAGGAACAAGCCCAGGGTTGTGTTCTGGAGGATTTTAGGGATGAATCCATGAGTTTAGCTGGATCAGCATTCCCAATCCAGCATTTCCAGCATGGAAATGGAAAACTGATCCCACAGATCCCAAAAATCGGGGCCCTTTTCCTTCCTCTCCGCTTTCCCAAATTATTCATTTATTCCCTTCCAGAAAAACGGCTCCAGGAACTCCAAATATTCCTTGAAATTCCCCCTTTTCCCTGTTAGGATGGGATTTATCCAACACACACAAACCCATTCCCCGAAATTCCATGGGAATTAAGGCTTTTCCACATTTTTCCCCATTTTTCCTGATTTTTTCCCTCCAGAGCCCCAGGATCCAAAGGAGAAGGAGACCTTCCAGCTCCTGCTGCTCCTCAACGATCGCTTCCAAGCCCTCTGGAATTTCACGGAGGAGAATTCCCGGATCCTGAGGGGAAAACACGGAAGCTCCGATTCCTCCGGCTGCTGTATCCAGGATTTTTACATCCTCTGGAAAGGCGATCTTGTCCTCAGCCTCTACATCCAGTGAGTGCCGGGAGATTGCGGGAAAACGGGATCGGATCCATCCCAGTTGGGATCGTTCCAGAGAGGGGAGTGGGAATGTCGGGAAAAGCTGGGATGAGGGAAAAATATCCTTGGAAAAAGTGGTTTTTCCATGGTTTTGTGCTTTTGGAGTGGGATGTGAGATCCCAGCGAGGATCGAAGTTGATGGAGAGCTGAAATTCCATAAAAATCTGCGATTCCTCGTTTTTTTTCTCATCCATAAATTTGGCTAAAAGTTTTCCGGCTGGGATTTATCCGAGTCTGCCCCAAAAAATCCTGGAATTAAGATTGGGAAGGAATTCCAAGATTGGATCCAACCTTCGATCCCAACCCATCGAACATCCGGGCCTGCATTTTTCCAGAGGGGTTTTTATGGGAGTAATGGGATTTCCAACAACTTGGGATCCATAAACTCATCCCAAATTTCCCTCTCTAACTCCTCCCGTGTTTCCTTGGAATTTTTTCCAGGTATTTCGTCACCTTCGCCAACTTTGTTGTGGTCCAAGGCATCGAGCAGGCCACCAAGAGCAAGAGGTCAGCGAGGGGATGGAAAATCCTTGGGAATCTTGGGAATCCGTGGGATTTGGGGACGTCGGGCAGCTCCGGCAGTCGGAAAATCCCAGGATTCCAGAATGGATTGGGAAAATCCTTAAAAATCCTCTCATTCCATCCTGGGCCAGCTCCCGCTATCCCAGGCTGCTCCGAGACAAATCCAACCTTGGACAATCCCAGGATCGGATTTTCCTCTTTCCAACCGACCCCTGCTGGAGTTGGAAACTTGGGATTTGGGGATTTAGGGAAGGGAATTTCCACTAATCCCAGATTTCTCTGGAAGCAGGGAATGCAAACAGGAATTTATAATGAGCGCATTCCCAACTGGTTTATTCCAAACTTTTCCATTGTTCCCACTATCCCAGGCTGCTCCAAGACAAATCCAACCTTGGACAATCCCAGGATTGGATTTTCGTCTTTCCAACCAACCCCTGCTGGAGTTGGAAACTTGGAATTTGGGGATTTAGGGAATGGGTGTGATTTGAGAGAGGGCAATGTGGGAATCTGGCAGGCAATTCCCACTTATCCCAGATTTTTCTGGAAGCCGGGAATGCGAACAGGAATTTCCAATGAGCGCATTCCCTGGTTTTCCCCGGCTTCCTCCGGCCTCGTCACACAGAAAGCCCGGCAAACAGATTAGCGGGAATTCCGGGATCATAACGAACCCCTGTGCTCATTCCCGGTTTTCCAGCGAGGCCTGGAAGCTGCAGCAGCCGGTCCTGAAGCAATTCCTGCGGGATTTGCCCCCGGAGAGCTCGCTGGCGCTGGCGCTGCACTCGGTGCTCCACAAACCCTTCCGGGAGCACATCCAGAGCTACCTCGGGATCCTCGCCCGGCTCCGGGAGCAGCTCCACCAGGTGGGAATGGCTTGGAATGCGGGGTGGCTCCTGGGGATGGGGTTTGTGGGAGGAAATATTCCATAAAATCCAGTCTGGTCCTTCCTCCGTTGCTAAATATTCCTTAAAATCCAGTCTGGACCTCCCTTGCTAAATATTCTCTAAAATCCAACTGAAGTGCCGGGGAAAAGAATTCCCTAAAATCCAACCTGGACCTTCCCAGGCCCAAATATTCCCTGAAATCCAACCTGGTCCTTCCTCCATTGCTAAATACTCCCTAAAATCCAGTCTGGACCTCCCTTGCTAAATATTCCCTAAAATCCGACCTGGACCTCCCCAGGCCCAAATATTCCCTAAAATCCATCCTGGCCCTTCCTCCATTGCTAAATATTCCTTAAAATCCAGTCTGGACCTCCCTTGCTAAATATTCCCTAAAATCCAGTCTGGTCCTTCCTAATTTGCTAAATATTCCATAAAATCCAGTTTGGTCCTTCCCCCATTGCTAAATCTTCCCTAAAATCCAACCTGGATCTCCTTTGGTCCAGGATGGATACATTGATAAACATTCCCTAAAATCCAACTGAAGTGCCAGGGAAGAAATATTCCCTAAAATCCGACCTGGACCTCCCCAGGCTCAGGATGGACACATTGCTGAATATTCCCTAAGATCCCACCTGGACATCCCTTATTAAATATTCCCTAAAATCCAATCTGGACGTTTTTAGTCCAGGATGGACACGTTGATAAATATTCCCTGAAATCCAACCTGGAATTCCCCTGGTCCAGGATGGACGCATTGCTAAATATTCCCTAGAATCCAACTGAAGTGCCAGGGAAAAGAATTCCCTAAAATCCAACATGGACCTTCCCAGGCCCAAATATTCCCTAAAATCCAATCTGGACCTCCCTTAGTCCAAGATGGACACATGGATAAATATTCCCTAAAATCCAGCTGAAGTGCCAGGAAGAAATATTCCCTAAAATCCAACCTGGACTTCCTTTTGCTAAATATTCCCTAAAACCCAAGCTGGGTCCAAACCCAGGCCCAAACCTGGAGCGTTGCTCAAGCTTTTCCATCTTTTCCCAGGGATCGGAGAAGGACGTGGTGGCCACCGTTATCCAGGAATTTGAGAAGCTGGAATCCTTCATCAGCCAGGTGCTGGATGAGGCCTGCGCCACCAAGGAGCTCTGGAAATCCCTGGGATACAAATTCACCGTGAGTCGGAGGGAATCGGGGTACGGATCGGGAATTGGGGATGTGGATCAGAAATTTGGGGCTGGAATTCAACGGAGCAGAGCTGGACGGAAGAGCAGGAGAAAATCCCTGGGAATTTCAAAGCTGAGTTTGGGTCCCAAGTGTGGCAGTGGCACTTTGATCCCGAGTCAGAGGGAATTTGATCTGGATCGGGAATTTGAGACTGGAATTCAACAGAGCAGAGCCGGGTAGAAAAGTTGGAGAAACTCCCTGGGGCTTTCAAAACGGAGTTTGTATCGCTTGAATCCCAAGGCAGGGGGAATTTGAGGCTGGATTGGGAATTTGATATGGATCAGGAATTTGATTCGGATTGGGAATGTGATATGGATCAAGGATTTGAGGCTGGAATTCAACAGAGCAGAGCTGGGTGGAAGAGTGGGAGAAACTCCCTGGGAGTTTCCATGTTTTGTGTCCCCAGTGTGTCCCTGTCACTTTAACCCTGAGTCACAGGGAATTTGATCTGGATTGGGAATTTGAGGTTGGATTGGGAATTTGATCCGGATTGGGAATTTGAGGCTGGGAGTAACAAAGCAGAGCTGGGTGGAAGAGCTGGAAAAACTTGGTTTAAAGCTGAGTTTTGTGTCACCTGAACCCCGAGGCAGCCGATCCCTGCAGGAATTCCTGCCTGGAATCCTCTGCCAATCCCGTTTTTTCTGGGATGCTCCCTCCCGTGCAGGATGTGCTGTGTGTTCCCGAGAGGAGGCTCCTGGAGGACAGCAGGAACCTTCCCATCGCCTCCGGCACCGCCCGCTCCGAGCGCATCCTGCTCTTCGACGACGTCCTGGTGCTCATCCAGGTCAGTCCGGGATCCTCCACAGGGACTGGGAAGGGAGCGCGGATAAACGGCACTAAAATCCCAGTGGAATGGCAGGAATGACAGGAATTTCCAAAGGAATGGTGGGAAAAACTCCAGAGTTTGGCTGTTGGGAAAAGCTGGGAAAACTTTGACTTAAAGATCCCACCCCATTCCATGGACAGAGGCACCTCCCATCATCCCAGGTTGCTCCAAGCCCCATCCAGCTTTTCCTTGGACACTTGCAGGGATGGGGCAGCCCCAGGTGTCTGGGAATGTTGGCTGGAATGATTTGGGAATGCTCTGGAGACCAGGATCACCTGGGAATGTTTTACTGCTGGATGTGACCATGGAATTACGGAGGAGTTTTAGGAATGTTAAAACAAAAACTTCCCTACTTTTCCCGGGATTTTTCCCTCTCCAAGGTCTCCCATCCCAACTTTTTGGTCCATCCATCCCACATTGGGAATTTGTGCCGCCGTTCCAGCTCTGCCATTCCATGGATGCTTCCAGCAATAACAGGACCTCCTTTTCCCATTTTTTCCAGGGAAACAGCTTCCAGAGTTTTGATCTGAAGCTGGTGTGGGTGGATGAAAACTGCGGCGAGAAATCGGCTCCAGGATCGTGAGTGAGAAATTCCCACCGGGAATTAAAAAGAAATGGAATAAAAATGTTCAGGTTGATGGGAAGATGATCCAAAGCTTTGTCCCATCTCCTTTCCAAGCACTGGGATTTGTTTGGGATACGGATAAGGGGGTCTCAGCAGCTTGGAATTTGCTGCAAGATTAAAATCCTGGAATTTTGGAGGTTGGAAAAGCCCTCTGGGATCGTCAAATCCAACCTGTGCCCCGTCCCCACCTTGTCCCAGCCCAGAATTCCTTGGACACTTCCAGGGATGGGGACTCCAAACCTTCCTGGGCAATTCCAATGCCTGACCACGTTTTCCATGAGGAAATTCCTGCTGATGTCCAACCTGAGCCTCCCTTGGCCCAGCTCGAGGCCGTTCCCTCTCATCCTGTTTGTCGCCAATCAATCCCAAAATTATTTCATCCAGCCCTAGAGAACTTGGGATCCCTCCAGAAAATCCACCTGAAAAAGCAGCAGGAGCTCCAGGAGGGGAGTGGGAAGAGCAGGAATCGCTGATGGATTGGGAATTGTGTTTTCCATCCTGTTTTTTCCCTCCCAGGTACAGCCTGCGCATCACAACCCCGGAGGAGGCCTTCGTCCTCTCCGCCAAGGACCCCCAGATGAAGGTCAGGCCTTGGGATTCTCCCATCTCTTCATTATTAAAACAGGAAAATAATCCAGGGAGGGTTTGGATTGGGATTTTTGGCTCCTTTTCCAAGATAATCCTGGATGAGGTGGCCAGAGGTAGCTCAGAGTTGATGGTGGGAACCCATCGGTTTCTCGCGGCTTTTCCTGATGTTTCTCTTTTTCCAATCAACTTGAAACTTCCATTTCTTTTTTTATTATCCAAGTGGAATTTTTTCCTGTTTTTTTTTTTAACATCCAAGTGGAAATTCCTCCCTCCCAGCTCTTGTACCTTGGTGCAGCACCCACCTTCCAGGACAATCCTCTGGAAGCTGCGGATGATGGGAACCCATTGGTTCCTCGCTGCTTTCCCAAAGTTTCTCTGGCTGATTTTCCCGGGCTCTGCGCTGATTCCCTGTCCGTGTTTCCCGCCCCAGGCCGTGTGGCAGTGGAAGCTGGAGCAGGCCGTGCGCCAGGCGCTCAACGGGAAGCGCGATTTCCCGCTCTGGGGCCGCAGCGGGGAGGGCAGCGAGGCCCCGGCCCGGCGCTTCTTCACCTACGTGTTCCGCATGGAGGGACGGCTCCGCGGGGCCACCTACGAGGGCGAGTGGCACTGGGGGAAGCCCCACGGCAAGTAAGGAACCTCTCGGGTCCCTTTTTTCCATGTGGGAATAAGGTTGGAAGTGCTGGGTTGGCTTTTCTGTGAAGGTTGGGAATGATTGCCAGGGTCAAGCCAAACATCTCCAAGGTCAACCCAAACAACCCCATCATGAAAGGGCTGCTCCTTTTCTCAGCCCTGCGAGGGCGAGTGGCTCTGGGGGAATTGGGCCCCTTTTCCAAGTGGGAATAAGGTTGGAAGTGGTGGCTTGACATTCCCATGAAACTTGGGAAAGATCTCCAGGGTCAACCCAAACAACCCCATCATGAAGGGGCTGCTCCTTTTCCGGGCCCTACAAGGGCGAGTGGCCCTGGGGGAAGCTCCATGGCAAGTAAGGAACCTTTCGGGTCCCTTTTTTCCATTTGGGAATAAGGTTGGAAGTGCTGGGTTGGTTTTTCCGTGAAGGTTGGGAATGATTGCCAGGGTCAAGCCAAACATCTCCAAGGTCAACCCAAACAACCCCATCATGAAGGGGCTGCTCCTTTTCCGGACCCTACAAGGACGAGTGGCTCTGGGGGAAGCCCCGTGGCAAGTAAGGAACTTTCTGGGCCCCTGTTCCATGTGGGAATGATGTTGGAAGTGCTGGGTTGACATTGCCATGAAGGTTGGGAAACATCCCCAAGGTCAACCCAAACTCATCCCCAAGGTCAACCCAAACAACCCCATCATGAAGGGGCTGCTCCTTTTCCGGGCCCTACAAGGACGAGTGGCCCTGGGGGAAGCTCCATGGCAAGTAAGGAACCTTTCGGGTCCCTTTGTTCCATGTGGGAATAAGGTTGGAAGTGCTGGGTTGGCTTTTCCGTGAAGGTTGGGAATGATTGCCAGGGTCAACCCAAACAACCCCATCATGAAGGGGCTGCTCCTTTTCTGGGCCCTGCGAGGGCGAGTGGCTCTGGGGGAATTGGGCCCCTTTTCCAAGTGGGAATGGTGTTGGAAGTGGTGGCTTGACATTCCCATGAAACTTGGGAAAGATCTTCCAGATCAACCCGAACATCTCCAGATCATTCTTGAGGGGTCTCCTCCTTTTTTAGGCGCTTCCAGGGTGGGGATAAAGTCAGAATTGGATTATTAATGAGGTTGTGGACATGAATCCAGGGATTCCTGCCTCACTCATTCCCAGAGGGAATTCCGGCCTTGAGCGCAGGCTTAGCAAAGCCTGAGTCCTAAACTTGGGATGGATTGTGGATGTCTCACCCGTGGTTTATGGATTAAATCCTAAAGGAATGTGGTGTTGATCACCCCGAAGGTGCCTCTAATCAGGATTTAGGCTTGGCCTAAAATCAAGATCTCAGCCTGGGATATGAAATTCTCACCCTCAGGATGAGGGAAATCCCCATAAAAACCCTTTGCTGTGAAAAATTTGATTCTCTGCTATCAAAATCTCCTTGAACTTAATCCAAACTTGGAACATCCAAACTTTTATCCCAGGAATTAAATCCAAATGGATCTCAAATGGGAACGTGGGAACTGTTCCCATGGGAAATCCAAGTTTAAGAGAGGGAATGTCTGCAAATTAAAGGTTCCCAACCAAAATTCCTGATTTGGGATAGAGGACAACTCTGGGGGTTTTTTGGGAAGAAGCCTGGAATATGACTTGAGTTCTTCAGCCACCAAAACATCGGGAAATTGGATTTTCCATGAGTTTTCCACAATTTGCTCTGGAAGCAAAAAGGATGGAGAAGCTCGGTTTGGGAGAGCCTTAAAACAATGAAAGGATCCAGGATAGAAATGGCTTGGAAGGGGTTTGAATCCAGTTCCAACCCCAAATCCAAACGGAATCCTGAATATTCCATGGAAAAGATTGTGCCGTGCCCTGGGAGGGAATTAAAGGAGCGTTTAGGGCGGGGGACCTTTGGATCATCCCCACCTTCACTCCCTCCAAACCATCTCCTGGCATTTGTCCTCTCCTGCCTTAGGGCTGGAAAACTGGGATTAATCCCAACCTCTCCCATTCCACATGGAGTGACTTGGGTGAGGCATCCCAGGAAATCCGTGGCAGAATTAAGGGATTCGGGTGTTCAATTCCTTGGATTTGAGTTCCCTTCCCACTCCTGGAATTCCCCTGCCGTGATTTTGTTCCAGAGCAGCGTCCTGGCCTCGGTGGCTGCTCCGGGATGTCCGAGGGAGGAGCACGGGAGCAGAGCTGTGGGAGGGGGAATTTGGGCTCTTTGGCAAAAACATCGGAGTTCTCCTGTCTGTCCTGGAATTCCGGGTGACCTGGGGTGGGGAAGGACAGACTCCCACTCAGACGTGGCTCACAAGTCCTCGTGCCTGCAGCAGACGTGGAATTACGGAATATCCGGAGTGGGAAGGGCTCCCAGGGATCAAATCCAACTCCTGGCCTGGCACAGACACCCCCAACAGTCCCAGCCTGCCCAAACTCCTGGAGCAGCCTTGGGAATGCGCACATTCCCATTCCCTGGGGAATGTTCAGAGCCCGACACCCTCTGGAGAAAGGACCTTTTCCTAAAACCCAACCTAAACCTGGCCCAGCTCCGGCTGTTCCCTCACCCCCTTGAGCTGCTCCCCTGTTCCCTCCCACAAAGCCAAAGGAGATAATGAAAATATTTGAATTCCAAACACATCCGACCGATCCTCCGGAAAACTTGGAAAAGAGCCCATCTCGTGGGGGTGTTTGGAACAACAGCCTCGGTGAAAGTCAAACAACCCCGTCACGGTTTTGGTCTTGCACCATCTCCTGGCAAACCGACCCGAGGAGGTTTGGATTAAATATTGGGATGGAATTCCTGGCTGGGAGGGTGAGGAGAAACTGGGATGGAATTCCCAGAGCAGCTGTGGCTGCCCCTGGATCCCTGGAAGTGTCCCCCTGGAAGGGGCTTGGAGCAGCCTGGGATAGTGGGAGGTCCCTGCCCATGGGATGAGATGATCTTTAAGGTCCTTCCAACCCAAACTATTCCAGGATTTTGTAATTCCATTGTGTCCAGCTGGGGAATGTGCAGGGCTCGGATTTTCTGGGATGAGGCTGGAATTAAGGCTGGCAGGGGATGGGGATGGAGTGGGAGACCGGGAGGGAGGAGAATCACTCCGGCAGGAATTTCCCCATCCTTGGCCGTTTCCGTCTCTCCCTGCTCTGTTATCACCTCCTGGAATGACTTTTCCAACCCCCACAAAACACAGAATTAATGATCCCTTGGGACTGGAATTCCTCCCTGTTTTCCCAGTGTCTGGAATTCCAGGCTGTGCTGTCTCCGTGTCCGTGGGGATGTGCTAGGCTGGCACTCGGGCCTGATTAATCCCTGTAATTAATCCAGGATCACGTGTGAGCTCCTGAAGGCACGAGCCAGCACCTCCACAAAATACTTTTGGGATTAGGGAATGGAATGGGTCCTTCCCACTCATCCCAGAGCAGGAAAACATTATGGGATTAAATCCTCCTGCAGAAAACCAAGGCCTAGAGGTGCCTTTTGTGTCTGTGTCCTCCGAGGAATCTTTTGGATGTTTGCCGTAAAATCTGGGAATGGTTTGGGTTGGGAAGAACTTTGGGAAAAGATCCAATCCCAACCCCCTGCCACGGGCACCTTCCACTGGGCTCAGAGCTCCATCCAAGCTGGCCTAAATATTTAGGCTGTGCTTTGCTAGCTCGTGTTCCATGTGGGAATGTTGGGATGCCCCCGGTGAGAGAATTCCTTGGATTCCAGGGGGACGCTGAAGTGGCGCGACGGACGCAACCACGTCGGGGAGTTCCGGGAGGGCCTGGAGCACGGGTAAGCCTTGGAAAACGGGATATTCCCTGCTTTTCAGATGAACTGGAATGGTTCCTGGGCTGGAATCTGATCCATGAATCCGTGGGAATTTATTCACTGGGACGTGTCTTGAAGTTATTTTTAGATCCCTTTAAAACCTCATTGAAATGAGTTTTTCCTCATGATTTAAGAAACCATTCCATGGAATTCAAGTATGGTTTGTCTCAGTTTTATGGAAGTGAGACTTTAGGATTCCTCTTTTTTCCAAGGCTAAGGTTTTAAGGGGGAAAACCATCCCAAACACTTTTTGTTGGGAATAGCAGAACATTTAACTCAACCCCTAAACTGAGAAGGGGGGGAAACCAACACTGAAGGAAATGCTGGAGAAAAACTGGGAGTGCAGCTCCCAAAGGGATGAGTTTTCCTTTGGAAAAAAGTCCAGCAGCACCTGGGAAAAGTGTCCCAGGTAGGGTTGATCCGACCACTTAAAGATCGGGAATCTGGACAACCCTTGGTTTTTAAACTTCATCCACTTCAATGGAGTTGTCACTTCCCGTGCCGAGCTTTTTTTCCTGTGCCGAGCTTTTTTCCTGTGCCGAGCTTTTTTCCCATGCCGAGCTTTTTTCCCATGCCGAGCTTTTTTCCCATGCCGAGCTTTTCCATGTGCCCCTGGCAGGTTTGGGATCTGCCTGGTCCCGCGGCGCTCCGAGGATCGCTACGACTGCTACAAGTGCCACTGGTACCAGGGCAAGATGAGGGGCTACGGAATCTGTGAGTAAGTGAAACCCAGGGATACGTTCCAGGGAAAAAGGGGCTCCAGGGGTTTACAGGGGAAAATGTTCCCTGGAATCTTGGGAGCCTGGGCTGGAAAAGCTTTGTGGACGTTGAGAATTCCAGAATTGTTTGGGAGCTTAAGGATGATCCCATTCCCACCCTTACCATGTGCAGGGACACCTCCCACTTTCCAGGGTGCTCCAGCCTGGCCTTGGGCACTGCCAGGGATCCAGGGGCAGCCACAGCAAATCTGGGAATTCCAGCCCAGCCTCATCCCCACCCTCCCAGCCAGGAATTCCTCATTCCCAATCTCCCATCCATCCCTGCCCTCTGGCAGTGGGAAGCCATTCCCTGTGTCCTGTCCCTCCATGCCTTGTCCCCAGTCCCTCTCCAGCTCTCCTGGAGCCCCTTCAGGCCCTGCCAGGGGCTCTGAGCTCTCTTTGGAATTTCTTCTTTTGAGGTCACCCCAAAAGCTTTGGCCACGGGGCTGCCCCTGGTTCCTGCTCATCCCTATCCCTGATTTCCCATGCCGAGTGTGACAGACCCAACATTCCAACTGGGAAAGCCCATGGAATAGGCCTGTCCTCCAACCTGGATATTCTGCTCCATATTTAAACTCGGAGTTGCTCCTTCCAGAGGGTCCAGTCCAGGGAAGGGCTGGTGGCCGCCAGAGGTGGATCCAAGCCTGGCTTCCCTCCCATGGACCTGATTTTCCAGCCTGGATTCACCAGTGCTCCAGGCTGGTGGGAGGTCATGGACTGAGTGGCCTCTCCCAGGAAAATTCCAGGCCCATGTGTTGAGTTCTTGGATTATCTGGGAAGCTGTGGAATGTCTGCGTGGGTGATGAGCATTCCCAGCAGCGAACACGGATCATCTCCAGTCCCATCAATCAAATCTTTGGAATATTTAGAGATGGATGAGCCTGATCTCCTCCCTTCCCAGGCTTCCTCCTCCAGGAGCAGCTGTCAAACATTCCCAGTCTGGAATTCCATCCCTCTTCCCGCAGGTATGGGAATGACGTGGTCTACAAGGGCTACTTCAAGGACAACGTGCGCCACGGCTTCGGGATCCTGGAGAACTTCTCGGCCGAGCATCCCTTCAAATACACGGGACACTGGGAAAATGACAAAAAGAGCGGATACGGAGTCTGGGAAGACAAGGAGAGGTAAAGGTGGGATGGACCTGAGGCGTGGGAGAACTTTGGGTTTGGTGGGATAAATCCTCACGTTTGGATGGTGAGATTTGGGGATGGAAGGCTTGAATTCCTGGGAAGGCATTCCCGGAGCCGAGTTTGTGTGGGACATTCCCGGAGCTGAGTTTGTGTGGGACATTCCCGGAGCTGAGTTTGTGTGGGACATTCCCGGAGCTGAGTTTGTGTGGGACATTCCAAAGAGAACATTCCTGGAGCTGAGTTTCTGTGGACTTTCTTAGAACATTCCCACAGCTGTGTTTGTGTGGGACATTCCTGGGAGAACAATCCTGGAGCTGAGTTTGTGTGGGACATTCCTGGGAAAGCATTCCCAGAGCCAAGTTTGTGTGGGACATTCCCAGGAGAACATTCCCGGGGCTGAGTTTGTGTGGAACATCCAGCCCGGAGCGTTGTATCGGGTAAAACCACCCTCAGCAGGACACATCCCATGGATGGAGAGCTGGAAAACCGGGACAATCCCTAATTTGGGATCCGTTGCATTCCAGGGGGGAGCGGTACATCGGGATGTGGATGGATGACCACAGGCACGGAGAGGGCATCGTGGTGACCCAGTCGGGGCTCTGCTACCAGAGGACGTTCCATGCGGATAAGATGGTGGTGAGTCCAAGATTTTCCTGGAATCCGGAGATCCCTGGGATGGGCAAGATTGAGGTTTCGTTCCCAAATTTATCTCGGAGGACGGAGAGGGTTGGAGATCAGGGAAAGGTTCTGCCCCTATAGGGTGGTGGGGATGGACATTCCCATGGACTGGGCACATTCCCAACCCTACCAGAGCTCTGGGAATGTTTGGCTCCCAGCGCCAGGGTGGGATTGTTGGGATGTCTCCTGTGCAAGGAGTTGGATTTGGATCCTTCTGGATTCCTTCCCACTGGGAATTCCAACGATTCCACACAATCGCTGTTTGCTCGGCATCATTTCCCAAATGATTATTCCCTAAAATATCCCAGGATTGGGAGCAGCCCGAGTTTGACCCCGTGACAATCCTTGGTGACTTTTCCTGGAAAAGGATCCTGCTTTTTGTTCCTTTTCCTTGGAAAATCCACGGAATCATTTCCAGGACTTCTCCGCGGGTTTTCCTTGGAGCTTCTCCCGACCACTGAAATGTTGGGCTTGAAAAAAAAATTCCTTGGAATCTGCATCCCATCATTTTTTCTGGGATGAGCTGGAGAAGGTGGGAAGCTCATTGCAGGAATTCCCGACTTTTTCTTCCATCCCAAGGGTTCGGGAATTCTGCTCCTGGAGGACGACTCCGTCTACGAAGGGAACTTCACGGAAGATCTGACATTTGTGGGAAAGGTGGGAATTTCCTCCCTCTCCTGCTGGAATTTCCAATGGATTCATCTCCCAAGTCCATTCCTTCCCCCAAATCCCTAAAAAAACCAATTTTCCAGATTCTTGGAATGCTTTTATCACAGAGGGAAAGCTGCAGCCGGGAGATGATGGGAAGTTTGGGAATCATTTGGGATTTTCATGTTTTATTTGCTTCAGGTTTCATTTGGGGGTTTTTGGGTGAGCTTTTTGGGGCTTTTTTGAGGGTTTGTTTTGCTTTTATTGGGTGTTATTGGACTTTTTTGATTGAGTTTTTGTGGGGTTTTTTAGGGTTTTTATTGGGTTTTATGGGACATTTAGGGTTTTTTTTTTCCTTTTTTTATTGGGTTTCACGGGACATTTTTTTGGCAGAGTTTTTGGGTCTTGGGGTTTTTTTTGTTGGGTTTTTATTGGGTTTTATGGGACATTTTTGGTTGAGTTTCTGGGTTTTTTTTTCCTCTTTCTTGGGGTTTTTATTGGGTTTTAGAGGACTTTTTTTGGCTGAGTTTTTGGGTTTTTTGTGGGGTTTTTGGGTTTTCTGGGGCATTTTTGGCTTAGTTTTTGGGATTTTTTTTTCTCTTTTTTGGGGTTTTTATTGGGTTTTGCAGGACATTTTTGGTTGTGTTTTTGGGATTTTTGGGTTTCATTTGTTGGTTTTTATGGGGCATTTTTGGTTGAGTTTTTGGGGTTTTTCTTTCTCGTTTTGGGGGTTTTCATTGGGTTTTACAGGACATTTTTGGTTCTGTTTTTGGGGTTTTTTTGTTGGGTTTTTATTGGGTTTCGCAT